>OU343218.1:254275221-254427781 GCA_910596185.1 Chrysanthemum makinoi
GATAATTTTTGATATATTTGGAAACTTTAGTGTAGATCCGACTTAGTATTTCTTTAAGCATTCTTGTTCTGTTAAATTCGATTAGTTTTCTCTACGTACATATAAAGCATTTTCTATCACTTCATCAAAAAAAATTATGATTCATATATAAAATTTAAGAAAATTCTACTAACTAAGCATCATTTACAGTCATCTAACACCATATTCAACTATTATTTTCAACTCTTTCACTAAATGTCAAAAATAAATAAATAAATAAATAAAGGTATTCTGTACATTTTTATTATTTTTTTAAGAGGTAACGTGCCTCTGGTAAAATATATTATTCCAAAAAGACGTTCAAGTACATAGGATAATGGTGAAATCCCTCACCTCAGCCAAATAAAGGGCAAAACAAACGCACTAATTGTGCTTCAAACCTAAACAATCATAAAAGAGACATATCAATCTTAAGAACTAAACACAAAGAAGGAAGCTATTTCCTATCACGACAAGGAAGACGGATATCAAATTGATCACAAAAAGGATGCATCTGTTCAGGTAAATCATAAACTTGAGCTTCGTATATGTTATAGTAATCAAGATCATCTTCAAAGCATCCTCCTCCACCAGTCAAAGACATATATCTAGAGATCTTGTCATCTGGTATCTCAACTTCATCCTCATCAGATTCTTCCAATAGGTCCCCCGTAGAAGTACTAAGCTTGCTCGTCGATGCCTCATTCGTTATCTTTATTTCCGATGGTTTTTCATGATCATCCACAAACACAAGTTTCCCCTCAAACATTTTTGACTTTCAAGGTCATTAATCCTATCTATCACATTATTTACCCGTACTAGGGGTTTGCTTATCCTCTCCTTCATCTTCATCCACCAAGGTAACCGTCTCATTAGTACTCTTGGGGTTCGAACCCCCACAGTCCCCCTCATCAACCAATGTATAAAGAACATCAAAAGGGTTCGAAGTAGTAACCTTAGATATTGTTGGTTGTGTTGGAGCTTTATTCTTTTTCTTTGTAGATTGGACCGGCCGATAAAAGGAATATGACTCAGGCTTTGAACCAACCAGAAATCCTTTGACAGATTGTCCACCATCCTGTTTAGGCTTCTTCAAATTGTTCAACACATTCGAGAAAATCTTCTTAGGACATTCATCAAGGATGTGAAAAACTAGAAGGGGGGTTGAATAGTTTTACCGATTAAAACTTCGTTTTAAACTATTTAGATCGACTTATATCAATCTATTTAATGTGTATGTTGGATAATGATAGATAAGCATATAAGTAAGTAATGCAAAGATAAAGAGAAAAGAGACACAAAACCACTATTAACGCAGTATTTATAGTGGTTCGCTACAAGGACACCTTCCTTGCCCTACTCCACTCCCCGAAGTACCTCGAGAGTTCGTAGCATTACACAACACAAGCTCCTTAATGGGCGGAGAAGCCTTCACAACATCGCCTACTTTATCTCGGTACAAGGCTAGACACCGAAGTTCTTCGGCAGGTAGAACCACACCTATCACAACGTCGCCTACACTTTATCCGGTACAAGGCTAGATACCGAGTTCCATTACAAATGAGGAACTACCACCCAACACTACACCACAACACAACTATCCCAAAGGAGACCCTCTCCTTGTAACAACACTTGAAGGATATCAATATCCCTTAACCCAAACTATCTATCTTGTACATCGATGCACCATATCGAATGTACACCCTTAGCACCTTTCACTAATGCCTTCGACACGACCCTTCGGTACCTTTAACTAATGCCTTCAACACAACACTTCTATGAAATGAGAAAAGAACTATCAACAAGATACACTTCAGTGGTCTTGATGATGACGAAGCTTAGCAACTCATGACCTTGAGCTTGCACATCTTCAAGAGGTGGTGATCTCGCTTTTAAGAGGAACCTAAAGAATCTCACAAACATAAAACTACATAGAATGATCCTTTGGATCAAAGGTTAGAGATGTTACAATACTGTGAGAGAGAGGGAGAGAGAGAGAGAGAGAGAGAGAGAGAGAGAGAGAGAGAGAGAGAGAGAGAGAGAAAGAGAGAAAGAGGGAGAGAGAGAGAGAGAGAGAGAGTATGTGTAAAAGTGGTGGTGAGCAAGAAACAAATGGCTCACTATTTATAGACAAAATTGACTACTGTATTCATTAGTTCACGGATCCTCTCCCCGAGGGATCCGGCACGTAACTCGGGATCCGCCATCGGGTCGGCTTAGTCCGGATTTCGGGTTGCAAATCGGGTTATGGGTTATGGGTTATGAACTATTGATTATGGGTAATGGATTATGGATACCAAACAAGATGCAATGTACCTAGACATTGGGTTATGGATCTTGGGTCATGGGTCATGGACTTTGGGTCATGGATCATGGATAATACCCAACATGACTTTATGCATGAAGTCATGCAATGGGTCATGGGTTATGGATCATGCTCCATAGGTATGGGTTATGGACTTTGGTTTTTACCCAACAACATTCATTGTACCTAGTCAATGGATCATAGGTCATGGACTTTGGTTTTTACCCATTACTTTACCCATACAAAGTATATATGTACATTTCTATATTATGTAAAAACTAGTTGTTATACATATGCATTTCTATAAGATGTAAACAATAATGCTTGTTTAGTGTTTTTAAAAATGTCTTTGGTTTTATATAACTTATTTACTAAACATATTTTGATATGGTTTTAATATGTTTAGTAAATTATTGGCTCAAACCTTTTACGAACTTTATTTATTTCGTTAAAATGATTTTTATTGTTATCGACAAAAAATTTAGAATATCGTAAAATATAAACAAACGTTTTTATGGTTTATTTGTATTAACAAAGGACATGACCAAAAATCTGACAACTAGAGTACTTGAGAGGTGTCCACTCGTACTCAACACGGCTCGTAGTAAAATGTTGGGTCTGATTTTCAGCCAAATTGTCTCTGACAAGTATTTAAACATAAAATAACCTAATTCATTCTCTGATAAAAATCAATGAGAACAAACTCACTAATAAGGATCAAAGAGAAAGAACCCCCTGATGGAAATCAAAAGTTTTACTCTCTGTTGGTTATCAGAAAGTGTTAGTCCCTGATGGTTATCAGAAAGTATAGCTCGCTAACACTTATCAATGAACATTGATCACTGATGACTATCAGTCATAGCGACCCACTGATAAAGAGAAATCAGTGAGGATTGTATAAAGCTCAATCAACAGTCAAGTTTCAGGGAAGTCGAAGACCAACTGAAGAAACACTTTGTAAACTGATGCGGTGTCAGGGAGCAAGGTATAAGGAGCTATAAGTAACACCAGAAGAACTGATATCTGACAGATATCTCTGGGACCCTGAAGACTTATCTCTGAAAGAGTTATTTAGTCTTTGATAAATAGGTGAGAAACTTGTTGGGAAGATAAGCTAAGAGTCTTATCAAAGGACTATAAAGTATGATCTAGGTACAAAAGGTTGTCATCATTGGGAACCTAAGGCACACTCCACCTAGTATCTAGGCACGTTCTATCTACTCAAAGGTCGGCGAACTACTATACCCATAAGCTCCCTATTTGTACGAGACTTTGTAACCGTGTTAAGTAGAAAGCCTAAACAAACACATAAAATAGTACTTAGCACTATAGTTGATAGGATCCCCTCCCATAGAAATTACAATGCAAAGCTAGTTGCCTCTTGTAGTTCTTGTTAAGAGTGTTACATTTGTCGCTCAACCAGAATAGTTTTACCGAGAGCTATTCCACTGTAAATCTTGGATTTATTTCTAATAAGATTTATACACATTGAAAAGTATAAATGGTGTTATTAGTAGACTAAGTGGTCTTGAGTATAACATGTCGATTTTCTTAATGTTTATATGGTATCGTCATTTGTTCAAAATCCGTGGACCAACATAAACCCTTCACCACTGAATTTAGGAACAACCACTACTATAGTCTCTCTCAGCTCAACACCAGCTCTAAGCTCAACCAAGGCTCTTGCATAACTAGCCCTACCCCAAGAATCAGAGCACATTGCACTCGTGTAATAACATAACATCAATGGGTTACCAAGTTTGGTTGCAATAACACTCAACCCATCTTCTGTAAATGCGGTAATGGGAACATCGGTGAACTTAACCCAAACGGTGATATTTGAAACATCCTCCTTCATAATATTTGCATCTGGAGTCCATTGTTTAAGAATAAATGGCACATTGCGAATTAACCATGGGCCATTCTTTAACATTGTTTCCATCCCTTCTTTAGAATCAACTTTGAAAAAATGAATGTCTTTAATCATCATTGACTTAACAGGCCAAATTTCCCCCATGTATTCTTCACATAGTTCTTAATAACTGGATAAGCCACACGTGTACCCAGAAAGAACCCCTAAATCGTATTGTTAAGCCGTTCATTCACAACACTAACCGATTCTTTTGGGACATGAACATCCACACCATTATCGGCTGGCGTAAATAAAGGCCGAAAATTAACAGTTTTCTGGCTCGTATTTCCTTTTACTTTTGAAGCAAAAGATGTCGAATTGCGAACATTACCTACCAGACTAGGTGAATTACCCACATGAGATGTGACAGAACCAGAAGCCTTACCACCATTACCCACAACATGACCATCATCAATTATTAAAAGTACATTTTATTATCATTATTGTACAAACTAATTAAATACAACTGATTTATACAGTTAATATAACGCTTGGTACAAACGATGAAAGCTATCCTTTATATGACATGATAGAAATCAACCATATGTTTAACAATTTTATCATAATTTATTTTAACTAAATGGTAATGACCTTCTAACTATTAATGTATTAAACTCAATGTTGCAATGGTTAACTCACCGACACCTAATCGTCGAGTACCTTGTCGATTTTGAAAATCGGTTGAAAAATCGGTCTAGGAAAAAAAATCAACACTAAGCAGTCAAAAAATCGGCTGAATCGGCCGATTAATCGGCCGAATTGATCAAAAATCGGCCGAATCGGTCAAATCGGTCATTTTAAAAATATATATTTTAGGCATTCTATTTAATTTAGGGATCGTATATTTCATTTATAACGCATAATGGGCATCATAATCAGAATTTGAGCCTTTTATTGAGGTTCGGAAACATAGCAGGCTTGGAATCTGTTAAGATTTTTAGTTTGCTCTCCAGAAATACCAAAAAATTGCAGGAAATACCAATCCGATTAATCCCGACTTGACCGATTACTCGCGGCAGGGTAGTCGACCGCCCGACTACCGATTCACAATTTTTGCAACATTGATTAAACTATTTGTTACAAACAAGGATTTCAACTCGTGCGTTGTTGTGGAGTGTTGTATACGATGCTATTGCAGAAGAAAAAGGCCTATGGCAATGAAAAAGTAGAAGAGAAAACAAAAATTACGAAAATTAATTCCAATTCTCTCTGGGTTCTTATGCAAGATACATATAAAGTCAGATAGAATAATTTCCATTTCTTTATGGCTCCAGCTTCAAACGATCATGTTTTCTTCTGTCACTAAAGACGCCTCTGGTTACCTTGAAAATCGTCGCCCATCGAAAAACTGTGTAACACCCCTATGCCTAATAATCATAGATAAAATGAATTATATTCCTGATTCACATATTATGCAATATATATATATATATATATATATATATATATATATATATATATGTGTGTGTGTGTGTGTGTGTGTGTGTGTATATGTGTGTATAACACACACACATATGTATATACATACATATATAACAACATGATTTACCTATTGGGAACCAAGAACACGCGACCGTAACTTCAGCGTGCAACAATTTAACAAAATTAGATCGAATACCTAGAAGCAAACAAAAAATTAGGTAAAAAATCTAAAAGTAACCACCTGACGCAACATATCCATTCAACAACATTAAACTTACACAAAGCAATAACAACAAAAAACATAACCTCTGCAACTGCCAATTTAGCTTGTTTAACATCACCAAAAACTTTACCATAAAACCCGTAAGTAAAATGTCAGCCTCGACATTTGAAACAACAAAACAACCACAACTTCTTCAAATTCAACAATACAACTGAAACTATAGAAATACACAAATAAATATAAATTCAGAAAACCATGATTACCAGGAAATTATTTTGGACTATCCATTTCCCAATGCACAATTGGCTGCTAGATGTTCCAACAACTCGAAATCAAACGAACCATGTATGTGATCCTGACGTAATAAGTTTGCTCCAACCAACAAACATGTCACCTAAGACATTGTTCATCTTCTATTTAGAATATGCACGATATGTAAAATGTACATACTAACGTTGTTTTAAGGAGTCTGGAAGAAATTGATATAAAAATCTTCTAGTATGCGTGCAGGGAGATGTTTTCTCATAACGAAGCTCAGATAATGAGCATCATAGAAAAAACTTATATCAATTTCCTTCCCACTCCTTAACCCAAAATTAATGTGTCCATTCGATAGATCTTGGATAGCCTGAATAGAAAAATGAACAATGCATCAGTTTTTGAAAACAGGATATTTATGGACTGGCTTAGAAAGTGTATTGGCTACAAAACACGGTTACATTTTATGTCATCCAGTGTTTGCCATGCCAAAATTAATAAAGACTCAGAAAGTGTGTACTCAATACAAAACATGGTAACATTTTATGTCATCCAATGTTTGTCATGCAATATTAAGACAACGGGTAACCAAATCATCATCGCCAAGTAACAGTTATCCGAAATATATATACGAAAAGCACGCATGAACTTTTGGAAAACTATAATACTTTAGACTAATAAATTTTATGCTTTAAACTATTGGGAGTAGCATTAGAATATAAAAAATAAACATCATACCACAACAAATCCGTTAGCCTCATAACGAAAACCCTCCTTCAAACGAATAATTTACGCCACATGATTTATACGACTCTAAAATCTCAAATCACTACAATCATCCCGCTTGGAATCTTTGGAGTTGGCATTCCAAACAAAGTAACATGAGAACTGAAAATGTATAACTCGCGAGGGATCGAGACGTACAGATCACTTGCACTTAAATGCTGTAATCAGTTATTTCAGATATACCAGAACAATGAAGATCCTTATTTTCCCCATGATATCCTATTTGATAGGTTAAATCCGGAATAACTGCTCTGAGTATCTAGTTGCAAATGACATGTAGAGTTTGATCTCCTTTAAGCCAAACATTAACATTTCTTCAATTGTTTTGTGTAGATCGACCTGATTACTTAATACAACCCTACTCCTACAAAACCATAAATCCAAAATCAGGAAAAATTCTAGAATGAATGTAGCATAATTGCTTATGCACACCAAATGTCATGATGAATATAGCTGATCCCGTTTCCAAATACACATTTGGCTACTAAACCAACTTGATAAGTAAGGTTCACCTTTAAGCGCCGTAGAGAATATTTAAATCGATTTGGTCCACCACTCACCAAAGCATTATTATGTTCAGCCGAAAATTCTTGCATAACCTGGATACAATAGATATCAATCTATTAATAATTGCACCCAAAAAAAGTATTTGACGCGGCAAGTGAAACCAAATCAACATAACATAGGAACATATGTCTAAATCAAATTCACAAAAACAAAGATATGAAGTCTGCAAGAAATTCAATTAACCTAGACTAAAATCCAATAAGATAAAATATCAAAATACATAGAAATACACCTTATTTTATACAGCAAAAATCAGATTCACTTGTTGATTAACAACTCGTATTAAATCAATAATTATGATCATGTATTGTACTACGAATGTAGAAAAGAAACAACCATGACCACACAACATACTTTAAGAAAAATCAGGAAGCACCTATTCTGCACAAGCCAAAAATAGCTTGTAGCATTTACAAAAAACAACTGCCATTTGATGCGTTTGTTTTGCCTAGTTTTGGGCTGAAATGTAGGAGTCACCCATATTCGTTGTACTTATTTAAAATTTTACGTAATAATAATTACCGGGAAACCCTTTACCCAAAAAAACCAACTGCCATTAAGACAACTCATAAATCTGACCACATACCACACTTTAAAGAATTATAGTCACATACAATACCGGAGTTTAAAAGAAATCAGGAAGCACCTATTTTGCACAGGACACAAAAACAACAACCATTACCACAACTTATATACAAATGACCGCATACCAGACTCCAACCGCATAGAATACCACAAAATATTACGACTATATACCAGACTCTAAAAGAGATCAGAACCCTCAGTCATACACAAATACATGTATGCTGACCAATCAAGTATTACCTCATAAAATGTAAAGTACCAATATTAAAAATCAAACCTGAATCCGGCTTACAGCTAATCCACGAAAACCACTGGTCACACCATGCATAGAATTCCCATGATAGCAGCATCAATTGCAAGCTGAAAGTGTCAATATAAATATAAGAAATGACCGTTAATTCCAAAACGTGCTACACTCACTGAAATCCCACACCTAGCATCTTTTGTCCCATTATAGATAAATTTGTTTCTGTTTATTATCTTGACAACAAAAAAAGTTGGAAAACATGAAGGTAATCCCAGAGATCACTCAAAAACTAAGCAAAGAAGTTTAAAAATAAGTCTCCAAAAATCATTTTATGAGGTGTTTCTTAGACCACTTGTATGACACGTTAGCTGTCCTAACAATCGTTTCAAGACCTTGCTATTTCACATTTAGTTTTCACAAAACTTGCTCTTTGACAGTCATTATAACCTCAAACCTAGTACCTTGACCCAAATATCAAACCTACTTCAAAACACAATCACATTTTGTCCTATATACTCTCTCTATGCGGCGACCAAAAAGATACCGCTTATACCACTGATCGTATTTCATTCCAATTGGATTTGTGCTTTTTTCTGCATGAATTCTCTTGTCATTTAGTGCATGGTTTAAGATTTTACAATCCAATTTAATAATTGCTATCAATTGGTCCATTGCTTATAGTGGGTCGGTGATTGATTATTATTGTTTGTAGGTATATCTTTTTCGTCGGATTCCATTCTCTAATTATTAAATCATCATTGACTAATCAGTATGGTGGGTGGTTAGTTTTTGTTCTCGTTGCTTAAAACCCTAACGCTATGCTAGGCTTTTCCTTCTTTGTTTCGGTTGTAGCCGTATGTTGTTTGAATTTATTGTCGGTTCCAAATCTGGTTAGGTGGGTTTATGAGAGATGAGAAAGGTTTTTAACAAGTCTAAAGTCAATACGATGGTAAATCATTGGGTGGGAGTGAAGGTGCGAGATCATCTAGTATGGTTAAGGGTCCTATTGATGTGGGTTCGAGTACAAGTGATGCGAGTGTGCCAAATTTGGTGCCTCAATTAGGTTCTACTCATATATCTTTTGCGGATATGTTTAGGGATAAAACACCCAAGAAGACCGTTAAGATTTCTGGATGAGAAACAAAATTGTGTGCACGGTGCTAATGTCATCATTCCTTTGGAAGCTATCGATGAGGTAAGCTCTAGATTCGCTAATACTTTATATGGTTATTTCATTGGTAAGAGACTCGCTTCGAGATAGTTGAAAATTATGTTAGAAATACATGGGCAAAGTTTGGTTTACAAAGGGTTATGCTTAATAATGGTTTTTTCTGTTCCAATTTGAAACCAAAGAGGGTATGGAAAGGGTATTGGAAGTAGGTCCATGGTTGATAATGATTGCCTATCTTTTTAAATATTTGGACTCTGAACACTAAACTTACAAAAGATGATATGACGTTAGCTCCTGTTTGGGTTAAACTCCATAATATTTCGGTTGTTGCGTATTCTTATGTGGGTATTAGTTTGATTACAACGCAAATAGGTCGTCCTATCATGCTTGATTCCTACACAAGTAATGCATGTGCCTTAAGTCATGGGGTCGTAGTTCTTATGCTAGGGCCCTTGTGGAAGTGTCGTCAAAGGAAGCCTTACTTGACTCTCTTGTGGTTGTGATCCCTTACCCTAATGGGTCAAGTCATTCATTGGAAAAAATTGATATTGAATATGAATGGAAGCCGCCAAGATGTAAGACTTGTAAAGTATTTGATCACAATGATGATGGATGTCCTAAGTGAGTGAAACCGGTTGTGAAAGATAAACCGTTGGTTGATGAAGAGGGTTTCATTGAAGCTTATAAGATGAAAGGAAAAGGTAAGCTTCAAGGAACTAAGCGTCAGTTTGACGAGATTCGTTTTCAAAAGCCTAAAGTTTCGTATTACTATAGACCGGTTACTAAGCCAAAGAATGGAGTAGCATCGACGTCTAAGCCTTCTGTCCAATCAAATACAGGTTCACCAATGGTTAATGTAGGTTCTACTTCTTGTAACGAACATACTACTGATCCTACTAGTAGTACGGCTCCATCCCGGGATGACCAAGGTAAGAATAATAATTGGGTGGATGATATCAACCTTATTGATTTGAAGAACAGTTTTGATGTGCTTATGGGACATGATTAGGTTTTGGAACCTGTGATTGGCACTACGTGTACTCCTGAAGTTATCTCTAGTTCTTCTAAAACTACGCCTCCATCGCCTATGGAGAACACTCATATTGATGAAAAAATTGGGAAGCTTGAAAAGCTTATTATTGATGGGAAAGCTACCCTTGTGGATGATAATGATAAACCTATTCCGGTGGCTGATGGTGAAAGGAAGGGCAACCCATTCTCTAAGGTGGGTGAAGTGGTTGATTCAGATAGTGATTGTTGGATCGATATACTCTGACCAAACTAACTATGTAGCTTATAAGGGCTTAGCAACCTCGGATAAATCCTAAGTTACTAACAATGAAACACTGATATTACTTTACTAAGTATGCGGAAACTACTTCAATAAAGCTAAGAAGAATCACTTAAACTTCAACGATTTTATTATTACTTTGAACCTGCTTGATACACAGATTCACTAATAACCCTAATAACTCTAATATCGTACTTTGTAAATTCTAAATCACATATCTCTAATGCCAATCTATGGGTCCTTTTATAGGCATAAGGAATACCCTAGTCGGTTTACAATTACAATTCTTGTACGACAAGTAATACTAATTCTAAGAATATTCTAGATAAACATAACTTTCCATAAATGATATAGCAGTTCTTTAGCTTTGCGATACTTTGACGTGAGCAGATTCTTTGACTTCTTCATTAGCAAGATTTCTTTGACTTTCTTCAAAGATTTTGACTTTCTTCGGTACTTTGACTTTTATATCCCAACAATCCTCCCCTAACTTGAATTCTACTTGCTTGATTTCAAGTTCCTTTGCATCTTTAACTTTTAACAGCTTTGTTTTCAAGGAAAGATTGTGTCTTTTTCTTCAAACTTGTCTTGTACTCTCAGTCCATGTATTATCATCATCAAAGTAGTCTTTATAAGCAATCCTTTTCAAAGAATCATTATCAAGCAATCTTCATCTTTTCTACTTTACCAACATATGGCAAATTGTACATCGATCATAAAGTTTCAGTCTATTTTCATCACTTCCGGTGTGTAAACTCCGTGAGAGGTGAATCATTGAAAATTTAATGGATTTTGATGTCTCTTTACCAAAGCCATTAACTCTAGAGTAGCCAATGTTTAAGTGTGTAAAACCATGGTACATTGATAACCATATGATTTTTAGCAAATCATCAGCTATCAACGGATTTGTTTTGTCTTTACCAAAAGCCGTACCATTTTGGACTAGTTAGTTCTTGCAACCATGGTGACCTAATTACCATATAAATGGTTTTTCCACAGCCTTTACCACAAGCCATTTTCTTGTGGGCTAGCCAACTCTTCACTATTGCAGATATGGTGAGTTGATTACCATACAACTTATTGGCAAGTTGTCAACCATCAACGGATTTGAGATATCTTTACCAGAGCCGTTTGCTCATGGATTATCCAATCCTTTTGTTAAACATGGTGGACTGATAACCTTTTGTTGTGTTAGTGCATAGCACTTTTACCAATTGAAATCATCTCAAAAACCATTTGTTGCTGATAACTTATGCTTCAAAAATTATTTTGCACTTCACAAAAATTGATAACTTATTTTCATTAAAGACCTTTATCGTTTTGCTACAAGCAAGACTTTGAGAAAGTATCTGTTTGTCCGCCAGACTTTGAATAAAGTCTTGATTTTTCAAAAATTATATTATAAAACCATATCGCAATTATGCATCATCATCGCTAACTCTGTCCATTTGATGAACAACTCAATCACCATAAGAGTCGTTTCATTCTCTCTTCAACTTCCATACCATGATCTAGCATTCTTCTCATAAGATCTCTTGTCAAGGATATCTTATTTCTCTAGCATATGAATCATGGTCCCATCTTCTAATTCCAAAACATGCACTCTTTATTCTTCAAAGAATCTCCAGCTTGTAATCTCCCAAACTTCTTGGTTATTCCATTACATCTTGTTTTTCCGTCTCCAGGATAGTTATAAGATCTCCCTGCAAGACTAAGCCGACTCCAGTTGATGGAATATGCTCAAAATACTCTTGCACTAGTTGATATAGGTGAAACAGATCTTCTTTATCAATCAAATGCGATATCCCACAAAGAAATTAAATATTCTAAAGCTTTTATCTTCTCTATGGAACATAAGATAGTCTCCATCCTTTGATTTTACAAATTCAAATGTAGACATTTTAGACTTCTTTACTGCAACATATTTAGACTTAGGATACTCAAAATCTACAACTCTTAGATAATTCCTCAGCTCATCAACTATATCTGATCTCAATTCTATCTTCTTTGATGGTTGTTCATCACCAGTTGTTCTCTTTCTCTTTAAGGTCCTTTTTCTTGCATCCTCATTCTGTTTTTCATCATCAAAAGGAATAATACCAGCCACTTCCTTTTGATAAGCTTCTCTAACAGCATCATATAGATCTTTCATCTCTATATACTTCAACCTTTGTAATCCAGTATATCTTCTACCCTTCAGATAAGCCATCATAGCATTTCTTTCTTTAGCAATACTTGGTCTTTGGTAGAACAGAATGTGGTTCTTTTTTTCGTATTTCAAAGATCAAACTCAGCTTGAAACTTTCTTGCAGCTTCCTCATTCTTAGCTACTTCAATAGCTCTTATTTCTGCCAAAGTTAGCTTCTTCTTTTTCTTTGTTTCTACAAGTTTACCTTTTCCTTTGTCTTTAGGATCTAAAGTAGGTTGAGATGATTGCAAGACTTGAGGTTGTTGTTGTTCAGAACCTGGTATACTAATACCTCTTGGTCTTGACATGTTTTGTAAAATCTGAGCAACAGTCTCATCATCACTAGCAAAGACGTTCTACTTTAGGTGTATCGCCTTCCTCTTCTAATAAGACTGTTGAAGGACCAGCTTCTTCTTCAAAATTTAGGGTCCTTGGTGTAATGAGCTCTTGCCTATAAGTTCCTTAAAGAGCAAGCACCTTGATCACCAAAGACCTTGATCATCAAGACTTTGAAGTCCGATTCTGAGGCTCCGGTACCTTGAGGCTCAAGCATCTTGAAGTTCGATTGCTTAATCTTCTTCTTCTTCATCAAGATCCTTAGCATCTGGTTCTTCATAATGTCCAGCATCTTCATTCAAATTCTCTTGGTCCATATTCCTCCCTAATTGGAATGAAGACTGCTTGTGAATCTTTTTGCCCTTTGAAGTCTTCTTAAACTTCTTTCCTTTCTTCTTTTGAGACTTAACCCACAATCTGTGATGTTGAACTAATGGCCATACAAAGTTCTTCAATCTTCTAAACTTGTTGTTCAACTTCAAAAATTGTGCAGCTTCAGCTTTATAATGTTTCTTTAAGCGCAAAAGCTCCCTAGTCAATGCATAGTTATCCAGAACTTGACCCTCAGAAGCCATATCTCCCTCATCTCCTCCAGATGTTTGAGACCCATCTGTGGAAGTATAATCATTGGGAGATAATGGTGGGTTGACCTGTTCAATCACCATGAGCAAAGATTTGCATAGATGCGGGTGGAGATGCGATCCTTGTGGTGAAGCAAGATATTGAGAAGCGACTTCCTTGAAACGAAGGTTCATGCTCTTCACTTTCCAACTTCATCTCTAACCGCTTGCACTATCTCCATTATATGAGTTGTTAAAGGTGTATCCCTCCCGTAAAACTTGTCACTCTTCGAGCCATGAAAGTAAATATCTTGGGTGGAAGGACTACAACCGGTAGCGTGCTAGAAGGTTTAGGCTCATCTTAAGTCGTTTGTTCAAGAATAATTGAACAAATCTTAGGTACATTAAAAACGGTGAACCATTGGAGATGTGAGATAGCATACCATCGAAAATCATTCTTGAAAAGTTAAAGGGTTGATTGGTAGCTAATCCTACTATGGCAGAGGCTATATTTGAACCAAATTGTTCCCATGAAGTACTCTTGGGACTTAAAAAATGAAGTAAAACATGAACCATATACTTCCATTGAGGACTAAACAAGGGCTTCTTAAAAGTTGTTTCAGTGAGAGACCCTTCATACCCAATATCCCTTAATGTATCCCAAAGCACTTGTTTATCAAAACGAATAGCTCCTTCTTCATCATGAAACAATAAATTTTCTCTAATCAAGCTTCACTTAACTCTAACTCACTTCCCAAAGAACCTTAGCCCTGAATGTAAGATTCATCATCTTCCATATGAGATCTTGCAGTTGCCCAAAATTGTTGAATCCAGGGCTCAATGATGTCAGGTTCAACCAAAAGAGCATAATTAATTGATGATCCAGTGAGGAAATCAATTATGTCATGAAAAGCGACATTGGATGGTGTTTTATCTAAGTTAGCCACCATATTATGCTTACTAACTGTGTTACGATTTGCCATTGAATGTTGTTATAAGAGAAAATGGTGCGATGAATTGTGAATGTTAAAGAGATATGGATGGATAAGTATAAGGATGAGAGGGAAAATCGGAGGGTAGTTATTTATAGGTAAGATTTGAAAAATCACGGCCCAATTAATAAAGTTACCATTGTTTGAATTTTACCCGTCTTTTGACCGTTGGAACAAGACGCTGACAAGGCTGGATTGCTTTAGCAAGAGATTCTTCAGAGGAGACTTTTAGATAAACAATAAGCGTACTTTTCCATCCTCTCTTCTTCACAATGGCAAAAACATCAAAAAGCATTGTATTTCATCCCCTCAAACAATGCATATGACTATCTAACTAACTAATAAGTCTTCCCCTTAATTGTAGCTTAATAGTTAATCATACCAATACTCACCACTAAATGATTGAATCTTGAAACATCAAATCCTTTTGTTAGTAGATCAGCTACATTGTCATCTGTGTGGACCTTGACAACATTAATGAGCCTATGTTCATAACAATTTCGAATAAAATGATGCCTAATCTGAATATGCTTGGTCTTGGAATGATAAAAAGGATTCTTCACAATGCAGATTGTAATCTCATTATCAATGTTAATAGGAGTATTCTTAAAATTGAATCCATAATCCAAAAGTTGATTATGCATCCACAATACTTGTCCATAGCACTGCGGCAAGAAACATATTCGCCATGGATGATGTTGTTGCAATGGTTTGTTTCTTACATTGCCATGAAACTAATCTTCTTCCAAGATATTGGCATCCGCTGTGGTTGATCTTCTATCATAATTATCACCGCATAATCACCGCCCAAAAAGCTTCTAAGTGAAAAGAATCCTTTGGATACAACAACCCTAACTTAGGTTGTTGCTTGAAATAACTAAAATCCTCTTGACTGCATTCATATGAGAGACCTTGGGTGATACTTGATATCTTGCACATAAAAGGACAAAGAAACATGATATCGTGTCTAGATGCGCTAAGTACATAAGACGACCAATCATAGAGATTCAGAAGCTTGACATCCACGGTTGTCCATCTTCATCCTTTCCTAATGAGTTGATAGCTTTGATAGATGTGGTGACTGGCCTCATAGCATCAAAGTTAAACTTCTTAAGAATGTCGATGACATACTTATCTTGACTAATAAAGATTCCAGTACTTGATTGTTTAACTTGAAGCCCCAAAAAGAAAGTTAATTCTCCCATGGAACTCATTGAAATTCGTTGCATGAGCCACTCAAATTCTTTCACCAATCGCTTTGTAGCTCCAAAGATAATATCATCTATATAGACTTGAACAAGCATGATATCCTTCTTGTCTCTCTTGATAAACAAAGTCTTATCAATTGCCTCTCCTCGTAACCATGTTGCAATAAGAAAGTGGAGAGTCTTTCATACCAAGCTCTATGTGCTTGATGAAGGCCATCTGAGCCTTAACAACTTTGTAGACTTTGTTTGGATGTGCGGATCCTCAAAACCGAGGAGGTTGTTTGACATATACCTCCTCCGTAATCTTGCCATACGAAGGCACTCTTGACATCCATTTGATAAACAGGAAAGCCCATATAAGATGCAAAAGCCAGGAATAATCTAATGGCTTCAATCCTTGCTATAGGAGCAAATACTTCATCATAGTCCACTTCTTCTTCTTGTCTATACCCTTGTGCAACTAATCGTGCCTTGTTCTTGATGACATTCCCTCTTTCATCTCTCTTAACTCTAAAGACCCATCTTGTGCCAATGACTTTCTTGCCATCTGGTAGATCACATAGTACCCAAACTTCTTGAAGTTTGAATTGAAGAAGTTCTTCTTGCATTGCTTCAACCCAACTCTCTTTAGTTAATGCTTGAGCTACATTCTTGGGTTCTTCTTGAGAGATAAAACAAGTGAATAAACATGTTTGTTGATCCTTATGATTCATCCTGTTTTGTTTATACACAAAGTTAAGTAAAGCATTATGTGGCTTAGAGAAACCTTTAGCTTTGGTTCTTGTGAGCACTTCAGAAGTAGAAGGTCCAATGATTTGACCAACAGGATGATCTTTATGAACTCTTAATGTTGGAGTCTGTGGAACTTCAAGATCATCATCCAAATTTGTGAAATCAGCTCCTTCATTGAAATTTGAGAAAATACCTTCATCATCTCATCAGTGTCTTCTAATCCGGGCATGTTAGGATCATTCAAATCATCGTCAATTGCAAGCAAAAGAAGATTTTGATCCAAAGTACTTGTGAGAGAGTCAGACTTACCCCTTTCTTTGCAGCCTTCATAAGCTCTCCTTTGATCATCATCATAAGATTGTGCTATTGTTTCATGAAAAAGCATCCTATTAAGTTCATCTTGAATAGCTTGATCTTCAGCAAACAAAGTGGATTTTGGTTCATCGGTTTTTCTCCTTCTCAATTATAATGGGTTCTTCATCGAGAACAAAGATCGGTCTAATATTGACTCCATGAACAATGTACTGTGAATCTTCTTCTTTGTGAACAACTTGATTCTCATCTCTAACAGGAACATAATTCATAGAAGGAGTTAAAACATCAAGATCAAACATCCAATCAGGACCTTTACCCTTTTGATTTTCTTGATCTTCTAAAAATTCAACATGAAGACAGTCTTGAACCTTTTTGGTAACCTTGTTGTACACTCTAAATCCTTTGTTATTGGTACAGTAACCTAATAAATATCCTTCATCTGACTTGTCATCAAATTTGCCCAAAGAATCAATAGTATTAAGAATAGTCAGAGGACATCCAAAAGGCTTCATAAAACGTATGTTAGGTTTGTTTCCCATAAGCAACTCATAAGGTGTCTTAATCTGAGGTTTAGTGTGGGATCTATATTTAACACATAGCAAGCATTCTACAAATTACCAAAAATTGAATAGGTAATTGTGAATCTGCAAGCATTGTTCTCGCTGCTCCTATCAAGGTTGGTTCGTTCTTTCTTTCGCAACACCATTCTACTGTGGAGTTCTAGCAATGCTAAACTCCTCTTAATCTCCTTTCTTGGCACAAAATTCATACATTAACTTGTTTTGAATTCAAATCCCATTATCACATCTAATACCTCTTACTTTGAGTCTTAATTGGTTTTCAAGGGCTATTATAAGATCATGAATAGCATCAAAGGTTTCATCTTTAAATCCCAAGAAAAAGACCCAACTAAATCTACTACAATCATCTGTTACAACTAAGCAATACTTCTTCTTGTTTAAGCTTGCAACAGAAACAGGACCAAATAGATCCATGTGCAACAACTCTAAAGGATCTTTAATAGTTCTTTCCTCAATCTTCTTGCATGAAGCTTTGTGTTATTTACCCTTCTTACATGCCAAACATGAGTGATCATTCTTGTATGTTTTGGAAGGTAAACCTCTAACTAAATTTCCTTTGACCAACTTATTGATATTCTTGAAATTCACAGGACCTAATCTTCTATGCCATAGACGTGCTTCTTCAAGTGTTGCCTTTGCTACTAAACATGTTGCTCTTTCAGAAGACTTAAGAGTCTTCAAATCCATATTGTACACATCATTGGTTCTTGTTACTCTCTGTGTTACCAAGTTATCATCAACAAGCTTGAACTCAGGGGAAAGAATTAGACATTTTGTGTCAGTTGATAACACAGGGTACTTCTTGTCACAAATCAGAGATACTGACAACAGGTTGAACTTGAGCTCCTTTACATAACGAACATTCTCAAAATCTATGCTTCCTGCCTTGATGGTTCCTTTTCCAGTAATTCTACATCCACCAAGATCATTCCCAAATGCAACTCTTCCTCCAAAATAAGATCTAAAATCGAGAATCTCTTTGTCTCTGTCATGCTTCCGAGCAACCACTATCAACAATTAAATGATATTTAAGCTCCTCTCTCGGGTTGCCCCGCACAAAGATGAAAGAGTTAGTTATTTTAGGAACCCAAGCCATTCTTGACTTGTGTTCCCCTTAGGGTGACATACTTAAATTCTTTAAGTATGTAATCTCCATTGTCTTTAAGCACATGATCAATTTTTTTGTTTTTCCAAAACATGTGTTGGTTTTTCAACAAAAACTCTTTTTCATCAAAAATTCTCTTTTTTAACAAAAGTCCCTTTTTCACCTTTACTTGTGAAAGTACCGTTTGTTCCTCATCGGTACTTTCTTTCTTAACCCGATTGGTTTTAACTTTTGTGTAGATTTCTTTGATCTAGATACTCTTTTTGAGGTGTAACGCCTTGTAGATTGATAGTAATTGGATCTCCTAGGGCTTCCATTCCAAAAATTGCTAGCAAGACTTTGATTGGGTGAAATCTAGCGATTCTGAGAAGGTGTTGCTTGAGAAACTTGTGACTTACCAGTACCTTTAAAAGTGTTGCTTGAGTGTACTGGTGGTTTGGAAAAAGGTATTTTCTGGTGAGGGTACCTATAGTCTTTTGAGAAATTACTATGGTTAACCCTATGTGAGTGATTCCAAACTGGTTTAGTCTCTCTTGGCTTATGGTTGAAAGATGTGGTCTTTGGGAATTTGCTTAAATATTCTGAGTGAAAGTGACAGTCCTTAATTAAATGATCAGGACTATAACAAACAAAACATAATTTTTGAACCATACTTCCAAAATTTCTTCCTTTAGTTCTATGACCAAAACTATTCTGACTTCTTGGTGAATGATGAAAACTATTTTGATCAAAACTATCCCAAAAAGATTTAGCAGTATTTTGAAAAGTTTTTCTTGAAGGTACTTTGAATGTCTAGTAGTACTTTGAGTTGAAGGTAATGTTCGAACTCTTAACATTATCATCCTTAGGTTTCTCAATTGTTTCTTTTGGGGTTTCAGAATTAGATGGACCTGTATTAGATTGACCAGTAAGCTTTTTCCTAAACTCTAAATTGTCGATTCCAAAATAAGAAACATCTGTCCTAAGAGGTTGAAAACTGCCAGTGGGTGGAGGAACTGCATGATAACCTTTGTCTTTCTTAAATTCAGGAGGTGTTTGACTAATTGATTCCTCATTGCTAGATGTGTTCTCTTCTGAGTTAATGAGTTCATCATCACTAGTGGCTATCTCCTCTGAATCAATTTGTTCCTTATCACTAGATGAGGTCTCTTCTATATTGCTAAAGTCCATACCAAAACCTAGGCCAGTTTTAATGTGTGCTCTTTTTTGTTTTTCCACAAAACTAACATGTGAAAGACCAGATTCATTCCAACTAGCAAACTTCTCTAACAACTCATCCCTTTCTTTAGTCAGTTTTTCAATTTCAGAAATCTTACATCGTAACTTCCATTCACTTAATTTTAATTGATAATCTTGTTGCTCATATTTTTCTGCCCAAGCCATTTCATTATTTTCATGAGTTATTATTTTGGCTTCCATTGACTCTAAAGTTATTTGATAACCAGCTACCTCGGACCTAGCCCTTCTACAATTATCTCTTTCTTTACATAATCATTTAGCACTTTTTGATAAAAGTTGTTACATTTGGAACATACCTCAGAGATAGTGGGTGAACTTGGTGAAGTAGCTACCATGGCAAGCGTAGAACCGGTTCTTCTTCACTTTCCATGCTCCGATAAAGCTTCCAATACCATCTCTTGATTCCATTGCAAAGAAACTGGTTCCTCATCAAAAGTTGTGCTCCAATCAAACTCTTCCATCAAGCGACCATAGAGTATGTTACCGCTCACCATCAAATCAAAGACTCAGTCAACCTCTGATAGATTTTCTTGAGAAACCAAAGCTTTTGGTTTTGGTTCAGTAATAGGAATTTCCCTTATTTCAAGCTTGGTGATAAGGATTTAAAATGTACCTTTTTGAGGGGTCGTTTAAGCCCTTATTTGATCACTTTTGTATCCGTTATTGCTTAATATCGTTCCTTTTCACTTTTTAGGTCTCTTGAAGGCAAATTACTGGAATGGCACTTATTTGGACCGAAAAGGCGGATATATGAAGAAAATGGCCAAAGTCAAGAATCGAGACACTCAGCCGATAAATTACAAGGGGACGGCGCCATCTGCGACCGCGACGCCGCCGGAGGAAGTTGTGACGCTCGTAAGAGAAATTGCTAGTTTTGGAGGACGGCGGGCTTAAAAGAGTAGGCCGTCGCGAACTCGACGCCTAGATTCAATCCGCACGACGAAGCAAAGAGGACGGCGTCAAGCATAGGTGACGCCGCCGCAAGATTAACTTGGCCAAGACGAAACCCTAATGCCGCGTATGCACGGCGTCACAAATCATAAGGTGACGCTGCCGCACACGTAATCTTATATATAGAATCCGAATTTTTCAGTTTTAGAGAGTAGTCTTTTGGGTAAACTTTTGGAGTAAAACCTAAACCGAACCAAGGTCGTATTTTAGGGTTTTAAACCCTATCTTACACCAAGATAAGTTGTTTACTTCATTAATTTAATTATGTCTTCAATTATTTGTGTGTATGCTTGCATGTTCTCCATGTCCGGCTAATTTACTTGTGTGTTTGCTTAGGGAATATGAAACTTAATTATTGAATATTGATTGGTTGTTTCTTCTCTTAGTTGATTAATGATCTAGTAATGCGATAGGTCATTCGTTGTGTACTTAATGCTTGATTAATCTTTGTGAACCTTAGGTTATAGCACTATGAGTTGTTGTAAGCTAAATTATCCAAAGAGGCCTTAGAGTTAGAGTTTATCATCCCTAGTGGGTTTTGTAGACGAGACCCTTTGGTAACTTCATAGAGTAGGGAGAAACGCATACCCTACAACTTTAGACACACAACTCAACTAGGAATAAGGACGTGACAATTCAACCACCAATAGGAGATAATTAAGGAGTAGTAAAACCTAAGTAAACACATCTTTAAACTATCATACAAGCACACAATAATTAGACATAGACTACCACCACCTTAGTTTAGATAATTAGATAATAGTAGAGTAATCGGTAGAAATACCAACCCCCCAAATCCAAACCCGAGATTGTACTTTTCCTTTTCTAAAAAACATAAAAGATAAAAAATAATCTTCCTCAACCCCAACCTTAGCGTAGTAACTTCTCACTAGCATTCCTATTCCCTAGAGAACGATATCAATCCCGAGGCTTACCCTAATAATACACTACAATGATTAGGTTCTTTGCCTAGGGTGTTGAAAAACTTGCTCGACGAAAAGGAAGTTCCTTTGACCCCAACTACCGTAAGCGTGATTTTACGCCACGGGAATAGAATAGCTAGTTAGTAGTCCACATCGTTTAGGTTTCTTTGCTTGATTCCTATCAAGTAAAATTTTCTCATTTTAGCTTTCATAGTCTATCCCCCTTCTTCGTGGCCTTTCTTCGTAAAACTTATCCATTGACTATTCCGTTAGCCGTTATGGAGAACGTGAATCCGCCAAAATTTTCACCCAATCGACATAATCCAATACATAATCTACCCTTTCCACTCCAAAATGAGATCTTAAGGTTCCGACAACATCATGATGAATCCTTTCCCGAGGCATGGACTCGAATTAAATACTTACTTCAAAAATTCCTTCATCATGGTCTTGATTTGTTGTCTCCACTCCAATTCTTTTACACTCGTATCAACCACAAAACCCAAATGAGACTTGACTATGTAGCGGATGGGGATATTTGGGGACGTGGTGTTCAAGATGCATGGGAAATCTTTGAGATTCACGCCCAATTTAGAAGTGGAACATGGGACCCAAAAAGTGAAAGTTTAGACCTATTCCCAATTTGGAAGGTTCCAAAAAAGGTTGTTTAGGAAGGAGATGATTAGAGGAGCTACAATAGTACAAAATGAATGCATAGGAGATCTAGATATAATGGAAAGTGAGGTGGAAACTCCAAGCCCACAAGCCCTACCATCACTTGAGGAACACACACCATAACTTACCCTAAGAAGTAGAAGAGACTATAGGAACCCCGATTGATATAGAACCTTTGGACCAAATGCCAATAGAGAATTTAGGTTTAGATGCTTGTTGACATGACCTCTCTCTTAGTCCTAGGGAAGTTCCTAATTTTGATAAAATGGAGCCTCAACCAAAAACCTTACCTAATTTTCCGTCTTTAGATGTGAATCTTGGAATTGAATTAGGCCCCAATCCACCCATCAAAATAGATAGTCCGGGTAGTTTCTTGATAAAGGTGGTAGACTCTAGGCCATGTAGAGTGAAAGCTAATATAGGAGTAACACATGACCTTACACACTTATATCACCCATTCATGGTTGATAACAAGAAACATTATGGGTTTAAACCGCGTTTATTAGGTCAAGATGGATCCTTAACTAAGAATCTTTTGAAGTTGATAGAAGATGATCCATTTTTAGGAGAGATATTTGATTCACCCGCTACACCAATAGACTTAGGTAAGGTTATAATGAATGGAGCACACTCCTTTGAGCATATAAATCACCCATCACCCTCTCCTCACGTAGCAAATTTCCACCCTAAGGGTGTGTATCGCCACTATCACCCACACTTAAACTTAAGTGTAGGGAAAACTTCCCCTTTATCTGTTAAATAAGGGTAGAGTCAGGCTCGTGACTCAAACAAAACAAGCTTCTTGGGAGGCAACCCATGTGTATTTGTTTTTCAATTTTATTTGTGTGTCGATATCTTTTATTGATTGTTTATTCTCATGTTTAAATTTGTAAAAATGCTTTATTTTGTCTTTAACCTCGTCTTAATTACATATAAAGGTATTTTACATAAGGGATAAGTGTAGGGAGGATTACACACGTTTTCAAAAGAAACGTAAACATGAGAATTTCAATTAATTAAAAGATATACATGTGTGTTGTTCGAGTCAAATGCTTGTATCGAGTCATAATGGATGTTTTGCAGGAAATTTTCCAGATTCTAAAGATAAAAATTTTCTAGAATTTTTCCGTAAAATCGCACCGTTTTGTCGATAACTCTACGGCCAGATTGCAACCCACGGCGCCGTGAAGGAATAAAACATCGATCACTTTCTTTTTTCTCGCTGAGCTACTTAAAATTTTGGAAATTTCCGTGTCTTAATTTTCTTAGAAATTGTGTAAACATCCATTCCACAAGCATTATATCCTAGTTTTAAATCGAGTCTTATATATATATTATTACCGATTTTACGCAGGTTTCGTTTGTTTTCTTCAAGTGTCTTTGGTTTTGTTTATCAAGAAGAAGATACATAAAGTTGGAAGAGTTTTTCACGCATACATTCTTCTTGGAAAGGATTTAACCACTACTTCACACACGGATCCTACCGAGCTAATTAGGGGAGTACTAGTTTTTTTTCGTTTTAATTACCTTCTTTTATCATAACTTTGATACTTTAGGGGAACATTGGGGACAATGTTCAGGTTAAGTGTAGGGAGGGAAAATAAAACGGGAACTTTGAAACTATGCTTATCCTTGATTATTTGCTTTGTCCAATTGCACTTTTGTAATAAACCATGAGAAAATGTCGGTTAGGGTAATTTTGGCACCAAATTTAAAATTTTTCATTATATATAGAGTGGGCCATTAGTCTTAACAAAAGCGTCTCACGGATAGGAAGTTATATCACTAGCACAAAACCCTTTACCACTTAAATTCCACCAAAATGTGAGGATCGCCCTTAGATTAGTAGGAATTGAAGCATTCATCTTCAATGATTAGAGTGTGAACCGTAGTATATTAGATTCTAGAACTTGTTTTGTGATGCATTCCGAGATCGCTAGTAAGACTACACTTGTGTAGTTAGGAATAACTAAATGATAAGAGGCATTAGGATAACCCTTGTTTGATAACCGTAATATAATTACTTCTTTCACATTGGTTGAGTAATTCCCCCACACCTTTGCGTTGTACTCATCTTTAGTACACGATACCCTAGTTAAACCCTTAGAGCCTATCCTTTTCGGTTCTCATGATGTTTCGGTTTTCCAGAATATCAATGAAGAACATTGTCTACACCCCACCCCCAAATATACACCCAAATCGCCTTAGCCTACCCTATATGCACTCACTTTTAGTGCATTATTGTTATCACCCTAAACCCTTAGTTCAATTATCTAATTGCTTGCATGAGTTGCTAAGTCGAGTCATATCCTTTGTATACACTTTTGGGACGATTGGGATTCATGGGAAAAGTTAAAGTTTTAAATGACTAAAAAGGAACGCCAATTCCCTTATTTGCGTAATAACGTACTCCAAGTGTTTTGATCTTTTCAATTCTGGTCATATTAGTGTTAGAGTAATAAAAACTCAAGTGTAGGGATGTGCTATAAACCCCTATCGTTTTGATGTTATCGTAGAGGATGGTAGAGTAAAAGTGTATAAAAAAAAATACGGGCTACCATCCTACATCTATCTTTAAATTTATGTTTGTTTATTTCAGTTATCTAGAGTTTAGAGTGTCGAGTCTTGGCTTAGCAACGCCATTCTTCGTATGCATGTAACATTGAGATTTTTGACTTGCCACCACTAAAAGCCTATCCCACCAAACCCTTTGTTTCCCTACCGTAAGCCTAACGTTACAACCCTTTAAAGACCTCTTTGATAGTCTTTCCTAGGTGCTTACGCCAAAGCGACGGAGGTTTGATCTATTCTCAAGCCTATGGTAATCTATGTACTAGGACCGTTTAATGAGTGTTTATCTTCCATTTCCAATTTGCTATATTTCATATACACCCGAGAGTTGTGAGTATCCAAACACCCCATGTGAGGTGCTAGTATGTATTTCCGTGCTTGTTATGAGTTTTATGAGGCTTATATGTGTTGTGGACTGTTTTTAACCAATGCTTCATGACCCCTAACTTATAAATTAATTGGCTAAAAGCACATTTGCTTGAGGACAAGCAAATACCAAGTGTAGGGATTTGATAAAAATATGTACCTTTTGTCGTTTAAGCCCTTATTTGATCACTTTTGTCCCGTATTGCTTAATATCGTTCCTTTTCACTTTTTAGGTCTCTTGAAGGCAAACTGCTGTAATGGCACTTATTTGGACTAAAAGCGCGATATATGAAGAAAATGGCCAAAGTCAAGAATCGAGACACTCGTCGATAAATTACAAGCGGACGGCGCCATCTAATCTCGCGACGCCGTCGAGGAAGTTGTGATGGCTCGAAGAAAATTGCTAGTTTTTGGAGGACGCCGGGCAAGCCAAAGAGGCCGCCGCAACTCAGGCGCCTAGATTCAATCCGACGACGCCGAGCTAAAGAGAGGATGGCGCCACAAGCATAAGGTGACCGCCGCAAGATTAACTTGCCAAGACGAAACCCCATGATGGCGACACACGCAAGGCCACAAATCATAAGGTGGCGCCGCGACATGTAATCTTATATATAGAATCCGAATTTTTCGCTAGATAGTAGTCTTTTGGGTAAACTTTTGGAGTAAAACCTAAACCGAACCAAGGTCGTATTTTAGGTTTTAAACCCTATCTTACACCAAGATAAGTTGTTTACTTCATTAATTTAATTATGTCTTCAATTATTTGTGTGTATGCTTGCATGTTCTCCATGTCCCGCTAATTTACTTGTGTGTTTGCTTAGGGAATATGAAACTTAATTATTGAATATTGATTGGTTGTTTCTTATCTTAGTTGATTAATGATCTAGTAATGCGATAGGTCATTCTTTGTGTACTTAATGCTTGATTAATCTTTGTGAACCTTAGGTTATAGCACTATGAGTTGTTGTAAGCTAAACTATCCAAAGAGGCCTTAGAGTTAGATTTTATCATCCCTAGTGGTTTTGTAGATCGAGACCCTTTGGTAACTTCAAAGAGTAGGGAGAAACGGATACCCTACAACTTTAGACACACAACGCAACTAGGAATAAGGACGTGACAATTCAACCACCAATAGGAGATAATTAAGGAGTAGTAAAACCTAAGTAAACACATCTTTAAACTATCATATGAGCACACAATAATTAGACATAGACTACCACCACCTTAGTTTAGATAATTAGATAATAGTAGAGTAATAGGTAGAAATACCAACCCCCCAAATCCAAACCCCGAGATTAGACTTTTCCTTTTCTAAAAACATAAAAAGATAAAAATAATCTTCCTCAACCCCAACCTTAGCGTAGTAACTTCTCACTAGCATTCCTATTCCCCTCGAGAATGATATCAATTCCCGTTGCTTACCCTAATACTACACTACAACGATTAGGTTCACCGCCTAGGGTGTTGAAAAACTTGCTCGACGAAAAGGAAGTTCCTTTGACCATGAACGACGCGTGTAGCGTTATCACTCAATCATTCTATTTTCTTGATATTTAGCAAACTTGCATTCTCTTGCAAAGTGTCCAGGTTCTTGACAGTTAAAGCATTCAATCTTGGACTTGTCAAAAGTGATACCCTGTTTGGGTTTGAAGTCAATGCCTCTTCCTGTTTTCTTCATGAACTTCTTGATCCTTGCAGTGATCATGGCGACTTGCCACCTTATATCAATTTCTTCTAGAGCATCCTCTTCAATTTGCTGAGCGAAGAATGAGCATACAACTTCATCAGAGTGGATGGTGTTTGTTGGTGATGAGGTGGGGGTACTCATGGTTGTGTAAATATGTTGTTTATCACCAACAAGATTTTGAGCAGGGTAAGCAGTACTTTTAGTGGAAGTACTACTTTTATTTTCAGAAGACACAAAAGCAATGCTGTGAGATTTTGAACTTGTTTGACCATTCATCTAATGCTCATACACCTTTAAGTGGTTGTAAAGATCATCAAAGTCCATAGTGTCCAAACTAGGTTGTCCTCTGATCATAGTTGCAATCACATGCCATACGGATGGCGTTCTTGAGAACTTCGTGTTTGCATCTTCAACAGATACTTCCGCTTTGTATAACTCTAGCATACTAAGGAGATTTTGGAATCTGTCATAGGCAAAGATCAAGACTTTCTCTTCACCAACAATGAATGTTTCAAAATGTTGCTTCAATAGATTTCTATGCATCTTTTTGGAAGCCTCATTACCTCCAAATCTTGTCTTGATAGCAGCCCATAGTTGTTTTGCATCCTTAGCATCATGAAACTTTAGCATGTGTCCATCGGGAATAGCGCATGCCAGTATGTTGAGAGCCTTCTCTTGATTTCTTATTGTATCTGCTGGCAAGATAGACTTAGGTGGTTGAGGTTGTCCAGGAATTTCTACAGGGTCTTCAAGAACTTCATTACCATTGACAATTACATTCCACGTGTGCATGGTCTCATGCAATCGCCTTTTATCTTCATGCTCCATGTCATATTCTCCTTCTTGATGATAGGAATTACGAGTGAGGTGATGGATGGGGTGGTGCAACGACATCTTTAGGGTTTGTAGTTAAGTAGGTTTTAAGGGTTTTTCTTAATCAGAGTTTCCACACAAGCTCTGATACCACTTGTTGGATCGATATACTCCGACCAAACTAACTATGTAGCTTGTAAGGGCTTAGCAACCTCGGATAAATCCTAAGTTACTAACAATGAAACACCGATATTACTTTACTAAGTATGCGGAAACTACTTCAATAAAGCTAAGAAGAATCACTTAAACTTCAACGATTTTATTAATACTTTGAACCTACTTGATACACAGATTCACTAATAACCCTAATAACTCTAATATCGTACTTTGTAAATTCTAAATCATATCTCTAATGCCAATCTAGGGGTCCTTTTATAGGCATAAGGAATACCCTAGTCTATTTTACAAATTCTTGTACGACAAGTAATATTAATTCTAAGAATATTCTAGATAAACATAACTTTCCATAAACGATATAGCGCTTTCTTTAGCTTTTCAGATTACTTTGACGCGAAGCGATTCTTTGACTTCTTCATTAGCAGTACTTTGACTTTTTTCAGCATTTTGACTTTCTTCAGTACTTTGACTTTTATATCCCAACAAAGGATGATGAGGTGTTTGAGCCAAATGATCCTATGGGCAATTACTTTTCATCAGCAGGAGGAAATAACGAGCTTGAAGGCTATTTTTCTGATGCTTATGCGGCCCAGGTCTATGACTTACCTTGGTAATTTAAGGAATTTAACAATCAGTTGGATTTCAAGCTTCAAGGCCGTTTGAGGAAGTTATTTTTTATGTGGATTTGTTTATTTGTTTTGCATGTCTTTTATGTTTTTAGTGATTATTCTAGTTGTTGATAACCAGTTGTCCATTTATGGCATGTCATAAATGATCTAGTGGTTGTTCAAGCGGTTGCTTGAGGTTAATGTGGTTTTTCAGCCACATTCCTTTGTACTTTAAACGACTTTTTGGTTAATATATTTTACCAGGGTGGAAGTTCCCTTTTACCCATTTTGTATTATATAATTTTCATCGCCCTAAAATCACCACTCGCAACATCCATTCAAAGAAACCCACCCTAAAACAACCATGCATTCAACGATCACATCATAAAACATCCAAACACCAAATACACAAACTAACATACACATCTGAAAACACCCCAAAACATCAAACATCTAAAGCAAACCTACTGAAAGTACAATCGCATTTCATACCATATAATTTTCACCATGCCAAAATATGGTACTCAATGTCATTTCAAAGAAACCCAAATCCTGAAAAAACCATGCGTTTAACATTCACATAAGAAAATAACCAAAACATAATACCCCTTAATCCTAAAACAACCATGCATTTAAATTTAAAATCAGACAACAAACTAACACATGAAACATAAACTAAAAATCTATAACAAAAAAGCACAAAATATGAAACAACCATGCATTTAACACTTATTGTAACCCTTTCCTACATGCACATAAAACAACTAATGCACTTACTAAGTAACTATTTGCAAAAGCAAAGCACAAAACATGAAACAACCTTGCATTTAACATTCACATCAGAAAACATACCAAACATAAAACACCCAAATCCTAAAACAACCACGCATTTAAAATTAAAATCAGAAAACAAACCAAATAAAACACCCAAATCCTAAAACAACCACGCATTTAAAATTAAAATCAGAAAACAAACCAAAACATGAAACATTTCAACTAAAGTTGCTTAATATCCCTTACTGTAACCCCAATATGCATGAACACAAAACAACTAATGCAATTACAAACTAAGAATCTGCAACA
The DNA here is from genome assembly GCA_910596185.1 of Chrysanthemum makinoi. Lineage (NCBI taxonomy): Eukaryota > Viridiplantae > Streptophyta > Magnoliopsida > Asterales > Asteraceae > Chrysanthemum > Chrysanthemum makinoi. Next base: position 254,305,117 of record OU343218.1, read on the forward strand.
ACAAAGCAAAAAAAACAGAATATCCAAATCATATACCCAATTTCACCTTATGTTGATTTTTAGTACCACCTATAGAAGAAGCTCAAACAACATAATTTGCAAAAAGAGTATAAACAACCAAAAATAAGTAAAGATCATAACAGCCAGATAAAACACTATTCGTGGCAAACAATATGAAATAAGAACTCGTTATCATGTATCAGACTTATCACAAAGATCAATCAAAACAAACTAAGAAAAGAACCGAAATACCTCACATTAATAAATCAGACGACCATGATGAAAATTGGTATGTGTTTTTAGAGAGAGAAGCCACGGACCAAGAAAATAAACAAGCGATAGCTTATAATGATTCTAACAATGATATAACCGAAAACAGGTATACAACATGCAACAACTTATGATCTTACTGGATCGCAAAGTGGTAGTGAAAAACAGGTGTACGACATGCATTAAACCCTAGAATTAAGTGGAGAACCACTAAGAAACCCACTAACCATAATATTTTAATTACTTTAAGCCGATGACTCGGCTTAGCTCGGCGTGTGAATAGTTTCGGCTCTAGCCATGGCTCCAAAATGCACCTAAGCCACCCACTTCCTCAAGCCGATCCCCAAAGCAGCGGCTTTGGAACAGTTTCGAATCCCCAAAGAACTTCAATGAATGTTATATGTATAATTTTGGTTTATCTTAACTTTCTTTTTATCATCGTATATGTCATCTTTCTCATCTTCATGTTTTCTTTTCTTCAAACTTCCCTTGTTAAATTTATCATCATAAGCAACAATGGGCGAGTACCATGTTGTTGTTATTGTTGTTGTTGTTGTTGTTGTTGTTGTTGTTGCTGCTGCTGCTGTTGTTGTTGTTGTTGTTGTTGTTGTTGTTGTTATTATTATTTTTTATAAAAACATCACTTTCATTAGAAACAAAACCATAGGATTACAAGAAATTAGTGGGGAGCCGCGAGACAATCTGGGCTCCCACACCTTTAGCAATAGCAAAACTAATTCTACTGAAGATATGAGTAGCGGCACACGCCCCAATATCTTGAGTTATCGAGAACTTCCGAATCCGTTTAAGTAAGGTCACCGCATCTGCCTCAAGTTCCCCCAAAGAGGAGAATGAGAAAGGGATGAACCCGTATCCAATATCCGCACATTTAGCACCGTATTTGACGCGCTTCCGTTTTGCGGCATCAATCACTACACGACCTGGTACAAAATCAATCATACCAGTTTGCATGAGGGGAGACGACCCCGTCAAATCGACATATACGTCCTGTCCTCCATCCCAAAAATAGAGCAAGATATCTGCTGGCCGTAAGATTTGCTCCCTTTCTCCACCGGATTGCATTTTTGGTTCTTGATTATTATGTATGCAATGTGTGGGCTAAGTATGGTATTCAAAAGGTTATGATGAATTCTAAGGGCTTCTTTTTCTTCAAGTTTACCCCTAAGAAAGGTGTAGAAGATGTCTTTGAAAATGGGTCGTGGATGATTAGGAATGTGCCTATAATTCTTAAACCATGGACTATGAATACTAATCTTCTTAAGGATGATTTGACTAATATTCCGGTGTGGGTTAAGTTCCATGATGTTCCACTTGCTATGTTCTCTGATGATGGTCTCAGTCTTCTTGCCACTTTGATTGGTACTCCTAAGATTCTTGATGCTTACACTAGTCAAATGTGCATGGAATCTTGGAGCCGTAGTAGTTTTGCTAGGTGTTTGATTGAACTAAAGGCAGATGAGGTACTTAAGGAAAGTCTCACTATTGAAATACCCCCTACTTGATGGGTCTGGTTCTACTATTGAAAAGGTTCGTGTTGAGCACGAGTGAAAACCGCCTCGATGTGACACTTGTAAGCTATTTAGTCATACTCTAGATAACTGTCCTAAATTTGTTCCTCCTCCAGTTCAGCCTACACATAAGGGTAGTGATGGTTTTCAAACGGTCAATCATAAAAACAATGGTAAGAATGGTAGCCAAAGTGGTCCGGGTAAAGGTTTTTCTAAACCTGTTGTGGGTCCTAAGTTTAGGTATCAACCTAAAGCGCCTCCTCCTGAACCCAAAAAGCTGGACACTACAAAGAAGAAGGCCGCTGATATGGCTAGTACGAGTGGGATGAAGGTTGCTACGTCAAATATGTTTGAAGTCCTTAATATGATAGATACTGATGAATGTGGCATTCCTTCTGATGTCGCGGCTAAGGATGGGGCTGAGTTGTATTCTAGGAGTACAATGGAAGCTAAGGAGGTTCCTCCTACTCCTATTGTTGAGAAATTTAGGGAGCTTGAAAAGCTAATTATTGATGGGAAAGCTACTCATGTGGATGATAATGGTCATCTTGTTAAAAAGGTTGATTATCCGGGTAATAAAAATGAAGCTAAGGAGGACGGGTCTCAGAAGAATGGTAATGTATTACAAGAACCGTTTGTGAGTGTTGTGAAAGAGAAGGTTCAGGTCGCGGTTAGTAAGTATAGTTCTACTTTTTCTCCGTCTACTTCTTCTACTAAGAGGGTTAACCCATTCTCTAAAGTGGGAGAGATTGTTGATTCCGATAGTGATGAAGAGGAGGTTTTGAACACTTTTGATGAGTCAATAAACCTATTTGGTGGTGGTCACGATCGTGAAGATAATTATAATGACTATGATTATGATGACTATACGGATCACGTCTACGATCTTCCAGGAAATTTTGATGTTTTTTATGACATGTATGGTACTAAGCTCCAAGGCCTTGGTATGAAGTAATTTTGTTTTCGTAGGAGTCTAATGTTACCTTTTGAGTAGTGGTTTATTTTCTTGTTTAGAGACTCATGTTATGTAAACTTTTCCGCCTATATAACGGGCTCATATCTTTTGTACTTAAACGTTTTTTAGAGTAATATATTTACTGGGTCTTTTGTCTTTTTACCCAAAAAAAATAATGAATAAATAAATAAAATTTATAGAACATTTATGACTTTGACGTGATCAAACTCATGATACTTCAAACCTTCTCAATCTAATCACAGGAATTTTTTTCTACAGGAAATAGAGGTTGACATGATTTGAGATTATCATTAATGTTAAATTTCTACATGCTTGTATAAATAGCGAAAACGACACAACACTCTTGCTTGCATATTTCTCCGTGTATTACGTTCAGTTGTTGCCTCAAATAGAAAATATTAACGTGACGCAAAGATACATGCACATCTTGAAAGGGTTAATGTTATTTTCTTTTCCTGTTTTTTTTTTTTTCCTTTTTTTTTTTGAAATTCTCTATTTTAAAGGTATAATTCCTTATATGCTATGAATATCTACAATAGAGTGAAATGAATACGTTGAGATACAATTACACATAACTTTAGTACTCGCTAAATTTCGTTTTCACCTAGCTTACTTTGTACGGATCATGCAAGATGAGCCTATAAATTAGGCCCAAAATCGCAAAAAACATTGACCTCGGAGGCTCTGGCTATGCAAGCATCATATGCTATTCTACTTTATGAATAGTAGGTAAGTGGATATTCGGAGTCTTGTAAAGAAAATTTTCGAAACGTGTTTGCTTATAGTCGATGGAAACTTCAAGCAAGGATCATGTCATAATCATGCTTCAGTAGATTTGTTCACTTGTCATTTTACTTTTTATAAAATAAGCATGTTTCTATTATCCAACCCTAAAACTTAAGAATATAATGTTTTCAGACGAGCTTTCGTGCACGCCTAACTTTATATCCTTGTATTCAATATATTCTATCCGACTTTCTCGATCAAGATCAACACATATACAACAAGTGCTCTTTTGCCACGAAATTTTAATCCCAAAATTGGAAGACCAATGCATCTAAGTATTGTACTTTTAGGGTTCTTTTCTAAAAAAGGGACCATTTGCCTAATTGTTCAACGTAAAGTGGATGCTTCCAAATTAGTTTTTTATGCAATCTCCGTTTTGAAGAAGCAAAAGCCAAGAATCATTTTGAAAAAGCAATTTTTTAAGCCTTAGCTTTATCATTAGTTACATACCCACACTTTCTACTTTCAATATGTATTTCACCAAAACACTACAAGGACCTTTATTGGCTCTCATAAACCTAAATGATGGTAACTTCCAATTTGTAATAGCAACTCTCTAACGTTCTTGACTTTTTTTCTTCATTTTTTATAGTTGTGGGAGTACTATAGTTTTTGACACGTATGTGGATTGCTATATAACTATATATGGATATAGATCTGGATTTGAAGATTGATATATTTTTCTTTAAGAATTCAAAGCATTGATATTTTTTTTCTCAAAGAATTAAATGTACAACTAATGCTTTTGAAATCAAAAGTAAGTTGCTTGACATTCAAAAATGCTAAGTACTCTTTACGTCTCAAATTAAAATATAAAACATATGTTTTCACCCCTGAGTAAATTGTTTAGTAACAGGGTATGAAACAAAAACGCATAATCCGTATTGATAAATCAAGCCATGAAAGTCTGAACTAAACTAGCTCTACCCCATCTATGGCTCTATCCCGTAGTTATTCACAATTTGAACCACAAATGACATATCATATCACATATGTTTCTACTGAAACTTGAACCTACAAACTTTTGGTTGATGAGACCTACAAACTCTTGGTTGATGAGACATTCATATAACACTAGGCCAATAACATTGGTATCCACTTTACCAGTTTGAAATCCATTCTGAAACTTTTATATAAGCTTGAAACAAAACTTGCAATAGAACTTTCAGTCAAGCTGACTTGGAGCTAACAGCTAACATACTAATACATTGATCAGTGAATGTATATAGGAGTACTCGTATGACTTACGTCTGCTAAATAAGATGCATTGCGATTTCCTCTTCTGGAGTTGGGGTTGATACAATTATTAGTTTTGTTTTAAACAAGGCATATACCACTTAGGTTAACCTTACCAAAAAAACACCAACATACATTAATGAATTTTTTCTGTCGTAATAAGTCTCAGTAGATCAAATCAAAGTGGTGGCATATAACATCGCTATGTCGGCTATAGTGCATACGTGCTTGTAACAAGATTAATCAAATTAATGCACAATTAACAAAATATTTGACATTTATAATGCATAATGTACTATGTGTATTGAAAGGTAGCCCAATTTAATGTGTTAGCTTCCACATGCTATATGCGTTTTCATTGACATTTAGAAAGCTATATATCCTTTGTTATCGTAATCTCTTGTTGAAAATTTTAGATAGTTATTAGATGCTTAAATGTATCTAAGAGGGGTTTTTGACGGGTTATAAGGTCATTTTAATTATACATTTCTTAAAAATTTACTGTATAAAAGTTCTTATGAAAATTATCAATCTGATATAAAGACCTTTTCTCTAATCTACTTACTTACAATATGGATTAGCTGGAAAAGCTGAACAGCGACGATTAAATAATGAGTTAGTCTTTAGATAACATTGCAAGGTTGTATGTTTAGTTTTGTCATATATTTTCATTTTTTTTTTATCAATTACGTCAGTAAATTTATAAAATAGTAGTTTGTTGATCCGAATATATATATATATGAAAGGACTTAAACGTTGTGAATTTAATAGCTACACGTCAAATACCAAGTATAAAAAAGAAAAGAAACTAAAATAGAAAGGATCATTTTATTACTTCAGCAATATGCTACTCAATGCATATCTATTTTATCTTTCATATTTTGAACTTTCCTTGTGTGATTCACTATTTCTTTCTATATATACGTGTGTGTTTGAGTTTTGCATTGAGATCAAGTGTATAAATTATCAAGTTCACGAATTAATATCTCAAAATGGCCCCTTCTAATTTCCCTGATATATGGGTTTGGATTCAAAACCTACCACCACCATCTCAATGGCAAACAAACACCAAATCAATATGCATTTGTTCTTCTTCGACTTCATCTCAACCATCTCTTGAACTCTCAATTTCCAAAAGCCAGATTCACCCATCTTCTTTATCATTCAAAATTCTTGCAAATTACAACTTAATTGTATCTCTTTGGACCTCTATACCACTCAAATTCACCGTTAATTACGGCGTACTTCATGAGCAAATTACCATATCCAAACTCTTAACCAATATCATTAAAGACATCCTTAATTACACCCCTATCAAACACTCAAATTCTTTCCTAAGGCTCCCTGAACCAAACTCGATCCCTGAGCTTAAAGACATAGTTAACTTCTTGTTTCTTGTACTAGCGTTTGTTGTATCAATATACGAAGCTCCTCAAGACATTAGGTGTGATGCTATAAACACACTAAAAGATCAATTTGCATGTGCATGGGCTAGAGAAACGTCTAAAAAATTAATGAGGTTAATGGGGTCCAACGCGGAAGAACAATGGATGAGGTCCATGAATCTTGCGATCACAAATTGGTTGATGGAGCTAAGAACAATGAACAATGTCCTAAAAGCACCATCACCCATGTATTCTTCCGCGGTTTCAGGATTAGGGTTATGGAAAGTTCAATTGTATTGTCCAGTGATTGTTATGGAGATTGAAAAGTGTAATAGTAATACTGGACAATTAGAAGATGAAAAGCTCGGGTTTTCGTTGAATTATCATCAACTTGAAGGGGTGATCCAGTTGAATAATCAAGTGATGGTTCGTGAAAAGTGGATTGATGTTTTGGTTAGCATCGATAACGTGAGGTATGCAAGCTTTATATTTCTTGTTATTACGTACGTTCTTGTAATTGGCACTATTATTATGATTAAAAAACTGTTTAGCGAAATAAAAAACGCCATAAGGTAATAGTTTAAGCATTTATCGATCTACTAGTGCATGTAATTAATAAATGACCATCTAACTTATCAGATTCTGATAGATTAAGCTTAAATAAATCATTAACCAAATAATATAGTACCAGTTAATCATTTGAATCTCATTATATGAGGTATATATAAATGTATGGTTTGTCTAACTTGTATCCTAAGATCAATGAACACATGCTATCGCACACATATTTTCATATAAATAAATAGTACTCCGTAGTTAGAAGATCATTTAGTAGTGACTATCTTTTAGCAATGAAATTATTTTTGCATTGGTTATTACTAACATGTACTCTGTAAGATGACCGGGAATGTTTAAGAATGAACTGAATAATACATATATACAAATAGATTGAAAGGGGTACGTTAGTTTCATATACTACCTCCGTCCCAAATTATAAGTCCAGTTTGACTTTTTGACTCAAATTTTGACCTTAAATATTTTTGTTTGTATTATATAATACTTGATGCAAAATATATAAATGGATTGTGTTTTAAATGTATTTTCATTTGGTATCATTTTCATCAAGTGTTATATAATACAAACGAAAATATTTAAGGTCAAAGTTTGAGTCAATAAGTCAAACTGGACTTATAATTTGGGACGGAGGTAGTATATCATAAAGCTTCATAGTATCGTATAAATGTTTTTTAACATCTGGTTCGCACAAAGAAAGTCATTGTAATGTGAAAAATAGAGTGGAATGAGCAGGAGATAATGAGAAGCATCTAATCAGCTTTTTGCATGTTAGTTGTATAATAAATCATTACCCTTCAAAAAAGAAAATTTTATGGTATGCATGAAACATCAAAACCTATATCCTAAACTAGACCAAGTCCTTTAAAAGAAAATTCTCCTAGCTAACAATTGGATAATTTAGGAGATGATATTTGAGAACCCTAATGGTTATAGGTTGCTTGAAAGCAAAGGACACCATTATGTATTAGGTTTGTGGCCAAGACAACGCATAGTCATATTAAGTATTTTCTAGAAATAGAGATAGTGTAGGATCCTTCTAATCTAAAGCAACTCTACATGCTCAAAAACGTTGACGTTTACTCAACAATAATTGTTACAATATCTTACCTTACTTGTACATATAACTTAGAAGTAAAAAGAGATAATCATTTTCAAATGTATCCAACTATACTCAACTTTTTTTTCTTATTATGTGACTAAACTTTCTAAAATCATCTATTATATGTATCTTTACACCTTATGAATGTATTACGATGTATTGCAAAATTAGCGATACATACAATAGGTGGTAGGTTGGATACATTTAGAGATTATATACCAAGTAAAAATCTCTAAGACTTTATCTTATTCATAATATTTACTAACAATATTATTTGCAGCTCGCTGCACGTTAACCTTCTACGTAACGTTAGAGTCAATGTGATTCGGTTTTCTAACTTTTAGAGCTATTGTTTTTGCAATATCTAAACGGGTATCGTATCAAAATGACTGAATTATCTTAACACAATGGTATTGTTCTTTGAATTTGGAAAGACTTAATTATAATGAGTAAACTAAACATGCAAATGACTTCTCATGTAATTATCTTGCATTATGTGAATTAAATATATTCAAAACTTTGTAATAATTACGAGTCCAATAATGAATTAATACTGGAAGTGACCATGCATAATACTTGATTTTGAAACTTTGTCCGATGCCTGTCCAACTCGAAGTGAGAGTGTATGCTCAATTTCATAGTAGTTACATGCCAATAATTGGCTTAAAGTGGCCGGGTTTCTTATAAAGCGAGACACTCCATCCTAACACAAATCATGTGAGCCGTATATATAAAGCTAAGTTTTATGCCAAACAGATTATATAGTGATCAGGATCAAATTCAAAAAGCAAAGATTTTTTAGAATATATGTTAAAGGACGGTTGGATGAACTCATAAACCTAGCTAGAAATACTTTTGGTCATTTCACATTAACAAGAAAAACTGCAATTAGTTATAATGACATGACGTTCTATGATTGACTTTTTATGATTACAGCTAATTAAACATATCCAAATGATCAAGTTCTTCGCAAGTAAATGCTTGTCTTGTCTATACGAAACCCTTATCGTTAAACACGTGGTCCAAGTGGTACCTGGTATATGTTTAATTCAGAGACAAAGTCACATATATAAATAGGTCATGTCATTGTTCATAAACTAATGAGGACTTTGGAGGGGTTTATCATTTATGAATACGACGTTATAACGATAGTACCATGCACTACAATTCAAAAACATCATATCCATGCATATATACATACATATAAGCGGAAACTGGAAACATATATTATACATATAATGTACCTTTATAGTCTTTTATGCTAACTCGATCATATCTCTCGAAAAACTATTTTATTTACTTAGACTAGAGTTTTACTGTATATATTATCTGTCAAATTAGCACAATGTGTATTGTAAAAATAAAGTGAAATTAATTAATATCCATTTACAAATAATAGCTTCCAATAACTTTTAATAATTTACTATGTACGAAACCACGTTGTTTGCTTAAATTCTGTGCAAAAATGAAATCAGCTCTCCAAAAAGTCAAAATACATAGAAAAAACAAAGCTTGGTTGGCCAAAATAAGTTATTCTCAAAATAAGTTTGAGCAATTAGCTAGCTATAGGGGTGATTTGGGGATAAACACATCTATGTCATTTTGTTAAGAACTATTTTTTACCGCATTATTTACTTTGTTTTTATGTTTACATGTTGTGTTAACCACAGGTGTGACGTCGTGCGACTAGTGAACGAAACAATAATGAAAGAACGACGAGCAGGAATCGATGAAAAGCACTTCCCATCACGAATCTCCCTACAACTCACTCCCACAGATCAAACCAACATCTTAAGTGTCTCCGTTAGTCGATCCTCCGAAAACCCTTCTCAAGAAATTGGTGTGGAAAGATCCATTGAAGGCTCATTTGAACCACCAAATCCTCACATAGGTATATCTGTATCCGCAGGTGAAACCTTCACTACAAACCTTAAGCCATGGAAGTTCGAACAATCGGTTAATGGCAACAGTGGTACATTTAACTGGTTTCTTCATGATAGTTATAATGGCCGTGAGGTTTTTTCATCAAAGCCTTCAAAGGTTGTTACAATACATATTACTCCGTAACATTTATAGATACTCCATCAGTCCAAAAATATAAAAAGTGAACATTTAGACGTAGATCAGTTTACACTTTGATACTTTATCTTTTTGATGTTTATATATAGTTTTGTCCTTGAACCTTGTATCTTATGCATACAGTTTGCGTTGCTTCAACCGAAAGCTTGGTTTAAGAACAGATACTCGAGTGCTTATAGACCGTTTAATAGGCAAGGAGGGGTAATATTTGCTGGAGATGAGTATGGCGAAAGTGTGTTGTGGAAGTTTGGAAAAGGCGCCATGGGGCAAACGATGGAGTGGGAAGCGAAAGGGTGGATTTGGTTAACGTATTGGCCTAACAAGTACAAGACGTTTTATACCGAAACTATAAGGTTGGAGTTTCGTGATGTTCTTCGTCTTACCCTTGCTTGAATGTGAAATCATATGGTTTGGTTAAAATGAATTGTCTATCGATCTTGTTGGAAACTTGAGTGTACAATAAATAAAGTTATCATCCGACTTAGTATTTTTTTTTTAAATTCTTGTTCTGTTAAATTCGACTAGTTTTATATAATATTGCATTTTATGAGTGAATTATCGGTTGACTTATATATTTAGACGACTCACTTCATAATTCTCTACATATCGGTTAATGTTTGACAGATTACAATAAAAAGATAGTAACTGTATATATTATTTTTCTAACTAGATCTAAAAAATAGATCACACATTGGATACATGGTTATTAATGTAGGATGAAACAAGAAAAGAAACACAAATAATTAACATGGTCCTTCAAATTGTGTGATATCCACAAACTCATGAATACTCAAGTGCACATTCAATAGCTACAAATATTCACCGGTGTTTGTGTACGCGTCTCTTTTGTCTGGCTCGATATGAACAAGATAGGCTGGTAAGTGGGGAGGCTTCTTTCCAACTAGTAAGGCATTCATACAAGCTTATTAAAAAATCGATAAAGTTAGTAACTATTTTTGTAAGCTTAATAGCTTATTTATTTAAATTTATAAGCTTATAAACGCAACTGAATAAGTTTTTAATATGAAGAAAGAGTTTTAATTGTTGAAAAAACCCTTATCACGGGTTTGATTTATTTTTTTGGATGAATTTCATGTCTTTTTTTACTTATTTCATGATTAATTATATATATATATACGCAAATTGTATATTACAATTTTCGAATACATATTGTATAATGCTTTTAAATCATGTTTTGGGTAAATATAAAATTTCTCATTTTAAAAAAAGGAAATATATAATTGCTCTTGTTTTTTAGGGGAAAATGGCACAAAAAGTACTCTACTTAGGGTATTTTTTCAATCAAGGTATTCCATTTTTTTTTTTATTTTTTTTTTATTTATTTATTTTTTTTGCATAAAAAGGTACCCGGTTTTTTTTTTTTTTTTTTTTTTTTTTTTTTTTTTTTTTTTGCGGATTTAGGCTTTTCCGTTAGCAACTAACCAATAATTTTGTTAAGTGTAAATTTTTTATAACTGAAACTTTTATAAAGGTTAGAGGTGCTAAAATGAAAGATTTTTTCAAAATCTAAAACTTAAATAACGGTAAAACATTTTCATCCCCAAAATCAATCTAGGGCACACGGTTATCTTCCCCAAAATCAATTCATGACAAAATCATCAAATTCATCAAATTGGGTTCACTGGAATCGAAGAAATGTTGGTTGGGAAAAAAACAATTTGGTCAATCATGTTTGTGTCTTGTGCGAATGTGGTGATGTTAGTGGCAAATGGACATCTTAGACTGAACAAAATCCAGGCAGAAAGTTTTTGGGATGTCCTAACTATAAGGTAAACAACTATTTTGTTCTAATGTTTGTTGGGTAAAAAAATATTTTGACTTTTTTATGATAAATTAGGGAAGAAAGAAGTGTAATTTCTTTCATTGGTGGGATCCTGATTTTCCAACTGAGCATTACAAAGGTATATTGGTTGATGTGCAAAAAAAGATGCAGAAAGATGCTGTGGAATTTGAGGTGAAAAAAAGGCTTTGAAGAAGAAGTTGTAGTGTTGAAGTCTAAGCTTAATCTGCAATCTAGGGTTATTTGTGTACTCTTAGGAATTAACTTGTTAAAATTGGCATAAATATGCCTAACACATAGCCTATGTTCTACCAAAGGCACCACTCTCCTAACTGCTTGAAAAAGACCTTTATGACCATCTTTATAATTGTAATCCATTCCCTATTTCCTAATTCAAAATCTTTTGTTAACAACCTCATAAACCATTCCCAGCTGTTTGTGTTCTCAACTTGCACAATAGCCCATGCAATTGGGTATACTTGATTGTTTCCATCCCGCCCAATAGATGCCAACAGTTCTCCTTGGCACACACCTTTCAAAAAACATCCATCCAATCCTATAACCTTTCTACAACCACTTTTCCAACCCACTTTTAAATTGTGAAAACAAATGTATAAACTATTAAACATGTGTGCACCATCTATCAGAAGATCTATACGCATCTGCACTCTGGTACCCCGGGTTTGTTTTTCTCAATTCACCAGCATAATCAACCAACCTGTCATATTGGTTTCTAGCATTTTGCTTAAGATTATAAAGTGCAATCCTTCTAGCTCTACTACACTGATTATATGATGTTTTGACCCTATACTTTTTCATAACCATTTGTTGCAAATCACCTACTTTTATATCAGGATTTATTCTTATTTTATTTTCAAATTGTCTAGCAATCCATTTAGAAGTCACTAAACACCCAAGGTTATATTGTCTAGTGCAAGTGTGCCTATCAACCAGGCTTCTTATATGCCAAGATCTCCTGTCATGCATCTTAACATATTTTAACCTAAAAGGACAACAAGGTCTATTTTGATCTCTTGAAAGTTTTTTATTTCTTCTAACCTTTTCATCAAACCCACACCTAACCAACAATTTTTCACTGTCACTTTTTTCATACCAAAGTTGGTAACCACTGGCAACAGAATAAAAAGTGAGACAGTCTTTGACTTGATCCAAGTCTGGATACAGTTCACCTAATATTGGTTTTTGTAACTTCCAATGGGTGTTTTGGTCATGGATAGGGTAATCTCTTTTACTAGGGTCAAACACAATCTCATCATCATCCTCATCCTCATCTATGATGGGAATATCCTCATCTAAGTTACATTCTAGTTCAACATTATCATATTCTATTTGAGTTTCATTACCTAGATCTGAAAATAAAGGATCCACTTGAAGTTCATTATCATTTTCTAACACTAGCTTACTTTCATCATATGGATTTTCATTTGCTTTTTTCATTTCGTCTAAACGTTTTCTTTTTTTAATCCTAACCTGCCTAACTCTTCTTCACCCTCAGATAGATGATCAAGTGATGCTACATCACTGAATTCATCATCTGATCCACCTGACTGGCACTCAGGTTTTAACTCAACAAGAATACAATCATTTGTTACTTTACCAATAAAATCACCTAAATCTTCATTTTTATGACTAACAAATAATTGTATGCCATCTTCTAGATTTTTCCACTTTTCACCAAATACACTGACATCACCATCACACTTAATACTATTTAAGCCATTACTAAAGTAATACATCCCAGTAACGAAAGAACTAGTTTTGGTGTCAATAACAGCTTTGAATTCCTTATAATCCAAACAACTAACCTCAACAACCATAGTTATCATTTCACAATTACAATAGGATAAAGGTTTAAGATTGAAATACCCGTTACAATAAAGTTCCAATGATAATCGAGATGTTGAGGAAGAACAAGCCATCTTGAATGTGGTTCAATTTTCTGAATCGGTTACGTCTTCACAGGTGTGTGTTTTTTAGGGTTTATGTTATTGGGTTTTTGTGAAGAAACGATTTGAGGAAAAAGAAAGTATAAACCGTTTACTAAATTTACATTTCAACCCCTAATATTTTAAAAATGTTTAAGTTGTATAAGTTGTTTACTTAACAAACTATTTAACGGAAAAGCTTAAATTCGCCAAAAAAAAAGCTGGGTACCTTTTTATGCAAAAAAAAATAGAATATCTTGATTGGAAAAATACCCTAAAATAGAATATCTTTTTATGCCATTTTCTCTTTTTTAATTTGAAATACGTTGATCTATTTCAATTAAAAAAAAAAAAAAAAGTCAGACTCGTCAAAAAAGCTTAGCTCTTTCAGTAAGTAAAATATAACGGATGACTTTATTAACAAAATATATCTTATTTCAACGAATATTTGAGGTTTTTTTATTCACCGGGGTATAATCCTGAGTTGTATGTGTGGAAAACTAGAAGGGGGGGTTGATTAGTTTTACCAATTTAAAACTTCCTTTTAAATATTTAGATCGACTTATGTCAATCCATTTGATTGTTTATGTTGGACTTTGATAGATGGATATATAAACGTGAAATGAAATATAAAGAGTAAGAAGCACATCACCACAACACAAGTTATTTATAGTGGTTCGGCTACAAGGACACCTTCCTTGCCCTACTCCACTCCCCGAGTCACCTACTCGAGAGTTCGTAAGCACTATACCAACTCCTTGTGGCGGAGAAGCCTTCACAACGTCGCTTAACCTTTTTCCGGTACAAAGCTAAATACCGAGTTCTTTCACACCAAGGCGAACCACACCTAACACAACGTCGCCTACCCTTTATACGGTGCTAGGCTAACCACCGAGTTCTTTCACACCTTAGGAGAACTAATCCTATCACAACGTCGCCTACCCTTTATTAGGTACTAGGCTAAGAACCTTAGTTCTTTCACACCTTAGGTGAACTACACCTTCACGACACAACACCTAATCTCAAGGAGATCTACTCCTTGTTACAACACCATCAAGGATATCACCATCCTTGTAGATAAACAAATACACATATGTATAACGATGCACCTCATCGATTATACGACCTAAGCATTCTCCCCAAATGCTACTTGATTTGATCCTTTGGCATCCTTCACTAATGTCTTTGACACAACGCTTGGCACCCTTCACTAATGTCTTCGTCTTGACACCTTTAGCATCCTTCACTAATGCTTTTGACACAACGTTTGGCACCCTTCACTAATGCATTCGTCTTGACACCTTTATCATCTTTCACTAATGCTTTGACACGAATGATGAGCACCTTTTACTAATGCTTTCATCTTGACACTTTCGGCATTCTTCACTAATGCCTTCAACCCAACATCTATGGAGAAAGGAAGAACTATCAACAAGAGAACCTTAGTAGTCTTGATGATGACGAAGCATGGCAACTCATGGACTTGAGCTTGCGCGTCTTCAAGAGGTGGTGATCTCTCCTTTAAGAGGAACCTAGTAGATCACACAAAAACAAAAGACAAACTACATAGATCACTTAGATCTGAGGTTAGAAGGTTAGAATACTTTGGGGAAGTATGTGTGAAAAACCATGTGTAGAGAGAAAGAAATGGCTCTCTATTAATAGAGAAAATTCTCTCTCGGATCCCGGATCCTACCACAAGGGATCCGGCTAGCACAAAGCTAGGGATCCGTGGTCCGCTCCTCTTTGCCCATGGGTATTTTTGGTTATGGGTCATGGGTCATGGGTTATGGGTTGATCCATGGTTTTCTTTCTAGATACAATGAACTTGGTTAAGTGGTATATATAAAACCATGGGTTATGGGTCAAAACTATTTGCTAGTATTTTACCCATTTAGTATATACTTGTATTTACCCATTTTAGCATACACTTAGTTTTTACCCATTTTAGTATACTTAGTTTAAGTATATGTTTAACCCAATATGTAAACACTAGTTGTTGTACATATGTATCTAAATCATAAAATCACTTATACTTGTTTTAGTGTTTTATGTGACAACTTAATTGTGTTAGAAAACTATTAACTCAAACTATTTACGTACTCTATTTGTTTCGTTAAAATGATTTTTCTTTTGTTATCGACAAAACATTAGAAGATCGTAAAATATAAATAAACGTTTTTACGGCTTGTTTGTATTAACAGTATGGTCAATAAGAATGAATAAATAAAAAAGAGTAAATTGCAAAAATCGTCCTTGTGGTTTGCTCAGATTGCAAAAATCATCCCTGTGGTTGGCTAATTGCAGGCGGCCTCCCTATGGGGAAACTTTTTCATCATTTTGGTCCCTGGATTCTAACGTCGTTAAGTAGATTTCGTTAAGTGTTACACTTTAGCCCCTTTTGGCCAATGATCGTTGCAGCGTCCATCCTTTAAACCACAAGGACGATTTATGCAATTACACTGTTAGTCCTCAATACAAAAACAATTGCACCGTTAGTCCTTAATACATAATTTCAGTTAAAAAAAAGTCAAAAAAAAAATTGTAAAAAAAATCTTCAATTTTTTTTCCAAAATTTTCAATATTTTCGAAATATATATTTTTTTTAAATTCGAAATATTTTTTTTCCAAAATTTTTATTTTCGAAAATTCAAATTTCTAAAAAATTACTTTTGGAAAAAGAATTTTGAAAAAAAATTCTGGAAAAAATATCGGACACAAAAAATGCGACATATTGCAATTTTTGAGAAAAAAAAAATCATTTTTTTTTTGAATTTTTTCCTTAGAAATTATATTTTCAAAAATAATTTTTTTCAAACTGTGGAAAGTAATTTCGAAAATAAAAAATTTTGGACGTATTTCCTTAAGTAAAAATTGCATTTTTTCCAATACCTTTTTTTCAAAAAAAAAATTGCATTTTTTTTGTCCGATATTTTTTCCAGAATTTTTTTTTTTCAAAACTCTTTTTCCAAAAATAATTTTTTAAAAATTTGGAAAAATAATTTCGAAAATAAAAATTTTGGAAAAAAATATTTCGAATTTAAAAAAGAAAATTATTTCGAAAATATTGAAAATTTTGGAAAAAAAAATTTTTTGAAGATTTTTTTTACAAATTTTTTTAACTGAAATTATGTATTAAGGACTAACGGTGCAATTGTTTTTGTATTGAGGACTAACGGTGTAATTGCATAAATCGTCCTTGTGGTTTAAAGGATGGACGCTGCAACGATCATTGGCCAAAAGGGGCTAAAGTGTAACACTTAACGAAATCTACTTAACGACGTTAGAAGCCAGGGACCAAAATGATGAAAAAGTTTCCCCACAGGGAGGGCCCCTGCAATTAGCCAACCACATGGACGATTTTTGCAATCTGAGCAAACCACAGGGACGATTTTTGCAATTTACTCAATAAAAAATGTTTGTTTGAAATAAAGTCAACTTTCTAGTCAAAGCTTGAGTTGAAGAACATGAGTGAGTGAGTGAGGTGAGAATAAATAAGTAGGGTAGAGCAGCAGGTGAATGAATTTATTATTAGGGTGGAAATATCCAACACAAAATCTAATCTAATCTAATCTAATCTAAGAAGCTAGTAAGTCACTCTCATAATTCGAAGATCACATGGCATCATCAGCAGCAGCAGCTGTCCTAACCACTTTTCATTGTAAACCATTCTCCTTTTACTTTAACAGTAAATTTATGAAGGGATCCTTAATTTTTTTACTCAGAATAGTTTGTGCAAGTTTATGCTTACTTTCCTTGAATCTTAAATTTTAGCTAACTATTTCTAGGAAATTTTGTCATGTGTAATGTGTGATCACTTTCATATTAAAGTATTTCGACTCTATATGCGGCGGGTTTGCGAAATCCTTAGTTGGATAAGGCATTTTGTCAATTGAATTCTAAGGCACGAGAAATCGATCCGAAAACCACTAACCTATATTCATTTATTTTCGGTTATTTACCAAAGGTTGTGATGGTTAAATTGCAAGTTAATAACGATTAGTGTAAATAAAATTTAGGTTTCAGGGTGCTGCCTCTGACTCGTGTTTACTCTGCACCTCTGACTCGTCTTGAGCTATACTTGAATAAGCCCTTTGATCTCAAGTAAAACACTATCACCTAAAATAGTTGATAACACTAAATTACCAATAGAATTTAGCGAATTGCTATGAAGATTTAAATTCTTGCTGTAATTTTTAAGGGAGCTTCTAACTAGTGGCCATGCTTAAGTTCATATGTGATTTTATGATTGTAGATTCTATAGCTGCAAGACGTGGTGTAGTTTCTATGCATAATGCCAATGGGTCAGCATTCGGTAAGAGTTGTTTTTCTACTCCAACAAAGCGTGCAGGAATGCTTGTTTCATGCGTGAAAACATCTGAAGCCTCTGTTACTAACAAGTCTAATGGCAAGTGTTTCTTTTTGCCACCTAATGAAAATATTTTTTATCCTTATGCCAAACAAGAGATGAAATTTTATTTCTATGTTTCTTTTTCATATTAGTTTTAGACTGATTTGTTACATAAACTGCCAAAATCGTTACATCGACCTTCTCTCTATTCCAAGGTTTGTAGATACATCATACATGTGTTGATAATTCTTCTGTCTTTTCCATATTGAAGGCTTGCTAGATAAAAGTACTCCTAGAGGTGCAACTTTCCCTAGTGGTTGTGAGGTTAGTGTCTTCAAAGTTACGAACAGCGTGTTGATCTCCTTTAACATTCTTTTCTTAATGCCTTTAGTGGTTTTCATGTTGACGGTATGCGTACTGTTAAAATATCAGGAACTTGTTGCGGGAGTCTGTGACGAGACACAAATCGCTGAGCTCAAAATTAAGGTACACTTGATATAACTGTGATGTTCTTTGCATCGATGTTTTAAGATACTTGATGTCATATTGCAGACAATCAAAGACCAGTAACAAAGATACAGTACCTGTTTTTTTTTAATGTAATGTCATGTGCTCTTTGGAAAGCCATTTGTCCGACAAACTTTTTTTCATTCTCTTAGATTGGGGACTTTGAAATGCATCTTAAAAGGAACATCAATTCAGCAGAAGCCCCCGTGCTGGTTGCTTCGCCTACAGAAGCACCACCAATTCCTAGTAAACCAATGTCCGATTCTGCCCCTGCTGCCGCACCGTCGTCTACTGTAAAAGCAAAAGAAAATCCATTTGTAAATGATTCAGTTAAGAAGTCAAGAAAATTAGCAGCACTTGAAGCATCTGGAGCTACTGGATATGTTCTAGTATCATGCCCAACGGTATACATCTGAATTATGGTCTTTCCGATATAATTCGAATGCCATTATAGTGCAATGAATAGTTATTGTTGTGAACTCATTAATTTTGCAACAAATTATATATACCAGGTTGGATCATTCCGTATAGCCAGAACACTCAAGGGCAAGAAGCAGCCACCTGCATGTAAAGAGGTAACGAGGAAAACACCCATATCTTCTGTGTGCTTCAAATTTTAATTTCCCCTTTCGACCTTTTCTCAATAACTTGAAAATAAAATCAATCGCCGTATCGGCAAACAACTCTTTTTGAAAGAGTCTTCATATCTTGTTTGCATTTATATTATCTTGCCGATATAGTAGCAAGCTTGTTTAAGTTTTGCTTAAGCCAATCAATTTTTATGTGTACAATCAATATGAAAATGATATAATCAAGAATGTTTATAATAAACAGGGTGATGTGATTAAAGAAGGAAAAACAATCTGCTACTTGGACCAGTTCGGCACTGAACTTCCTGTGAAGGTGAGATGAGCTCCTGGACAATTACTTATCTTAAAAGAGCAAGCTTTTTATCATAATCTGATCAATATTTCTCTTTTCTTGGGAAAAAAAAAACCATTTATGCAGTCGGATGTAGATGGAGAAGTTATAAAGATCCTCTTTGATGATGGAGGTATGATTCTGTTTATTTTTTACGATTGTTTAAATAACTGATATGGAAGTAGAGATTATCTCCTAGTTGAATTAGTTGCAAAATTGTTCTTGTTTCACAAATTAAATGAACATGGATGTGATTTTGCAGAGGCTGTTGGTTATGGAGATCCCCTTATTGCAGTCTTGCCCTCATTTCATGATGTTATAGCCGTTTGAGTTGTTGTCGTCGAAGGCTTGCAGCTTGCATATTACATCGTGTGATTAACTTGTAATAATATATGACAAGTAATAATAGAAATTCTATTAAAAAAAAAAAACTTGTATTCATAACAAACATTGTAGGAAACTTGGTTATTGAAAGGGGATCTTTAATCTGTGTTGTAGGTCTTGACCTCATGTTCTATATTACTCCATAAACTTTATGCTACATCTGTCGTCAAAAGCTTTCCATATGGATGTCCTTTCCGAATAAATGCATCTCTAGCAAAATGAATATGTATTGATGTTAATCGACAAGTATTCTGATATTTGTCGCTCCTACCAAATTGATTTGGGCATACTATAACTACGGTACGTAAATAAGCTATATCACGATTCTTGAAGCTACACGTGGTTGAATGTAAAAGCGGATACTGTTCAAGTTGCCGGGCTAGAATAGTGCTTGCATATCTGAAATGATATCATCGACTAAAGCACTTGTTGATAAAGCATTCTTTTTGGGTATGATCGATGCTATATGTGTATATGATTAGTTATTGTCACCAAATTATCAGCAATTTTCAATACCGATTTTATTATTGGTAGGAGTTTTTATTTATCACAAAAAACAAACTCTACGGCTTACATTTAAGGTAAAAAAGATCTGAAAATCAATGACAGCTCATGTTTAGTACAATTGAAAGTAAAAGGTTTAGATTTAAAGATTAGTGTATAGCTTATTCAAGAAGTATTCACTTCACCGATATTTTTTATTTTCATCATCACCAAAGTTTAGCGATTGAAGATCTGCAAGAGCTTCAAATTTGTATATTCATTGCATAAACAGATATATGACTTAGTAAAATGACTTCCAAGCATGCATTGAACTGCTTGTCATTTGTAAATTTGAAATGATTTCCTCAGCTAAAACTTGAAATATGCATTCAAATAATCACCGAAAACATGCAAATTTCAAATCCTGATCTGTAGTTCAGTTCTCAAAAACATTTGCAATTACCTTAATGTTATGAGTAAGGTAGAGATGCAAATGTATATATAGCCAGGCTTCATCAAGATGACCTCAAGGGTTTAATGAAGGATACTTTCTATCAATTTACAACTAGCCACACCTCACTACCCCGTCCCCAAAAAGACATAAGACTGATCTAGGCTCATCGTAAGTAACAGGCAAAACTCACGCCACAATCGCAGAGAAATGACTCCTTTTCCCGATCGCTTTCAAATCAACAATCTCCCAACCACTTCCCTCCTTGTAACATTCAACCTGCCAAAAAGTCAGTCAAAAACTTTGTTAAAATATATCAAGAAACACTAAATTAAGAAGTTTTGGTGGTTTGGTTACATACAATATCCATAACTTCTTCATTTTCCTTCACTCCGCCAATTGTGTACAGTTTTTCTTCCAACACGAAGGCCCCAAAATTGCCTTTAGAAATGTTCATTGGTTCAGCTTCCACCCAAGATCCCATTCGAGTATCAAAACATTCAACAGTTGGTACATACTTCTCTCCGTCAAATCCACCAAGAGTGTATCTGTAACATATATGGACAGATTTTTAGTATAAGGTATTCGGAAGACTTGCATATCCTTATCATGCTGTCCAATCAGAGAGTCCAAGTGATAACCTATATATACCAAATGGATCCTTCTTCCCAGAATTGATGCAATGTTTGACTAGATACAAAGTTTAACATATTATACAGGCAATCTCAAAAAGTTTATCTATTAAGGAGCCAGATGGTCGAAAGTTCCCAACAGTGCACTTGATTGCATAAAATCTTCTAAATCATTTTATTCAAAATATTAGACCAAGTTAAAATAATTCAAGTTGTGTCATCGTATTAACACACTAATTACTTACATTAAAATTAGGACAAGAAGGGTTTTGGGTCAACCCCAACCCCATCCGTACCAAAAATTACCCATTTCACACATTTATGTGTTATCCAAACCACCGACCCGTTCATTTTGCTACCTTTAACGAATGATTACTAAAATCTCGTTACTAAAATCTCGTCGACCATTAACGATTTGTTAACTTTACCATTTACCAAGTGCGATAACATAGCATTTATATCAGAATAAACCATAGTAGAAATTGTTATTAATATCTAAGCCAAACTTACAGTTTCTCGTTTAGGATGACCATTGAATGGCAACCCTTCTTTGTCTTCATACTAGGAAGGTTTTCCCACGCTTCTTCACGGGGATCATGCCTTTCAAACGAACTGCATGACATTATTAAAATTTATCATCTAGTTAACTATGGGATGATAAAAAAAATGTAAGTGTAAAGACAAACATGATAAAGGCCCTAAGTTTTCCTTGTAAGTTCGGAATTGAAATGGAATGGTCTTGAAGTTAAGGGAATAATAATTATATAGGAGTATTACCTTATATAGGAAGCCCCATTGTATCCACCCGTAACATAAAGGGCATTGTTCAGTTCTGCCATTGCTGGAGCTAACCTCTACAGAGATACAACAGCTTATAGAGTTATAGCAGATATATATGTATGTTAGAGGTGGCAAAATAGGCAAGTTGGGTAACAAGTCAACTGGGTATTTTTTGTATAGGTAAAATGGGTCGGATCAGATTGACCCGAAACACTGTAGAAAAAACAAGTAAAAAAAAATTGTGTCAAAAAGATACCAGACATTATATCAGTTTAGTAATACTATATAGATTTCGAATCAAATATATTAGGAGATTTTATTTATTAAAATGCCATTTGGGCTACTTTTAAGAGTCACCCCAGTTGAGATGTTTGCTTTAAGATCAGCGATTTGACTCATTTGACCCGCTTGAGATTAAACATAACCCAGAGTGCCATTCAGCATATGAAAGGCGAAGTAGCATAATCTGTGAAAATGAAGATAATGGTACCTTGCTTAGCATTGGGCAAGTAGGGATCCACTTCCCAATATCTAGGTCCAGATACTCCACCTCTGCTGAGCATTGTCGTCCATTAGCACCACCAACAACAAAAAGTCTGTCCTTAACTGAAGCTCCAGCAACATGTATGTTTTTCCAAAATAAAGGTGGTCTTGGAACCCACTGATTGTTTGAAGGGATGAATGATTCAACTACAAACAAACAAAAAAAGTTATGACAACACGTCTTAGTAGATTAAGAGCACAAATATTGCAATATGTAACAATTTTAAGAGAATGTTATTACCTGTGTGAAATCCCTCACCACCAAAATGGTAAAGTTCACCATTCAAGATTACAACAGATGCATATTTCTTCACAAATTGCATTGAATTAAGTGAACTTCTGGTTTCTTTAAATGGGCTATAGGATTCTAGCGATGAGGACCACAAGGAACCGTCGAATCCACCAACAATGTACACAGACTGAGATTTGCTCGATAGATGATCATCTACTTCAACAGGGTCTACAACAGGTTGTGATCCATGTTCCAACGTACTGATACGGTTCTTAAGTTGCTGGACTTCTTGTTTTGATTCAACCTGTGTAGCCAAATGCAATTAAGTAACTTGAATAATGTATTAAAACATTCTAGGAAGGAGAAACGTATTGGGATTGAAGATTGTACCAATCTTTTCTCTACCATACTGATTTTCACAATCTGCTTCAGCTGAGATCCCTTCAATGATTTAACTTCATCAATTAACTATACACAAAAGAAATATAATTGAGTTAGACAAATAATGTGGCAAAAAACAGAAATTGCATGAACCAATAAGCATGGATAACTTGAATAAAGTTAAATTACATTGAGCACCCATGAAGGAACATCATTTGAAATCTGTGGCTCGGCAACTGTATCTGATACTGAAGAATCTTCTTTCTCGTGATTTTCCTCTTTGTCACTTTCACTTGCTTCGTCAGATGATGACTTATTGCAATCTGGATTGTTATCTGAAGACTGATCACTCGACTCTGATTCTTGGGTTTCCATAAGTTCGACTTTGTCGGTGGTTGCAGGAATGGGTTGACTTTCTTCCCAAGTGTTTTCTTGCAAGAAATCAGTCTGATCTGTAGTAGCGTTTACTTGAGCATTCACGTCTGATTCCCAAGGTTGCTCCCATTCTCCACCCCACTTGTTCTCTTCCATGTCACCGCCATTGGCTTTGTAATCTTGGTTCAATGGAAAATCGTCTGTGGTAGTGTTTACTTGAGGATCCTCATCTGATTCCCAAGGCTGATCCCACTTTCCATCCCAATTTTTTTCTTCCACGCTGGTTTCAAATTCTTGGTTTAACGGATTATGACTCGGTTCAGATACCCACCGGCTTTCCTCCCATGTGTTTTCTTGCCTGAAATTGCCCTTGTCTTCATATCCTTGAGGACTTGAGTCATCTTCCCATGTGTTTGCGGCAATGAGTTCGCTTTCAACCCAGTCGTTTACTTGCACAGATTTATCCTTTTGGGTACCATTGCTAGTCCCTTCAGAAGCTGGTTGAGTTTTGAATAAAGAGCTCCAGGTAGGGTTGGAACTAGAAGCAGTAGTGGTAATAGCATCACTACTTTTGCCAACAACAGAAGCAAATGACATATTGGTGGTTGTTACTGGTGGTATATGAGCGACCCTTGGGCTATTAGAAATCACAGGATTGGTGATCATTACTGGAGGTATATGAGAGACCCTTGAACTATTAGAAATCACAGGAAATCTCTCAAACAATGAGATCAGCTGATTTGTCTGATCCTTGTCCAACTCAAAGTGAAAGTGTTTGCTCTCATAGTAATTATTAGCAATGATTGGCTTAAACTGGTTTTCTGATAATGTGAGACACTCCATTCTAACACGAACCCGGACCTAAAATGTGAACCATACATATAAAAGCTAAGTATTAGTATGTGTTTGCTCCTCTAGAAAAAATTACCCCAAGGCTATCAGCCAATGACAGAGATACTACGTTACAACGGGAAATGATACCTGAGCAGGGAAACTTGTGTATCCGGTGTTATCTCCTTCTCTAACCCAAGCATATCAATCTGTGTGCATTTGACCAGGACCAGCAGCCTCAAATATTCCATGAAGTTTCCGATCATGATAGTTAAACAGAAATAGCACAAGTCCTTCGCTTATGTTCATTATATATGGAAAGTGTGGCCCTAGCAAACCTGTTAGCAAAGCACAGAGTTAATTTATATGAATGTCGAAATAAGCAAAAAGATGGTGGAAACAAAAAATAAAGAAACTAACCAAACAGCTGTTTTGAAAGGCATTCATTGATGGTGTTGTGAGTGCATCCAAATATGACAGCACCAAGATCAGATTTCCTCAAGTTTCTAGCAGGTACACTAAAATTGGAAGTCACCAGGGCTTCTTTTGAGGCCCAATCAAGGCTGAACTTATTCTTTTGCTTCCGACCTCCCATTCTGCTAAACAAATGTATGACCATCAATATTAAGAGCACAACTCCAATATGGTGTGACACAGAGCACATAGAACGTATACTCTTTGAAATAGTATCTATCTATAAATTCCATTCCCACACCCAACAAAGCCCACTGTTACAACTATTAATAAAACCGAGAACTGACGGTAACTTGATATAACAAGAAATGATCAAGTGCAACAACATAGAGCATGGCACATAACAATACACCACATGGCACAGAGAACAATACAACCGATTAAGTAAATGATAGCATAGCCTTTGCGGTCACAGAAATATCAAACAAACATTTTCTTAACTGGTGGAGGGAATGTCTTCTTTTGCACTTATAAAACTTAAACCTAATATCCTCATGCGACTCATAGCAGTCAATGTATAGAATAGCATCAAACAGTCTGTCACATTGTGATTTGAGACGTACAGTTTGCGTGTGAGGGCAGACCACCCAAAATACAAATCTTAGGCATCGTCTCATGAACGATTAAAAAACTTTGTAACATATTTTCTATCACATCAACCATACTTCAACATTGCAATGAAACCAAGCAGTCAATGACAGGCAAAGAAAATGAAACATACAAGGCTAGTGAAGAACAGCAATACTAGTATCATTACTTCACCACTTGAAAACATTTTAGTACACACAACGAACACACATTGTAATATAACGATATGTAAACAAATAAATACTCGTAAATAACATGAACTGCTCTATACCTTCTGATAACACAACATACTTCCAAACTTACTAAAACTATGACATACATCAACAGATAAAGAATCAAAAGAATAACAAAGAAACTAAAGCAAAGCTACAATTACTTCCATTGATGCTACCTTTATCAAGTTTGAAACGCCCTAACATGTGATTGTTCCTATCTCACACACAACAAAGCCCACTAGCCCACTGTTACGACTATTAATAAAAGTGAGAACTGAAGGTAACTTATATAACAATTAAAAAGCAATGATCAAATATAGTGTAACAACAGAGAGCATGGCACATAACTATACAGCATGTGGCACAGAGAACAATACAATCGATAAGATAGCTTATGTAAATGATAGCATAGCCTTTGCGGCACAGGACATCAAACAAACATTTTCTTAACTGGTGGAAGGAATGCCTTCTTTTGTACATATAAAACTCAAACCTAATATCTTTGTGAGGTTTAAACCTTAGCAGTCAATGTATAAATCTCATCAAACAGTTGTCACATTGTGATTTGAGACATACATTTTGTGTGTGAGGGCAGACCACCCAAACTACAAATCTTAGACATCGTCTCGTGAATTATTCAAAAACTTTGGAACATCTTTTCTATCGCATCAACCATATTTCAACATTGCAACAAAACCACGCGGCCAATGACAAACAAAGAAAATTATACATACAAGGCTGGTGAAGAACATCAAAACTAGTATCATTACTTCATCAGTTGACAACTTTTAGTTCACACAGCGAACACACATATAAAGATATGCAAACAAATAAATAAATAACATAAAGTACTCTATATCTTCTGATAACACAACATACTTCCAAACTTACAAAAGCTTTTCACAGACACCATACATCCACGTACAAAAACTCAAGAGAATAACAAAGAAAATAGAGTAAACCATATTTACTTCCATGATACTACCATTATCAAGTTTGAAAAGCCCTAACATCAGTCATAGCCTAATATATCAATGTCTAATCTGCCAAAACCACACTTTAGCCATAAAATGATGAACATGGAATCGTCTACTGCATCCTCAATTGTCATCATTTATTTCACACACGCACAAAAATAAATAATAAACAGCACATCATGCATATCTCTAATAAACAAACATAACTTTAATCCAAGAGAATGTATTCACAATTACCGCTCATTTACTCAATATTTTTACAAAAGGAAAACAAATAAAAAAAATATACTAATAAGTGGATAACTAGCTTTAAGTATCTCTAAATTCCATTCTCACACCCAACAAAGCCCAATACTACGACTATTAACCAAACTTAAAGCTGAAGGTAACTTTATGACATCAAATAACAAGCATTGATCAAACATTTTGTAGCAACATAGAGCATGGCAAACAATAGTACTGCACAGAGCACATAGAAACAAACAACTGCTAAAATAGTTGGTCACAAAATTACGAATATCAAACAAACATTCATTAACTGGTGCAGGGAATGTCTCTTTTTGTATATCCAAAATTAAACCCTATATCCTCATGTGGTTGGAAACATTAGCAGTCTATGTATGAAATCTCAACAAACAGTGTCACATTGCATGTGTTTTGAGACATACATTATGTGTGTAAGGGCAGACCACCCAAACTACAAGTTGTAGACACCGTCTCGTGAACAGTTCACAAACTTAATAATGTATTTTCTATCGCATCAACCATACTTCACATTGGAAAAAAAACAAGTGGCCAAATGACAACAAGGAAAATGAAACAAACATACCAGGCTGGTGAAGAACAATATTTACGAGTATAGTATCACTACTTCACCACTTGACAACATCAACTTCACACACCAAAAAACACCTCTAATAAAAAAAAATACCTAAACAAATAACACTTGGTACTCTATTTTTTCGGATAAGAAGACATGCTTCCAATATTATGAAACCTTTTCAGACATCATACATCTACAAATAACAATTCACAAAAAAAAAGAGAAAAAAACACAAGCAAATCCATATATGTTTCCTTTGATACTACCATTATCAAGTTTTAAAAGCCCAAACATGTGTCATGCCTTATTACAACAATATCTACCCTACCAAAACCAGAGCATACAAGTAACATCAATCTCAAATAAAGCAAACAAACGCCTATTCAGCATTCACAACTATCATCACACGTGCACACAAACACAAATATTCAAAACGCCTAAATAATAAACAACATATCATGCATATCTCTTATCACGCAAATATAACTTCAATCGGAGCAAATATTTTCGCAATAATCGTTCATCTACTCACAAGATTTCACACAGATACCTAAAATACAAAAAAGTGACTTGAGCATCAATGGCCAAAATCATACCTGTCCATACAACTTTAAAGTTCCTACTATTACATCATCTATATAACACAAACGCAAAAACAGTTAAAAAGACCTAAATAATAAACAATATATCATGCATATCTCTGCTTAAAAAGATACCTAAACAGACAAATACTCTATTTCTTCCAATAACTCGACTTACTTCCAATTCAAAATGTGTCGTGCCTTAATACAACAATATCTACTAACATCACACTCAAATAAAGCAAACAAGCGCTTATTCACAACTATCATTACGCACACGCGCAAATATCAAAAATGCCTAAATAATAAACAACATATCATGCATATCTCTTATTATTACGCAAACAGAACTTCAATCCGAGCAATTACTTTCACAATAATCGTTCATCTACTCACAAGATTTCACACAGATACCTAAAATACAAAAAAGTGACTTAAGCATCAATGGCCGAAATCATACTCGTCCATACAAGTTTGAAGTTCCTACTATTACATCATCTATATCACACAAACGCAAAAACAGTTAAAAAAACCTAAATAATAAACAATATATCATGCAAAATACTCTATTTCTTCCGATAACTCGACTTACTTCCAATTCAAAATGTGTCGTGCCTTAATACAACAATATCTACTAACATCACACTCAAATAAAGCAAACAACCGCTTATTCACAACTATCATCACGCACACACGCAAATATCAAAAATGCCTAAATAATAAACAACATATCATGCATATCTCTTATTATTACGCAAACAGAACTTCAATCCGAGCAATTACTTTCACAATAATCCTTCATCTACTCACAAAATTCCACACAAATACCGAAAACACAAAAATGTAGATAAGTAACTTAAGCAACAATAACCTAAATCAAACTCGCCACGCGATACAAGCACCTAAGTATAAAATAAGTTACTCAATACTATCATCTATTTCACAAACAAACACAAATAGCTTAAAAAAACCTAATAATAAACAATTTATCATGCATTTATAACAAATATAACTTAAATCTGATCAAATATCTTCATAAACACCGTTCATCTACTCAATATATATATATATTTTTTTTAATTATTAAAAAAGTGACGTCAGCTCGTACGGACGATATAACTTCCAAAAAATAGAATAAAAATTCAAAAAAAAAAAAAGTTAACATTTAAGAGCTTAAACCTTTTCCGTCAACGGCACTCCGATCAACTGAAAAGTGACGTCAGCTTGAATATTAACCTGAAAATATAAAAATAAAAAAAAAATTATGAAAATATGAGTATATAATAGCAAAATTTTGTTAAAAAATGTAACGGTTAACAACGGCATTACGTCGGAAAAAAAATAATAAGTGAGATGAACCGGAAAAAATGAGAGTGTTTTTTGAACCGGAGTGAGAGTAGCTTGGATTATAGGGTGGCAGTATGAGAGTGGGACCTACCTGGTAATGGGAGGAGAGCACCTTACTGCTACCGAAATGACCGGTTTTGACAGTAATAAAGAAAAAAATATATATATTCAGTTTTGGCACAGTAGTTTGGACTATGTGCAGTTTTGGTTTGCTTTTTTGCTGTTTTTGGTCATGTTGCTTTTGTGTAAAACAGGCTATTGAACGCCTATCTTGGTGTAAGTTTATTTTGAAATAAGCAAGAGATAGTAATAAATGTACATATGGGGGCAAGTTCAAAAAAATGGGATTAGAGATGGATTTTTCTAATTTTGTTATGTGACAGGTTGTATTTTTTTTTTACTTATGAGTTGAAGATTTGAAATGATGAAAGTGTAGTTTGGATTTGACATGTTCATGGTAAAAGTAAATACATGATAAGTCATTTCAAAAGATTGTATTTATGATGAAAAATCTCACTATTTTTTACTCCCTCCGTCTTATAATAATTGTTCACTTTAACTTTTTTGAGTCTTTCTTGTTTAAATTTGACTATTAATATTATTGTTTGTGTTATATAATAATTGATGAAAATTATATCAAATGAAAATACATTTAAAACTCAATCTATTCATATATTTTTCATCAAGTATTATATTACACAAATAAAAATATTTATAGTAAAAGTTGAATAAAAAAGACTTAAAAAAATCAAAGTGGACAATTATTATGGGAATGAGGTAGTAACTTTATAACTTTATGTAATTTTATCATCTCATAACTTAAGAAAAAATCACTTGTTTATAAATTATAGTGAAATCGTAAAGAGGTTGTTAAAAGAGCTATCTTGGTGTCAATTTATTTTGAAATATTTAAGTAAGAAATATGGCAAATTTTAAAAGGCTGGACGAGTGCTCGTGCATGAAACGAAATTTTATAGCGGCACATAATTATGATTTTGTTATTTTGGTTAGGCGTTTCGTATAACATTTATTCATAAAAATCAAGATGTAACTGAAAATTATTGTGACATGTAATGATTTGAGTAAAAAGAACAAATTTTAATAGCTAATTTCAATATTCAAGTAGCTTCCTTGATTAGTTTTAAGTTTTCAAGAATTTTGATTTTTAAGAAATGAGATACACCATTATATGTAATATAGATGAGATTAGAAATGGTTTTATCTAATTTTGTCATGTGACAGGTTGTCAACATTTTTATTTTTAGACGTATGAGTTGAAGTTTTAAGAGATACTAGAAATTAAAAATGATGATAGTTCGAGTTTGGATTTAACATTTTTATGGTAAAAGTAAACATAGTATATTATGACAAGTCATTTCAAAAGATTGTATAAATGATGAAAAATCTCACCATTTTTAACTTTAAGTAATTTTATCGTGTCATAACTAAAGAAAAATCGTTTGTTAAATGTTACCTATAAAGGGGCATTTGCATATATATCTCTCCAAAGATGCAAAATTGCATATATATCATTTGCATGCATAAAAATCATTGTACCATATGCATCAAAAATTCGTACGAAGGATATATATGCAATTTTGCATCTTTTGAGGGATATATATGCAATTCCCCCTATAAAATATAGTGAAATTGTAAATAGGCTATTGAAACTTGAAAGTACTATGTTGGTGTAAGTTTATTTTGAAATGTTAGCAAGAGATATGACAAATTTTAAAAGATGAGATTAGAGATGTGTAGGACCTTATTTTTATCAACTTATATCACGTATAACAACATTAACACATTAAATATGAAGCACGAAAGGTGGTGACTTGATGTATGTAAAACGTATGAACTATAGAGAAAGATAAAAAGAAAGAACTAGTATTTCATAAACAAAACACACACTTACACACTCAAGCACACACCTTAAAATGACACATTTGAGGTGTATTTATACTACAAGAGATATGCCCTAATGGGCTTAGCCGTGGGTCTCGTTTGGACTAGGATTGGATTGGGTTGGATTACACATAATAAGAGACTAGCTTAACATAACTAATAACCTATTTAATTAGCTCAATCTACGAGCCCATTGACTATTCTGATACAATATCTAACACACGTTACAAAGTTTCTAAACGTGAATGACCATCACTTTCTATTAATTACTATTAAGGCTAACAATCTCCCCCTAAGGGGTGGTCATTCAAAAGATGCTCCACTTGATTAGGTCTTTAGTCTTTTTGAGCTTGAACTTTGTGTGTCGACATAGAATAGTCTTGATTCTTTATTTCTTTATGCTTTGTGATCAGATAATAGTATTGTTTGTCTTTCATCAACGTCTTTGTTGCTGGTGTGTTATCTTCCTTTCCGACATGCTCATACTTCTTGATAACTTTGTATCTTCATACTTGTGTAGATCTCAACTTTTAACATTGATCTTTGTCTTTTTACTTTGTAGATTCTTTGACTTTGACGTATAACCTTTCTAAACTTTGCCTTTGTGTAGATCTTTGATGAGAGTGACTTTATGATGTGAGTATGAGCATGCAGAAATAGATGTTGATGATACTGGTGACGGTAAATGGTCTTTCCTTCAAGGGACTATCATCAGTACATGCATAAATATGTTAGTTGAAAGTACCAATCGATCATGGTGGACTTTTCTTATAGATTAGACCACTATGATTGTTTTACTGATGAATGTCTTGATTCCATTTACCTTGGTCGGGCACATCAGCCGTCTGAATCCCGTTGAGGGACAGTTATCATTACATTGGATAAATCCAAGTAATGACCCACGTCTTCAGGATTCGATTCGTGAAAGGAATCTCCTTTTCGGGATTTCCAGCACTTACAGGTTTGAATGTCGAGATTATTGACAGCATAGTGTGAAAATACTTCTCTAATCCTTACAAAGGTTGTTCTTGAATTGGAGGCCCTCAAGAAGGCTAACAAGATACACCAAAGTGTATCAACAATTCAGGTGAGTCGCTGAAGTATACCAAAGTATCACTCCACGACTGCAGGCTGTTTGAAAAAGTACCCACCATACACACTAAGCGTAATCCATAAGGAATTACGGAAGTCACCTGCTGTCAGGGCTGTTTGATGTTGACCTTGGCAGGAATTTCCATTCAATCACTGAGGATCACACTTGTAAATCCTCTCATAAATGTTCTGGCATATTGCTAAGATCTGCAAAGGACTCTAAAATTTACAACTTGTGTTCTTATTGATGAACAAAAAGTGTAGAGATATTCAGTGTACCTAAGAGATCTTTTGATGAATCTCGGGGCTCTAGACTCGATTTGTGTGTTTTGGTTTTAGTAGTCGTAGACTGGAGCGGTGTCTCCTGTTTCAATATCAACACATCTTGGAAAGAGAGGTTGATAGATTATGTAGGGTTCCCCGTGAGAATGAAACAAATCCTTTTAAGAGGAATTTAGTGGCTAGAAGGTTAGGTGCATTGCGTCACTGGGTCCATGACGTCTTTGTCTTCAATACCGGTGTTATCTTTGTGACAACCAGTAGCATATGAATTGAACCCGGTTTCTACCCTAAGTTGAATTATGGAGGGCTATTTCCTTTCACCATTTTCTTTACTTTTCTTTTTAATTCTTCTACCCCTTCTTTCTCCTTTTCTCATTGATAACGCTACACGCGTCGTTCGGGGTCAAAGGAACTTCTTTTTCGTCGAGCAAGTTTTTCAACACCCTAGGCATGAACCTAATCGTTGTAGTGTAGTATTAGGGTAAGCCACGGGAATTGATATCGTTCTCTAGGGAATAGGAATGCTAGTGAGAAGTTACTACGCTAAGGTTGGGGTTGAGGAAGATTATTTTTTTTTTATCTTTTTATGTTTTTTAGGAAATGGAAAGGTACGAATCTCGGGGTTTGGATTTGGGGGTTGGTATTTCTACCGATTACTCTACTTATCTAATTATCTAATCTAGTGGTGTATGTAGTCTATGTCTAATTATTGTGTGCTCGTATGATGATTTAAAGATGTGTTTACTTAGGTTTTATTACTCCTTAATTATCTCCTATTGATGGTTGAATTGTCACGTCCTTATTCTTAATCGCGTTGTGTGTCTAAGGTCGTAGGATATGCGTTTATCCCTAACTCTTTGAAACTACCAAAAGTTAATGCCTACAAAATCTCTAGGATTTATAAACTTAACTCTAAGGTAATCTTCGGACGTTTTAGCCTACAATGACTCTAGGTACTATAAGCTAAGGTTCACAAAGATTAATCAAGCATTAACTACACAACGGATGACCTATCGCAATACTAGATCATTAACAATTAAGATAAGAGACAAGCAATCAATATTCAATAATTAAGTTTCATATTCCCTAAGCGCACACACAAGTAAATTAGCTGGACATGGGAAACATGCAAGCATACACACAAGTAATTGAAGACATAATTGAATTAATGAAGTAAAACACTTATCTTGATGTAAGATAGGGTATGGAACCCTAAAATACTGTCCAAGACAGCCTTGGTTCGGTTTAGGTTTTTACTCCAAAAGACTACACACTGAAAACTAAAAAATTCGGATTCTATACATAAGATTACATATGCGATGGCGTCACTGATAAGGTTTTAAAATGTACCTTTTTGAGGGGTCGTTTAAGCCCTTATTTGATCACTTTTGTATCCGTTATTACTTAATATCGTTCTTTTTCACTTTTTAGGTCTCTTGAAGGCAAATTGCCGGAATGACATTTATTTGGATGAAAAGGCGCGGATATACGAAGAAAATGGCCAAAGTCAAGAATCAAGACACTCAGGCTGCTGGAACTGAAGGGGACGGCGTCAGGTTTTAAAAGTGACGGCGTCAAGTGTTATATGCGACGCCGTCGCAGCACATGTTGTGACAATACAGTAGCCAAATTGCTTATTTTCAAGTGGACGTGTCGGGCTTTAAAAGAGTAGGTCGTCGCAACTCAGGGCGCCTAGATTTGATCCAGGCGGCTTCGAGAGGCTGAAGGGAAGCGGCGTCACAAGCATAAGGTGACGCCGTCGCAAGACTAACGTGGGCAAGACGAAACCCTAATGACGGTGACCCGACGGCGTCACAATTCATAGGGTGACGCCGTCGCGATTGTAATCTTATATATAGAATCCGAATTTTTCGGTTTTAGTGTGTAGTCTTTTGGAGTAAAAACCTAAACCGAACCAAGACTGTCTTGTACAGTATTTTAGGGTTCCAAACCCTATCTTACACCAAGATAAGTGTTTTACTTCATTAATTCAATTATGTCTTCAATTATTTGTGTGTATGCTTGCATGTTCTCCATGTCCGGCTAATTTATTTGTGTGTTTGCTTAGGAATATGAAACTTAATTATTGAATATTGATTAGTTGTCTCTTATCTTAATTGTTAATGATCTAGTAATGCGATAGGTCATTCGTTTAGTAGTTAATGCTCGATTAATCTTTGTGAACCTTAGACTATAACCCTAGAGTAGTTTGTAGGCTAAACCATCAAAGAGTACCTTAGAGTTAGAGTCTATAATTCCTAGAGATTTTGTAGACAAGACCCTTTGGTAGTTTCAAAGAGTTATGGACAAACGCATACCCTACGACTTTAGACACACAACGCGATTAAGAATAAGGACGTGACAATTCAACCATCAATAGGAGATAATTAAGGAGTAATAAAACCTAAGTAAACACATCTTTAAACCATCATACGAGCACACAATAATTAGACATAGACTACATAAACCTTAAATTAGATAATTAGATAAATAGAGTAATCGGTAGAAATACCAACCCCCAAATCCAAACCCCGAGATTCGTACCTTTCCATTTCCTAAAAAACATAAAAAGATAAAAAATTAATCTTCCTCAACCCCAACCTTAGCGTAGTAACTCCTCACTAGCATTCCTATTCCCCTAGAGAACGATATCAATACCCGTGGCTTACCCTAATACCACACTACAACGATTAGGTTCACTGCCTAGGGTGTTATAAAACTTGCTCGAAGAAAAGGAAGTTCCTTTGACCCCGAACGACGCATGTAGCGTTATCAAGTTTTTGGCGCCGCTGCCGGGGAATAGAATAGCTAGTTGGTAGTCCACGTCGTTTAGGTTTCTTTGCTTGATTCCTATCAAGTGAATTTTTCTTATTTTTAGCTTCCTCGTAGTCTATCCCCCTTATTCGTGACCTTTGTTCGTAACCCCATCACTTTTCATCATGGAAGGTGATAACCAACCACCATTCATCAACCTACCACCAAATGACCCGCCAAGAGCCCGTACTCTTGGTGAATACTCGAAGCCACCTAGGCTATAGGAACACCATTGAGCTTCCCGACCAAGCCCAAACTACTGCCTGGCGATCCGACACCATCTTGTTGGTGCAAAGCGGATGTGCATTCCATGGACTTCGTTCGAAGATCCTAATCAGCATCTTAAGGATTTCCTTAAAATTGTCGATTCCATCGACCTTGATGCTACTACTCGGGAGACCACGCGTCTGCGTCTCTTCCAATTCTCTCTGCGGGATCAAGCTAGTAATTGGCTTGAGCGACTTCCGCCGGCTCCATCTCAAGTTGGGATGATCTCACCTCTCGCTTTCTTGCTCAATTTTTCCCACGGGGAGAACCACTAAGCTTAGGAATGACATCTTGATGTTCCAACAACGTCAAGGTGAATCTCTACGAAGCATGGACCCGATTCAAGGACTTACTTCATAAAGTCCTCATCACTCAGGCATTGATCTTTGGCTCCAAGTTCAAATCTTCTATGATCATGTCAACTTCCCCACTAAGCGATCCATTGACCAAGCGGGCGGTGGAAAACTTAGTGATCTCACCGCGGAAGAATCGTGGGGTATAATAGAGGACCTTGCTCTCTATGACAACGAAAGTTGGAATGACCCCTGTGAGTTGCCCAAAACCGTTAAGGCAATCTCCTTGCCTTCCCTTGACTCACAATCTTCCGACCGTTGGATGCTCGAGCTTAAAGATCAAGTAAAATTCCTAATGGAGCTCCTACGAAAATCCTAATTCTTCACATCAAGTGAATAAAATCACTCTATCTTGTGAGTTATGTAGTGGTCCCCATGACACTCGTGATTGCACAAGACTCCCCGAACAAGCTTTTGCATACTACGCCTCCACGCGTACCCGTGAGAGGGGAGAAGTGGTACACTTTCAAGCCCGAACAAAACAACTTAGGAAACTCTTACAATCCCTCATGGAGAAATCACCCTAACCTTAAGTGGAACCAAAACTCAAGCACACCCAAAGCTCATCTAGTCCACCTAATAGGTTAAATTCTCTAAACACCGGGAACCCCACTAGTCTTGAGGCAATTGCATCTAGATTCATGTCATCTCAAGAGACTCGATTGACTAAGCTTGAAGCCGATTTTAAGCAAAGACAAGGCGAGATGACAAACAAGCTTGATGCCCTCTTAAAAGCCTTTAATGACCGGGAAATTGGAGCACTCCCAAGTGATACTATAAAGAACCCAAAAGTGAATTCGATTTCGTTGACTTCATGTTCTTGTTCACCATGGGAGAGTGCACATCCATGTCCCTCACACCCAATGGTTCACTCGGTAAATGCTATCAACAAGGGTTTCAAGCAATCCAAAATGAGATACCAAGGCCCTGCACCATTGGTAGAACCTACTCTTGAGAAACCCGTCAACCAAGAACCCAAACCTAATCTAGATGAGGAGTACAAGGAACTCCATCAAGAAAAACCGGTTCTTGAAGTCTTAGCTCATGCACCTTATTATAATGCTTTAAAAGAAAAATATAAGTTAGAACCTAAACTTGGGAAACATGGGTCCGCCTTTGTGCGAAATAATCTACCTAAGAAGTTAGACGATCCCGGGCTATTTACTCTTCCGTGTAGGCTTGGAACTTCCAAACCTCTCGATGCTCTAGCCAACTTAGGATCATGCATCAATCTTGTTATGTTGTCCCTCCATAGAAGCCTTAACTTAGGTAAGATAGATCCAACGGAAACCATCTTAGGTCTAGCGGACGATAGTGTTGCATATCCGGTAGGGATAATAAATTACATGGTAGTACACGTAGGAGAGTTGACTCTTTTGGCCGACTTCCATGTGCTAGAAATGAATAAGGACCCGACATGCCCATTACTAGTAGGAAGAGGATTCTTAGCTACCGCTAGTGCCATCATCGATTGTAAGATGTCCAAGATAATGGTAGGAGAGGGGAGTGATAGGTCAATTTACGATGTCAAAAAGCATACGTACTACAAAGAAGAAGAAATCCCACATGAGATTAGGTTGGATAGAACGCCTTCTAGATATGGACCTTGGATAGATAAGAACCTCATAGGTCCCCAACGACCTTTCTACTTAGATGAAGCCTTTGCTAGTGAAGCAACTTTTCATGAAAAATAAATGGCTAGGGACATAGAAGTGAACCCGTTCGAGGACGCCTTAGTATTTAGGAAGATGACCGAGTTCCTAGGAAGCTTGCCCGTCAACCTTGTCATGAATAAGTGGAAAGTTGAGAAGCCTAAACATAAATGGGATTGGGATAGACCGCCTAGTGATGGTAATGGAGAGTGACACATTAGGATAACAATCTATGATCCCGATGGAGAGAAGTTTGAAAAGGCATATCAAACCAAACGTACTACTAGGAACTTAAATGATAAGTTTGATCCTTATGACATTGTTAAGGATAGGCTTACTTATATCGGAATGCGTAGGAGCCGCGACTACAAGTCTAGCTACAAGACTCATAAATAAAGAAAAGCGCTTTGTGGGAGGCAACCCATGCTTAATTGTTTGCTTGTTAGTGTCATATATCTTTTATTGATTGCTTATTCTCATGTTTAAATTTGTAAAAATGCTTTATTTTGTTTTTAACCTCGTCTTAATTACATATAAAGGTATTTTACATAAAGGATAAGTGTAGGGAGGATTACACACGTTTTCAAAAGAAACGTGAACATGAGAATTGCAATTAGTTAAAAGATATATATGTGTGTTTGTTCGAGTCAAATGCTTGTATCGAGTCATAATGGATGTTTTGCAGAAATTTTTCTAGATTCTAAAGATGTAAATTTTCCAGAAAATCACAGACCAGTTTTTGTCAGGATAACCTGACGGCATCAGGATCGCAACCTGACGGCGTCAGGAAGGAGTAAAAACAACAGATTACTTTTTTCTCGTTTTCTGAGCTACTTATAAATTTTTGGAATTTTCCAGGTCTTAATTTTCCAGAAATTCTGTAAACATCCATTCCACAAGCATTATATCCCAGTTTAATAGAGTCTTATATATATTATTACCGCCGATTTTACGCGAAGGTTTCGTTTGTTTTCTTCAAGTGTGCATGTTTAATTTACTAAGAAGAAGATACATAAGATTGGAAGGAGCTTTTCACGCTTACATTCTTCTTGGAAAGGATTTAACCACCACTTTACACGGATCCTACCGAGCTAATCAGGGGAGTATTAGTTTCTTTCGTTTTTAATTACCTTCTATTATCATAACTTTGATACTTTCGGGGAACATTGGGGACAATGTTCAGTTTAAGTGTAGGGAGGGAAAATAAAACGGGAACTTTGAAACTATGCTTATCCTTGATTATTTGCTCTGTCCAATTGTATTTGTGTAATAAACCATGAGAAAATGTCGGTTAAGGTAATTTTGGCACCAAATTTTTAATTTTTCATGACATATAGGAGTGGGCCATTAGTCTTAATAAAGCGTCTCACGGATAGGAAGTTGCATGACTAGCACAAAAACCCTTTACCACTTAAATTCCACCCAAAATGTGAGAATCACCCTTAGATTAGTAGGAATTAAAGCATTCATCTTTAATTCTTAGTGTGTGAACCGGTAGTATAATAGATTCTAGAACTTGTTTTGTGATGCATCCCGAGATTGCTAGTAAGACTACACTTGTATAGTTAGGAATAACTAAATGATAAGAGGCATTAGGATAACCCTTGTTTGATACCTGTAATATAATTACTTCTTCCACCTCGGTTGAGTAATTCCCCCACACCTTTGCGTTGTACTCTCTTTTAGTACACGATGCCCCTAGTTAACCCCTCAGAGCCTATCCTTTTCGCGGTTCTCGTGATTTTTCGATTTTCCGGAATATCAATGAAGAGCATTATTTACACCTCACCCCCAAATGTACACCCAAATCACCTTAGCCTACCTTGTATGCACTCACTTTTAGTGCATTATTGTTATCACCCTAAACCCTTAGTTCAATTATCTAGTTGCTTGTATGAGTTGCTAAGTCGAGTCATATCCTTTGTACACAGTTTTGGGACGATTGGGACTCATGGAAAAAGTTAAAGTTTATGAAATGACGGGAAGGGAACGTTAAATTCAAATTCCCTTTATTTTCGTAATAATGTACTCCAAGTGTTTTGATCTTTTCAAATTAGGGTCAAATTAGTGTTAGAGTAATAAAAACTCAAGTGTAGGGGTGTGCCTATAAATCCCTATCATTTTGATATTACCGTAGAGGATGGTAGAGTAAAAGTGTATGAAAAAAAAAAAAAAAAAAAACAAACGGGCTACCATCCTACATCTATATTTAAATTTATGTTTGTTTGTTTCAGTTATCTAGAGTTTAGAGTGTCGAGTCTTGGCTTAGCAACGCCATTCTTCGTATGCTTATAACATAGAGATTTTTGACTTGCCACCACTAAATAGCCTATCCCACCAAACCCTTTGTTTCCCTACCGTAAGCCTAACATTACAACCCTTTAAAGACCTCTTTAATAGTCTTTCTAGGTGCTTACTACCAAAGCGATGGAGGTTTGATCTAGTCTCAAGCCTATGGTAATCTATGTACTAGGACCGGTTAATGAGTGTTTATCTTCCATTTCCAACTTGTTATATTTCATATACACCCGAGAGATGTGAGTATCCAAACACCCCATGTGAGGTGCTAGTATGTAATTTCCGTGCTTGTTATGACTTTTGCGAGGCTTATATGTGTTGTGGATTGTTTTGAACCAATGCTTCATGACCCCTAACTTATAAATTAATTGCCTAAAAGCACATTTGCTTGAGGACAAGCAAATACCAAGTGTAGGGATATTTGATAAGGTTTTAAAATGTACCTTTTTGAGGGGTCGTTTAAGCCCTTATTTTATCACTTTTGTATCCGTTATTACTTAATCTCGTTCCTTTTCAGGTTTTAAAAGTGATCAAATAAGGGCTTAAACGACCCCTCAAAAAGGTACATTTTAAAACCTTATCACTCATATACTCTTTTTTTCAATCATACCTAAGGACTTCTAATACTAACTATGGGTATTGTCCTTGGGTAGATCCTTCCGGCTCTGGAGGATCAAAGGACGAATTTCCTATCATTAGTTACCTTATAACTCCATGACTATTCCTATGTTGCCATAAAACCTTTTTTCTTGAAAATCTCTCAAAGTGTTTATGATTATAAAACATATTTTGTTAACACCTTGAGAGTTTTGTATTTTCAAAAATACTCCCCCTTCACATGTGCTTAGATTGTTTTATCTTCAATTTGCACATTGAGGGTAGAGTTCCTACTTTTGAATTGATCGACTTTCAATGAACTAGACCGATTCGAGACACGTTTACATCACTAGAAAACTAGCTTGAAATTATTACCCGACATGGTCAAGTCCAAAGAAAGTTTCTCGAAATGGTACATTTACCGACTTTGATTTCTCGTCAATTCATTGGTTGCGACTAAGTCGAGCTCTTTTGCGATTCAAACAACGATCATTAAACATATTTGATCACATTTTAATCACGTCTTCCCCCCTCAAAAATAGCATATTCGTGATATTTTCGATATCAACAGATTAAACAGCATGTTTTTAGAAATCTTTTGGGGAGACAAACGGATTTGATTTTTTTGCATAAAATTGAAACATTTTGGTTTTATACTCCCCCTTAAAGAAGGCATAATCAATTAAGGGTTTGCAGGGAGTTATATTGAGCACAGTAAATTTTGAAAGATTTTGATTTTTTTTTTTTTTTTTTTTAAACTCTTGAAAGGTGCTCAAGATGATGATGATTTCTCACCAGTTTTAAATGTAGTGCACTGAACTGTACACTAGAGATTTTCTTTTGAAACACGAGTTTTGATTTAAAATAATCAAAAGTCATCATTTTTTGTTCGGGTTTCGTACTGAAGTATACGAAAGCCATTGTGAAAGAAAATTTGAGAAACGACATGTTTTTGAAAATATTTAAAGAACTCTCGCTCAAGCATCTGTACATGTCTGTATCATTGTTTTTATCAACTTATATCACGTATAACAACCTTAACACACTAAATATGAAGCACGAAAGGTGGTGACTTGATGTATGTAAAACGTATGAACTAGAGAGAAAGATGAAAAGAAAGAACTAGTATTTCATAAACAAAACACACACTTACACACCTCAAAATGACACATTTGAGGTGTATTTATACTACAAGAGATATGCCCTAATAGGCTTGGCCATGGGCCTCGTTTGGACTAGGATTGGATTAGGTTGGATTACACATAATACAAGACTAGCTTAACATAACTAATAACCTATTAGATTAGCCAAATCCACGAGCCCATTGACTATTATGATACAATATCTAACACACGTTACAAAGTTTTTAAACGTGAATGACCATAACTTTTTATTAATTACTATTAAGGCTAATAAGATGGTTTTGTCCAATTTTGTTATGTGACAAGTTATAATCATTCTATTTTTGGATATATGAGTTGAAGTTTTTAGAGATACATACTAGAGATTTAAAATGATGAAAGTGTAGTTTGGATTTGACATCTTCATGGTAAAAGTAAATACATGACAAGTATCTCAAAAGGTTGTATTAATGATGAAGAATCTTATCAATTTTAACTTCAAGTAATTTTAACATGTTATAACTTAAGAAAAAATCACTTGTTAAATGTTACTATAAATATAGTGAAATTGTAAACAGGTTGTTGAAAGGTCTATGTTGGTGTCAGATTATTTTGAAATGTTTAAGTAAGAAATATGGCAAATTTTAAAAGGCTGGATGAGTACCTGTGCA
Organism: Chrysanthemum makinoi; assembly: GCA_910596185.1. Classification (NCBI taxonomy): domain Eukaryota; kingdom Viridiplantae; phylum Streptophyta; class Magnoliopsida; order Asterales; family Asteraceae; genus Chrysanthemum; species Chrysanthemum makinoi. The sequence continues at coordinate 254,347,725 of OU343218.1, forward strand.
TAGCAACGGGATTTAATAGCGGTGCGTAATTATGATTGTGATATTTTAGCTAGGCGTTTCGTATAACATTTATTCATACAATATAAAAAATCAAGATCTAACTGAAAATTATTATAACATATAATGATTTAAGTAAAAAAAAAAAAAATAGCAAATGTCAATATTCAAGTAGTTTTCTTAATTAGTTTTGAGTTTTCAAGAATTTTGATTTTCAAGAAATGAGATACACCCACTATATGTAGTATATATGAGATTAGAGATTGTTTTGTCTAATTTTGTTATGTGACATGTTGTCAATATTTTTATTTATAAACGTATGAGTTGAAGTTTTAAGAGGTACTAAAAATTTAAAATGATGATGGTTTGAGTTTAGATTTAACATTTTTGTGGTAAAAGTAAACAGATGATATTATGATAAGTCATTTCAAAAGATTGTATAAATGATGAAAAATCTCACCATTTTTAACTTTAAGTAATTTTATCATGTCGTAACTAAAGAAAAAATCGCTTGTTAAATGTTACCTATAAAATATAGTGAAATTGTAATCAGGTTATTGAAAATGTTATGTTAGTGTAAGTTTATTTTGAAATGTTAGCAAGAGATATGGCAAATTTTAAAAGCCGAGATTAGAGATGGTTTTGTCTAATTTTGTTATGTGACAGGTTGTCATTATTTTATTTTTAGACGTATGAGTTTTTTTTTTTAAACAAAGACGTATTAGTTGAAATTTTAAAAGATACGGAGTACTAGAGATTTGATGACAGTCTGAGTTTGGATTTAACATTTTCATAATAAAAGTAAATAGAAATATTATTATGGAAAACTAGAAGGGGTTGAATAGTTTTACCAATTTAAAACTTTCTTTTAAATATTTAGATCGACTTATGTCAATCTATTTAGATGTGTATGTTGGACGTTGATAGATAAATATATAAAAGTATAATGAAAGATAAAGAGTAAGAAGCACATAACCACGACACGAGTATTTATAATGGTTCGGCTACAAGGGCACCTTCCTTGCCCTACTCCACTCCTCGAGTCACCTACTCGAGAGTTCGTAAACACTAAACGACACCAATCTCCTTATGGCGGAGAAGCCTTCACAACGTCGCCTACTCTTTTTCCGGTACTAGGCTAACCACCGGGTTCTTTCACTCCAAGGTGAACCACACCTATCACAACGTCGCCTACCCTTTATTAGGTACTAGGCTAGGTACCTAGTTCCATTACTATGGAGGAACTACTACCCAACACAACACAACACCTAATCCCAAGGAGATCCACTCCTAATTACAACACCATCAAGGATATCACCATCCTTGAAAATAAGCTAATACTATATGTATAACGATGCATCTCATCAATTATACGACCTAAGCATTCTTCCCTAATGCCACTTGATTTGATTCCTAGGCATCCTTCACTAATGCCTTTGACACAACGCTTGGCACCTTTCACTAATGCCTTCGTCTTGACACCTTTAGCATTCTTCACTAATGCTTTTGACACGGACGTGAAGCACCTTTCACTAATGCTTTCGTCTTTACTCTTTCGGTATCCTTCACTAATGCCTTCAACACAACACATCTACGGAGGAAGAAAGAACTATCAACAAGAGAACCTCAGTTGTCTTGATGATGACGAAGCATGACAACTCATGGACTTGAGCTTGCTCGACTTCAAGAAGTGGTGATCTCGCCTTTAAGAGGAACCTAGAGAATCACACAAAAACAAAAGACAAACTACATAGAAAGATCCCTTAGGATCAGTGGTTAGAGAGGTACAATACTTGGGGAAAGTATGTGTGAAAGTGGCGAAGCCAAAAGGAAGAAATGACTCACTATTTATAGAGGAGAAAACTTACTGTTCCCCGGATCCCACGGATCCCTCCCACAAGGGATCCGTCTAGCGTAAAGCTAGGGATCCGTGGGACGCTCCTCTTTACCCATGGGTATTTTGGTTATGGGTCATGGGTTATGGGTTGATCCATGGGTCTTTTACTAGATACAATGTATCTCATGGGTGCAATGTACCTAGTCAAGTGGTTTGGATAATACCATGGGTTATGGGTCAATACCATTTGTAGTTTTTACCCATTTTAGTATACACTAGTTATGTGTATGTTTGCCCAATATGTAAACACTAGTTGTTGTACATATGTATTACTAAGTCATAAAATCACTTATATTTGTTTTAGTGTTTTATGTGAAAACGTTTAAGTGTGTTAGAAAACTATTGGATCAAACAGTTTACGTATTTTATTTGTTTTAGTGTTTTATGTGAAAACGTTTAAGTGGGTTAAACACTAGACTTGAGCACTGGAGGGAGGCTCTTGAAGACAATGGCCTTCGAGTGAGCAGGGAGAAGACTGAATACCTGAGATGTGATTTTGGGAGGATTGAGCTAGGTCACCACGAGCAAATTGATATTCATATCGGTGAACAGATCCTGACACCCAAGGAGTCTTTTAGATACCTGGGATCGATAATACATAAATCAGGGAGGATAGATGAGGACGTAACGAACCGGATCAGAGCGGGGTGGGCGAGATGGAGGGCGGCTTCAGAGTCCTGCGCGGAACATCCCGATAGGAGGACGTAGTATTTGTAACTATAAATACCCCTTCTATCCTTGGAAGGGGCCCTTTCATTTTATATTACAAGTCTCTAACAAGAACACCCTCTCATCTCTTTCTCTCTCTAAATGGCTAACATGTATTTCCATCATCCAAGGCCACCCGAATCATCAAACAACACTATATTTATGATCCTACAAATTGTATCAAGAGCCATGGTTATTGTGTTGTGTCGATTTATGGTGGTTTTTTATTCTTGGTAAAACTGTTTTTGTATTCTTTTTGGCCGGAAAATTCTTTTCCATTTGTTACTTTTTAATGAAAACTGTTTTATACAAGTTTTGTGTTGTGTCGATTTGTTAATTTTTGTTTCGAAAATGAGAGAAGGGAGGTTGAGGTGGTTCGGACATGTCAGGAGGAGGCCACAGTCTGCGCCAGTTAGAACGGTCGAAGCGCTAGATGTAGATGGCTTGAAGGAGAAGCAGGACCAATATCGGTGGGAGGATAGACTTAAGCTTGACATGATTGAGCTTAGTTTGACCGAGGACATGATCTCAGATAGGAAGGGGTGGAGGGATAGAATTAGGATTTGCGGGTAGTGGTGCTAGGTGCTTGGCTTTTAGGTGTCCCCTTTTGCCCCTGCGTGTTTTTGTTTTTGTGGCATTTTTTGTTTTTGCTTTGCCGTAGTCTTGACCCGTCGTGGTTTGCGTTGCTCTGTTGTTGTTCCCTTAGGTTTGCTGCTTGTCTTGCTCCCTGTGTTTGGTTTTTTTTTTGGTGCTACGTGTTTTTTGCATTAGCTTTATGCCTCGTGTGCTTCTCTGCTTTGCTCTGTGCTCCCCCTTTTGTTGGTCTCTGCTTTTGTGTGCTGGGCTTTTGGTTTTATTTCTGTTAAGCAGCTTTTTTCGGTGTGCTTGTGTGTGGTTCTTTTCCTGTATGCCCTGTTTGCTTGTTTGCTTGCTTTCCCTTTTACTACGCTTTTGCATATTGTTTTTGTAGTATGATATCTCTATCCTTTCGCACTAGCACACATGCACTTGCCGGAGGTCTCGTTGGAAGCAGTCTCTCTACACACGGGTTTACCCGGGGGTAGGGGTAGGATCTGTCTACATTTTACCTCCCCCATACCCTGCCTAGGCGGGATTGGGTATGTTGTTGTTGTTGTTGTATTTGTTTCGTTAAAATGATTTTACTTTTGTTATCGACAAAACATTAGAAGATCGTAAAATATAAATAAACGTTTTTATGCCTTATTTGTATTAACAATTATGATAAGTCGTTTTAAAGAATTGTATAAGTGATGAAAAAATCTCACCATTTTTAACTTCAAGTAATTTTATCATGTTATAACTTAAGAAGAAATCACTTGTTAAATGTTATTTATAAAATATAGTGAAATTGTAAACAAACTGTTAAAAGGGTTATGTTGGTGTAAGTCTATTTTGAAATGTTTAAGCAATAGATATGACAAATTTTAAAACATGAGTATTGTATAGACGAGTTGAGATCAATATAGATCTCATATTTGTCATAGAACAAATGAACAAATCATAACCCTCCATTTTTTATCTAAATTAATACAAAATCATTTTCCACATTTTTTTAAAACAACATATCTTACAAACGGTAAATCTTCAAAATATAAAAATACACCATCGTGACGAGAATTAAATTATCTTTCTATAGATATGCACTTTTACATATTTTAGACAAACATTTTTTTTCAAAAATTCCGTCCGAAAAAATCATATATGAATTTTACGAATCATATATGATTTTAAAAAATCATGTATGATTCGATTTTTACGAATCATATATGATTTTACAATCATATATGATTCTCAAAAATCATATGTGATTCGTAAAAATCGAATCATATATGATTTTCACAAATCATATATGATTTTTGTTGACCGAAATTTTGAAAAAAAAAGTTGTTAAAAATATATAGTAGTACATATCTATAGAAAGATAATTTAATTCTTGTCACGATGGTATAATTTTTATAGCGTAACGATTAACAATTTGCGAGATATTTAATTTTTTTAAAAATGGTGAAAGTTTATTATAATAAAAAAATGAATGACTATTATTGTTTGATTGGATCTATGGTAAATTTTGGTTCTATATTGAACTTTTGACTTGTATAGAGATGGTTTAGTCTGATTTTGTTATGCGACAGGTTGTCATTATTCTATTTTTTGACGTGGGAGTTGAAGTTTTGAGAGATACTAGAGATTTAAATGATGAAAAGTCTAGGTTGGATTTGACATTTTCATGGTAAAAGTAAATACATGATAAGTCTCAAAAGATTGTATTAAAGATGAAAAATCTCACCATTTTTAGCTTCATGTAATTTTATCATGTTATAACTAAAAAAATCACTTGTTAAATGTTACCTATAACTTTCAATAATAACGGTATAACGCCGTTATTAGGCAAATAACGTCGTTAACGCGCGTTATACCGTTGGAGGGGGCGTTATTTGCGCGTTATAGGGGAGGCGTTGGAAGGGTAACGCACGTTAAAAAAAAAATCATTTCACCCCCCTAAACCATTTCAACTAAATTTTCACTTACACCCCCTCCACCTATTCAAATTCAAATTTAAATTATATTGGTCAGTTTTGGGCGGGATAAATTCAAATTCAAATTTGAAATTTAAAATTTAAATATGAGCGGGATATATTAGGTTTCAAAATCAACTCTTTTATATAAACAACTCTACCAGAGTTGTTTAGAACACACAACACACACAAGTTACACACACAAAAAATGTCTCGCAAAGATTTTTCTCAGCAATTCCCCAGCCCAGAAAAGTTAAATGTGATATGTGTTTTAATGTTAAATGTGATATGTGTTTTAAAAAATGAAGTGTTTGTTTTAGTTTAGGGGTTGAAATTGAAAATATGAAATGTTTTTTTATTTGCAGTGTTCTTTTTATTTCGTTGTTTTTTTTTTTTTTTTTAATCTCGTATTGTAATATGTTTTTAATTTTAATGAAGTGTTTGTTTTAGTTTAATAAATGAAGTGTTTGTTTTAGTTTAGGGGTTGAAATTGAAAATATGAAATGTTATTGATGTTATTGGGATGTTATTGTTGTGGGTGTTTTTTGGGGATGTTAATGTTAAATGTTAAAGCTGGTGTGCCGCTGACGTGGACGGTGTTATTGGTGTTATGGTGTTACGATTGTGAGTGCTCTAAAAATATAGTGAAATTGTATTTGCTTCAAATACTTTTGATCGAGTTATATCATTTCAAAGAACATACATATTCACCTGACATGTGTTTTCTTGTGAAGGCGTAAAGAGTACTTAGTATTGTATTTTCTTGTGACGGGGTAAAAAAAAAGTCAATCGATAGTAACAAAGTATATATGGCTTAACATTCTTATTGCATTTTGTCTAGTAAAAGTTCTTTTGACGCGGAAGTTGTAAGAAATACAATCACTATAACCGTATAACGAAATGAATTATAAAATTCCATAAGTAATCCTTTATAAATCCATCTAACTTTCAAGCACTACCATTTAGTTAGAATACGCTTTACAATCTTCCATATAGGCATATACATTGCTAGACATGTGAAACATGTAGGTTTTATTAAACTACCGAACTTATAGGGATTACAAGTGCTTGAGCTCTTAAAATAAACTAGTTTATATGTTTGTCACATAAGCTTACGAGAACTTTTATAAGTTATAAGCTTCAATAAGCCCAAGCCAGTTGAAACAAACTTATGGGGAATTATAGTGCTTATTGTTCGTCAAGTTACTTAAATACCCTTAAAAATATAACATATTAACACGCGAAAGCTTGAAATATATGTGAATTTAATTTGATGTATATTTTTGTGATTCTAGACTAATAAGTTTCAGCTCTAACTAATTCATCAGACAATTTTATAAAATAATAAATTCAAGCTTACAACTTATCATAATCCCTTCGTTCCAAAATAATTCTCCCCTAAAAATGAACAGTTTAAGAAAAACAAAATTATTAATAAGTTATCTCTCTTACTTTAACTAATTAATTAATATTTTCTTTAAAGTTTGTAATATTAATTTAAACAAAGGGTGATATGACAAACTTGATCAAAATTCCTTATCTATTTTAGTGGTGGACATTAATGTAAGACATCTCAAAAAAGAAACATGAACTATAAATTTGAAACGTAGGAAGTATAACTTCAACCCAGCTGGTTCGCCAAACATACCATGTATATCAAACATACATTTATTTTGGAACAGCAAGTTGGTTTGTGAACCAACATATATGGAGTAATTGTTGTCATTTTTAAGCTGAAAAGTCTTGATTTTTGGATTGTGAGTTCCACTCGTTAAGAACTTGTTTAGTTGTTGTCACTGGTGCCTATTAAGAAGAAACACATAATTTTCGGATTGTCGCCACCCACTATGAACATCTATAACTCAACTCAAGAATGAATCCCAAATGCACATTAACACTAACTTCTTAATCACATACACAATGCCACTAACATTAAAATCACAAGTATCTCTAGCATTAACAATTCATTATTTTCGTATAACGAACAGTCTACATTTAGATACCAGCGTGCAATTGCATGTTTTAACTCAACTTGCTAAGTGCATCACTTGCATCAAATCTACCTTTATCCAACGTCTTCGTCAAATAAACAGGGATGCATCAACTTCAGCATTGCTCCAATAGCCCAATCCATTGGAAAATACAGCAGCACCACAACTCTAATGAACGCCACTCATAGCGACCTACAATAACAGAGAAGACAAATAATAGTAGATATGTTCATCATTGGGTTCAGGTCGTGTTGACCAGACCCGAACAACACCCCTACTCTTAGGTAAGAGTCACATTCATCATTTCAACAAGAAAGCAATACGATATAACTTATTGAAATGTTTCAGGTATTCAGAGTAAAAGAAAAAGCAGAAAATACCATTGACTTACGACATTATGCAATTCTTTTAAACGTGGTACATTGAAGTCTGAAAATAAAAGGTTTAGATTTAAAGATTAGTATATAGCTTATTCAGGAAGTATTTTCTTCACCAATACTTTTGATTCTCATCACCAAAGTAGATTGAAGATCTACTAGAGCTTCAATTTTGTATGTACATTGCATAAACAGATATGACTTGGTCAAAATGACTTCCAAGCATGCTGGTCATTTGTCAATGCGGAATGATTTCCTCAGCTAAAACTTGAAAAATGCATTCAAATAATCACCCAAAACATGCAAATTTCAGTTAATGTTCTGTAGTTCAGTTCTCAAAAACATTTGCAATTACCTTAACGTTATGAGTAAGGTAGAGATGCAAATGTATATATAGTCAGGCTTCATCAACATGACCTCAAGGGTTTAATGAAGGATACTTTCTACCAATGGACAACTAGCCACACCTCACTACCTCATACCAAAAATTACCCATTTCATACTTTTATCAGTTTATTTGTTATCCAACCCACCGACCCGTTAATTTTGCTACCTATAACGAATGATTACTAAAATCATATCGACCATTAGCTATGCTAACTTTACCAAGTACGATAACGCAACATTTATATCAGAATAAACCATAGTAGAAATCTTTATTAGTATCTAAGCCAAACTTAAAGTTTCTCGTTTAGGATGACCATTGAATGGCAACCATTCTTTGTTTTCATACTAGGAAGTTTTTCCCTCGCTGCTTCACGGGGATCATGCATTTCAAACAAACTGCATGACATTATTAAAATCTATCATCTAATTAACTATGGGATGATAAATGTAAGTGTGGAGACGAACATGATAAAGGCCCTAAGTTTTCCTTGTAGGTTCGGAATTAAAATGGAATGGTCTTAATGTTAAGGGACTAATAATTATATATTACCTTATATATAGGAAGCTTCATCGTGTCACCCGTAACATAAAGTGCATTGTTCAGTTTGCTGGAGCCAACCTCTACAAAGAAATTACAGCTTACAAAGTTATAGCAGGTATATGTATATTAGAGGTGGCAAAATAGGCAAGTTGGGTAACGAGTCAAAATGGGTAATTTTTGTATGTGTAAAATGGTTCGTGTCAGGTTGACCCGAAACACTGTAAAAAAAATATTTTCAAAAAATATTGTGCCAAAAAGATTCCAGAAGCAATATCAGTATAGTAATAATAATAATACAGATTTTGAACAAATTATAATAGCAGGGTTTTGTTCATCAAACATGCCATTTGGGCAACTTTTAAGTGCAGTTGAGATGTTTCATTTTTAACTTAAGGATAGTGATTTGACTCATCTGACCCGCTTGAGATCAACCATAACCCAAATTACCATCTATAGCATATGAAAGTGAAGTGGCATACTCTGAAAATGATGATAAATGTACCTTGCTTAGCATTGGGTAAGTAGGGATCCACTTCACAATATCAAGGTCCAGATACTCCACCTCTGAGGAGCATTGTCGTCTGTTAGCACCACCAACGAATCAACGACAAAAAGTTTCTCCTTAACTGAAGCTCCAGCAACATGTATGTTTTTCCAAAATAAAGGTGGTCTTGGAACCCACTGATTCTTTGAAGGGATGAATGATTCAACTACAAAAAAAAAAAAAAAAAAGTTGCTGAGAATACGTCTTAGTAGATTAAGAGCACAAATATTGCAACATGTAACAATTTGAAGAGAATACCTGTGTGAAATCCTTCACCATTCAAGATTGCAGCTGATGCATATTTCTTCACAAATTGCATTGAATTAAGTGAGCTTATGGTATCTTTAAATGGGCTATAGGAAATCTAGTGATGAGGACCATGAGGAACCGTTGAATCCACCAACAATGCATACAGACTCATCAAATTTTGACTGAGATTTACTCGATAGATGGTAATCTACTTCAACAGGATCTACAACAGGTTGTGATCCATGTTCCAAAAGAACTAATACGGTTTTTAAGTTGTTGGACTAACCTGTTTTGATTCATCTACTATCATTGCTAATCCTCTCTACAATCCTAGAGATACACTTTTAACAGGTTTTACAATGATCATGTTACTTGTCTTACTGATAATAATCCATTATAAACATATAACATATCTAACATGTGCATTAACTGACATGATGAGAGCATGACTAAAGCCAATACAAGAAATGTATTTGTCATAAGATTCACATGATATACACTGCACATAACACGACAACACAGGTGTAGGCAATGAAGTTCAAATTGAACTGATCATCATGAACTTCACTGTAGACATTCAAGGGAGTAGCACATATACACAAAAACAAATTTTTACAAACCGTGTTATTATCTTACTAAATGAAAAAAAGTGAGGTAGGAAATGAAAAATGAAACATCCAATGAGGTTAACTGTCAGAAGATTATTATACACATAGATACTACACAAAACATCAAAAGATGAGGCTAACCTCTCTCTCAAACAGCCTCGCATTTGAGATTTGGTCTTTGTAAGGTATCTAGGTCCACTGTGACAAAAAGAAGCATGTCCTTGTATGATAATAAAAAACAGAATATGCACTGCAAAACATTAAATACCACTTGATAAGATGAGAATATTTTTATGCATTTTCCGTTAACATAAGAAATATATTGCATTCTTCACTAAAACATGACATTTTTAAGCCAAATCAGCTGTAAACACACACAAAAATCCATTACACAGTTTATCACTAAACATACTTAGAACTATCAACTAAGATTCAATCACTTTTACCCAATACAAAAACAGTTTGTTCCCCCAATCTCCGTTTTATACTGAATCACTATCGGGTGTAGTATTATCTGTATCCTCAAAATAGTGGAAACCTTTAGCTTTCAAACGAGATAGAACCTACCAATGCAAAGAGAACATTATTAGAGCACTGCAATGTGTATAAGCTAATAATAATCAGAGAAACCCAAAATTAAAACTAGCAATCACACCTCTAAAAAACAACCAAACAAACCCAAAAAACAAATAAAAGAGGAAAATATTACCTCTAAACAGTTGTCCCCAAGTGTAATATCCTTGACATGGCTAAGGCTTTCCAAAAGTCCTTTAAGCATCTCTTCTTCTAGTACATCACTAGACGTATCAAAATACCCCAAGTTCCGATATTGTAATTTAGCTTGGATTAAAGAAGACACATTACGCAGCAAAAGCTTCTTCAAACACATCCCGTCTTGGATTGTTAGCGCCAATAAATGAGGAGCATTGATTTCGATACTATCAATATAATCCGTACAATAATTATACTCATAGTCCCTCACGCAAGAAGTAAGCATGAACTTCGTAATACTCTTTGAAGTAATATCAATCCGTCTATACCCATAACAATCCTTAAACACCAAACCTTCCAAACAAGGACTTCCGGACAAAATTTTTTCAATCATATCTTCATCTAATTCAGCTCGACATAGATGCAAAATCTTAAGGTTCTCCCAGCTTATCACACCATTAGGAGGATTAAATAAACAAGCAGACAATTTCATAATCGTAATACATGTATTGTTGAAAAACAGTGCATCATCAAAGATAAACTCTGGTAAGCCTCCCATATCCCATAACCTAAGATGAAGCTTTTGCACGTTACGATGAATAATAGCATGATGAATCCAGCCAATGAGTTGAGATCTAGACTGAGGATTAAATTCGGAATCAAAATGGACGTCGAGTTTCAGTTTTTTGAGTTTGACATAAGTAGGACATTGAGTTAGGGTTTTGTCGATAAACGAAAAGTAATCGGTGACATCATTTACAATTCGGCTGCCAGTGATGTCATACCCTAAATCATCTATGAAAGTACGATAAGGAAGTAGAGTCCAAAGATGTTGCCAACGTTTGGAGATAGTGGCAGTTGTTCTAATAACCTCTTTTGTGGTCATTCTTCTTTCCTGGTTTCTTGTATTTTTTATTTTGATTCGAGAGATGATTTCGACTAATAAGCAATCCGGTAACAAACTTATTCTATCTTCTTTTCCTGTTTTGCTAGCTCTAGCTTTTTTCCCTCTTTTGCCCATGACTATTAATGCAATTTTATGATGAAATTTAAATAATAATAATAAACAAAAAACACGGTGATAACTCTGTTACCTGTAACACAGTGTTATCTATGATGATGATGATGGTGGTGGTGGTGGTGCAACCATGGCGGTTGTAGAAATGGTGCTTTGGGTAAAGTTTACTTTGTGGGTTTCAAAATGGATTTAACATTTAGAGTAAAAAAAAGGAAAAAATATATATGTAAATAATATATACATTTGAAATAAGATTAAGAAAATACATTTGTTGGTCTCTAAATTTGGCAAAATACATCATGGGAAGACAAAGCTTGGCTTTTGCGTCGCTGTGAGTCCAAACAGTAACACTTTGTGTCAATCAGATCCCATGACCCGTAATGCTTAGGTCAAAGTCTAATAGGCGAGGTCATAATCGTCTTTCACTTTAGCGTACTGTTTTTATACCGTTGTATAGTGGATCCATATCTTTGTATTAATTTGTACCACAATAATATCCTCACTTATCATCCCTAAGCTTTCCTAAAACATTTCTTCTATAAAACCTTAAACCTGTCAACATGATACGATGCTGGTGTGGTAAGCACGCAATACTTCGCACTTCATGGACCGCGTCAAACCCAGGGCGTCGATTCTTTGGTTGTCCTGATCAAGTAAGCGCGTTTTAAGATATATTTTTTTCTTTCGTTATTAGCAAAATACATTATAACAATGGTGGTTGTTTAATCACTTGCCATTTTTGTTAATACAAATAAGCCGTAAAAACGTTTATTTATATTTTACGATCTTTTAATGTTTTGTCGATAACAAACGTAAAATCATTTTAACGAAACAAATAAAATACGTAAATGGTTTGAGCCAATAGTTTTCTAACACATTTACGTTTTCACATAAAACACTAAAACAAGTATGAGTGATTTTATGATTTAGTAATACATATGTACAACAACTAGTGTTTACATATTAGGCAAATATATACATAACTAATATGTATTATAGTGGGTAAAAACTATAACCCATGATATTGACCCATACCCATTTGACTATGTGCATTGCACTCATTAGATACATTGTATTTAATAAAATACCCATGGATCAACCCATAACCAAAATACCCATGGGCAAAGAGGAGCGTCCCACGGATCCCTGAGTTTACACTAGACGGATCCCTTAAGGGTGGGATCCGTGGGATCTGTGGAACAATAGTTGTTTCTCCTCTATAAATAGTGAGCCATTTCTTCCTTTTGGCTTGCCACTCTCACACATACTTTCCCCAAGTATTGTAACTCTCTAACCACTGATCATAATGGATCTTTCTATGTAGTTTATCTTTTGTTTTTTGTGTGATTCTCCAGGTTTCTCTTAAAAGCGAGATCACCACTTCTTGAAGTCGAGTAAGCTCAAGTCCATGAGTTGCCATGCTTCGTCATCATCAAGACTACTAAGGTTCTCTTGTTGATAGTTTTTTCTTCCTCCGTAGATGTGTTGTGTTGAAGGCATTAGTGAAGGATGCCGAAAGAGTCAAGACGAAAGCATTCGTGAAAGATGTTTAACGTCCGTGTCAAAAGCATTAGTGAAGAATGCTAAAGGTGTCAAGACGAAGGCATTAGTGTAAGGTGCCAAACGTTGTGTCAAGGGCATTGGTCAAGGATGCCTAGGAATCAAATCAAGTGGCATTAGTGAAGAATGTCAAGGTCGTATAATCGATGAGGTGCATCGTTATACATATAGTGATAGTTTGTTTCCAAGGATGGTGATATCCTTGATGGTGTTGTAATAAGGAGTGGGTCTCATTTGGGATTAAGTGTTATGTAGTGTTGGGTAGTAGTTCCTCCATTGTAATGGCACTCGGTACTTAGCCTAGTACCGGATAAAGGGTAGGCGACGTTGTGGTAGGTGTGGTTCACCTTGGTGAAAAAACCTGGTGGTTAGCCTAGTCGACCGGAAAAAGAGTAGGCGACGTTGTGAAGGCTTCTCCGCCATAAGGAGTTGGTGTCGTGTAGTGATTACGAACTCTCGAGTAGGTGACTCGGGGAGCGAAGTAGGGCAAGGAAGGTGTCCTTGTAGCCGAACCACTATAAATACTCGTGTCGTGGTTATGTGCTTCTTACTCTTTATCTTTCATTACACTTTTATATATCTATCTATCAACGTCCAAGATACACATCTAAATAGATTGACACAAGTTGATCTAAATGTTTTAAAACGAAGTTTTAATTGGTAAAACTATTCAAACTCCCTTATAGTTTTTCCTCAATTGGCATCAGAGCTTCGTTACCAAGTTTCTTAGAGTATGTTGTACTTTAAAAACTTGATACGATCTGTGTATGTTTGAAAACTACAAAGAAGGAAATATTTTAAAACATTTTTTTTCTCTCTTTCATGTTGGACATTGATAGATTATTCTAACATGTTTGTTTCAAGAAATCTTCATGCTAGGATCTCTCCAAAACCTTCATTTCTATTCAAAGAATAATGAAGTCAACCTTCAAGAAAGAATCTAAAAGTAATCACAACCTACTTTGTAACGCCCCGACCCGACAAGGGTAAAAGAATCACAAATAATGGTGTCATATTAAAGCAAACATAAATATCCAAAAGAAGTCTTAACATAAATGTTTGAAATAATTCAGTCAACATGACTTAAATACATAGGTCCCAATGGAAGATAAATTCCACAGAAATAATGCAGAATAGTAAAGTCTTAAATGGCATCATAAGATCAAAGCTAAATGTCTCTAAGGTAAGTCCACTCATGCACTCATCCTAAAGCAAAACCCAGCTCCATTGCTTAGATACTGCGGAAAAGAAAGAAATGCGTTTGAGCTAAAAGCTTCGTTGAGCAGGATATAAAGCAAAGCAAATCACGAAATGATATCGAATACAAAATATAGTGAGCGAAGATAGCAAAACCATAATCATTTTGAGTATAAATCAGGAATTATGAATAAGGTTTATAGTTAACTACCACGAGCCTAGAAACATATATCAGATCATAATCATATTCACATAAGGCAACATTTGTAGGGAGACCTACGAGTTATGAAGGGCGTGCATTTTGCTTGCAGCGGCATCAATCATCAGGATAACATATAACATATAGCAGAATAACAGATCTAGGATGCATCCATAACGCCTTGGCAGATATTGGCCATAACATATAATTGAGCTCATAACAGATAACGGATAAGGGGCGTGGCGAGAACATCAACATCTTTGTACCCTAGAGTCATGGGAGGTGCATCAGCGACACGCGGACATGGAACCCCCATGACTAGTGAAATATTGGCTCGGATGTCAAACTATCTTAGGTCAAATCAGAATGTCAAAGCCGACCTGAGATCATACTTTATCATAAGGTTAATCATATTTTCAAAATTAGAGTTTTCATATCATATAGTTCAAAATTAGATGTTTCATAATTGAAATCGAAGTTTCAAATAAGCAACCATTTCAAACAAAGCGAATGGGGTTCATAGCAAAGGCTTAGAAACCTAATATAGCATTGTAACAAAAAAAGCGTTATAAGAAACCTTTCTTGAAAGGTCAGAATATCGTACCTTATTCCAAGCGAATGACCAAAAAGCAAAATACGAAAGCAAAGGATCACTCCTTAACTTACGAGAACCTATACACATTAATGATGCATTACATATTATTTATGATTCCATAATTGTGAAATGATCTTTTTAATGTTTGGTGTTTATATTTAATGTATTTAATGATCCTAATACTTTAGGGTTTTATAATTAAATGAGACTTAAGTGTTTTATAACCAATATTGTAGATTAAGGTTCATTATATCATTTATTAGAGTTTAGGGTTAAATGTGAAAATAGTTTAAAAGTCATAACTCACACTTGAAATACGAATTAACACAGTTTTCAAACCCTAATCGACTCTCATTTATGTTCTAGGGTTTTCTCAGTCTTTTAATATCATTTTAATCGCGCATTTACTTTACATGTTACGTCTTTTAATAACTCATCACTTTGACCTAGAATGTATGAAAACAAACATTTCTTTTCTTGCTTCACCATGTGGCATACACACACATGCAAACACTTATTCATACTCAAATCGACTCACACAACTTATTAACTCTTGTTCCAAACATGCATGCACTCGACACAACTATAACATAAAGTTAACGTGACTCTTATATATTGACATATAGCTTTTAGCAAACACACAAGTTACACGTTTCATATTTATTTACATAATACTTTCATGACTTTAACCCTAAATTAAACATGCACATATAATCGTCAACTTTTATACCGTGCATGTTTATGATTTTATGTGACCATATCGTATTACTTGCTATCGATTTAAACACACATCGACACCTGCACAACTATATAGTTTAGAAAAAACATGAACAACGTAATATGTATACCACGACAAGCTCACTTGTTTCACAAAACCACGCATGACTCACGATTTGCTATTCATATGGTGATTACATGCATTTGTCTTCGGCTATACATGTTTTAGCATAAATCATACCACTTTACGTATATCACATATTTAGCGTTTGCATGTTATATATATATAGCGGTTCATCTATATGTCAATTCAATTCGTGACTAGACATAGTTAAGTTCCGATTCATACATCACAAGTTCAAACATATATTTCGTTGCATGTAAACATAAATTGAGGCGAGAAAACGTGGTTATACCTTAGCTTTCGCGTTGAAACAAACACCACGACACCAAGGGTGTAGCGGCTATTTGTCGATCGGAAAGAAAAGGAAAGAGGCGAGGAAGGTTTTGGGGTCTTAGAGACTTTTGTAACTAGGGTTTCAAATTGATGTTTTGTGTTTGTATATATAGTGTAGGTACCAATCAGTTCTAGGGCTTGAGGTGTGGGCTTGGCATTTCAAACAAACGAACAAAAACATGGCCCAAGTTGGGCTCAGTTGGGCTCTCGGCTCAAACAAATGCGGCCCAATGGTTCACAAATAAGCGAACAGGCGAGGCCTAACGAGCGACCAATTATGTTGCAGCGATGTTTAACTTTTTGTCGTAAAATGTCGATTTCTTAAATAGGTTCATTTGGTTTTTAATTATTCATAAGTTAGGTTTTAATTTTCGTTAAATGAACATTAATGTATTTTACGTATTTTATAAATTTTGATTTCAAGGGTAATTTGGTCTTTATTCTATGTTTTAGATTTTCAGGTTTTACATACTTACTCTAAGTACAAAGGATTACTTTAAAAGTTCATGAAGTATTTTTAGTATTATGTCTTTATAAACCAAACCAAGAGCACAGAGGTATGTTTACTTTTCATAAGCTAGCTTACATGATTATGTTGATATCATAGTTCTTTTTTTTTAATAATTGCTAGTCTCTTAAAAGTATTTCTTTCATCACTTTCCCGACTTACTCATCATCGGGAATAGTATTCCTTTTGATTTCTTCAAACTAACGCCGTCGTCACAAATGTATCCTTGATAATTAACTTATCAAATCCGTAAATAAAACATCTTTTCATTTGAAACCTCAAAACTATTTTTGTTCCATAAGCTAGTTTATAACCTACTACAAAAATATACCAAAACAACCCTTTTACGTCACAATAAGCGGGATCCCTTATACAAGGGATCCGGAACTTAATGGAAGGCGAGAAAACATCTATATGCTTTTGAAAAATTCTTGATCATTTTCCCTCTCACATAAAACACAAAAATGACTCAGAGCTGATTCCATCCTCATAGGACTCCATATCCTCAAAGTACTCTTCTCTAGAACACCATTGTAAGTAATTACACTAACATGTTCTAATTTTCATCATCCTCATCCTAGGGTTTATGGTTTCTCAACTTTTAATCAATTAATTTAATTAGGGTTTTCAAAATTGATCATTAAAAGGAGCTTTCACATAACTAAAAGATTACATTGTGTTCACACATTGTTAATAAAATCAAAACCATAAACCATCTCCAACAAATTTTGCCTAATTGGAATATTTGTGTTTCTAGGATAACCATGGCTAAAGTCACTCAACAAGACCACCATGATACCGTCCATTATCTCACCCATTACTATCGAAAAGAGGGGTTGTCGAAAACCGACCGCAAAGTCTTCAAAATACTTGAAAAACGACTTATCCACAAAGGTCATGTAGTCAAGGAATGTTTCCTTGAAGATACCGACATTCGTCAAGTCTTCTCAGCAATCAATTTTGATTGTCTTCTTGACATTGATGAACAAATTTGTTCGGTTTTTATCTTTGAATTCTACAAAAGCATTAGGATCATTCGAAACACCGATGATAGCATTTCAATTGCCTTCATCATCAATAAACAAAACTTCACTCTACCTCTTAACACATTTGCTCAAATTCTTCGCATTCCTTATGAAGGAATTTGTATGTACTCCCAAGATTGGGCAATTGCCGCTCAAAACCTTGCACTTGATTCTAAACCTATCTACAATACTCCTTTTGATGATCCATGACCATTGAGATACTATCTTGAGGGTTAGAACCGACCAATCCATTTCAAAACAAAAAGCTCATTCAAGTGATCCCTTTCAATGGAACTCTTGAAATGCACCCCATATTTAGAAAATGGGAAGAGATTCTTAGGGAAAACGTCATTAGCCTAGTTGGTAACAAGGATCATCCAAATGCATGTCTCGTGCAAATGATCTATTGTCTTTGTTAATACAAATAAGCCGTAAAAACGTTTATTTATATTTTACGATCTTCTAATGTTTTTTCGATAACAAACGTAAAATCATTTTAACGAATCGAATAAAATATGTAAAGAGTTTGATTAAATAGTTTTCTAACACACTAACATTTTCACATAAAACACTAAAGCAAGTAGAAGTGATTTTATGATTTAGATACATATGTATAACAACTAGTGTTTACATATTGGGTTAACATATAGTTAACTAAGTATATACTAAAATGGGTCAAAACAAGTTTATACTAAAATGGGTAAAAATAAGTATATACTAAATGGGTAAAAACTAGCAAATGGTATTGACCCATAACCCATGGTTTTATCTAAACCACTTAACCAAGTTCAATGTATTCTAGAGATACATTGTATCTAGTATAAAACCCATGGATCAACCCATAACCCATGACCCATGACCCATAACCAAAATTACCCATGGGCAAAAGGGGCGTCCGGATCCACGGCTTTGTGCTTTAGCGGATCCCTTGTGGGAGGGATCCGTGGGATCGAGAACGATGAAGAAATTCCTCTATAAATAGAGAGCCATTTCTTCCTTTCAACTTGCCACTCTCACACATACTTTCCCCTAGTATTGTTACTCAACCCGCTTGATCCTAAGAGATCTTTCTATGTAGTTTGTTTTTGTTTTTGTGTGATTCTCTAGGTTCCTCTTAAAGGCGAGATCACCACTTCTTGAAGTCGAGCAAGCTCAAGTCCATGAGTTGCCATGCTTCGTCATCATCAAGATTACTGAGGTTCTCTTGTTGATAGTTCTTCCTTCCTCCATAGATCTGTTGTGTCAAAGGCATTAGTGAAGGATGCCAAAGGAATCAAGATGTAAGCATTAGTGAACAATGCTTAACGTTCGTGTCTAGAGCATTGGTGAAGAATGCTAAAGGTGCCAAGACGAAGGCATTAGTGAAAGGTGCCAAGCGTTGTGTCAAGAGGCATTAGTGAAGAATGCCAAGGTCGTATAATCGATGAGGTGCATCGTTATACATATAGTAATAGGTGTGATCAAGGATGGTGATATCCTTGATTGTATTGTAATAAGGAGTGGATCTCCTTTGGGATTAGGTGTTATGTTGTGATGGGTAGTAGTTCCTCCATAGTAATGAAACTAGGTGCTTAGCCTAGTACCTAATAAAGGGTAGGTGACGCTGTGATAGGATTAGTTCTCCTTGGAGTGAAAGAACTCGGTGGTTAGCCTAGCACCGTATAAAGGGTAGGCGACGTTGTGTAGGTGTGGTTCACCTTGTGTGAATGAACCCGGTGGTTAGCCTAGTACCAGAAAAAGAGTAGGCGACGTTGTGAAGGCTTCTCCGCCATAAGGAGTTGGTGTCGTGTAGTATTTACGAACTCTCGAGTAGGTGACTCGGGGAGTGGAGTAGGGCAAGGAAGGTGTCCTTGTAGCCGAACCACTATAAATACTTGTGTCGTGGTGATGTGCTTCTTACTCTTTATCTTTCATTACACATTTATATATCTATCTATCATCGTCCAACATAAACAACCAAATAGATTGACATAAGTCGATCTAAATATTTAAAATGAAGTTTTAAATTGGTAAAACTATTCAACCCCCTTCTAATTTTCCACAATTGGCATGAGCTTAGTTACCAAGTTTTTAAAGTATGTTGTACTTTAAAACTTGTCTGATCGTGTATGTTTGAAAACTACAAAGAAGGATTTTTTCAAAGTCATGTTCTCTTTTAAATCATTTTGTTGGACATTGATAGATCATTCTAACAACTTTTGTTTCAAGAAATCTTCATGCTAGGATCTCTCCAAAACCTTCATTTCTTTTCAAAGAGTAATGAAGTCAACCTTCAAGGTAGGATCTTAAAGTAATCACAACTTACTTACACCAAGTACAAAGGATTACTTTTAAGAGCTCATGAAGTATTTTTGGTATAATGCCAAACCAAGAAGCATAGAGGTATGTTTTACCTTTCATTAGATAGCTTACATGAGTTTATCGCTTTCATAGCTTTCTTTGTTTTTAATAATTGCTAGCCTCTGTAAAAGTCTCTTTCGTCACCTTTTCGTTCCCTTCATCATCGGGAATAGTATTCCTTTTGATTCGTCAAACTAACGCCGACGTCACATATGAACCCTCGATAAGCCTCTTATCATAACCCGTCGTCTAAAAACGATCTTTCATCTGATACCTTTAAACGATTTTTTTGGTAAGCTAATTTATAAGCCTACTACAAAAATAATGCCAAACACCCCTCTTTCGTGTCCCACGATGGCGGATCCCTCTAGTTGTACTAGTCGGATCCCAAATACAAGGGATCCGGGGGAACCGTGGAACAGAACTCAGCTATACGTTTTCAAAAACCACCACTGATCTTTTCCCTCTACTCACTTAACACAAAAAATGACTAAACCACTGATTTCATCCTCATTGGATTCCATACTCTCAAGTATTCCATCCTAGAACACCATTGTAAGTAATTACATTAACTTGTTCTAATTTTCATCATCCTCATTCTAGGGTTTATGGTTTCGCAAATCTCTAATCAATTAGTCTAATTAGGGTTTTCAAAAATAATCATGAAAAGGGGCTTTTAACATAACTAAGATCACATTGTGTTCACAACATTGTTAATACAAATCAAAACCATAAACCCACCTCAACTAATCTTACCTAATTGAAAAATTTGTGTTTTTAGGACCAACCATGCCTAAAGCTACTCAACAAGATAATCATGATACCGTCCATTACCTTACTCATTATTATCGAAATGAGGAATTCTCAAAAACAGATCGCAAGGTCTTCAAAAGCTTCGAAAAAGCGACTTATCCACGAAGGTCGTGTAATCAAGGAATGTTTCCTTGAGGATACCGACATTCGTCAAGTCTTCTCGGCAATCAATTTTGACTATCTTCTTGACATTGATGAACAAATTTTTCCGATCTTCATCTTTGAGTTTTATAGAAGCATTAGGATCATTCGAAACGTCGATGATAGCATTTCAATCGCTTTCATCATCAATAAACAAAACTTCACTCTTCCTCTCAACACCTTTGCTCAAATTCTTCGCATTCCTTGTGAAGGAATTTGTATGTATTCTCAATATTGGGAAATTAACACTCAAAACCTTGCACTTGATTCTAAACCTATGTACCATACTCCTCTTGATGAACCCGAAACCATCCGAGACACCATTTGCAAAATAAGAGCCAACCAATCCCGTTTCGACCGAAACAAGAAGCTCATTCATCGTAATCCCTTTCAAATGGAACTTTTCTAAATGCATCCCATATTTAGAAAATGGGAAGAAATCCTTAGGGGAAACGTCTTTAGCCTAGTTGGAAACAAGGATCATCTAAATGCATGTCTTGTGCAAATGATCTATTGTCTTATCCACCAAAAGCCATTTAATCTCGCCTATTACATGGTAAGAAGAATGGTCGGGGTATTCAAGGTTTCCAACATGGTACTTCCATATGGTATGCTCCTAACACAACTTTGTAAGTATGTTAGTGCATTGCAACCTTCTCCCATCAACAATGATCATTTCTTTGCCGATCATGTCATGGTACCTCTCACCAAAATACCCTCTAAACGGTTCATGGTCAATGGAAAAAACCTGAAGCTCTCTCGGATTCCTCGGAAGGAGAAGGTGAAGAAGAAGATGTCGACCCCATAGCCAACATTGAATTGGAACCCTTCGATTACTACGAACAACTTCCAACCATTCCAAACGAGACCGCGGAATTCAAACAATTGAGGGGCATGATTCAAAATCTTACTTGCAACCTCACGAAGTCGTCAAAAAGGAAAAGAAAGAATTGACGAAAGAGACAATAGGAATTTGTCTATTTAACTTATGTGTGGATGATTATGTTTTAGCACTTTGGTTTATGGTTATTTGGATATTGTTTCTTCTATCATGATTTATGAGTATTGCCTTGTGATGACATGCTTGTACTTATTGTTTTGTTTAGCGGTTTATTAGTGTGCAAAATCTGCACATCATTCTGTGGAGAATCTGATCTGCAGATGCCGGATCCCTAGGATTAGCCTAGACGGATCTCTCCCTTGAGGGAACCGTGGGATCCGTGACATCAGATCAGCAATTCAGCATCCCTTGTATCAAGATAGCTCCCTAGATTTCATCACATTAGCTAAACATAAGTTCTTAGAACTCAACTAAGTCCACTTCAAGGATAAGTAAGGCCTAGACTCACTTATAGCATTACATAAGATCTTAGTCTAAATGTTTCTTGATTTATCAACACATCAATACTCACCATATTTCCGCTTCAATACTCACAAATTGTTTCTCATCTTCCAAAACACTTAGGTGGACATATTGAACAATTTTAGGAAATTGTTTCTAGTCATATTTATCTCAAAATAAGTCAAAAATTGGTTTTTCAATTCTTTTGAATTTTAAGGATTTTTTAAATTCCATATCAAGCTAAAATCTGATCACTATGATCATTTATTATGACTTGACACCACATAAATCCTTAGTGTTATCCTTGAACATCCATTGGTAGTCATCTAGTCCCATTTTCCTTCCATAAAAAGCAATCATTTGCTATAATACTCATTACTCTTGATGATTCAAGTACACCTTCATCTTAGACATTTAGGATAACTGAAACACTCAAGATGATATAGGTATTAGCCCTTAGAAACTGCATTTCTAACTTGTCATAACTGCTGAGAGCCGGATCCCCTAGATTAGCCTAGCCGGATCCCTCAAGGGAGGGAACCGCGGGATCCGGGTGACAGAATTAGTCAAACGCTAGCTAAAACAATCATTTCAAGCTCATCTTGCTCACTCAAACACTCCATCTCATCTTAAATGAGTCCCTAGATAAGTGAAACTCTGTACTTCAATTTTGTGCATGTTAATCATCACATCCCGAAGGATATTAGTGGATTAAGTCTTAAATGCACTTGCCAAATTCCTCTCTTTATAAACCTCATTGCTAGAACACTTTATTCATCAAACACAAACACAATTCTTAGCAATTACAAACATCTACCTAAGTCATTTCATCATGGGAAAAGCTCCTAGTGCTAACTCATCCACCCAAGAACTACCCAAGAAACTTACTAGGGTCATACACGATGTTTCCTCAACCGAATCATCTCTGGTTAAATCCACAAAGGCTAGGATTTCCCCTACACCAAGGAAACAATAAAACTAATCCCCAAGAGGATTGTTCCCACTGGGATCTCATCACCAAATTCCACTAAACCAAACACACTCTTTTCAACTCAACCAACATCATCAATACCTAGAACCACATCATCTCCACACTCTCAAAACGTAGAGGAGTTACCTCCTTGGCCAACTAATTCACTTGAAAAATTTGTGTAACAAAACCAAAGTGTTGAATCAACACTTGCACCAACATCTAATCATCTAATTCCTCAAAATAGTCCATTTTGGATTTTTAGAAGACATCAAAGTCAACCACCCAACCACATGGATGATGACACTCCTTTGCCTCCACCTTAAAACTTAGTGGAGCCTCCACTTGATGAGCCCTCATCAATCCTTCCCTTTGAGGACCTTCAACCCACATCACTTGAACCTCCGCTACAAGAAACTCTAAACCATGACAAGGATTACTATCATTGTCAACATGTAAAAAGGTTGATACATGAATTACGTGAGGAGCAACGTTTCATGTTTTATCATCTCCTCGAACATTTCGAAGAGGTAAACAAGCCTAAACAACAATGAACGTCATAGTCACAAGCTCAAACTTAGAACGTTTAGGAACCCTATCTCATCCTTATTAAGACTTTAGTTAAAATTTTAGTTTGGGTAACTCATTAATATTTGTAGTATTTGTATGGCTAGTTCATTCTCTTAGTTTTAGAGATTTGTTTTAGTATCTCTTGTTTTATTGAATGAATTTTTATGCCATGATTATTTTGAGTGTTGTGCTTGCTATATTATACACTTATTTCATCTCTTCACGAGCATTGCTTGACATAACTTCATTGATGAAGAAACTGTTGTCAGATAGACGGATCCCTCCAAATTGCCTAGACGGATCCCTCCTTAAAGGGAACTGTGGGATCCGTGGTACAGAAACACAGATTACTACTAACTTGAGTCTTCTTTGCAGAAAATTATGCACTATACTCTTGTTTTCTAACCTTTATTTTGTAGACTTTCAAAATACACATGAAAATTTTGACACTATTAAGCTAGGGGGAGCTTTGTGTCAAACGATATTGCAAAATCATTTGCAACATAATCCATTCTTGGATTAAACTTCATGAAACCTCATTGCATCGTTGCAATGTTCAAGGGGGAGCTTTCTTTTTCGTCACATAGACGAACTCTTTGCAAACATATTTGCAAAACACATTAGATTATTTACGTTATGCACTTGACGCCCTTTCAAAGGGATGGACTCGTCAAGGGGGAGCTAAGACGAGTACCATTCCCGTCACTTGCTCTCTTCACACTTTCTTTTACATATTGTTTTTTAAAAAAAATGTGTTAGTTTCTTTTAACACTTTTTGTTCCGACAAAAAGGGGGAGAAGAAAGTAAAAACTACTAATTCAAATTTTTTACGAATTTTAGTTTTTCCTTAAAATAATTTTATGTTTTGTCATCAACAAAAAGGGGAAGATTGTTAATACAAATAAGCCGTAAAAACGTTTATTTATATTTCACGATCTTCTAATGTTTTGTCGATAACAAACGTAAAATCATTTTAACAAAACAAATAAAATACGTAAAGAGTTTGATTCAATAGTTTTCTAACACACTAACATTTTCACATAAAACACTAAAACAAGTAGAAGTGATTTTATGATTTAGATACATATGTATAGCAACTAGTGTTTACATATTGGGTTAACATATACTTAACTAAGTATATACTAAAATGGGTCAAAACAAGTTTATACTAAAATGGGTAAAAACAAGTATATACTAAATGGGTAAAACTAGCAAATGGTATTGACCCATAACCCATGGTTTTATCTAAACCACTTAACCAAGTTCAATGTATTCTAGAGATACATTGTATCTAGTATAAAACCCATGGATCAACCCATAACCCATGACCCATGACCCATAACCAAAAATACCCATGGGCAAAAGGGAGCGTCCCACGGATCCCTGGCTTTGTACTATCCGGATCCCTTGTGGGAGGGATCCGTGGGATCCGGGGAACAGTGAAGAAATTCCTCTATAAATAGAGAGCCATTTCTTCCTTTCAACTTGCCACTCTCACTCATACTTTCCCCTAGTATTAACGATGATCATTTCCTTTCCGATCATGTCATGGTACCTCTTACCAAACAACCCCCTAAATGGTTCATGGTCAATGGAAGAAAAACTAAAGCTCTCTCGGACTCCTCGGACGGAGAAGAAGAAGAAGATGAAGAAGAAGAAGATGTCGACCCCATAGCTAACATCGAATTGGAACCCTTTGATTACTATCAGCAACTTCCAACTATTCCAAAGACAGTGAATTCAAACAATTAAGGGTATGATTCAAAACCTAGCTTACCACCGAAGTGGAAAAGAGGAAAAGAAAGGATTGACGAAAGAGACTATAGGACTATGCTTATTTTAAGACATTTGATCCATGTGTGAATGACTATGTTTTAGCACGGTTGTTTGTGTTTTCTTGGATATTATTGTTACTACCTTTATCTATGATATGACGTATGTGATAATATGTTTTTCTTGCTGTTTAGATTAATTGTTATTTGTGTATATTGCTTGGTGCAAAATCTGCATCAAAAGTTATGGCCGTTTGAAGTTTTGACGTAAAAAGTCAACTTTGGTCAAGCCGCAAGTGGACAAACCGCAAGTACTCAAACCGTAAAAGTCAAAACTCATTTTTTTGATCAAATCGCAGTGGTCAAATCGCAGGATTATCAAACCGCTGGAATACTAACCGCTTAAATCAAACCGCTTTTTATCAAACCGCTTAACTCAAACCGCTTCTTATCAAACCGCTTAGATCAAACCGCTTAAGATAAACCGCTTGAGTCAAACCGCTTATGTCAAACGGCTAAAGACAAACCGCTTGAGTCAAACCGCTTAAGTCAAATCGCTTAAGTCAAACCGCTTAAGTTAAACTGCTTATGTCATACCGCTTACGTCAAACCGCTTAAGTCAAACCGCTTCCGATACAACGAATCTAGACAAACCGCATCCAAGAACTTGACAAATCGCTTCCTTGATCAGATCAAATCGCACCCAAATGACATCAAACCGCATACAAGAAAATAGTACGAGACTCAAACCGCTTACTTGAAACTCTTCAAAAACTAAACTTTTTCAATCCAAAACACTATAACCAAGATGTATTAAGCCTTCCAAACCAAAACCTAAGCACTTATGATGATTCTAAACATAAAAGTACTTTCAAAATTCAAACTTTAACACTTTTAGGGTATAGAATTCGAACCAACAAAACACACAAATAACCAATCTTTATGATCTAACCATGGCTCTTGATACCAATTGTTGGATATTGGTTATTGTAACACTCAAACAATCAATTATATGGATCGAATCTTAGCAAGAAACTTAGAGAGAGAAAGTGGGATATGGGATCCTTTCTAGAGAGAGAAAGTTAGAGATTAACAAAGAGAATGTTAGATTAAGAAATGAAAGGTCCAACCCCTACCTTGGGAGGTAGAGGGTATTTATAGTTTTACATATACGCCCTCTGTAGGGCTGTGAATCAGGCATACATTGAGTAAAGACCCGCCCGTCCTCCACGGTGTTACTCTAACTAACTAACTAACTAACTAACTAATAGATAACGTGATGTCTACGAGCTAACATATTCTAGACAATAGTTGGGGTAACCGACACTTCACTATGGATTTTCTAAATCCTAGTAGGAATAGGCAGTTCTTAAATTTGGATCTAACGGTTCTTGGTAGGATACTGGTTTCTATCTGGATCTAACTCGTTCTTGGCGAATAGCCGGTTCTTAAGCGGTTCTTGGTCGAATAGCCGGTTCTTAGCTGGATCTAACTTGTTCTTGACGGAATAGATATTTCTTAAATTTGGATCTACTTGGCCTCAAGAGCCCTTTCTTAGCGAGATCTAACGGTTCTTGGCACGAATAGCTGGTTCTTAGCCGGTTCACATTTAAACCAAAATTTGAATCTCACGTAAAAATTAAACATTTTGTCTCTCCTAAAAATTTAAGCTTACTCAAATTTTCGTGCCAAAATACCTTTTTTTTAATTAAATTGTGTAGTGATGGATCAAACTAGTTATTGGCCGAAATAATTGGTTTTTACTGATTCTTGGCAAGAATAGGTTGTTCTTTCTTTGGATCTAGCGGTTCTTGGTGAAATAGGTTCCTATTTGGATATAACTTGTTATTGGCCGGAATAGCTGGTTCTTAATTGGTTCTAACTGGTTCTTAGCCGAAATATATGGTTCTTAACTGGTTCCCATTGGTTCTTGGCCGGAATAGCTAGTTCTTAAGCGGTTCTAACGGTCCCAACTGGTTCTTGGCCAGAATAAGCAGGTCTTAGCTGGATCTAAGCGGTTCTAGGCGAATAATTGGATCCTATTTGGATCTAACGGTTCTTGGCCAAAATAGCATGTTCTTAACGGTTCTTCTTGGTTATTGGCGAATAGCTAGTTCTTATCGGTTCTACTGGTTTGTCTTGGTTCTTGGCTGGAATAGGCAGTTCTTAGCGGATCTAAGCGGTTCTTGGCGAATAAATTTGGTTCCTATTTGGATCTAACTATTTATTGGTAGGAATAGCTAGTTCTTAGCTAGTTCTAGGGTTCTTATTGGTTCTTGGCGAATATCCGGTTCTTAACTAGTTCTAATTGGTTCCTACTGGTTGAGCTTTGTTCGGTCATTTTGGCGGTATTTGAAAGCGGAGTTCGGTTCAAAAGTTATGGCCGTTTGAAGTTTTGACGTAAAAGTCAACTTTGGTCAAGCCGCAAGTGGTCAAACCGCAAGTAGTCAAACCGTAAAAGTCAAAATTCAATTTTTTTGATCAAATCGCAGTGGTCATATTGCAAGATTGTCAAACCGCTGGAATACAAACCGCTTATATCAAACCGTTTGTTATCAAACCGCTTCTTATCAAACTACTTCACTCAAACCGCTTCTTATCAAACAGCTTAGATCAAACTGCTGAAGACAAACCGCTTGAGTCAAACCGCTAAAGAAAAACCGCTTGAGTCAAACCGCTTACGTCAAACCGCTTACGTCAAACCGCTTAAGTCAAACCGCTTCCGATACAACGAATCTAGACAAACCGCATCCAATAACTTGACAAATCGCTTCCTTGATCAGATCAAATCGCACCCAGACATCAAACCGCATACAAGAAATTGGGAGATGGGATCCTTTCTAGAGAGAGAAAGTGAGAGAAAAATAAAGAGAAAGTTAGATTAAGAAATGAAAGGTCCAACCCTCTACCTTAAGAGGTAGAGGGTATTCATAGTTTTACATAATACGCCCTCTGTCGGGCTGTGGATCAGGCATACTGTGGGTAAAGACCCATCCGTCCTCCACGGTGTTACTTTGACTAACTAACTAACTAATAGATAACGTAATGTCTACGAGCTAACATATGCTAGAAAATAGTTGGGGTGACCGACACTTCACTATGGATTTTCTAAATCCTAACAGGAATAGGCAGTTCTTAGCTGGATCTAACTGGTTCTTGGTGGATATACGGTTTTATCGTATCTAACTCGTTCTTGGTCAGAATAGCCGGTTCTTAACTGGTTCTTGGTCGGAATAGCCGGTTCTTAGCTAGATCTAACTTGTTCTTGACCGGAATAGATATTTCTTAGCTAGATCTACTTGGCCTGAAGAGCCCTTTCTTAGCCAGATCTAAGCGGTTCTTGGCACGAATAAATTGGTTCTTAGCCGGTTCACATTTAAACCAAAATTTGAATCTCGCGTAAAAATTAAACATTTTGTCTCTCCTAAAATTTAAGTTTACTCAAATTTTCCAGCCAAAATACATTTTTTTAATTAACTTGTGTAGTGACGGATCAAACTAGTTATTTGCCGAAATAGTTGGTTCTTACTGATTCTTGGCAAGAATAGGTTGTTCTTTCTTTGGATATAACTAGTTCTTAGTGAAATAGTTTGGTTCCTATTCGGATCTAGCGGTTATTGGCGGAATAGCTGGTTCTTAATTGGTTCTAACGGTTCTTAGCGAAATATCTGGTTCTTAGCGGTTCCCACGGTTCTTGGATGGAATAGCTATTTCTTAAGCGGTTCTAACTGGTCCCAACGGTTCTTGGCGAGAATAGGCGGTATTAGTTGGATCTAGGCGGTTCTCGGCGAAATAAGCTGGTTCCTATCTGGATCTAACGGTTCTTGGCCAAAATAGCATGTTCTTAAGCGGTTCTTCTTGGTTATTGGCGGAATAGCTAATTCTTATCTGGTTCTAACGGTTTTGTCTTGGTTCTTTGCGGAATAAGGCGGTTCTTAGCTGGATCTAGCGGTTCTTGGCCGGAATAGTGGTTCTGTTTGGATCTAACTATCTATTGGCGGAATACCTAGTTCTTAAGCTGGTTCTTGGTGGAACATCCGGTTCATAACTAGTTCTAAGCGGTTCCCTCTTGGTTCAAGTTGTTTCGTTTTGAGGTATTTGGTGAAAAAGAGTTACGGTTCAAAAGTTATGGCCGTTTGAAGTTTTGGCGTAAAAGTCAACTTTGGTGAAGCCGCAAGTGGACAAAACGCAAGTAGTCAAACCGTAAAAGTCAAAACTCAGTTTTTTTGATCAAATCGTAGTGGTCAAATCGCATTGGTAAAATCGTAGGATTGTCATACCGCTGGAATACAAACCGCTTAAATCAAACCGCTTTTTATCAAACCGCTTCTTATCAAACCACTTAACTAAAACCGCTTCTTATCAAACCGCTGAAGAAACACCACTTGAGTCAAACCGCTTAAGTCAAACCGCTTATGTCAAACCGCTAAAGACAAACCGCTTGAGTCAAACCGCTTAAGTGTGACAACCGGCAATTTAGGGAGTCTATTTTTGGTAACCGCATTACGTTAAACTAAACTGAGTTTTGCCTTTATCACTATTTTATAAACCGTGACGTGATTTTATATCATCGATTGGTTTTTACGGTTTATTTCATTATTAAATGAGTTATCGTATGCGTTTTAACTCTATTTGGTAGGCATTATTCGATTCGGCACTAGAAAAGCCTAAAACAAGAGTTATTGTAACTTTTAGACCGTAACTCGAAAATTGACAAATAAATAGTCAAAACTCGTGGAAAAACGTAAGTAACGATGTTGGAAAGTTAAATAAATGTCGTGGGACACTCGGGGGACAATGTGTGAGCTCGGGAATGGGTAAACGAGATAGATACGAAAAATTACAACCCGATCCCTCCCCTATTCCCTTGTAGCCGGCGCCCCCTCCTCCCACAATAATTATTTTGAGGTCCCTAGTGGCCTTATATAAATACCCTACCCAACCCTCATTTCCCCTCATTTGTTTCTTTCTCTAAAACACACACACAAGCATTTCTCTCTCTACCTTTCTCTCACTAGAAACCCTAGCCGCCCCTTCCACCACCGCCGACCATATTCCGGCCATCACCGTCGCACGGCGGCGCGTCACCCAACACCACCACCACCATCTTAAAGATCTTTCTTTCCTCTTTCCAACCATATATCATACGCTCCATTTGGACTTCAATAACACCTTCAAATATTTGAATCAAGATTCGTACTTTTAGGGTTTCAAAGGGGTTTTGCAATTGGTGATTAGATAAGGTAAATAGAACAAGTTTTGAGCTTGATTGGGCAATAATAAGCCACGAATTTGAAATTAGGGTTTCGACCCTATGAACAAATTTAGGGCTTTTGGGTGGAACATGAAATTAAAGCTAATTAGTGTATAAATAAACAAGTAATTAGTGTTTGGTACATGTGTGGTGTATTAATTTGATGGGTTTATGAATTTAGGGTTTAGTTGCATATTTTTTGTTAAGATAGATGATGGGTTTTGTGTTTGATTGGTGTTTGGAGCTTGAATGATTGGATTGGAGTGTTGTGGAATTGGTTTGGTTGTGAACCATGAGGTGTACGAGCCACAAGAGGCACGTATGTGGCCTTTGTCTTGCGTACGTGGCCTACTTGGGTCATGGGTTCGAGTCGGGTCGATTTGGTAGCTTATTGGTTGATGTAGTTGAGGTTTGGATGAGACACGTGGAGCCGAAAAGCTTCTAGAGCTTGTTTGGTTCACGTGGCCTTAACCGTGACCTTGTCATGACCATTAGGGTCATAACATTGGTTTCGGGTATGATTGGTTGATTGATTGGTTGGCGAGATTGTTTTGAGTTGGTTTGGGATTGAATTGCGATATTATGACTTTTAATTATGGACTTGATATATATATTGTTGACTTTGAGCTACGTCGGCGTCACTTTGACTTTTTAGTCAATATTTGACTCCGACAAAGCCGTGACATGGACTTTAGTATAATTTGGACAATTGATTGATTAAAAGCCGAGAAGTCATGACTCGTGCTCTTGGACTCGAAACGAATAACGATGTGAAACTAATAATGGGATTTGACGAAATATATATGAAAATGCTAATAAAATTATGAAATGTAAATAATAATGGGCTTTTGTACCAAAAATATCGATAACAAGATTTATCTTGTTATTTATTAGTTTTAAATGGAAACTAACGACTAAATTGGAAATGTTTTGTAATAAATGAGTAATTAATGTTTCGAGTACACGGTTATCGATAAATGTCAAATGTGGACATTTAATATTAGATAAGTAATTATTTACTTGCGTTATGTGTGCATGGGTTACGGATAACCTAACGTTAATAGTGTTGATCCACGTAGGTAGCGGAGTTATTAGGTTGACGAACCTAATAAGAGCCCGCTAGGTACGTTGGGTAACCTTATTAATGGGTGAATTATCCTTATGACTCTTTAGGATACGATTGACTTATGGGATAATAAGCGCCACGAATAAATAAATGAGTTTATCGAGTTGACGAATTCGATAAGGTCTACTATTTATTTCGAAACTTATTGAACTATGGAGCTTATCATTTAGAGGTCTCATTGTGTCGCATTTAGTTATATATTGGTTGTTTGAGTGCATTCATGGCATCATATTGAGTCGATACACCCACATGAGGATACCAAACACTAGGATTAATGGTGAAACGAGACGTTTTTAGAAATAAAGGAATGGAATATATTGGGGTAGATAACGTTGATTTTGAGGAATATGTGTATTAAAGTTGTTCTACATTAATAGGTTGTCTTGAGTCGATAGTTGTTGTCTTTGTGATATTGTTATCTTACGCTAGTGTTTATTTGTGGTGATTGCTTGAGGTGAGTTTCATAGCCCCACTTTTATCTATGTTTTAACTACGTTTTGAACTACTTTGGGGTGAGAATCATGCTGCTGTTTTTGGACCGTGAAAACTATTTTGGATTTGCTTATATGCTTGACTGGTTAGATAGATGTGTGGTAGTTGTTGCCTAGATTTTGCCACGACAGGGCTGGACTAGAGTCGCGAGCTCGAGTTGTCCCTGGATGCGGGACGTGTGTTATGATTGGTGATCCGGCATGAATCGGTGTGAAAATGGTGTTTATCTATCTTAGGTCTTGCATAGAAAATCAACTCTTATTGGTCCACTATGATTTTGTTGAACTTAAACCTATGAACTCACAAGTGTTAGCTGACCTTTTAGCATGATTTCTCAAGTATTTGAACGATGTTTGGAATGTGTGGATTGTGGGAGCTTGGCAAGAAGGCGGGGTTCAAGGATCATTTCTGACTCTGATAAATTATGGGGACCTATTTTATTAAACTATGTTTTGGGCCTAATATTTATATTTTGGATTAAATGTTTTGAATATCTAAATGTGGGATTGGTTTTGAATGGTTAAATAGTTATGTTTTATTATACTTGTGTGCGATACCAATCTAATAGTAACGCCCCGAAAACTTGATTAAGTCTTCCGATGTACCGAGATTTGGGGGTGTTACATTAAGTCAAACCGCTTGAGTCAAACCGCTTAAGTCAACCCGCTTAAGTCAAACCGCTTAAGTCAAACCGCTTATGTCAAGTCAAACCGCTTCCGATACAACGAATCTAGACAAACCGCATCCAAGAACTTGACAAATCGCTTCCTTGATCAGATCAAATCGCACCCAAATGACATCAAACCGCATACAAGAAAATAGTACGAGACTCAAACCGCTTACTTGAAACTCTTCAAAAACAAAACTTTTTCAATCCAAAACACTATAACCAAGATGAATTAAGCCTTCCAAACCAAAACCTAAGCAATTATGATGATTCTAAACATAAAAGTACTTTCAAAATTCAAACTTTAACACTTTTAGGGTATAGAATTCGAACCAACAAAACACACAAATAACCAATCTTTATGATCTAACCATGGCTCTTGATACCAATTGTTGGATATTCGTTATTGTAACACTCAAACAATCAATTATATGGTTCGAATCATAGCAAGAAACTTAGAGAGAGAAAGTGGGAGATGGGATCCTTTCTAGAGAGAGAAAGTGAGAGATTAACAAAGAGAATGTTAGATTAAGAAATGAAAGGTCAAACCCCTACCTTGGGAGGTAGAGGGTATTTATAGTTTTACATATACGCCTACATTACGTGAATCAGCATCTGATGAGTAAATACCCGCTCGTCCTCCACGGTGTTACTCTAACTAACTAACTAACTAACTAATAGATAACGTGATGTCTATGAGCTAACATATGCTAGACAATAGTTGGGGTAACCGACACTTCACTATGGATTTTCTAAATCCTAATAGGAATAAGCGCTTCTTAATTTGGATCTATTTGGTTCTTGGTGGGATACTTGGTTTCTATCTGGATCTAACTAGTTCTTGGCGAAATAGCCGGTTCTTAAGCGGTTCTTGGTCCGAATAGCCGGTTCTTAATTTGGATCTAACTTGTTCTTGACCGGAATAGATATTTCTTATTTGGATCTACTTGGCCTCAAGAGCCCTTTCTTATCAAATCTAACGGTTCTTAGCACGAATAGTCGGTTCTTAGCGGTTCACATTTAAACCAAAATTTGAATCTCACGTAAAAATTAAACATTTTGTCTCTCCTAAAAATTTAAGCTTACTCAAATTTTCGTGCCAAAATACCTTTTTTTTTAATTAAATTGTGTAGTGATGGATCAAACTAGTTATGGGCCGAAATAGTTGGTTCTTCTGATTCTTGGCGAATAGGTTGTTCTTTCTTTGGATCTAAGCGGTTGGTTCAAATGAAATAGTGGTTCATATTTGGATATAACGGTTATTGGCCGGAATAGCTGGTTCTTAATTGGTTCTTAACTCGGTTCTTAGCGAAATATATGGTTCTTAGCTGGTTCCGGTTCTTGGTCGAATAGCTATTTCTTGGTTCTAACGGTCCCAACCGGTTCTTGGCTAGAATAGGAAGGTCTTAGCTAGATCTAAGCGGTTCTAGGCGAATAATTAGTTCCTATCTGGATCTAACGGTTCTTGGCCAAAATAGCATGCTCTTAGCGGTTCTTATTGGTTATTGGCGGAATAGCTAGTTCTTATTTGGTTCTAACGGTTTGTCTTGGTTCTTGGCGGAATAAGCGTTCTTAGTTTGGATCTAAGCGGTTCTTGGCCGGAATAGCTGGTTCCTATTTGGATCTAACTATTTATTGGCCGAATAGCTAGTTATCTAGTTCTAACGGTTCTTGGCGGAATATCCGGTTCTAACGGTTCCTCTTGGTTCAACTTGTTCGGTTGTTTTGACAGGTATTTATTTAAAGCGGATTACGGTTAAAAGTTATGGCGTTTGAAGTTTTGGCGTAAAAGTCAACTTTGGTCAAGCCGCAAGTGGTCAAACCGCAAGTAGTCAAACCGTAAAAGTCAAAATTCAATTTTTTTGATCAATTCGCAGTGGTTAAATCGCATTGGTCAAATCGCAGGATTGTCAAACCGCTGGAATACAAACCGCTTATATCAAACCGTTTTTTATCAAACCGCTTTTTATCAAACTGCTTCACTCAAACCGCTTCTTATCAAACAGCTTAGATCAAACCGCTGAAGACAAACCGCTTGAGTCAAACCGCTAAACAAAAACCGCTTGAGTCAAACCGCTTAAGTCAAACCGCTTATGTCAAACCGCTTACGTCAAACCGCTTAAGTCAAACAGCTTCCGATACAACGAATCTAGACAAACCGCATCCAAGAACTTGACAAATCGCTTCCTTGATCAGATCAAATCGCACCCAAACATCAAACCGCATACAAGAAAGTGGGAGATGGGATCCTTTCTAAAGAGGGAAAGTGAGAGAAAAACAAAGAGAAGGTTAGATTAAGAAATGAAAGGTCCAACCCTCTACCTTGGGAGGTAGAGGGTATTCATAGTTTTACATAATACACCCTCTGTCAGGCTGTGGATCAGGCATACAGTGGGTAAAGACCCGTCCATCCTCCACGGTGTTACTCTAACTAACTAACTAACTAATAGATAACGTAATGTCTACGAGCTAACATATGCTAGATAATAGTTGGGATGACCGACACTTCACTATGGATTTTCTAAATCCTAACAGGAATAGGGAGTTCTTAGCTGGATCTGTTTGCCTCGCTTTTTTATAAAGATAACGTCACTTACGTGAATTGGACTAGATGCGTAGTATACTTTTCCCATAGGGACTAGTATCATTTAAGTGGCAAAGTATTGGTTTGTTGAGCCTATAAATACCCCTCATGACTCTCCATGAGGGGTGAGGTGAATCATTAGGTGTGTGTTTGTTTATCTTTTAATAAAACTCATCTTTGTGTTTCTCCTCCCTCTCTCTACTTTCTCTCACTAGAAGAGATGAATCTTTTCATCTTCTTCCACCAACAAAGACCTCCCAAAACCACATAAATCTTAGTGTTAAATGGTCCTAACAAGTGGTATAGAGCCATGGTTATTGTGTTATCGATTTATGTTGGTTTCTATACTTGTTTAAGCTGTTTTTGGTGCAATATTTTTGGGTCGGAAATTTTTTTCCGTATTTATTGGTAAACAGTGTTTAAACAAGTATTTGTATCCTTTGGTCTAAAACAAAAAGTTATATGGTCTATCAATGTTGACATACCTGTTTTGGGTCAACCTTTTGTCCAAACAGTCTTGTGTCTCATCATTTTTTATATGACTTATTTTTTTTACCAATTCGTGGTCAACTGGTCATTTTGTGGTCAAACCGGTCAAAAAGGAAGCCTATTTTTTTTGCTTTTTCTGGGTTTTTATGAAGATGAACAGTTTTTTGGTCGGAAAAACTCGCCGGAAAAAATAGTCAAAGGGTCAAAACCCTATTTTTACCCATAAGGAGCATCTACAGAGACAATTTACGCATAACTGTGAAGTTATGCGTAAGAACAGTCACGCGTAAGGTTTTTACGCATAAGCCTATGCTTACGCATAAGCTTTATGCGTAAGACCGTGTTTACGCATAACACCATGGCTACGCGTAAGGTTATAGATCTAGACCATGTTTACGCATAAGCTCAAGTTACGCATAAGGTTTCAAGCTAAAGTTACGCGTAAGAATTTATTTACGAATAAGGACTGAATAAAGAGGTTATGCGTAAACTGAAATGACCTCGACCACATAATACCAAATACCAATATCAAACTCACATCATCAGTCCATGAAGTACACATTACAACAAATTGAAAAAAACCTGCCCAAAAGATTCGATCTAAATCCAAACTAATCTCTACCAATTCGAACCAAATCAACTCTCATCATTCAAACATCATACAATTTAACAAAAACAACTCTAATCTCAGATTGGATTCAATTTTTTTTGCAACCTTTTTCAAGATTGTTTCAATTGAACCTTTATCATCATAGATTTTTTCATTTCGAAGAACATGCTTCAATATTTATCCAAACAAAAAGAGAAGTAATATAACAAGTATGTTATCTACTTTCTTTGGTTCGTTCATATGAAAAAATGAAATCGAAAATCATCAATTACAACCTACCCGAGACCCCAAGAAGGATCTTGTTAGGTTCCCATATTCATAACACAAGCATCAATGTAAGAAATAGAGAAGAGAATGATCGGATGAACACAATACAAACACACGACTAAGTAATGGAGAAATGTTATACGTAGAGTGAATAAGTAAAGTGAACAACCAACCCTCAAGTGAGGGTTATACAAGAGTATTTATAAGAGGGAACTAGGGCAACACACCAAGTTCCCATCCTTTCCTTATTGGGCTTGGCATAGGCTTACGGGCTTTCTACATAAGCCTAGCCTTGATTACTAACTTAAAAGCCATATTAAGCTAACTATTACATATTAATGACTAACACTTGAATAATGGTTTAGGAGTGATTCCAACAATCTCCCCCTAAGTGTTAGTGATTGATAATGTAGACGTTGCAGGTGCTGATGTAATAGTAGCTTTGACGTCTTCTGACATTCTTCTTTCTTTTGAGAAGAAGTGCCTTGATTCGAACAATCTCCCCAGTGTAGAGAAATTGTTTCCTTTGAAGTATTCTGCTTTGACGACGTCATTATCTTTGTTCTTTGTTTCTTTGTTCCTTGTGATGGAAGTGATAGTATGTTGTGATGATCTGGTTCAGGTCTGCTCCGTTGCTCCAGTGTCTCCACGTCTTTCTTCAACATGCTCACACGTTCTTTAACGTTGGATTACGGTACTGATGTAGTTCTCTTAGTCTTTAACTTTGTAGATTCTTTGGTTGATGAAGAATCATTCTGACTTTGTGTTGCCTTTTGAGAGAACTTCGATTAGTGTTGTTTTTGGTATGAGCATGTGAAGAATCTGCACGATCTTTTCCTCCGGCGAGCTTCCATAAGAAGAAAACATGAAAACAAGGGTTAGAAATAATCCAGCACTTACAAGTTTGAACTTCGAGAGTGTTAACAGCATAGTGTGAAAACACAACTCTAATTCTCACAAAGGCTGTTCCTGAACTGGAGTCCCACAAGTGAGATAACGCGATGTACCGTAGTACATCTACAGTTGGATGAGCGGCGAGGTATACGAAGTATCACCCCATGGTATGTAGACCGTTTGAGACACACTAAGCGTAACCCACAAGGAGTTACCGGCGACCTGTATGCGGTACATTTGATGTTGACCTGGCGGGAGTTTCCATTCAATCACTGAGGATCACATGTGTGAAACTCTCATAAATGTTCTTGACAGATTGCTAAGATCTGTGAAGGACTCTTGATTGTATCACTTGCGTCCTTAATGTTGAATCGACAAGTGATGAAATGTCAAGTGTACCTAAGAGATCTTTTGATGAATCTCGTGGCTCTAGAATCAATAGTGCACTTTGGTTTTCCTGAGCGGAGACTAGGGAGAGGGTCTCCTTCTTCAATACCAGCTATCTCTAAGAGAAAGCCGATAGTATACGTAGGGTTCCCTGTGAGAATGAAACAAACTTCTATTGAGAGAAGCTTGAGTGGCTAAGAAGTTTTAGTGCATGCGTCACTGGGTCCATGACGACTTTTAATCTTCAATACTGGTGTCAACTAGTGACAGCTAGTAACATATGAATTGAACCCGGTGTCTGCCCTAAGTTGAATAATCTGGAGGGCTATTTTCTTTTCACCCTTTTCTTTGCATTTCTTTTTAATTCTTCAACTCCTTTTTTCTCCGATTCTCATTTTCTCTTTTTTTTATAATTATACCTAAGAACTTCTAATTATAACTATTGGAAGTGTCCTTGGGTAGATCCCTCCGGCTCTGGTGGATCATAGGACGGTTATTCCTAACCTTAGTCACCTTATAACTCCTTGACTAACCTATGTTGCCATAAAACCATTTTCATGAAAAATCTCTCACAGTGGATATAAATAAAAACATTTAGTACCACTGTTGAGGTTTGATGATTTTAGCATAAATACTCCCCCTCCACACGTGCTTAAGTGTTTTAACAGAAATCTGCACGGTGAGAGAAGAGCGTGCATTTTTGAATTGATCGACTCGAGATAGACAATTCCCCGAGGGACACAGTTACGTTGCATCGTTAAAGAGTTACATTGTCAACTTTTAGGTGACAACTAGCTCTAATAACTATCTTGAAGATGTGGACAAGCCTCGAAAGGTTTGTCAAACCCGTTAAAGTTCATGTCTATCAAGAGTTTCTCGAATGGTACATTCTACTCGGACAAGTCCTTTCGATTTACTAACATTTACGATCTCGCCAATTCATTGGTTAAGTCTTTGGTACGACGATTCATTTGTAATTCACAACATATTTCTTATCACATAAATTTTCTGCCCCTCAAAAATGGCATATTAATATGTTATTTTTGAAGATATG
Organism: Chrysanthemum makinoi; assembly: GCA_910596185.1. Lineage (NCBI taxonomy): Eukaryota > Viridiplantae > Streptophyta > Magnoliopsida > Asterales > Asteraceae > Chrysanthemum > Chrysanthemum makinoi. The sequence goes on from OU343218.1 coordinate 254,387,320, forward strand.
TTGATAACAAATATGACCATTTCGAGTTTTGTGGGAAGAATACCACGAAGAACTTTTTTTGAACAAATTTTTAATTCAAATACTCCCCCTCAACCAGTGATATAAACTTTTGAGGTTTTGAAAATCATAAGGGGAAGTACTTGTTCTTTTGAGCAAAACTTTGAAAAAATGAAAGTTTTGATTAGTTTTACTCAAAAGTAAGAAGCTTTCGCTCCTTTTATAGGATTGTGGTACTGAAGCGTACCACAGGGTCGTTTCATTACAAGTACGGGTTGTACACTGTTATGTGTGCACAAGCCATATTAATTAAATAATCACGCATCAAAATCAATATTGAACTTGAAACAGTTTAAGGGGTACCAGGTAATCCAGCCATGTCTCCAGGAATGCGAACTGGACGTTGATAGCCTATGAGATTAATCCTGGGACGCCCACCTACGAAGCTCTCCAGGGTTCTGAACTGATCCCTTCTATACAACCTTTCATCAATCCGAGTGATGATCCTCTTAACATCCCGTCTTTCCTGAGAATTCCATCGCTTTTGTGACCCAATGCCTTCATGTATAGCCTTCAATCTGTAAGCTAAGCCATCCCTGACTTTCTTCAGTGTGTGATCTCCAAACTTGTGAAGATCTCTACACGCCATCAAGTAGTTTCGATGTAGTTCACTACGGTAAACTACACCAAATGGTTTGCTGATGAGAGTGTACAGTGGAAGATGATTGATGTCAGGAAGTTCGAGCTGTGGTCTGGTGAAGTTGACCGCAGATTACGTCGATTCAACAACCGGTTGTAAATCTTCTACACGTTCATGTATTACTATGCTTGGATGAAGATGAGCAAGGACTTGATGTATTCTGAATTTATGTAGAATTGTCTCATTCGTCCCTGTACCTTGGCAAGATACAGATCTTCAATGTCGTTGAGAGACAAATTCTGAAAGTCCGCTTCACAGAATTCATAGTCCTTTTCGTCTTGTCTTTTGACCACAATGTTGTTGAGGAAAGTGTAGTCCCATTTAGACGAAAGAGCTACATGTTTAACAGCAACGATTCCTTTCTCACTATACACTTCATGTTTGGACTTACGAACCTGGCAGCTTTTCTAGTAGATTCATCGGCGTTCAGGCCAATGGTGAATCCCGTACATTGCATCAATGTCGTACTGTTCCACACTGTTAGAGAACATGTGATCAGCCTTTTCTTCGATGGCTATGCGGTTGGAGTATATGGGCTGGGGAGCGGAAGTGTAAGTGATGTAGCGTATTTCTTTGAACCATCGCTACCGTGTAGAAGAAATTCCAAATCATTGTTGAAGAAGTATCGGAATGGAATCTTAGGTTGATCTGGTTGGCCAATGGTTGGTAGAGGTCTGGACCAGTCGGTGTAGTATAGAGTCTTGTCTTGTCGAGTAAAGTCAATGTTAGCTTTAGGGTTGAGCCAGTAAATGTTGTTAGACATGGCTCGTGCTATGTTTTCAAGGTGGTATTCAACTTCGATAGCACTTTCCGAGCTGTCTTTGAGCAATTGAAAAGCTTCATTCTTGATGCGTTTTAGCTCTGACTTTGACATCTTCTTCACTTGAAACTTTTCTTGAAGTAATTTGGCATGCTCCAACGTACGACCGTCTACCATATCTTGGTCATCGGTTAAGGCGGGAGTAGCATCAACAAGGGTAGAAAACCAATCATACTCGGTGTCATCTCCATCTAGCCATGAGACGACATCTGCTTTAGGTGCCTTCTTCTTCTTCTTAGATCGAGATGAGGATGCTGGTTTCTTTGTTGAAGCAGGAAAGGTGGGTTGTTGTTGGGGCTCAGGGACTTCCTCATCGTCACCACCAGTATACACGAAATGATCTCCGGTTTTCTCTGTCTGGGGTGGTAACTCAGAGTCCTGAGGTTTGTCAATAGAGCTCGGTGGAGATCTTCTTGTGGTTGGAGTTCTTTGGGGTGGAGGTTGCATGGAGGATGATTCACCAGCTTTCTTCGGGCGTTTAGGCTCTTTGTCTTTATCTTTATCCTTATCATCATCGTCTCTCGGACGCTTAGGCCTTCGACTTGCTCCTTGCATGAAGTCTTGAGTTGATATTCGGTAATGCCTCAAATAGTTTCTGTCATCGAGAGGTGAAAGTTCGGATCGTTGAGACATTTGTAACACTAGCTTGGAAATCAACTCTGCATCGAAAGAACTGCGAGGCTCCATTAGATTGATGGTCATTGTCACCGGAGTGGATTGCATTGTTTGCTTGACCAATTTCATGAGATTTGGATAGAGTTGTGCGGTAAACATCTCCCTTGTAACTCGGGGAGCGGTTTGAGTAGAAGCTGGCGAGTATAACCTAATCATTTCGTTCATTTCCCCTTGAACGTCACGTTGCATCATTTTCTGTACATACTCCCTTTCACTGGACATCTAGTCTATCTCGCCACTTAGAAAATTGACGTTTTCAGCGAGTTGATTTAGCTTCTTGTTGAGCACATCTTTCCTTCTGACTTGCTTAACAGCTTTTACAATCTTTTTTTTAGCATAAGATACCCAAGAGTCTGTTGATTTCTTTACTGATTTCGATGTGGATCTGGTTGTTCCTTTGGATGGTGGAGGTGAAGAGTGAGAAGATGAGTCTGATGATGAGGAGACGTGAGGTGACTCCGGGTCCTTCGGTGGTTCGGACGTTTCCTCCTTTGAGCATGTGGGACTGTTAAGTAGAAAATCATCATAATCTTCATCGTCTCCAGACTTAGCCGCTTCATCAGCCTTTGTTTCATCACCAAGTGTTTTCTCAGTCTTTTTAGTTTCTGGTTCCTCTATGTCAAAATTGATAGACTCCTGAATCTGCCTCTGCTGTTGTTCGTGGGTGATGGTGGCACCAGTTCCCTTATCGGGTTGATTAACCGCATCGGAAACTGGTGTTGCATGAGGTCCACCACTTAACCCTCCGGGGCCACGAGTTTGATCCTTTACGAATTCATCGGCAAGATACTTGAGTCTCAGTTTCTTCAACTGCTTTCAATATTCACTTTCCTCATCAACTGGTTCTTCTTCATAACTTTCCTTATCTTCCTCTAGCACAGGAGTCTTCCCTTTGCATGTATTAGCTATTGGACTAGGAGGTTTAGCTGCTGTTGGAGTTTCATTGAATGCAGTTTCGAAGTAGGTGACCTCTTCATCTGATTCAGTTTCCTCAGAGCTTTCATCCAGTAGTTTACGTTGTGGTTCAGGCTTGGGAATAGGAATAGGAGTGGCTTCTTTAGAGGGACCTTTCCTCTTGTGTCCAGGTTTCCTCTTAGGAAACTTCCTTTGACTATTCGTGCTAGTGACACTTCCTGAACTGCCTCTTCTGGTTTTCCTCGTGGGTGTACCAGAGGACTTTTCATCTAGAAAACCAACTTTGTTCTCTTCAAGCGCTACCAAATACCTTTTGTAGGAGTAAAGCTATTTGACTTCATCGGTTAGAAGGTGATCTGGAAACACTGCACCCTGCTTCTTTGTTGTAGATTCCTTAAATCTGACAATGAGAGTAGGCTCATACAACATGGAGTGATTGTTTGGGTCATCGAGTCTCAAGGGACTATCGGGATTTAACCCAAGAGCTCTTTGAATCAACAGTTTTGTGTATCTGATGTACGGGATCTTGGTGCCTCTCTTTTTGAGGAAAGACATCATGTCATCCCATATCAGAGCTTCAACTTCGATATGTTTCATGTTGACCAAAGCCCAGAAGATTTGTAGTTCCATGAGCTTGGGATTCTCATACCACTATCACGTCCAGAAACGGATTTTGTGATGGTGATGAAGAGGGTTCTCCAGGGCTGAGGGATATTCTTAAGATCAACGTATGAGTGCTTAGTGATTACCCCTGAAGCTTCGTCATAACCGATGTCGATCATGAATTGCGAAGCGACCTCTTGATGGGTGTAGCATTGTACTTAGTTGGTTCAATAACAGGGATGAGGAGAATAGCCCGCAAGTCTGCTGGTGTGATGGTGACTTGCTTGTGATTGAGAGTCACTGTCACAACATTTTGCCCTTTGATCTTCTTCATTGTATGCCAGAATTGTTGTATGTAGATCTCTGGAACAGTAGCAGAGTTGGTGAGCATATTCTGATAAGGATGGTTCTTCAGAATGTCCACAGCTATCAGGCAAGAGGACTCAGAGCAAGTGAGAGTATCAAAATCAACACGAAGGTTATTCTTTCTGATCTTCATTGGATAGCCATTAGGAAAGATATCTTCAACAGTGAGAACGTTTGGTGCTTCCATGTTTTGCATTTGAGCGTCCATGTCGTGATCTGAAAGATATTTAGCCAAAAGAACCAACATATCGAAAGACATTACGTTAGTCAAACAGTTGATTTTATTGTCTAATTATTGAACGTGATATGTCGATGAATGTTACGAGTCCAATGTCACTTGTTAGTCCAATAGTTCAAAGATGTCGTGATAAATTTCGTGAGTTGGTTAACTTTAAATTTTAAAGTCTATGTTTTCACAACTTATTAAACATTTAAGCTTATTAGTGACGTTATTGGTTTCGTGGCGTTATGATTTATTTATTTACAAGTTTGCACGCGTAGCAATTCATACTTAAGGTTAAGACAAGGCTTAGGCGTAGATTTTGCAAGCTTATGCGTAAACAAGAGTGGATATCGCGTAAATGTAAGCTTATGCGTAGGTTCTTGACTTACGCGTAAGAAATATTACGCGTAGGAAAAGAGGGCCTTATGCGTAAAGCTTACGCGTAGCGTATATGGAACCTTACGCTTAAGGCTTACTCGTAGAGACAACCTTATCGCGTAGGGTTCTTTGTTTCGCATATCCTTCACGAGGATCTGGCGTAGTCCCCATGTAGAACCTTACGCGTAAAGGTTACGTAAGATTTCTCTTACGCATAACATTCTACGCGTAAGGTGATCCTTATGCGTAGATTGCGAGTAACCTTGATTCTGAATTTTCAAGCGTAGAAAACCTGAAATAAATTCATCATAACATCAACATTAACATCTACACTCAATTCTTATCAGATTTAAGCATGTAAACTCATTAAGGCAGTTATGCGTAGAACACACTTTACGTGTAAGAGTTAAAAACCTAAAGTTCAATTTCTACGAGTAAGTGTTCTAGCCATAGGAATTGCACCAAAGTTTTTCTGGGATGTATAGGAAGCATATTGAGTTGTTTTATCCAAGTTTTAACATCAGAATCAAAGAAAATAAAAAATACCCAAATACTTATGAACATAAACCCTAATTTCAGTTTGATGTTTCTGGGTATGAACTAAGCCTTGATATAATCAATTAAACATGTAAACAACATCATTCAAGCAACCAATCAACCAGAAACGTTCTCAAATGAAAATACCCAATTTCACGCATAAACCCTAGTTTTCAAAATCAATCAATTCGTGTATCTGGGTGAGTTTTGAGGATAAAAACAGTATCATAGATGTTATAGAAACATTTTGACATAACCATTTCAAGCACAAACACTCACACTTGATTAGGTGTTCATACACTCATGCGTAGAACACCAAATCGCTCATAAGTAAAGATTTAACCGTTAGATTTTAAAATGAATCAAAACCTTTGTTTAAAATCTTGTTACAAACACAGAAACACTTACAAATTTAAGATAAAAAAAACACGGATTTGTGAGATGATTATTACGCGTAGGATGATGGTGGTTGAGAAATTTAATGTGAGTAGTAAATGTGAAAGAGAAGTTGGTGGGGGTTGTTTTTGTTTAAAAGTATTTTGAACATTTGACATCTTTAGTCCCTCAACCTTAACCATTTTCATCCAGCGCCCATAACTTCCTTTTTGGTTACCAAACGAGAGATTTTTGGAAAGAAACTTGACGACACTCCCCCCTTGACTTAATAAATAATGAAATTTTATAAATTTGTGTCCGAGGAGTGTCAGTAAACCAGAAATTTGACCATCATTATTAAAGAAACAACCGGGATAAGGTAACATGCAAGTACAAGGTTTTTATGGAACCGAAAAATATTTGCTTTCTCCCCCTCAACACTTGATCGAAAAAATACTGAATTTTGAAAGATTTGAGTGTTGACGGAAGATTTGTACTTGCCATGTTAAAGAAGTATAGATAGAAGAATATTTTTTTTTGTTTTATCAGATTTTATATTTTTGTATTTTGTTTTTGAAAAATATTTACAAAAGAGGTTTTGGTGTTTGACTATTTTTAAGAATGTTTTAACAATTCATCCAGTTCTTTTGGAGTCAAACACATACCAATCCGGTGGACCGACTCATTAAACCTAGCGAGGAGCTAAGGCTTTTGTGAGAAGATACGCTAATTGGTATTCAGTACCCACAAAGTATAGTTCAACGGTACCCTGTTCCACGTGCTCCTTGATGAAATGATATCGAAGACCGATGTGCTTTGATTTGGAATGTTGAGCGAGTTGCCGCGAGATAGCAATAACACTTCGATTATCGCGGTACATGGGATTACGTCAAATCGTAGCCGTAGTCTTTGAGTTGTGTTCTCATCCAGATGACTTGAGCACAGCACGAGGACATGGATACATATTCAGCTTCTGTTGATGACAGAGATGTACAATCCTGCTTCTTCGATTGCCATGACACCAGTTTATCACCAAGAAATTGTAAAGCTCCTGAAGTACTTTTCCGAGAATCTAGGCAACCTGCGTGATCAGCATCTGAAAAAGCAATTAGTTCAAAACTAGAATCTTTCGGATACCAGATCCCCAAGTTAATGGTTCCCTGGATGTATCGAAGGATTCTTTTAGCCTCTATAGGACCTTACTTTTATCAACCTTATCACAAACCCAACACGTATACAAGTATAACCACGTAAACCAAACACACTTTATGCGTATAAAGATGAAGAAAGAAAAGATAAGAAGAGATGGTGACTTGATGTTATGCGTATGTACAAAGTAGAGAGATGAAAACAATATGTTGTATATTGCTTCAAGGAAAACACACACACACACTTTCAAGCACACACCTCATGGGCTTGGCATGGGCCGTGGATATGGGTTGGATTGGATTGGGTTACATGAACTTATACAAGGAAAGCTTATCATAACGCCTAGCCATTTAGCTTAGCTCAATCCACGAGCCCGTTGACTATTCTATCACGATATCTAACACACGTTACAAAGTTCCTAAATGTGAATGACCATCACTTCTAATAAAAACTATTAAGGCTAACAATATCCCCCTAAGGGGTGGTCATTCAAATGATGCTCCACTTGATTAGGTCTTTACTTTTCTCGAGCTTGAACTTTGTGTGTAGATATAGAATAGTCTTAATTCATTGTTCCTTCATGCTTTGTGATCAGTTAATGTGGTTGTCTGCCGTTGTCAACTTCGTTGGTTAGGTGTCTCCACGCCTTTCTCCACCATGCTCACACTTCTATTTGTCTTTGAAGTTCCGATGAGATGAAGTTCTCTAGTCTTTAAACTTTGTAGATTCTTTGAGATTGACGAAGAATCATCTTTAACTTTGTGTTGCATTTGATTTTGATGAGAACTTTCATGTGTTGTTGGCATGAGCATGTGGATAGTCTGCACGATCAATCCGCTCCGGAGCTTCCATAAGAAGAAAACATAAAACAGGTTAGTAATAAGCGGATTCTGGCACTTACAAGTTTGAATTTCGAGGGTGTTAACAGCATAGTGTGAAAACACGTCTCTAATTCTCACAAGGGCCGTTCCTGAAATGGAGTCCCACAAGTGAGATAACGCGATATACCGAAGTACACCTACTGATTCGGATGAGTATTGAGGTACACGAGGCATCACCCACGACTGTAGACCGTTTGAGACACACTAAGCGTAATCCACGGGGATTTACCGAAGTGACCTGCTGTCAGGGCTGCTTGATGTTTTACCACTGGCGGGAGTTTCCATTCAATCATGAAGATCACGAAGTGAAACTTCTCATAAATGTTACGGCAGATTGCTAAGACTGCGTAGGACTCTAGAATATATCACTTGTGTCCTTATTGATGAACAACAAGCAATTTCATGTCATGTGTTCCTATGAGATCTTTTGATGAATCTTGTGGCTCTAGACTCAATTAGTGCATTTTGGATTTCCTGAGCGGAGACTAGGGAGAGGGTCTCCTTTTTCAATACCAACGATCTCTAAGAGAAATTCGATAGATTATGTAAGGTTCAGGTGAGAATGAAACAAATCCTTTTAAGAGGAATTGAGTGGCTAGAAGGTTTAGTGCGATGCGTCCTTTGGGTCCATGGACGTCTTTGTCTTCAATACCAGTGTCATCTAAGTGACAACCAGTAGCATATGAATTGAACCCGGTTTCTGCCCTAAGGTTGATTATGGAGGGCTATTTCTTTTCACCCTTTCATTTCATTTCTTTTTAATTCTTCAACCCCTTCTTTCTCCTTTGTCACATTACTCCTTTTTTCAATCATACCTAAGGACTTCTGATACTAACTATGGGTATTGTCCTTGGGTAGATCCCTCCGGCTCTGGCGGATCATAGGACTGATTTCCTATCCTTAGTTACCTTATAACTCCATGACTGTCCCATGTTGCCATAAAACCGTTTTTTCTTGAAAATCTCACAGAGTGTATATGATAGAAAACATTTTTGAGACACTCCGCGAGTTTTATATTTTCAGTAACACTCCCCCTTCACATGTGCTTATGAGTTTTAACAAAAATATGCACATCGAGGGTAGAGTTTGCACTTTTTGAATTGATCGACTTTCAATAGACAAGATCGATTCGAGACACGTTTACATCACTAGTGAACTAGCTTGAAATTATTACCCGGCCTGGTCAAGTCCAAAGAAAGTTTCTCGAAATGGTACATTCTACTTAGACAAGTCCTATTCGAGACACGCTTACATCACTGGTTAGACTAGCTTGAAATTATTACCGTCCGGGAACAAGTCTTTTCGATCTTGACTTTATATTATCGTCAATTCATTGGTTACGGTGAGTCAAGCTCATTTGAGATTCAAACACCGATCATAAAACATTTTTGATCACCTTTTAATCACGTTTCTCCCCTTCAAAATAGCATATCTATGATGTTTTTGAAACAAAATGATTAAAAGATATGTTTTTGAAAGCATTTGGAAGCTGATTTAGCATGAATTTTGGAACAACTTTGGTTTACTACTCCCCCTTAAAGAAAGCATATTTTTCATCTGAGAAAATTTAGAATCAATTAAGGGTTTAGAGGGAGTTATCTTGGTACCAAATGTGAGAGATTTTGAAAAATCTTTTTGAAAAATTTCGAATCAATGGTACGCAAGATGAAGATTTTGAAAATCTTTTGAAGATATTTAGAGAAAAAATATCTTCATTTGTTTTAGGATAAGTGCTCGATATTTATGAAAATCGATTTTGTGCAACACTTTCCTTTCTTTAAAGCACGGGTTACAGTCTGAAGTAACTGCAAGCCATTATGTTTTTAGGAATAGTGCTTGAAAAATATTTAAAACCTTTGATTTGGTTAAGCACTTTCCTTTCTTTAAAGCGGGTCTGAACTGATGTGTCCAGAAACCATTAATTTGAAGTCCGGGTTTCGTACTGAAGTATACGAAAGCCATTATTTTGAGAAACGACATGTTTTGAAAAACAGTTAAAGATCTCTCGCTCAAGCATCTGTACATACCCGTATCATTGTTGAATGACATTTCTAGAAACGTTCAGAATATCGATTATACGAGAGACATGTCGTGAGAAGAATATTTTTGGATTTTTGATTTTCTATTGTTTTTGTATTTTTGAAAGTTTTATATTTTTGTATTTTGTTTTTGTTGGTTTTATAAAAGAAATGGAAAATCAAAGATAGATGATAGAGAGAATGAAGAAGAAGAGTTTACAGAATTAGAACCCTCTGATGAGCTGGGTTCTGAGATATTTGATTCACCTGCAACCAAAGACGAAGAGTTTTCACAAATAACAGTGTTAGAAGTACAAGATTCCTCACGGTGAGGTTGTAGTGGTTTCTACTTCCTTAACTAGATGAGTTTCACTATTATCTGTGTTGGTGCAAGTATCAAAAATCTTTCCAGTGGGAATCCATCTAAGACCAACTTTGTTGAAAACTTTTCCCGTGGGTTTCCACCTAAGGTAAGATCTAGGAGTTGTTTTCTTATCAGATACAGTGGAAGACTCATTTTTAGAAAAACTACGTCCTGAAGAGATCCACCTATTAGGTTTCTTTTCCATGTTCATTTTGTCAACGGGTTTGTTTCTATTTGGTGTCTTAGTGGATTGTGCCTTGGCACGAGAATTATCTTTCTTGAGATATTGTGAGACTCATGCATCATGATTAATTTGAAAAGACACATTTTTACATGTAGTACAGAGAAATTCAATATTCTTGTTTAAAGCAGCTGACTTTAACTTTGTCACTACGGTCTTTTGGAAATTGATTCTTGTTCGAAAAAGACTTAGAATTCCTAGTGTTGTTTTCTAAGGGCATAGCATTTTCTTTTGCTTAACTACTCTTAGATGCAAGCCAATCCCTAGTCTTTTGTAGAGTGTTCCTAGGTAATGGTTTACTACTATTAGTAGTGCCTTGAGCTCGTGTAGAATTCATCACCCTAGATGTTGCACCTAAAATTCCGTCTTTTTAGTCATTGCCTTTTTTCTAGCTTCTTCTAGATAGTGATTGTTGACCATGTTGTTAGAACCGGCAGATTCTTTAACTGGATTTTTGGTCACATTCCGTGTACTATTCCTAGAAAGGCGGGTGTAATCACTTTAGGTTTTTCAAAATTGGCTTGCTTTTTCTTTTCAAAACTTTTGATAATTCTCTTTTTAATAGGCAAAGGCGTGGAGTTCTTGTTTTTGATAAATCATTTTTCTCATTGACTTTTGGAGGAAATTGAGAAATAGACATTTTTGGTTTGAAAACCGGTTTGGGAACATTTGTTTTCTCCTCGGTCAATGGTTTTGCAAACTTAGTATCCACGACCTTTCCTTTTAGACTTTCGGTGACCTCTCAAAGATCATTTTGCTCTTTCATGTCCTTGTAGGCACGCTCATACTGACAGGTTTGTCATACTTGCATTCCTCGGTTTATCGATCAAGTTGTTTAAAATAGGACACGTTTTCTTTTTCAAGTTTTTCAAGAGCTTTTGCATATTTTGAAACAATTTGGAGGTCTCGGTGGAGTCTTTCATGATCTTCAACGAATATGTTTGCAAAATAATGGACATAATATCGGTAGTCATCACATCTTGAAGAGAGAATCATTCAAATTTTCCAAAAGTTTGATGTGTTCAACACTTTCAGTAGCTTGCTTTACTAGGATTTATGGTCCTTGACAAAGTCATTTGTTTTCTTTCAAAAATGCTTGTTCAAAATGAATTACCCTTGCGATGGCATTAAGTGAGGGGCAATTCGGTTTCAAAAACTTTCTCGTTCGATGTCAAAACTAGAGAACCGGTTGTTAGGTGTAATAGTGGTTTTAGTTTTAACGGTCTCTTGAAGTCCATAATTCTAGTTTTCACATTTTCTAAAATACTTCTAGCATCACTTGTGTTAAAAGGATTGTTTGAAGACATTTGTTCAATGTTCGAAAGAGATTTTGAGACAACGGCGGTTTTGAAAGCAGATTTTGAAAGCAGTGTTGACTCTTTGTTTGAAACATTTTGTGTGATGGAGAACTTTGACTTTTCTTTTTGATTGACAAAAGTGATTCCAGAAAGTTTGTTCCATTTGTTATAGTCAATAGGTTTGATTTTCGGACCTTTTTGTTTCATTCTTTCTATGCTCTCCTTAGATAGTTCTAACGTTTCAAGAGAATCCAGAACAATTATAGGTTCATGTAAAGCATTTCCATTATTTAACACATTCTTAGGTTTGAGGCTTTCTTGAGGAGCGAAGAAGGGTCGTTACCAAGTGCCATTCTATGTGAAGTATGAAAACATGGATTTACTTGATTAGAAAGCATCTTGTTTGATTTAGCTGAATGACCCGTTGTAAGAAGCAAATTTTCCAAGGATTTGATTTTCTCATTTTGTCAAGAATTTCATCAAGAAGAGAATCTTCTCGTTTTGAAAAATCGGTAATCAATTGCTTCTTTTCTTTTTCAAGATCAGAAAACAATGATTTTTGTTTTGAAAGTTGGTCATTTAGATCTGAAATTTCCTTGTTTAAAGATTTAATTTTCAAGTTCAAATTCACATCAAGTGTGTTATACTTGATTTGCAATTCTTTTTCTCTTAAAACAGAATTTCGGTAACCAATTTCTAGTTCTGATTCTTTGTTTTTATGAAATTCAAAGGCTTTTGCATTCTCCTTGTAACTCTCAAGCTCAGCGGTCAATTTGGCATTCGCGGCCTTAACTTCGCGATTGACCTTTTGGACTTTCTCAATCTCAATACCACACTTATTAATTAATGTTTCAAAGTAAGCACGTGTTTCCTCATAATTAGCACCATTATGTGCAACTTGACCTCCATTAGGATCCATATATGGAGTTTCAGAGTTAATATTGCTATTAACTTGCTCCCCCATATATGTGTCATAATAAGGTTAGGGAGACCGCAGAATGTGGCTTCTCATGAGTAGTAGAATTAGCAAACATTACTATAATTTGGTACCTCATTGAGTGGATGCATCGTAGTACCGGAGGTGAGTCAAAAGTAGCACTTGATGTTGTGTCCTGCTGGTTGGACTGTAAGGCGGTAGCTTGCATTATCATTTGCTTTCTCTGCCCGATCTGAGGATCTGAGAGATTAGTATTCCTCAGATCAACTCTATTCCCAATATTTCTTTCTTTGCTAACTGACCCTACTTGAGGTTATGAGGTAGCATCTTGGGCAGAGCGATACCACGAATCTTGACTTTGAGGTTGGGAGGTAGCATTGAACCGAAGTCATAAAGCAGTTATTCCCATTTTGATATCCCATATTCGATGCACAATCGACCCCTCGATGTCCAACAAAGCGCCTGCGTATTGCATCGATTCCCCATCTGTTGTATACCCGTAGCAAATCCATCTCGATTCCCAATAACATCAACCATTTGTCCTCCTTGACCCATATGCATACTCGGTTGAGCAAACTGCGGATTATACGATGAAATTCATTGGTTGTTGTTATTGATTGTAGAGTAACCGCGATGTTTAATGCATTATTGGCGAATCACGACAATAGCGATTGTGGCGGCGGTTGTATAACGATCTTGCATAGTTGCCATTGATGAAGGTATGTAATGATAAAGTTGATGTAGGATCGATTCAACGATAAAGGAGTTGTGGTTGATAACAATTAAGCTCGGTTGAGGTTTTTACTGAAAGTCATTACTTCGTAACCTTGGTTCTTAAGTAAAAATTTTCTCCCAAAATTTGAAATTCACTATAAAATCAATTCTAAGGTCGTATGAAAAATTTGAGTTATGACAATTTTGGCGTAAATTTGACCCGAAAAATTTGAATTTAGGCCCAAAAATTTGAATTTTTGACCAAAATTTGCATAGTTAAACCAAAATTTGAATCTAGCGTAAAAATTTGAATTTTTATTTATTTTAAAAAAAAAAAAACCTTTATGTGTAGAAAGAGTTTAGGCGTAGACCAAAGAAGTTACGAGTATGATGTGGTGCTTAGGCGTAGGATGCTTAAGGCGTGAAGTTCCTTATCGTGAGACCAGAATCTTCTGTAGCGTAAACTTAAGGCTTAGGCATAAACAAAAATGCTTAGGCGTAGAAATCTTAGGCGTAGAAAGTATCTTACGCGTAACCTTAGGCTTATGCGTAAACAAAAGACTTAAGTAAGTAAACACCTTACTGCGTAAGTGTGAGCTTATCGCGTAGAGTGTTACTCGCAAATGGCGTTTATGCTTATCGTAAACTTAGGTTAAAACCAAAAATCCTTTACACTTCACGGCGTAAAGATATCCAAAGTCGAAGTGTTCGCACACTTATCCAAGTGAGGAAGCAGCTGAGTAACAGATTGGCTTTCGAAGAATCTGCAAAAAGTTATCGCGTAGAAACTTATGCGTGAAATAGGGTGTTGACTTTCTTCACGTTAAACTAGAGGGTTTTGACCTCTGGCGTAAAATTTCGATGATTCAAACAATTTCTCTTGCAAGACCTTAAAACACTTTCGAATAACACAAAATGTTGACCTTTTCACGAAAGTGCTTAAAAGCTACAGTAGAAATGACCAATGAACCAAATCACGAGCTTAAAAGTGAAGAAAAACCACGTAAAGCTTGAACTTTTGCAAAAGCGAAACTTTAGCACCAAATAAACCTTAAACCACAAGAATCTTGAATTTTAAGTGCAAAAATTAAAGCTTTAAGCGTGAAAACTTTGATAACGAAGCTACGCGTAACACTACAAAAAAACTTCAACCAACACTCCTAAACCATTGTTGGCGATTGATACCAATGTAAAACTTTAGATAGAAACCTTATCACTTTACCACAAACCAACAGTAACCATTTATTCTTGGTATGGCGTTCAACACAAACAATAATAAAGTAGAATAGAAGAAGAAAAGATAAAGAACTTGGTGACTTGAGATATGTATTAGAAACATATGTATGTTTGAGAGATAAGGAAAAGAAGATAGAAAACAATATTCATATGAAAACACACACACACAACACACACTCAAGCACACACCTCAAATGACTCATTTGAGGTGCTTATATAGTACAAGTAACATATGCCCTAATGGGCTTGGCATGGGCCGTGGATATGGGTTGGATTGGATTGGGTTACATGAACTTATACAAGGCAAGCTTATCATAACGCCTAGCCATTTAGCTTAGCCCAATCCACGAGCCCGTTGACTATTCTATCACGATATCTAACACACGTTACAAAGTTCCTAAATGTGAACGGCCATCACTTCTAATAAAAACTATTAAGGCTAACAGCCTCAGAGAGGTGGGTTTCAGTTGGTCTTGACTGATAACGGGAGCAAAGATATACGGCAAAGACAATGTCAGGCCGACTTGCTGTTAGATACATGAGAGACCCAATAATACTTCGGTATTTTGTAGGGTCCACCAACTTCCCATGTAAATCAGCGTCTAGTTTCTTGGTATGTGCCATTGGTGTGGCATAGGTTTCACAGTTTTGCATTCCATGTTTGTTTAAAATTTCAAGGGCATATTTGGATTGACTCAAGAAAATACCACGGGGTGATTGATGAACTTGCAGTCCTAGAAAGAACATAAGTTCACCCATCATGGACATTTCAAAATGTTTTTTCATTAGTTTTGCAAAATCGATTGAGTACTTTTGATGTGTTGACCCGAAAATGATGTCATCCACATAAATTTGAACTATTAAGATATGTGCCCCGTAATATTGTATGAAAAGAGTTGGGTCAACCGAACCTTTGGTGAAATTATTGGAAATGAGGAAGGATGATAACTTATCATACCACGCCCGAGGAGCTTGTTTGAGACCATAAAGAGCTTTGTTCAATTTGTAGACATGGTTCGGGTGCTCTGGATCGACGAATCCTTCTGGCTGGCTGACATAGACTGTTTCCTTCAGTTGACCATTCAGAAAGGCAGTTTTGACGTCCATTTGAAAGACCGTGATGTTCATGTGAGCCGCGAACGCTAGAAATATCCGAACAGCCTCAAGACAAGCAACCGGAGCAAATGATTCTTCAAAGTCAATAACCTCTTCCTATCTGTAACCCTTAGCCACCAGACGTGACTTGTTTCGAATAACATTCCCTTCAGCATCCAATTTGTTTTTCCAAATCCATTTGAGACCAATGACGTAGACCCCTGTTGGTCTTTCAACCAATTCCTATACTTCAAGACGTTTGAATTGATTGAGTTCTTCTTGCATGGATTCAATCCAGCTGTCTTTTGTCATTGCATCCTTAATGTTTTTGGGTTCAGATTGGCAGACGGTGAGTGCATAAATGCAATGTTCACCGTCGGAGTGAAGACGTTGTCTTGTAACGACTGGTTGATTTGGGTTGCCAATGATATTCTCAATAGGATGGTCTTTTGTCCAACGATGAGTCGAGGGTTGATGTTGGTATACATTGTGCAGATTTGGAGGATTCAAATGGCTTGTTGATGATTCCGCAACATCAGATGTGGCAGTTTCATTAGCAAACGGGTTGAAGAACGCATTTGGATCAAAATCTGCAGGTGGGGGTACTTCATTGTTCAGAACATCATCAGCCGGTTCAGCGTCGTTGGATGCGGTTTGTTCATATGTTGTTGTAGATTCAACTGGTGGTGCTTCTTTAACTATAGTTGTTGTAGCAGGTGTATTAGGTATTGGAATATGACCAGGTTGAGCAGCGGAAACATTGGATACACCTGGAGCATGTTCAGCAATGTCATCACTAAACAATGGAGCAAATAGCTTTTCCATTTATTGACGAGTAAGCTGGGGGCTTGTTTCAGCTGATGATGGGGTTTGAGGGAAGTTTAAACGGTTGTGACCGGGTTCCAAGCTGTTATGCTCAGAAGCCATTTCCGTAAGCTCATCAAAATTAGCATTAATCGTTTCCATGACCTGCTTTGTACGACGATTCCAGATTCGGTAACCTTTTGAATTCTCACAATATCCAATAAAGACTCCAATGTCAGCTTTGGCTTTGAGCTTTCCAAAGTCATCACGATCATTATTCGGATAGCAAAGGGATCCAAAGACATGAAAGTGTTTTAGATTCGGTTTTCTGTTGTGGATAAGCTCAAAAGGTGTTTTGTTGTGGCGTTTTGTAATCATTGACCGGTTTTGAGTGTAGCATGCAGTAGATACAGCTTCTGCCCACAATTAATCTGGAAGCTTAGTATTGATTAACATTGTTCTTGCAGCTTCCACAAACGCACGGTTTCGTCTTTCAACAACTCCGTTTTGTTCTGGTGTGCGTGCAATAGATGTTTGATGCTGAATTCCTACTTTTTCATAAAATTCCTGAAGAGTTTGGTTCACAAATTCAGTTCCTCTGTCTGTTCTAATTTGTCGGACTGTGTTCCGGAGCTGAACTTGAATCTTCGTGAGAAAGGTGATGATCATTTTTGGAGCTTGATCTTTACTTCGAAGAAAGTAGACCCAAGTCCATCGTGAATAGTCATCTACAATTACCAGAATGTAGCGTTTGTCGTTGATCGTTTGCACGCGCATCGGGCCACACAAATCCATGTGAAGTAGATGAAGCACATGCTGAGAGCTGTGTTCCACCTTTGAAGGAAAATGAGCACGAGTGCTTTTCCCTTGTTCACAGGCTGAGCATAAGTGATCTTTTGAATATCGGAATCTCGGTAGACCTTCCACTAGTTTGTATCGAGCAAGGTTGGTGATGGTTTGAAAGTTTAAATGTGAGAGACGACGGTGCCATAGCAAAGATTTTGTGGATGTTGCCTTTGAAAGTAGACAGATGGGAGATGAAGCAATCATGTCTTGCATGGAGATAGTGTAGAGACTTGAATTGCGAGTGCCAGACATAAGATCGTTTCCTTGTAGATCACGAATGAAACAAGTTTTCTCCCTAAAAGCGACTTCCAAATCTCCATCACAGAACTGACCTACTGAAAACAGATTGTGACCGAGGCCTTCCACATAATAAACCCTGCTAATTTTGATGTTGCCGTTGATGTAATCTCCGTAGCCCATGATAGCTGCGAAGTGATCATTCCCGAATCTGACAGTGCCAACAAACTTTGCAATAAAGTTTGATAACAGTTTGAGATTGCCTGTCATGTGTCGGGAACATCCGCTATCAACAAACCAAAGGATGATCTGTATCACCTGCAATACACACAGACGACACAGATGGAATAGAAGTTGATGTGGAACCCGAAAAGTTAGAAGGTTCCGAAGCAGTTATGGTCGAAATACACTCATCAATTATTTTTGGTATCCATTTAAATCCTAGTGTATCATGTATCCATTTCTGCCATCTCCAACTAGTCATTGCTTTAGTCTTAGTGAATGCACTAGATGATACTAATTTCCTTGGAGGTGATAATGGAGCTACAGGGACATCAATGCTTATCTTAGAATCTAAAGAGGGCGGTTTACCAAGCACAGACTTAGAAGCTTGAGTGGGCCTAGAGGTATTCCATGTCTTAAGATTCCGTAAACGAGACAAGATAGTTTTAGCCACACATTTATCATGACAATCAGAAAGCATACTTTTACGACATATAACACAAGAAGCGTCAGACTTAACATCAAAAGTACTTAAAGGTTCAGCATTAGTTACATCACTTTTTTATTACATTTGCTAGACGCAATATCTAAAGTGGGTGTAACACGAGTCTTATTCAAAGTCCTAGGGTGTTCTTCTACTCCAGCAGTCTTTATTGTTCTTTTCTTACGATGCGACTTCCTATTCTTCTTTGTATTGCTCCTAGGCTGTGAAGTGCAATCGGTGGGAAAAGAGGCAACTATTCCTGTGGCGGTAGAGGGAAGCACGATAGTTTCATGTGTTTTGCCAGTAGATGTTCTAGAGTCATTTTGAAGAACTATGTTACTATCCCTATCTTTCTTAAGTTTCACCTCCTCTGCTTTAAGATCATGGATAGTGTGTAACAAATTTAGATTTTCAGTTCGAGTGAGTCCATTTCATCGTAAAACATCTTTGGTATATGCAATATGATCATCAAGATTTTTTGACGCTTTAGCACGAGTCTTCTTGAGTAAATCAGATATGACACTATGGTTCTTTTTAATGTTTGAAATTTCTTGTTCATATTTTGAGATTTGACTCTTCAAAGACGCTTTTTCATCATCCAGTTGCTCAGAGTTTGAATTAACAGTTTTTGTTTGCAACTGAGTGATTTTGTTTTGCAAAGCAAGTTCACGATTTTGACAATCTTTTTGACACCATTGAAGACGACGTTTAGCATTTGACAACTCGTTTGACAATCGTTCATTTTCAACTTTTAAAGATTGAATTTGTGACACAGTATCAGTATACTCAATATTTTCCACAGAATCAACAGGTTCAGCAGAGATATAATCAAATGCAGATGAAACAGAATGCAATAACAAAAGATTATTGAGTTCAGCACAGATAACAGATTCCAAGAGTCGGTCAACATCTTTTCTTAACATTTTCTTTTTGCGTTTCGTATTTGAAATCGATGTTTCTGTTTTCTCGAAAACTATTTTCATTAGACCAAGTTCCTTATGAAGTTCCCATTCCCAATACAATGCACAGTTTTTTCAAATTTTTTACATGTGGTAAAATTCTTTTCTGAAAAATATCTCTTTGTGCTCGCGCCTGAGGCGATTGAAAATGTTCAACTTTTATTTCAGACTGAAATTCAACCTCACGTTCCAAAAGTTTGATGTCAGATAGAAAAATGTCAAAATATCGAAGAATTTGACGATTTTCGGAAATTGTTTTTACTTCACTGAGTGAAGGTAAAAGACCATTAACTTGTGCAGTATTGGTTTGGGAATTAACATTTGGAAGAGGTGTGATGACCCAAGGTGTGTTAGAAGAATCCGTTTATTTAACGAAAGTAACAGCCTTAGAATAGTTAAACGGTTTGTTATAAACAACCTTTTCCATTTTTAACCGACTCTCGTTTTCTGCATCTAATTCCTCTTGACGATTATATTCAACAACACTCATAATTGAATCATCAATTCTATGTTCCGCACTGTAAACTTCAGGATTTGGTTTGAATGCTCTATGGGAAAACTTAGGTGTGTAATCAGCAAGATTCGGTGCATATCCTTCTGGATTTGGTTTAAAAGAAAACTTTTGAATCGTTGTGATTGATTCACCATGTTTATAAACATTATTTCTAAACTCTTTGATTTTGTTTTGTAAATCGACAATTTCGTCAAGATAGCCATCTATACGTTTCGTTGAATGCTTTTTGTACTCACAAAACTGTTTTTGACAAGTTAACAACTCAGACTTGACTTTTTGATTGTCCAAAGTAAGAATGTTAACTTGTTTTTTATGTTCATTTTGCAGTTGTTCTATTTGAGTTAACAAAGCATTCTTGGAAGCGGCTAGATCACGTATCTATCGTTCTAACTATTTTTCGTTTTGATGTGATTTAGCAAAAGCAGCTTCAAATCCTTGGTCACGTTTTTCTTGAGTTTTGAAATAATTGAGTTGCCGTTTTAAGCATTCAATATCCCTAGTTAACAGTGCATTGTTACTTTTTAATTGCTGATTTAATGCACGACATTCATCCACTCGGGATTGTTGGTCTTTAAGTAAGAGTTCCACATCTGGATAAGGCAAAGGTTCAATGTGTTCAACGTGAGTCATAACATGATCATTGTTCAGATCCTCAAGTATAACCACGGAGTCAATTTGGGTATCAAGGGTAACCATAAGGTCATCTTGAACGTCAAATGTAACTACTGGGTCTAGTTGAGAATCATCCGACTGATATGTGGATGGCTCATGTTGAACATTCTGAGCCTTGTCAGATTTAGATGTTGGCGGAGATAATAGATCAGTGATGAATATGGTTTGTTCGGGTACCTGAGACAAGCCATCAGTGTCATACACTGGGCCTGTGTCACTCATTTAAAGTTCATGCATATTAGCCATCAACATCACTGCTGCATTAGCCTGCAAGTCCTCCATATCATCATCTGAGTCTGCATCTGCCATAAAGCTCTGTTCTTTGTTTGTGAGAGTTCCACCAGCTTCATCCTTAAGAGCCAAAAGTAAATCCTCCTTGTGATAAGCACTGCCTCTAGTCCTCGGCTTTGGGCATGCATTAGCCAGGTGACCCCTCTCATTGCAGTTGTAGCAGCGAAGACCATTCATCTCATTCTGAGCATTCCCCTGTTCTACCACTTGAGCCCTCTATTGTTGTGGAGCACCCATGTTATTCCTTCCTATAGCATTAAACCCTTGACCACCTCCCATCTGACGAGCAATACCACGATTCTGAACTTCAACACGTCCATTGTTGACAACAGCCTGATTCCTTTTATTTGATGAAGAACGGATGCGATTGTTGGATTTGTTTGTATAACGACCAAAAGCTTTAGCAATCATAACAAATCCTTGTTGCAATGCATCAAAAGCATCAGAATCCTCATTAGCTTCACTGTAGAGTGCTTGATCATTGTTGTTGTTGTATGGAACCAATTGAGTTTGTTGAGATTGCTGCTGTGACGGATCATATGGTGTAATTGTTGCAGTTGGTTGAGGAGCGGGTTGAGGAGCTTGTTGAGGAGAATAACTAGTTTGAGCCCACAAAGCAAGTTGTTGATTTTCTGGAAGTGACGGTGGAGCCGGGAGTCCACGAATAACCCTTTCTTTGTCAACTTCCTTTTGATGAGGTTTCAAGTAGTCGTACAACAATCCGTATGTAGCATGATGAAGATTTTTAGCTTGACGGATGAAAATAACATACTTCTCCCAATCTGGACCAAGGCTACTTAGGAACTTAGTGTTAACAGCAATTCTTGGCATGATGATGTTGTGTTTGTCCAAATCATTGATGATATATGAGAATCGATGATGATATGACTCTAATGTCTCTCCTGGTTCAATCATGAAGTGTTCATAAGCCAAGTAAATTTTTGATTCCATATCTTCCTGATTGAGTTCAGTGCCTTCCATAAGAAGATGAACACGTTCCCACATTGCTTTTGCAGTCTTTTGAGCATCAACACTTCGAAGAATTGGGTTGGGAAATCCTAAACGGATGTATTGCATTGCTAGTTCATCAGCTTTGTAATGTAGAAATTCATCACCAGAAAGGTCAGCAACATTAGCAATGTGTGTGTGATCATCTCTTGGAGGAACAACATTAGGATCTCCGGGTGTAACAACAATAGGCATTTGAAATGGACCTTCCAAGATAACCTTCTTTAAGAACTTTCCATGTGGCTTCTTTAGATCAAAGAACCTAAAGAACCAAATTACCCATTGATCATAGTTTCCGAGAGTGAGCATTGGAGGCCTATCAAGTGATCCTGCCTCATGAATGGATTGCTGGCTACTTAAAGCTTCACACATCTTTGCAAACCAAGACGGTTCCTTTATAGTATTCCTTGATGGATGTTGATTGTAAGGGTTTGTGTAAGGTAGTACTTGAAGACTTGTTGGTGGTTGAACCATTTGTGGTGGAATTTCTCCTTGTTGCGGATAATGTTGTTGATTAAATTGTTGTTGATAAATTTGTTGTTGTTGATTAAGTTGTTGATGTTGTGGAGTTAATTGTTGTTGTTGTTGTTGAGCATACATATATGGAAAGTAGCTAGAGTATGGTGGTTGAGACATGTTGAAAACTTGTGTTGTTAAATGGATCTTTGTAGTCGAATGAAACGTTTTTGATGAAGTATCCTTAGGCGTAGAAAAACCAAGATTAGGCGAATCAACACTTAGGCGTAAAAACACCAAACTTACGCGTAAAAGCAATAGTTACGCGTAGGATTAGCTTACGCGTAAGAATTGAGAAACACTAAAGTTATGCGTAAACTGAAAGTTAGGCATAGAAAACTTATGCGTAGGATTAGCTTATGCGTAAGACAAAGCTTAGGGGTAAGAAAAATCGTATGCGTAAAGAGTTCTACGCGTAAGCTTGAGCTTATGCGTAAAATTAGGGTTTTGCCCAAAAATCTTTTACACTATCACAGTGTAAAGGATATCCAAAGACGAAGTGTTTTCAGGCTTATCCAAGCAAGAAAACACTGAGTAAACCACGAAAACTGAATATCAAACCAAGGATGAGTTACGCGTAAAAATAGGGTTTTGTTACGCGTAAAAAGCAACCAAAAGTAATTTCTGCCCAATGATGTTTCTAAACCAGATTTTTATGATGAAACAGCGTCAATATAACCAAAATAACACAAAAGTGTGAAACTTGATGATCCAAAACTAGTAAACACGTTATGCGTAAAAATACTCCTACGTTTAAAACCAAGCTTAAAAACAATGATCCACACGTAAAGTTTGAAACTTTTTGCTAAAAAAAGTTATTTTAACACCTAAAAACGTTGAAAGGACAAGAATCTTGGATTGAAAAGTGTAAAAAATAAGTTTTTAAGCGTGACAAAGTATGAAACCGTTTTACGCGTAAGACCACAAAACTTCAAAAACACAAACTTTCACCCAAATATTTGGCGATTGATACCACTGTTAGGTTCCCATATTCATAACACAAGCATCAATGTAAGAAATAGAGAAGAGAATGATCGGATGAACACAATACAAACACACGACTAAGTAATGGAGAAATGTTATGCGTAGAGTGAATAAGTAAAGTGAACAACCAACCCTCAAGTGAGGGTTATACAAGAGTATTTATAGGAGGGAACTAGGGCAACACACCAAGTTCCCATCCTTTCCTTATTGGGCTTGGCATAGGCTTATGGGCTTTCTACATAAGCCTAGCCTTGGTTACTAACTTAAAAGCCATATTAAGCTAACTATTACATATTAATGACTAACACTTGAATTGTGGTTTAGGAGTGATTCCAATAGATCTTGATGAGCTACTCTTGAAAAAGAAGTTGGGTATGGTTATAGTGTTTGTGGGTTTCGATGATAATAGATGATGTGTTGACTGAATTTGAAGGATATGTTTGATGTTGAGATTGAGATCCGGATCTGAAGAAGATTGGTGAGAGAATTTTGGAGAAAGTGTGGTAGGCGCATATACTTGTGATATATGTGTTTTAGGTTTAGGGTTATCCTGTGAAGAGAGCTTTATATCCGGTTTTTCAAAGTATCAATGGGTCGTGGGCTTTGAAACTTGAAATACGTTTAAGGGCTTATCCGGTTTATCAAATGGGCTGTGTGCTGAAAATGAAGTCATTCAATACTGGTTTACAAAGCATGTATTATCCGAATATTTGTTACAAAATATTGGATATTTTGTAATATTGAGAAAATCTGGTATTTTTGGTATGGTATATTTTCACGGTGGATACATAATTCACGGTTTGTGCGAAGATCTGAAAAAATGATCACGGGGTTTTTGTATGGTATTATTGACGAGAAATTGAAGTGACGTTTCACGGGTGAACTTCATTATCTTTGAGACGTTGGTTGGTTGGATGCATGTCTCAAGATACCTTGTTGGGGTATTACTGTCACTTTAAGTGATTTTGAATTGACAATCTGGTAATAACTGATGTAAGGAGTTACGTTGTAGTGCTCACAGTGTATAACTATCACTTTAAAGAGTTACGTTGTAGCGCTCAGTGTCACACGGCGTTGTGGATTGTTCAAAAATTTAGAACAAGCAGTAAGTCACAAAGTTGGGATGTTTACTTCCTTTTCAAGTTAGTCGTATCGGGTTTTCTCCGTATGTGGTCATTACAATTAGCCGGTGAATTCAAAAGAGGTTCGTTTACAGGTTGGTTTGAGAGAATTATTGAGAGTATTTTTGCGACATATTCTCACAGAAGTTTGATCAAGCTAAGGCTTTAATATTGCATCAAGAAAAAGGTAATACGGCATGTACGCAACATTATGATGATTCCAATAGCTCGCAACCATCAGGAGGGAGAAGTTGGTATTTCATCTTCCGTCAGTGGATTACGAAGGGATTTGTGCTTATGACCGAAGAAGGAGAAGTAGTGTGTGTACATCGGGGCTTTTTACCAACTTGGATGAAACACTTAGTGAGTTATGTTGTTACGATGTTCCCAGAACGACAACCGTTGTGCTACTATCAAGAGTCTACTTTCTCCGCTGCGTGTTGGAAGAGTGTTGTCGGTTCAGGAGGGAGCAGAAAAAGAAAAATGCTCACTAGTTAGGAGGGAGTAATAACCTAACTAGACCGTTACAGTTGAAGTTCAGAGCTACAAGGATTTGTGCCGTCAGCGCTAAAGATCAAATGCCGAGATCGTCGGAAGATAGAACTTCAAGTTTGCCTCAGTATCTAGACTACAGAGACTCTGCGCTTCAACAAAGTAAACATTGTTCATTACTATTGTAATTTACTTTGTTTTGTATTTATAGGTCTCATTGTAACCATTCACGTGTGACGATATCTTGGAGGGAGATTGTTAGCCTCGCTTTTTTATAAAGATAACGTCACTTACGTGAATTGGAGTAGATGCTTAGTATGCTTTGCCCATAAGGGACTAGTATCATTTAAGTGGCAAAGTTGTAGCATGTTGAGCCTATAAATACCCCTTATGACTCTCCAAGAGGGGTGAGGTGAATCATTTGGTTAAGTGTATTATGTGTTTCATCTAATAAAGTTATCCTTTGTTTCTCCTCCCTCTCTCTACTTTCTCTCTCTAGAAAAGATGAAGTTCTTCATCTTCTTCCACCAACCTAGACCTCCAAAACCATATAAATCATATGCTTTTATGGTCCTATAGGATCTAACTGGTTCTTGGCTGGGATACCTGGTTTCTATCTGTATCTAACTCGTTCTTGGTCAGAATAGCCGGTTCTTAACTGGTTCTTGGTCGGAATAGCCGGTTCTTAGCTAGATCTAACTTGTTCTTGACCGGAATAGATATTTCTTAGCTGGATCTACTTGGCCTGAAGAGCCCTTTCTTAGCCAGATCTAACTGGTTCTTGGCACGAATAGCTGGTTCTTAGCCGGTTCACATTTAAACCAAAATTTGAATCTCGCGTAAAAATTAAACATTTTGTCTCTCCTAAAAATTTAAGTTTACTCAAATTTTCCCGCCAAAATACATTTTTTTAATTAACTTGTGTACTGACGGATCAAACTAGTTATTTGTCGAAATAGTTGGTTCTTACTGATTCTTGGCCAGAATAGGATGTTCTTTGCTGGATATAACTGGTTCTTAGCTGAAATAGCAGGTTCCTATTCGAATCTAACTGGTTATTGGCCGGAATAGCAGGTTCTTAATTGGTTCTAACTGGTTCTTAGCCGAAATATCTGGTTCTTAACTGGTTCCCACTGGTTCTTGGCTGGAATAGCTATTTCTTAACTGGTTCTAACTGGTCCCAACTGGTTCTTGGCCAGAATAGGCAGGTATTAGTTGGATCTAGCTGGTTCTCGGCCGAAATAACTGGTTCCTATCTGGATCTAACTGGTTCTTGGCCAAAATAGCATGTTCTTAACTGGTTCTTACTGGTTATTGGCCGGAATAGCTAGTTCTTATCTGGTTCTAACTGGTTTGTACTGGTTCTTTGCCGGAATAGGCAGTTCTTAGCTGGATCTAACTGGTTCTTGGCCGGAATAGCTGGTTCCTGTTTGGATCTAACTATCTATTGGCCAGAATACCTAGTTCTTAACTGGTTCTTGGTCGGAACATCCGGTTCATAACTAGTTCTAACTGGTTCCTACTGGTTCAAGCTGTTCCGGTCGTTTTGACAGGTATTTGGCTGAAAAAAGAGTTACGGTTCAAAAGTTATGGCCGTTTGAAGTTTTGACGTAAAAAGTCAACTTTGGTCAAGCCGCAAGTGGACAAAACGCAAGTAGTCAAACCGTAAATGTCAAAACTCAGTTTTTTTGATCAAATCGCAGTGGTCAAATCGCATTGGTAAAATCGTAGGATTGTCATACCGCTGGAATACAAACCGCTTAAATCAAACCGCTTTTTATCAAACCGCTTCTTATCAAACCACTTAACTTAAACCGCTTCTTATCAAACCGCTTAGATCAAACCGCTGAAGACAAACCGCTTGAGTCAAACCGCTTAAGTCAAACCGCTTATGTCAAACCGCTAAAGACAAACTTCTTGAGTCAAACCGCTTGAGTCAAACCGCTTAAGTCAAACCGCTTATGTCAAACCGCTTACGTCAAACCGCTTAAGTCAAACCGCTTCCAATACAACGAATCTAGACAAACTGCATCCAAGAACTTGACAAATCGCTTCCTTGATCAGATCAAATCGCACCCAAATGACATCAAACCGCATACAAGAAAATAGTACGAGACTCAAACCGCTTACTTGAAACTCTTCAAAAACAAAACTTTTTCAATCCAAAACACTATAACCAAGATGAATTAAGCCTTCCAAACCAAAACCTAAGCACTTATGATGATTCTAAAAATAAAATTACTTTCAAAATTCAAACTTTAACACTTTTAGGGTATAGAATTCGAACCAACAAAACACACAAATAACCAATCTTTATGATCTAACCATGGCTCTTGATACCAATTACTGGATATTGGTTATTGTAACACTCAAACAATCAATTATATGGTTCGAATCTTAGCAAGAAACTTAGAGAGAGAAAGTGGGAGATGGGATCCTTTCTAGAGAGAGAAAGTGAGAGATTAACAAAGAGAATAATAGATTAAGAAATGAAAGGTCCAACCCCCTACCTTGGGAGGTAGAGGGTATTTATAGTTTTACATATACGCCCTCTGTCGGGTTGTGAATCAGGCATACATTGAGTAAAGACCCGCCCGAACTCCACGGTGTTACTCTAACTAACTAACTAATTAACTAATAGATAACGTGATGTCTACAAGATAACATATGCTAGACAATAGTTGGGGTAACCAACACTTCACTATGGATTTTCTAAATCCTAATAGGAATAGGCAGTTCTTAGCTGGATCTAACTGGTTCTTGGCTGAGATACCTGATTTCTATCTGGATCTAACTCGTTCTTGGCTAGAATAGCCGGTTCTTAACTGGTTCTTGGTCCGAATAGCCGGTTCTTAACTGGATCTAACTTGTTCTTGACCAGAATAGATATTTCTTAGCTGGATCTACTTGGCCTCAAGAGCCCTTTCTTAGCCAGATCTAACTGGTTCTTGGCACGAATAGCTGGTTCTTAGCCGGTTCACATTTAAACCAAAATTTGAATCTCGCGTAAAAATTAAACATTTTGTCTCTCCTAAAAATTTAAGCTTACTCAAATTTTCGTGCCAAAATACCTTTTTTTTTAATTAAATTGTGTAGTGATGGATCAAACTAGTTATTGGCCGAAATAGTTGGTTCTTACTGATTCTTGGCCAGAATAGGTTGTTCTTTGCTGGATCTAACTGGTTCTTGGCTGAAATAGCTGGTTCCTATTTGGATATAACTGGTTATTGGCCGGAATAGCTGGTTCTTAATTGGTTCTAACTGGTTCTTAGCCGAAATATCTGGTTCTTAACTGGTTCCCACTGGTTCTTGGCCGGAATAGCTATTTCTTAACTGGTTCTAACTGGTCCCAACTGGTTCTTGGCCAGAATAGGCAGGTCTTAGCTGGATCTAACTGGTTCTAGGCCGGAATAATTGGTTCCTATATGGATCTAACTGGTTCTTGGCCAAACTAGGATGTTCTTATGTGATTCTTACTGTTTATTGGCCGGAATAACTAGTTCTTATCTGGTTCTAACTGGTTTGTACTGGTTCTTGGCAGGAATAGGAAGTTCTTAGCCGGATCTAAATGGTTCTTGGCCGGAATAGCTGGTTCCTATTTGGATCTAACTATTTATTGGCCGGAATAGCTAGTTCTTAACTGGTTCTTACTGGTTCTTGGCCGGAATATCCGGTTCTTAACTAGTTCTAACTGTTTCCTACTGGTTCAGTCTCTTCCGGTCGTTTTGACAGGTATTTCGCTGAAAACGGAGTTACGGTTCAAAAGTTATGGCCGTTTGAAGTTTTGACGTAAAAAGTCAACTTTGGTCAAGCCGCAAGTGGTCAAACCACAAGTAGTCAAACCGTAAAAGTCAAAATTCAATTTTTTTGATCAAATCGCAGTGGTCAAATCGCAGGATTGTCAAACCTATGGAATACAAACCGCTTATATCAAACCGTTTTTTCAAACCGCTTCTTATCAAACTGCATCACTCAAACCGCTTCTTATCAAACAGCTTAGATCAAACGGCTGAAGACAAACCGCTTGAGTCAAACCGCTAAAGAAAAACCGCTAGATTCAAACAGCTTACGTCAAACCGCTTAAGTCAAACCGCTTCCGATACAATGAATCTAGAAAAACCGCATCCAAGAACTTGACAAATCGCTTCCTTGATCAGATCAAATCGCACCCAGACATCAAACCGCATACAAGAAAGTGGGAGATGGGATCCTTTCTAGAGAAAGAAAGTGAGAGAAAAACAAAGAGAATGTTAGATTAAGAAATGAAAGGTCCAACCCTCTACCTTGGGAGGTAGATGGTATTCATAGTTTTACATAATACGCACTCTGTCTAGCTGTGGATCAGGCATACAGTGGGTAAAGACCCGTCCGTCCTCCACGGTATTACTCTAACTAACTAATAGATAATGTAATGTCTACGAGCTAACATATGCTAGACAATAGTTGGGGTGACCGACACTTCACTATGGATTTTCTAAATCCTAACCGGAATAGGCAGTTCTTAGCTGGATATAACAGGTTCTTGGCTGGGATACCTGATTTCTATCTGTATCTAACTCGTTCTTGGTCAGAATAGCCGGTTCTTAACTGGTTCTTGGTCGGAATAGCCGGTTCATAGCTAGATCTAACTTGTTCTTGATCGGAATAGATATTTCTTAGCTGGATCTACTTGGCCTAAAGAGCCCTTTCTTAGCCAGATCTAACTGGTTCTTGGCACGAATAGCTGGTTCTTAGCCGGTTCACATTTAAACCAAAATTTGAATCTCGCGTAAAAATTAAACATTTTGTCTCTCCTAAAAATTTAAGTTTACTCAAATTTTCCCGACAAAATACCTTTTTTTTAATTAACTTGTGTAGTGATGGATCAAACTAGTTATTTGCCGAAATAGTTGGTTCTTACTGATTCTTGGCTAGAATAGGTTGTTCTTTGCTGGATATAACTGGTTCTTAGCTGAAATAGCTGGTTCCTATTCGGATCTAACTGGTTATTGGCCGGAATAGCTGGTTCTTAATTGGTTCTAACTGGTTCTTAGCCGAAATATCTGGTTCTTAACTGGTTCCCACTGGTTCTTGGCTGGAATAGCTATTTCTTAACTGGTTCTAACTGGTCCCAACTGGTTCTTGGCCAGAATAGGCAGGTATTAGTTGGATCTAGCTGGTTCTAGTCCGGAATAACTGGTTCCTATCTGGATCTAACTGGTTTTTGACCAAAATAGCATGTTCTTAATTAGTTCTTATTGGTTATTGGCCGGAATAGCTAGTTCTTATCTGGTTCTAACTGGTTTGTGCTGGTTCTTGGCCGAAATAGGCAGTTCTTAGCTGGATCTAACTGGTTCTTGGCCGGAATAGCTGGTTCCTATTTGGATATAACTATCTATTGGCCAGAATACCTAGTTCTTAACTGGTTCTTAGTGGTTCTTGGTCGGAATATCCGGTTCTTAACTAGTTCTAACTGGTTCCTACTGGTTCAGGCTGTTTCGCTGAAAAAAGAGTTACGGTTCAAAAGTTATGGCCGTTTGAAGTTTTGACGTAAAAAGTCAACTTTGGTCAAGCCGCAAGTGGACAAACCGCAAGTAGTCAAACCGTAAAAGTCAAAACTCAGTTTTATTGATCAAATCGCAGTGGTCAAATCGCATTGGTAAAATCTTAGGATTGTCATACCGCTGGAATACAAACCGCTTAAATCAAACTGCTTTCTATCAAACCGCTTCTTATCAAACCACTTAACTCAAACAGCTTCTTATCAAACCGCTTAGATCAAACCGCTGAAGACAAACCGCTTGAGTCAAACCGCTTAAGTCAAACAGCTTATGTCAAACCGCTAAAGACAAACCGCTTGAGTCAAACCGCTTAAGTCAAATCGCTTGAGTCAAACCGCTTAAGTCAAACCGCTTAAGTCAAACCGGTTATGTCAAACCGCTTACGTCAAACCGCTTAAGTCAAACCGCTTTTGATACAACGAATCTAGACAAACCGCATCCAAGAACTTGACAAATCGCTTCCTTGATCAGATCAAATCGCACCAAATGACATCAAACTGCATACAAGAAAATAGTACGAGACTCAAACCGTTTACTTGAAACTCTTCAAAAACAAAACTTTTTCAATCCAAAACACTATAACCAAGATGAATTAAGCCTTCCAAACCAAAACCTAAGCACTTATGATGATTCTAAACATAAAAGTACTTTCAAAATTCAAACTTTAACACTTTTAGGGTATAGAATTCGAACCAACAAAACACACAAATAACCAATCTTTATGATCTAACCATGGCTCTTGATACCAATTGTTGGATATTGGTTATTCTAACACACAAACAATCAATTATATGGTTCGAATCTTATCAAGAAACTTAGAGAGAGAAAGTCGGAGATGGGATCCTTTCTAGAGAGAGAAAGTGAGAGAAAAACAAAGAGAATGTTAGATTAAGAAATGAAAGGTCCAACCCTCTACCTTGGGAGGTAGAGCGTATTTATAGTTTTACATAATACGCCCTCTGTTGGGCTGTGGATCAGGCATAAAGTGGGTAAAGACCCGTCCATCCTCCACGGTGTTACTCTAACTAACTTACTAACTAATAGATAATGTAATGTCTACGAGCTAACATATGCTAGACAATAGTTGGGGTGACCGACACTTCACTATGGATTTTCTAAATCCTAATAGGAATAGGCAGTTCTTAGCTGGATCTAACTGGTTCTTGGCTGGGATACCTGGTTTCTATCTGGATCTAACTCGTTTTGGCCAGAATAGCCGGTTCTTAACTGGTTCTTGGTCGGAATAGCCGGTTCTTAGCTGGATCTAACTTGTTCTTGACCGGAATAGATATTTCTTAGCTGGATCTACTTGGCCTGAAGAGCCCTTTCTTAGCCAGATCTAACTGGTTCTTGGCACGAATAGCTGGTTCTTAGCCGGTTCACATTTAAACCAAAATTTGAATCTCGCGTAAAAATTAAACATTTTGTCTCTCCTAAAAATTTAAGTTTTGATAACGTTTTAAAATGTACCTTTTTGAGGGGTCGTTTTATCCCTTATTTGATCACTTTTGTATCCGTTATTACTTAATATCGTTCCTTTTCACTTTTTAGGTATCTCGAAGGCAAAATACTGGAATGACACTTATTCGGACGAAAAGGCGCGAATATACGAAGAAAATGGCCAAAGTCAAGAATCGAGACACTCAGGCTGCTGGAACTAAAGGGGACGGCGTCAGGCACAACTAGCGACGCCGTCGGACAACTTTTGTGACGACTCAGTAGCCAAATTGCCCATTTACAAGTGACGGCTTCAGGTTTTAAAAGAGTAGGGCGTCGCAACTCAGACGGCCTAGATTTGATCCAGATGACGTTAGAGACTGAAGGGACGGCATCACAGGCATAAGGTGACGCCGTCGCAATACTAACGTGGCCAAGACGAAACCCTAATAACGGCGACCCGACGGCGTCACAAATCAAAGGGTGACGCCGTCGCATGTGTAATCTTATATATAGAAAAAGAATTTTTTAGTTTTGAGGGTGTAGTCTTTTGGAATAAAAACCTAAACCGAACCAAGGCTGTCTTGTACAATATTTTAGGGTTCCATACCCTATCTTACATCAAGATAAGTGTTTTACTTCATTATATCAAGTATGTCTTCAATTAATTGTGTGTATGCTTGCATGTTTACCATGTCCGGCTAATTTACTTTTGTGTTTGCTTAGGGAATATGAAACTTACTTATTGAATATTGATTGGTTGTCTCTTATCTTAATTGTTAATGATCTAGTATTGCGATAGGTCATCCATTGTGTAGTTAATGCTTGATTAATCTTTGTGAACCTTAGCTTATAGTACCTAGAGTCATTGTAGGCTAAACCATCCGAAGAGTACCTTAGTGTTAAGTTTATAAATACTAGAGATTTTGTAGGCAATAACCTTTGGTAGTTTCAAAGAGTTAGGGATAAATGCATACCCTACGACCTTAGACACACAACGCGATTAAGAATAAGGACGTGACAGCTCAACCATCAATAGGAGATAATTAAGGAGTAATAAAACCTAAGTAAACACATTTTTAAATCATCATACGAGCACATAATAATTAGACATAGACTGCCCACTAGATTAGATAATTAGATAAGTAGAGTAATCGGTAGAAATACCAACCCCCAAATCCAAACCCCGAAATTCGTACCTTTCCATTTCCTAAAAAACATAAAAAAAGATAAAAAATAATCTTCCTCAACCCCAACCTTAGCGTAGTAACTTCTCACTAGCATTCCTATTCCCTTAGAGAACAATATCAATTCCCATGGCTTACCCTAATACTACACTACAACGATTAGGTTCACTGCGTAGGGTGTTGAAAAACTTGCTCGACGAAAAGGAAGTTTCTTTGACCCCGAACGACGCTTGTAGCGTTATCAAGTTTTTGGCGCCGCTGCCGGGGAATAGAATAGCTAGTTAGTAGTCCACCTCGTTTAGGTTTCTTTGCTTGATTCCTATTAAGTAAACTTTTTTTTTCCTTTTTTTGGCTTCCTCGTAGTCTATCCCCCTTCTTCGTGACCTTTGTTCGTAAAACCTATCACTCACCATGATACGTGTCTTCTGCCGAAGATTCTTCACACTACCCGCCCCCAATCCCCCTCTCAATCCCAAAATTGAGAACGCAATCCCACAAAACCCCTCACCCGTTCACCACTTTGGAAATCACCTAGGGCAAAATGAAATAAATTGACAACAACAAAGTCCTTTCTATGACTCAGATTCTGATGAGGAATTTGATTATGGTGAAGCACTTGACAACGGGGAGGTCATTGATGAAGTTAGTTTTGAAATGGAAGAAGACCCCTCCCAATGTTTTGACCCTAGGTGTAGAATTGAGAAAGATGGCCCCTTTAACATGCAATTCCCTTGTAAGATAGGATTTGAAAGTTTTGATGCTAACTTGCACTCATTCTTACCTTTAAACATAATCTCCAGAAACCTATATAACAAAATAAAGGTGGATGAATTAGCTTATAAAGGGGATAATGTTGTTGACGCGGTCACTTACTTGGATGTGTTTGTTGGAAGTTTTTCCTATGTGGTTGAATTCATGGTCCTAGATGATTTAGGTGAATTCATTGATGGAAGTCTTACCCAAGTTATCTTTGGAACAAACTTTAAGAGAATGACTATGTTGAATGAACGGATGATCGATGGTCTAATCACATTCTCCGATGGAGTTGAAGATTTCGTCTATCAAATGCCCCGTACACACCCTAGGTTTAAGCACATTCTTACTGGTTATTGGATGGAATAGCTAGTTCTTATCTGGTTCTAACTGGTTTGTACCAGTTCTTGGCCGGAATAGGCAGTTCTTAGCTGGATCTAACTGGTTCTTGGCCAGAATAGCTGGTTCCTATTTGGAACTAACTATTTATTGGCCGGAATAGCTAGTTATTAACTGGTTATAACGGGTCTACTGGTTCTTGGCCAGAATATCCGGTTCTTAATGAGTTCTAACTGGTTCATACTGGTTCAGGCTGTTCCGGTCGTATTGACAGGTATTTCACTGAAAACGGAGTTACGGTTCTAAAGTTATGGCCTTTGAAGTTTTGACGTAAAATGTCAACTTTGGTCAAGCCGCAAGTTGTCAAACGGCAAGTAGTCAAACTGTAAAAGTCAAATCGTAGGATTGTCAAACCGCTGGAATAAAAACCGCTTAAATCAAACCGTTTCTTATTAAACGCTTAACTCAAACCGCTTAGATCAAACCACTGAAGTCAAACCGCTTGAGTTAAACCGCTTATGTCAAACCGCTAAAGACAAACCGCTTGAGTCTAATCGCTTAAGTCAAACTTCTTATGTCAAACCGCTTACGTCAAACCGCTTAAGTGAAACCGCTTTCGATACAATGAATCTAGACAAACCGCATCCAAGAACTTGACAAATAGCTTCCTTGATCTTATCAAATCACACCCAAATGACATCAAACTGCATACAAGAAAATAGTACGAGACTCAAACCGCTTCCTTGAAACTCTTCAAAAACTAAACTTTTCCAATCCAAAACACTATAACGAAGATGAATTAAGCCTCCCAAACTAAAACCTAAGCACTTATGATGATTCTAAACACAAAGGTAATATCAAAATTCAAACTTTAACACTTTTAGGGTACATAATTCACACCAACAAAACACACAAATAACCAATCTTTATGATCTAACCATGGCTCTTGATACCAATTGTTGGATATTAGTTATTATAACACACAAATAATCAATTATATGGTTCAAATCTTAGCAAGAAACTTAGAGAGATAAAGTGGGAGATGGGATCCTTTCTAGAGATAGAAAGTGGGAGAAAAACAAAGAGAAGGTTAGATTAAGAAATGAAATGTCCAACCCTCTACCTTGGGAGGTAGAGGGTATTTATAGTTTTACACAATACGCCCTCTATCGGGCTGTGGATCAGGCATACAGTGGGTAAAGACCCGTCCATCCTCCACGGTGTTACTCTAACTAACTAACTAGTAGATAACATAATGTCTACGAGCTAACATATGCTAGAAAATAGTTGGGGTGACCGACACTTCACTATGCATTTTCTAAATCCTAACAGGAATAGGCAGTTCTTAGCTGGATCTAAGTGATTCTTGGCTGGTGATAAGGTTTTAAAATGTACCTTTTTAAGGGGTCGTTTAAGCCCTTATTTGATCACTTTTGTATCCGTTATTACTTAATATCGTTCCTTTTCACTTTTTAGGTCTCTTGAAGGCAAATTGCTGGAATGACACTTATTCGGACGAAAAGGCGCGAATATACGAAGAAAATGGTCAAAGTC
This sequence comes from Chrysanthemum makinoi, assembly GCA_910596185.1. NCBI lineage: Eukaryota > Viridiplantae > Streptophyta > Magnoliopsida > Asterales > Asteraceae > Chrysanthemum > Chrysanthemum makinoi. The sequence continues at coordinate 254,422,802 of OU343218.1, forward strand.
AAGAATCGAGACACTCAAGCTGCTAAATTGAAAGGGACGGCGTCAGGTTCTAAGTGTGACGCCATCGGAACAAGTTTTGTGACGACTCAGTAGCCAAATCGCTTATTTACAAGTGACGGCATCAGGATTTAAAAGAGTAGAACGTCGCTGCTCAAACGGCCTAGATTTGATCCAGACGGCGTAAGAGACTCAAGGCGACGGCGTCACGGACATAAGGTGACGCCGTCACAATGATAACGTGGCCAAGACGAAACCCTAATAACGGCGACCCGACGGCGTCACAAATTAAAGGGTGACACCGTCGCAGTTGTAACCTTATATATAGAATCCGAATTTTTCAATTTTCAGTGTGTGTTTTACTTCATTAATTTAATTATGTCGTCAATTGATTGTGTGTATGCTTGCATGTTCCCCATGTCCGACTAATTTACTTGTGTGTTTGCTTAGGTAATATGAAACTTAATTATTGAATATTGATTGGTTGTCTCTTATCTTAATTGTGATTGACCTAGTATTGCGATAGGTCATTCGTTGTGTTATTAATGCTTGATTAATCTTTGTTGAACCTTAGTTTATAATCACCTAGAGTAATTGTAGGCTATACATCCAAAGAATACCTTAGTGTTAAGTTTATGAATCCTAGAGATTTTGTAGTCATTAACCTTTGGTAGCTTCAAAGAGTTAGGGATAAACGCATACCCTACAACCTTAGAGACACAACACGATTAAGAATAAGGACGTGACAATTCAACCATCAATAAGAGATAACTAGGGAGTAATAAAGCCTAAGCAAATACATTTTTAATCATCATACGAGCACACAACAATTAGACATAGACTACATACACATTATGATTAGATAATTAGATAGTAGAAGTAATCGGTAGAAATACCAACCCCCAAATCTAAACCCCGAGATTCGTACCTTTCCATTTCCAAAAAAAACATAAAAAGATAAAAAATAGTCTTCCTCAACCCCAACCTTAGCGTAGTAACTTCTCACTAGCATTCCTATTCCCCTAGAGAACGATATCAATTCCCGTGGCATACCCTAATACTACACTGCAACGATTAGGTTCACTACCTAGGGTGTTGACAAACTTGCTCGACGAAAAGGAAGTTCCTTTGACCCCGAATGCGCTGTGTAAGCGTATCAAGTTTTTGGCGCCGCTGCCGGGGAATAGAATAGCTAGTTAAGAGTTCACCTCGTTTAGGTTTATTTGCTTGATTCGTATCAAGTAAACTTTTTTCTCAATTTTTAGCTTCCTCGTAGTCTATCCCCCTTCTTTGTGACATTTGTTAGTAATCCCATCACTTTTCGTCATGGAAGGTAATTGCTCATCAACCAACAATCCACCACCAAATAAATCACTTTCGATCAAAAACCAACCCAATGACCAACACAACCGCTGAAGCCGTTATGTGAGTAGAAACACCGACCTTCAATATTTGCAAAAGATATTTGACATTACAATTAGGGATGCTGTTGAGAAAGTGGTCAGCGCCTCTGTAGTTGGCTCCATCATCGACAATAATTCGGAAAATGGCTTAGTGAATAAAAACATGAATGAGGAGGATAGTGCTTATTTCAATCTTTACCCCACTAAGGAAGAGGTTGCTTACCATCAATACATAATCGATAATCCCCGATCACCCATCATTAGGATATGCCCAAAGATTAGGAGAGGAAATCCTTGGAACCTCAAAATTCCTTGTATGATCGGATATAGGAATGTCGAGCACGCTTACATAGATACGAAATCTCCCATTAATGTAATGTCATCAGCTATTTACAATGACATTATGAATGAGCGACTTAAGATTAGAAGAGACCCTAAGTATCCTGGTGGTGTTTGCAACTTTGTGGGAAGAGTCAAGGATGTACACGTCTTTATAGGAAATTTCACCTACCTAGTTGATTTTGTAGTCCTAGAAGACATTGGATGTGTCATTGACTATTGCTTATGCTAAGTAGTGCTAGGAAAACCGTTTGTTGAAACATCTAAAATGAGCCATAACAAGTATGAGGGAACGGTTAGGTTTAAGGAAGGAAACGATGAGATCACTTATAGGATGCCTTGGAAGACGAATGAATATGGCCATCTATCCCTTTTTGAACGAGACAACATTAAAGCTTTTGAGGACAAAAGCAAGGACGATGTTGAAAAAGGTTTTAAATTCATGTGGGAAAGAAGGAGGCTTTATTATAAGGATTGCTTGACCCTAGGGCCTAGGTATAGAGTCGATGAAAATTTTGTCAACATGATAGAATTCTCATTGAGGATGCAAAACGAGACCACGTAAGGGCACGACTTCGAGTCTAGCTACAAGACTCATAAATAAAGAAAAGCGCTTCGTGGGGGGAACCCATGCTTAATTGTTTGATTGTTTGTGTGTCGTGTATTTTTTTATTGATTGTTTATTCTCATGTTTAAATTTGTAAAAATGCTTTATTTTGTCTTTAACCTCGTCTTAATTACATATAAGGGTATTTTACATAAGGGATAAGTGTAGGGAGGATTACACACGTTTTCATAAGAAACGTAAACATGAGAATTACAATCAATTAAAAGATATACATGTGTGTTTGTTTGAGTCAAATGCTTGTATCGAGTCATAATGGATGTTTTGCAGGAAATTTTTCCAAATTCTAAAGATGTAAATTTTCTAGATTTTTTTTCCAGAAAATTGCAGATCAGTTTCTGTCAGGATAAACTGACGAAGTCAGGATCGCAACCTGACGGCGTCAGGAGGAGCAGAAACAACTTATGACTTTTTCTCATTTTCGGAGTTACTTATAAATTTTTGGAATTTTCCAGGTCTTAATTTTCCAGAAAATATCTAAACATCCATTCCACAAGCATTATATCCTAGTTTAGTAGAGTCTTATATATATTGTTACCGCCGATTTTACGCGAAGGTTTCGTTGGTTTTCTTCAAGTGTGCAGGTTTAATTTACCAAGAAGAAGATACATAAGATGAGGAGGAGCTTTTAACGCAAACATTCTTTTTGAAGAAAGATGTAACCACCACTTCACACGGATCCTACCGAGCTAATCAAGGGAGTATTAGTTTCTTTCGTCTTTAATTACCTTCCATTATCATAACTTTGATACTTTCGGGGAACATTGGGGACAATGTTCAGTTTAAGTGTAGGGATGGAAAAATAAATCGGGAACTTTGAAACTATGCTTATCCTTGACTATTTGCTTTGTCCAATTTCACTTGTGTAATAAACCATGAGAAATATCGGTTAGGGTAATTTTGGCACCAAATTTAAAAATTTTCATGACATATAGGAGTGGGCCATTAGATTTGGAATATCAATGAAGAGCATTGTTTACAATCCACCCCCAAATGTACCCCCAAATCGCCTTAGCCTACCTTGTATGCACTCACTTTTAATGCATTATTGTTATCACACTAAACCCTTAGTTCAATTATCTTGTTGCTTGCATAAGTTGCTAAGTTGAGTCATATCCTTTGTACACAGTTTTGGGACGATTGAAACTCATGGGAAAAGTTAAGTTTTATGAAATGACGGGAAGGAACGTTAAATTCAAATTCCCTTTATTTGCATAATTATGTACTCCAAGTGTTTTAATCATTTCAATTCGGGTCAAATTAGTGTTAGAGTAATAAAAACTCAAGTGTAGGGATGTGCCTATAAATCCCTACTATTTTGATGTTATCGTAGAGGATGGTAGAGTAAAAGTGTATGAAAAAAAAAGAAAAAAAAAGAAATACGGGCTACCGTCCTACATCTATATTTTAATTTGTGTTTGTTTATTTCAAGTTATTTAGAGTTTAGAGTGTCGAGTATTGGCTTAGCAATGCCATTCATCCCACCAAACCCTTTGTTTCCCTACCGTAAGCCTAACATTACAACCCTTTAAAAGACCTCTTGGATAGTTTTTCCTAGGTGCTTACGCCAAAGCGATGGAGGTTTGATCTAGTCTCAAGCCTATGGTAATCTATGTACTAGGATCGGTTAATGAGTGTGTATCTTCCATTTCCAACTTGTTATATTTCATATACACCCGAGAGATGTGAGTATCCAAACCCATGTGAGGTGCTAGTATGTAATTTCCGTGTTTGTTATGACTTTTGCGGGGCTTATATGTGTTGTGGATCGTTCTAAACTAATGCTTCATGACCCCTAACTTATAAATCAATTGGCTAAAAGCACATTTGCTTGAGGACAAGCAAATACCAAGTGTAGGGATATTTGATAAGGTTTTAAAATGTACCTTTTTTAGGGGTCGTTTAAGCCTTTATTTGATCACTTTTGTATCCGTTATTACTTAATATCGTTCCTTTTCACTTTTTAGGTCTCTTGAAGGCAAATTGCTGGAATGACACTTATTCGGACGAAAAGGCGTGAATATACGAAGAAAATGGCCAAAGTCAAGAAATCGAGACACTCAAGCTGCTAAATTGAAAGGGGACGGCGTCAGGTTCTAAGTGTGATGCCGTCGGAACAAGTTTTGTGACGACTCAGTAGCCAAATTGCTTATTTACAAGTGATGGCATCAGGTTTTAAAAGAGTAGGACGTCGCTGCTCAGACGGCATAGATTTGATCCAGACGACGTCAGAGACTCAAGGCGACGGCGTCACGGACATAAGGTGACGCCGTCACAAAGATAACATGGCCAAGACGAAACCCTAATAACGGCGACCCGACGGCGTCACAAATTAAAGGGTGACGCCGTCGCAGTTGTAACCTTATATATAGAATCCGAATTTTTCAGTTTTCAGTGTGTTTTACTTCATTAATTTAATTATGTCTTCAATTGATTGTGTGTATGCTTGCATGTTCCCCATGTCCGGCTAATTTACTTGTGTGTTTGCTTAGGTAATATGAAACTTAATTATTGAATATTGATTGGTTGTCTCTTATCTTAATTGTGATTGGTCTAGTATTGCGATAGGTTCATTTGTTGTGTTATTAAATGCTTTATTAATCGTTGTTGAACCTT
>OU343218.1:255152253-255465183 GCA_910596185.1 Chrysanthemum makinoi
ACCAAAAATGATATCATCAACATAAATTTGAACAATCAAAATATCCTCCCGTGACATTGAATGAAAATTTTGGATCAACAGTTCCTTTGGTAGCAATTAGCGAAGAAATTTTGACGGTTTGTCATACCGGGCGTAGGGGCTTGTTTGAACCATAAAGAGCCTTTTTGAGCTTGTACACGTAGTTAGGATGATCTGAATCAGCGAACCCGTCCGGTTGACCCATAAACTTCTTCACGGAGTTGACCATTCAAACGCCGTTTTACATCCATCGATAAACCGTGATATTCTTGTGTGCGGCATATGCCGAAATATCCGTCTGACTTCAAGTCGAGCCAGGGTGCAAACGATTCTTCATATCGATTCCTTCTTCGAGAATACCCTTTAGCCACAAGGCGAGATTTGTTGCGAATAACATTGCCTTCAACATCCATTTTGTTTTTCGGATCCACTTTAGTCCAATGACATAAATTCCATCGTGCGTGGAACAAGTTCCCGGACTTGAGACGTTTGGTGATTTAACTCTTCTTGCATTGATTCAATCCAATTGTCATATGTCATAGCTTCTTTGATGTTACGTGGTTCATCTTGACAAACAGTGAGTGCATATACACAAGTTTCAAATCGAGATGAAGTCGTTGTCTTGTCATAAGCGGGGTTAGAAGGATCGCCAATCACATTTACTAAGGGATGATCTTTTGTCCATTTATGTGTCGAAGGGTGATGATTGAATGTTGAATGCATGTTAGACGGTTCCAAATTGCGTGAAGATGACTCGCCAATGTCTGGAATGGTTGGAGCCGGAGCAAATGGATTGAAGAAAGCATTTCCGTCATAATCTGCGTGTGCGGGTACTTCTTGATTATGTGATTCATCATTTGTGTCGGTGTTGGATGCAATGTGTTCTTCTGTTGATTGAGAATCATTGGCGGTGCATGCAGTTACCGCCAGTTGTTGTTGTTGGAGCGGTGTATCGGTATTGGAGTATGATCGGGGTGTCGTGAAGCAGTCGATACATCCGGAGCACTACTTTCGGGAATCTCATCAAACAGAGGAGCAAACAATGTTTCTAATTGTTGACGAGTGAATTCCATGGGTGGAACAGGTGATGAAGAAGGAAAGTTTAGACGGTTGGATGCGGGTCCTAAGCGGTTTTGCTCGAAGTCATTTCGTAAGCTCATCAAAGTTGACATGAACGGTTTCCATCATTTGTCAAGTTCGACGATTCCAAATTTTAAATCCTTTTGAATTTTCACAGTAACCAATGAACACTCAATGTCGACTTTCGGTCGAAGTTTACCAATATCATCCGATCATTTTTGGATAGCAAAGTGCAGAAAACATGAAAATATCGATATCGGTTTGCGGTTGTGAAGAATCTCATATGGAGTTTTATTATGACGCGTATGAATGATGGAACGATTTTGAGTAAAACATGCGATTGAGACAACTTCAACCCACAAGAAATCCGGTAATTGTGAGAAAATCAACATCGTTCGAGCAGCCTCCACTAACGTTCGGTTTCGTCTTTCAACAACACCATTTTGTTCAGGAGTACGAGCAATCAAGGTCTGATGTGTGATTCCAACTTTCTCAAAATAAGCACGAAGTGTTTGATTTTTGAATTCAGTTCCATTGTCTGTTCTTATAACGCGGACAGTGTGTTTGAGTTGAACTCAATCTTTTGAGAAAGGTGATAATCATTGGTGGAGCTTGATCTTTAGTTCGGAGAAAATAGACCCAAGTCCATCGTGAATAATCATCAACAATAACCATAATGTATCGTTTTCCATTCACACTTTGTACACGCATAGGGCCATATAATCCATATGAAGCAAATTAAGAACATGTTGAGAACTTGGTTCGGTTTTGAGGAAAGTTAGATCTCTTGCTCTTGCCTTGTTCACAAGCCGAACATAAATGATCTTTGGTGTATCGGAACCTTGGAAGACCATAAACTAACTTATGACGGCGAGTTCATCATGGTTTTGAAGTTTAAATGAGAAAGCCTTTTGTGCCATAATCATGATTTTGTCGAAGTTGCTTTGGGGAGAAGACAAATCGGTGAAGATGCAATCATATCAGACATAGGAATCGTATAAAGATTTGTGCTCGATTTCGGTGAGTAAATCATGTCCTTCCAAGTCACGTCGTAACATGTTTTGAGGGAACGCAACTTCCAAATCATCATCACAGAATTGTCCAACCGAGAAAAGATTGTGTCCAAGACCTTCAACATAATAAACCCGACTGATCTCGATGTTTCCATTGACATAATCTCCATATCCCATTATTGCAGCAAAATGATCATTCCCGAATCTGACAGTACCGATGAACTTAGAAACAAAGTTTATTAACACTTTAGATTTGTCATATGTCGGGTACATCCGCTATCAACAATCCACATAACGAGTTGAATCACCTGCAACACACGAAGACAACGAGGGTGGTATGATAGAAGCAATGGAACCCAAAGAGTTAGTGGGTTCCATTATGTTAGTGTTACACACATTTGCACATTTAGGAATCCATTTAAAACTTGAGGTACGCTGCAACCATTGTTGCCATAACCAATTATGTTTCGCTTTGGTCTTAGTGAAGTCACTAGGTGAGTACACTTTCTTAGGAGATGTTTTTGCAAAGAATGGGTGTGTCTGATTTCTCGAAACTACATTGTGCACCTTCCCTAAATTCGATTTTGCAACTATTGAGGACCTAGAGGGAGAGCCAAATATAGATTTCTTAGAACGAGCTAACAGAGAGTTTGCAACACATTTATCATGATTACCGGACATCATATTTTTACGACAAAAAACACAGGAGGCATTAACGTTTGAAACGTTTATAGACTTATCATTCGTTACACTGACATTAGAATTACAAGTTGCCAAATTTGAATCTAAAGCAGATGCAACATGATTTTTATTCGATTTCTTAAGATGAACTTCTACTTGATGTCGGACGAGTGCTCTTCCTATGTTGCGAGATCCTAGTATTTTCTTGGTGTCTCTTATTCTCAGATCTTCTAACATTAGTAGCGCAACTATTCTGTAGAAGTGGAAGAAAGCAAATTAGTTCCCGAGAGTTTTATCAATTATATACATGCCAGGAGCAATCACGTTTGTGTTACTAGACTTGCTAGATTTTTGTTTAGCTAGCATTTCTTTAAGCTCAATGATGATGTGTTTTGATCTGAATTATGGAATTTAATCTTCCTTGTTCACCCAACATTTGTCGAGTGTATTCAACATGGTGATCATGTTCTTTTGACGCTTCAATCGAACAGTTTTAAGAGAATCAAAAATCGTTTTATATTCCTGTTTGACTTGTGCAATCTCTTGTTCATGTTTGAAAATTTGACATTTTAACGATGCATTTTCATCATCAAGAAATTCGACTTTTGAAATTCGCGACTGATCCAAAGACACCTTTTCCATGTGATTTTGTAAAGCAAGTTTAGATTCAATTGTCTTAGACTGACACCATTGAAGTCTTCGTTTAAGTCGAAATCTCCATTGAAAGTGTAGATTTGACATCATCATTTCGTGAAAACATTTTTTCATTTTCCTCTTTTAATTTCTCAATTTCATGCCTTAACATCTGATTGTCCATTTCCAATGTTTGAACCATATTGAGATTCTCAGCAGATTAACACAGTATCATTCACGAAAGCAAATTCACAATATATAACCATAGAAGCAATATTAGCAGAAAGAGCATCTTCTAACAATTGATCAAAGGCATTTTGAAGATCTTGGTTTTTGCATTGTTCTTGTGAAACAGAGTTTTCAAGTGTGTTAAAAGCTTCAATCATTGAAGTCACCTCTTGTTGAAGTTCCCTTTCCTAGTGTGTTGCACACAGACGCAAATGTGCGACATGAGGTGAGATTTGGGTTTGAAACATTTGTCTTTGCTCTCTTGCATAAGCAGATTGAAAATTTGATGCTTTTAACTCAGAATTTTTCTCAATTGCCGTTTCTAAAAATGAAATATCTTCCATAAATGTTTGAAAGTATCGTAATACTAAATAAGATTTAGGAGTTTTTGGCAATGAGTTGCTTTTGCAAGAGGACGGTATAGGACCATTTATTTGTGCAACACTGTGAACGGGGCCTTCTACACAAGATGCCTCAGTTTTTCAGAGAAAGATTATACGTTGGTGTTGAAATGACATTCAGTTTGTAAGAAGCATTTTCTCTTGTGTAATCATATGGTAAAATTCCATTTTGACGCATGTTTAAGCGACGATCATCTTGTGTTGTTCCTCAATTCAAATAACAAGTTGCATGCTTAGATCTAAAAGACATTGAGCACTATACAATTTGGGCATTTCCTTGAGAGCTGTGTGAAGAAAACGTGGTGATTATACCCAAGAGCAAAACGTTTTGAGTCATCAGGACTCGGAAGTAAAGTTGACATTTCAATCTGTTTTACTGAGTGGCCAATCTTATATACAACAATACCAAAATCTTTTAACCGTCTTTCCAATCGAAGAATTTCCTCGATTTGATCATCAATACGCTTCTTAGATTTCTTCTTGAATTCAGAAAAATTTGACCGACTTTTTGAAAAATCTTGTTTAGTATTTGAAAGTTCCGTTTGAACATTGTCAATGTTTTTCGAAGTTCGACTTTTCTTGTTCAATTTTAGAAATCTTTTCGTTATTTGTCGCAACAATTTCATGCATTTGATGTTGAAGATTTTGTTCGTTAACGTAAGATTTTTGAAAGGCCACTTCAAAACTTGTTTCTCGGGTGGTGTTTGTTTCAAAATCATTTATCCGTTTTCGACAACTCTCAAGTTCAGCAGTCAAGGAGGTAATCTCAGTCCTAAGGTTATGGTTTATTTCATTACATTTTGCGGTTTGAGCTTGAAATGGCGAAGTAATGAAGTCGATATTCTGTCTGGACCATGAATTGCTTCACTCTGTTCAATATGCTCATTATTTTCATCATCACTTAAGTCATCAAATGTAACCACGGGGTTAATTTGATCAACTTCATTATGATTAAGTGATGATTCATGTTGAACATTGCTGCTCATCGATGCAGATGCAGAACACAATTGCATTTATGAGACATATATCGTGTCGGTACGAGATAGACCGTGCTGTGTCATAGACCTGGTCCATTCTCTGTTTGAATGATGTGATGTTCTTGCATATTTTCCATCAAAATAACTGCAGCATTTGCTTCCTAATCTTCATATTCATCATCTCAGAGTATCCGCCATAAAACCTTGCTGAGTTTCATGAGTTCTCCTCCCGCTTCATCCTTGTATGCCATCATCATGACTTGCTTATAGTAATCTCCTCCTCTTGTTCGTGGTTCAGGACAAGCATTAGCAAGATGTCCTTGTTTTTTGCAATTATAGCAGCGAATAGTAGATCCTCTAAGTCGGTGAATTCCCTGTTTCCACAACTTGAACATTTCTTCTTGAAAGTATTTCCGATCCCCTGCTGATGTTTGACCATTCCTGAATTACCAATACCCACTTGTAATCATACAACGACCACTAGTTCTGTCTCAACCTCAACTTTGCCACCTTGTATAACAACATGACTTTTGGGATTTGATGAAGAACGAAGACGATTGTTTGACTGAGTAGAGAACTTGGAGAAGGCTTTAGCAATAAAGGCCATTCCATGATTTAATGCTTCAAAGGCATCAACTTGATCATCATTGATTTGAGCAGAGTATGCAGTGTTAGAATCTCCTGCGGGTGTGAGTTGATGAAAAGGTGTAGGTGGAGCATAACTAAAGTGACGTTGTTGTTGATCGAAAGCATGATTTGACTTTGGGTAAGGAGTTGGATAACCATGTGCCATGAGAGAAATCTAATTAGCAATTGGTGGTGTAGGGAAACCATGTGTGCCACGAGCTTCTTTATCTTTGATAACTTCATATTGATGATGTTTCAGATAATCATACAATAATCCATGCTTGACTTCATGAAGATCCTTGACTTGTCGAACAAACGTAACATACTTATGCCAATCCGGTCCTAATGAGTTCAGAAACTTGGTGTTAATAGCAATTGTTGGAAGATCAATCTTATGTCGATGCAAATCATTGACCACATTTGTGAAACGATGATAATATGATTCAAGTGATTCCCAGGCTCAATGGTAAACACATCAAAGTTGTGATATAGCTTAGACTCCATGTCGATCTTATTCAGCTTCATGCCTTCCATTAAAAGATGAATTTGTTCCCACATAGCTTTTGCAGTTATCTGTGCATCAATACTTTTGTAAATCGGATTAGGAATTCCAAGAAGTATTTATTGCATAGCAAGCTCATCAGCTTCAAGATGAAGTAGTTGTTCTGGTGTTAAACGACTAAGTGGAACAATTGTGATAGTATCGGTCTCGTGGAACAATTTGTAGGGTCGCCGGAACAGTTTCAGTTGGCATTTGAAACGGTCCTTCTAATATCACCTTCTTTAGATACTTACCATGAGGTTTCCTGAGTTCCATATACCTTAGAAATCGACTTGACCATTGCGCATAATTTCCTGGTGTAAGCATTGGAGGACGTGTAAGCATTGCTAACTTGTAACAGCTTCGCACATTTGAGAAAACCAAGTTTGTTGTTGAGGGATTTGTGGAACCATTGACGTTCATTGTGGTCCTTGTTGAGGATGGTTTGGAGTATATTGTTGATTAAATTGCTTGTTGTTGATTCCATTGTTGATGTTGTGGACTGAGTTGTTGTTGTTGTTGTTGTTGATTATGAGTGTAAGGAAAATAGTTGGATGATGGTGGTTGAGACATATTTGTGAAGTGATGTTGATCGTTAAGAATAATTAAGGTTGAGGTTGTTTAGACTTAGGTAGATGAGTAGAAGAAAACCAAACTTGCATAAATCCAAACTTGCTAGCAAGAAACTCGCAGACAAGAAACTTGCAGAAAGAAACTCGCAGAATGCAAACTCAGAGGAAGAAACTCGCCAAACCGCAAACTCGCATAAATGCATTTAAACTCGCCAAAAATGCAAGCTCGCAGAAATTCAAGACAGAAACTCGCCAAAACTGCAAACTAGCAGAAATTCAGACAGAAACTCGCGAAAAATGCAAGCTCGCAGAAATTCAAGACAGAAACTCGCCAAAACTGCAAACTCGCAGAAACTCGCCAAAAATGCAAACTCGCAGAAATTCGAGACAGAAACTCGCCAAACTGCAAGGAGAAACTCGCAGAAACTCATAAGAAACACGTATTCAGTCCAAAAAGTCCATAAATTTCAATCTAAAACACGTTTTTAAGTACGGATTTCTATTAAATCTAATCAATATTAACCTAAATTATCCCTTGGCTCTTGATACCACTTGTTAGGTCACCATATTATCACAACAATATGTATTTCAAGAGAGAGAAAGTTTTAGTGAGAGAAAGTGGAAGGAACTAATGAATGATTAATGAAAATGATAATTGCAATTAGAACCAACAACCCTCTCCCTTCAAGGGAGGGGGTATTTATAGTGTTTACATAAGTAGGGATGTTTTCCCTTGGTTCTAGAAGAACCTTCTATCACAGCTCATGGGCTTACTACATGAGCTGTGAAACTAATTACAAACATTTATAAACCATAATTATTAACGACCTATTACAAATGAAATGACCTACACTTGATAATAAAACATGTTCCTAATAGATGTAGCATAAAGCGGCGTGGCGGCATTGCGTAGCGGCATGACCTGTAACCACCGAAAAATTTCCGTCTATATTAAACTAATACTTATCTATTTTCTACGTCTAATTTTTTTTAAACGTAAACAGTTTATCTAATCACAACCACTAATGTGACGTAACTCACATTTTCAATAAATGTGCTCACACGCGGACCGACACCAACGACCTTATGTTTATTTCACATAAACAACTTTATATGTCAAGTATCAAAAGTTTTCAACTTTTATTTACCACTTTACGTTATTTCGTTAACGTACGATTATTAAACTTTCAAACTAAACGTTATCTATTTATTAGAATTTACGCGAAAACCCTAATTTATTATAACTATGATTTTACTAAATCATAAATACTAAAGTACAACATTTTATACCTAGAGTACAAGTCTTTAAAGCACAAAAACCAAACTTTATATTATTTTCCTTAGTCTACAAATCTACGATTTTATGTAAATTAAATCACAAAGTCTAATTAATATGCATATATAATTTTTATTAATGTACAAGTCATTCATGCACATGTACAAGTCATTAATTCATAAAAGCTTAATACATATATAAATCACATTATAAACCTCAGTGTACTCACTATAAGACACATAATACAAGTCCTTAATGCACAAGCCTTAAACTAGATTTTCTTATACTTTACAAACATAAAGTACAAGTTCCTAAAGCACATGGTACAAGTACATTAAGCCAATTCATGACCCTTGTTCCACTCTAGTTCATTTTGAACCAAAAACGAACTAAACTAGCCTTAATCTAGTTCTATTCTAACTAAACAACAATAAAGAGTATTCTAAACCCTAACTAGGCCAAAATTAATCCACATCACCTTGTCTACTACCTTTGTGGCTAAAAATCGAACAAGCCACCATGTTCCCTAGATTTTCAACAAAGTAAATATAATATATTAAGCTTCCTACGTGTTTTATTTTAAATCATTCGAACCATAAGGCCTTAAATAAGACAAGTATACATTTAGGTGTTTCTTTCTTAACCAAACCCTAACTTTGTGGCAAAGGATCAAACAAGTCACCTTGTCCCTTAACTCATAGATGTGGCAAATTACCTACCATGAACCTTAAACCACTTTCCCTATAAATATGACCCATACACTTTTTTTTTACTCATCACCGTTCAAAACCCACAAAACACTCGCGCACTCACCTACATTCTGATCTAGAGCAACAAATAGGAGTAAAGGAAAGGGGGGACAAAAGGGCCTAGGAGGAAGGAAAGAGCTTGATTTCACTTTAGAAGCCCCTTGGTCGAAATTCCCTCTTAGTCGAGTTCCAAGATTGTAAGTCTTTTAAACTCATTCAATTTCGTTATCACTTTTAATATCAAGTACATACTGTTAAAAAGGATTTTATAAGGAAAACGTAGCTGTTTGAATCACCCAAAACGAGTACACGAGTCAAAAGATACGGCCAAATGAAGTTCCCAAAAGGCTGTCAAAACTTTCTGTAACAGAAAGTTTGGGCACGCAAAACAAGGCACTTCTGGTCCATTTCATCAAAAAGTTAAAACACAAAAGTTGTTCGAAACGATGTTTTCTCAAAAAATTTAGCGCACGGGTCCAGAAAACGCAAAACGAAGGCTAAATTTAGTCATAAACTTAACAGCTGTCATATGCTTTTATAAAACCAAGCCAAGCACCCATTTTCCCGGATTTATTTCTCCTTAACACAAGTCTATAAAATAAATGGTTTATGCCAACTTAGAGAGGGCACGACCAAGTTTCTAAAACACCAAGAACGTTCTTAAAATCTTTTCATGCCTCGCTTTTATTAAACCTTGAACATGGTGTCTTGCGAACCTTTTCAAACGTACCCCCTTTTGTGAACTTTTCAAAAATAAGCTAAAACATAAGCTAATAAGCTGTTATAAGTTTGTTTTCAAAACATTATTAACTTATATTTACAATTCGAAGAAAGTCTCGCCTTTTTCTAAACCTGAAACACATTAAAACGAAAGAATGACTATTTTTGCAAACGACTTAAAGCGTCAAGGGCCTAAATTGCCAAAACTCTTATACTTTTTATAACAAGGATTAAGATTTTAATCAACTTGAGACATAGGGGGTATAAAGTGTCACTTTTGAAACTAAAAGGGTATAAATTGTAATTTTACAAAGTTCAAGGGTATAAAGTGCCAATATTTAAAACTATAAGGGTATAAGGTGTAACATTTTATATATTATTTCGGAAGTATGATCTTCATGCTTAACAAACTATTTTAGATAAAATAATATACGAAGTATTTCTGTATCGTTAACGATCGATCGAACCTTGAAGATGAAATATCATAAAACATAAATTATCATCCACTAACTTTCGAAGAGACTTCAAAACTACAAATGTCATCAATAATGAAACTTGACATACCAATCCAGGTCGCGTGTCGGAGCCGTTTATTCTCACAACTTGAATTACTTACAGAACACTGTATCACCAAGGTGAGTTTCATAGCCCTATTTTCAATTGTTTTATACTATTTTTGGGGGAGATACATGCTCAATTACCTATTTTTACTTTCACAAGTACTCAAAACTTTTACATATTACTGTGAGTTCGTAGCCCTTACTTTTATACGTTTGAATTACTTTTGGGGAAGATACGTGCTCAACTATTTTCATTTACTTTCACAAGTACTCTATACTTTTACATATTAATGTGAGTCATAGCTTTTACTTGTTTAATTTCTTTATAAACTCTTTTGGGGGAGATACATGCTCAAATACTTGTTTTGACTTCCATAAATACTCAAAATATTTATACTCTTATTCTACGCTATACTTTTGATACTTTTGGATACGAAGTGTAGTTACGATATGTGCCTTAATGTGTTACACTTATTTTTATACGCTTTATTCTTTAGCAACTGTTTAACTCCTGGATGGAGCCGTTGGAGAGCTATTGATAGTACTATTGGGCTGACGCCCCCACCCTTGGTCCCAGATTCATGGCCTTGGGTGAATATAATCCAGTATTCTTGTTTATTCTTGTCATGAGGTTCAGTTGGTTGTTATGCTTTACATTAAGTACTCACATATATCGTATACACATATGTCCTACTCATACTATATATTAGTAGTGGCTTGTAAACACACAGGTAGCAAGTTTTGTATGAGCGGGATTTGCAACTGAGTGGATTTACAATGCTTTTGCTGTGGAAACATTCTTAAAAGCACATATGTCTTACTATATTTTAGCAGTGGGTTGTGAACACACAGGTTGCAATTTTTGTATGGGCGGGATTTGCAACTGAGTGGATTTACAATGCCTTTGCTTTGGAAACTTTCTTTAAAGACTTTTCAACTTATTTTCAACAAACTCTATGAACTCACCAACCTTTGTGTTGACACTTTTTAGCATGTTTATCTCAGGTTAGTACGGCGACAGCGGATGCATGGATCATAAACTCATTTGCATGTTTTGGAGACTTATGCTTTTATCCTTTACCATTCGATACATTTTGAAAATATATATGTAATCATATACCTTGGGACCTATTGTAATAACTCTGATTTAAATAATTCGAATGGTAACTTTTCAAAACGTCTCATTTAGAGGTAGTTTTCTATACCTTGTGCTTTGTATTAAGAAGTAGCTCCCCATTGACACTATCGTTCCGCTGCGATATTTTGAGGGTGTTACAGAATGGTATCAGAGCCTTGGTTATAGAGAACTAGGTTGCATTTAGTACCTAGACTATAACTACTATATACGTTAAGTCTCTCCTCCCTATCGCCTTGCACTCTTAAAACTTTTTCACTTATACCCACGCTGCTGGAGGTTATGGTTTTTGTACCGATAGGGAAATCCCAGAATTTAGTCAAGCCATAAAAAATGTGAAGCTCAGTAATAACTGGTTATTTAACTCGATCTTGTGACAGTTCTTGTTTGATGAGACATGAGGTTGAGTTAAATAAAGGTTATTATTTAGCTGTAGAGATTTGATGATTTGCTCGAGGGTGGGAGTTCTCTTTAGGATACTTTTGAGGAATTGTTAGAAACTAAATTTCTATGACTTTAGAACCTAGGAGAGATTTCTACGTTCCAAATGCGACACTGCCTAGATACCCACACTACACTCCTCCTCCACCATTTAAGATCGGGTGATAGCAACATCAATCGCTAAGATATGTGTGCTTGGTGAAATGTACACGTGTGAAAGGAGGCAATTATAATTATAGTGGCCAACATAATTATAAATGAATCAAGACATACATGGACATATGTGACCATGCTTACATTGATCAGCATTGGCACCCTTTAGGAAGCAACTCGTGATGTGATATTATGTGTGGGAATGTTAAGTATAGATTGGATGGTAAACGGTTTTCCCTCATCTCTGACGTTCACTAAATGTCCTTCCTGGTAGAAAACATGGCATCAAGGAGGATAACTCGCAGCACTAGCCGAGGAGGTGCGACACTAAGAGGTGGAAGGACTAGTGAACGTGGAGGTAGAGGAGGTGGTGACATTGGTAACAATAATAACAACGATGGTGGAAATCTTGATTTTGTCGCCATCATCTCTCAACAGCTTCGAAACTTGCTTCCTACCATTGTCACTCAGGTTGGCAATCATATCAATAACTCGAGAAACCACGGAAGCATAAATGTCGACACCAATGATGTAGGAGGGAATGGTAATAACAACAACAAAACTGGGTGCACGTATAAGGAATTTACGACATGCAAGCCAATAGAGTTTAATGGTAAGGGAGGTGCATTGGAGTATACTCAATGGATTGAAAAGATGGAGTCAGTGATCGACATTAGTAGTTGTGCAATACATGAGAAGGTGAAGTATGCTGCATGCTTGCTGTCAGGAAAGGCATTTACATGGTGGAACACGCAGATTCAAGCTAGGGGAGGGAAGCAGCTGTAGGTATGACATAGGACGACTTTAAGGCACTATTAAAAGAGGAATACTGCCCAGACAATGAGATGCAAAAGCTGGAAGGTGAACTTTGGCATCACACTATGGTAGGGGCTGATCATACAGCCTACACAGATCAATTTCATGAGTTAGCCAAACTAGTTCCTCATCTGGTTACCCCTGGATCAAAGAGGATCGAGAGGTACATCTATGGTCTTGTCCCAGAAATTCGTGGAACTGTGAAAGCAACCGAGCCTTCTATAACTCAGAGTGCAATATTGAAATTAGGGACTCTAACAGATGAGATGGTTAGGAATGGAATTTTGAAGAACAGTGATAAAAGGAAGGGAGCGAATGAGTTGGACAAACAAACGGGCACAATGGTTGACAACAAGAAGGAAAAAACCTTTGCGGCAACTAGTTCTAGTCAGAAAGGATATGTGGGTCCATATCCTAAGTGTGCTAAATGTGCTTATCATCATCAGGGGTCTGTGCCCTGTCGTGTGTGTACAAACTGCAATCAGTTGGGTCATTTTTCAAATCGGTGTAGAGCACCAGTGAATGAAACCAACATAAAGAATAACCAAAGGACATGCTATGAGTGTAACAGGCCGGATCACCTCCGGAATGCGTGTCCTAGGTTGAAGAGGGCACCGAGACAAATACAAGGTAATCTAGCTTTAGCAATTGAAGGAACTAACCCAAACCCTGGAACCCATAACAGTCCGCCTCGTGCTCGAGCATTCTATTTAGGTCATGTGGATGCAGCCCACAACGCATAACAGGTACACTTTCCATAGACAATTAGTATTCTACCATATTGTTCATTTCCAGTGAAACTTAGCTTTTCCATATAGAATTTATGCCTCTGTTTGATAAGAACCTAGATACGTAAGCTTTGGTATAATTACTTTGCCAATACACACCGATTATTCGTTAGAATCGTTTCAACACCTAACACAAACTGAATCTCGGGACGAGATTCCATTTAAGGGGTGAGATTGTAACCACCAGAAAATTTTCGTTTATATTAAACTAACACTTATCTATTTTCTACGTCTAATTTTTTTTAAACGTAAACAGTTTATCTAATCACAACAACTAATGTGACGTAACTCACATTTTTAATAAATGTGCTCACACGCGGACCGACACCAACGACCTTATATTTATTTCACATAAACAACTTTATATGTCAAGTATCAAAAGTTTTCAACTTTTATTTACCACTTTACGTTATTTCGTTAACGTATGATTATTAAACTTTCAAACTAAACGTTATCCATTTATTAGAATTTACGCGAAAACCCTAATTTATTATAACTATGATTTTACTAAATCATAAATACTAAAGTACAACATTTTATACCTAAGAGTACAAGTCTTTAAAGCACAAAAATCTAACTTTACGTTATTTCCCTTAGTCTACAAATCTACGATTTTATGTAAATAAAATCACAAAGTCTAATTAATATGCATATATAATTTTTACTAATGTACAAGTCATTCATGCACATGTACAAGTCATTAATTCATAAAAGCTTAATACATATATAAATCACATTATAAACCTCAGTGTACTCACTATAAAACACATAATACAAGTCCTTAATGCACAAGCCTTAAACTAGATTTTCTTATACTTTACAAACCTAGAGTACAAGTTCCTAAAGCTCATGGTATAAGTACCTTAAGCCAATTCATGACCCTTGTTCCACTCTAGTTCATTTTGAACCAAAAACAAACTAAACTAGCCTTAATCTAGTTCTATTCTAACTAAACTCCAACAAAGAGTATTCTAAACCCTAACTAGGCCAAAATTAATCCACATCACCTTGTCTACTACCTTTGTGGCTAAAAATCGAACAAGCCACCATGTTCCCTAGATTTTCAACAAAGTAAATATAATATATTAAGCTTCCTATGTGTTTTATTTTAAACCATTCGAACCATAAGGCCTTAAATAAGACAAATATACATTTAGGTATTTCTTTCTAAACCAAACCCTAACTTTGTGGCAAAGGATCAAACAAGTCACCTTGTCCCTTAACTCTTAGATGTGGCAAATTACCTACCATGAACCTTAAACCACTTTGCCTATAAATACGACCCATACACTTTTTTTTTTTTACTCATCACCATTCAAAACACACAAAACACTCACACACTCACCTACATTCTGATCTAGAGCAACAAATAGGAGTAAAGGAAAGGGGGGACAATAAAGCCTAGGAGGAAGGAAAGAGCTTGATTTCACTTTAGAAGCCCCTTGGTCGAAATTCCCTCTTAGTCGAGTTCCAAGATTGTAAGTCTTTTAAACTCATTCAATTTCGTTATCACTTTTAATATCAAGTACATACTGTTAAAAAGGATTTTATAAGGAAAACGTAGTAGTTTGAATCACCCAAAACGAGAACACGAGTCTAAAGATACGGCCAAATGAAGTTCCCAAAAGGCTGTCAAAACTTTATGTGACAGAAAGTTTGGGCACGAAAAACAAGGCACTTATGGTCCGTTTCATCAAAAAGTTAAAACACGAAAGTTGTTTGGAACGACGTTTTCTTTAAAAAATCGGGAGCACGGGTCCAGAAAACGCAAAACGAAGGCTAAATTTAGTCATAAACTTAACAGCTGTCATATGCTTTTATAAAACCAAGCCAAGCACCCCTTTTCCCGGATTTATTTCTCCTTAACACAAGTCTATAAAATAAATGGTTTATGCCAACTTAGAGAGGGCATGATCAGGTTTCTAAAACACCAAGAATGTTCTTAAAATCTTTCCATGCCTCGCTTTTATTAAACCTTGAATATGGTGTCTCGCGAACCTTTTCAAACGTACCCCTTTTGTGCACTTTTAAAAAATAAGCTAAAACATAAGCTAATAAGCTGTTATAAGTTTGTTTTCAAAACATTATTAACTTATCTTTGCAATTCGCAGAAAGTCTCGCCTTTTTCTAAACCTGAAACGCATTAAAACGAAAGAATGACTATTTTTGCAAACGACTTAAAGCGTCAAGGGCCTAAATTGCCAAAAATCTTATACTTTTTATAACAAGGATTAAGATTTTAATCAACTTGAGACATAGGGGTATAAAGTGTCACTTTCGAAACTAAAAGGGTATAAATTATAATTTTACATAGTTCAAGGGTATAAAGTGTCAATATTTAAAACTATAAAGGTATAAGGTGTAACATTTTATATATTATTTCGGAAGTATATTATTCATACTTAACAAACTATTTTTGATAAAATAATATACGAAGTATTTCTCAGATCGATCGAACCTTGAAGATGAAATATCATAAAACATAAATTATCATCCACTAACTTTCGAAGAGACTTCAAAACTACAAATGTCATCAATAATGAAACTTGACATACCAATCCAGGTCGCGTGTCGGAGCCGTTTATTCTCACAACTTGAATTACTTACAGAACACTGTATCACCAAGGTGAGTTTCATAGCCCTATTTTCAATTGTTTTATACTATTTTTGGGGGAGATACATGCTCAATTACCTATTTTTACTTTCACAAGTACTCAAAACTTTTACATATTACTGTGAGTTCGTAGCCCTTACTTTTATACGTTTGAATTACTTTTGGGGAAGATACATGCTCAACTATTTTCATTTACTTTCACAAGTACTCTATACTTTTACATATTACTGTGAGTCATAGCCCCGCTTTTGCTTGTTTAATTTCTTTATAAACTCTTTTGGGGGAGAAAATGCTCAAATACTTGTTTTGACTTCCATAAATACTCAAAATATTTATACTCTTATTCTACGCTATACTTTTGATACTTTTGGATATGAAGTGTAGTTACGATATGTGCCTTAATGTGTTACACTTATTTTTATACGCTTTATTCTTTAGCAACTGTTTAACTCCTGGACGGAGCCGTTGGAGAGCTATTGATAGTACTATCGGGCTGACGCCCCCACCCTTGGTCCCAGATTCATGGCCTGGGGTGAATATAATCCAGTATTCTTGTTTATTATTGTCATGAGGTTCAGTTGACTGTTATGCTTTACATTAAGTACTTACATATATTGTATACACATATGTCCTACTCATACTATATATTAGTAGAGGCTTATAAACACACAGTTTGCAAGTTTTGTATGGGCGGGATTTGCAACTGAGTGGATTTACATTGCCTTTATTGTGGAAACATTCTTTAAAGTACATATGACTTACTATATTTTAGCAATGGGTTGTGAACACACAGGTTGCAAGTTTTGTATGGGCGGGATTTACAACTGAGTGGATTTACAATGCCTTTGCTTTGGAAACTTTCTTTAAAGACTTTTCAACTTATTTTTAACAAACTCTATGAACTCACCAACCTTTGTGTTGACACTTTTTAGCATGTTTATCTCAGGTTAGTACGGCGACAGCGGATGCATGGATCATAAAGTCATTTGAATGTTTTGGAGACTTATGCTTTTATCCTTTACTATTCGATACATTTTAAAAATATATATGTAATCATATACCTTGGGACCTCTTGTAATAACTCTGATTTAAATAATTCGAATGGTAACTTTTCAAAACGTCTCATTTAGAGGTTGTTTTCTATACCTTGTGCTTTGTATTAAGAAGTAGCACCCCATTGACACTATCGTTCTGCTGCGATATTTTGGGGGTGTTACATGACCAAGCCTCACGCCTTTGCGAGCCTTTTAGAACCATGGGTAAGGGTGAGCATTGTGTCCAACGGTCAAACCTGACCCGAACCGACAAAAAATATCCGATTTGAAAACTGAAAAAGAAAAAAACTTAAATCAAACCGAATAACTTGGTTATCGTCGGTTTTAGGTTTCGAACCGAAAAAACCGACAAAAACCGAATCGAACCAAAACCGAAAAAAACCAAAATAAAAATACAAAACCGAAACCGAACCGAAAAAGGTCGGTTCGATTCGGTTCGGTTAGATCCGGTTTATGGTATCTCTTATTATGGTATCTCTTACTCCTCTTACTTCATTTGCAATGTCCGTCTTGAGTTTTATGATGTTCGGGATGAGATTATCGAAAAATGCCCTTATAAAATATTTTTCACTAAAGACGTACCTTCTATCTTATATATTTAGTACCTAGCTTATAACTATAAAGCATTTAAGCAATTTATTTGTTAACTCGTGAAAGCTGGACAAAACTAAAACCGATCTCCTCACTGGTTTACATGCTTGTTAACTCATGAAAGCTGAACAGAATCAAAGTTGATCTCTTCGTTGGTTCAACCAATCAAGATAGTTTTAAAGACTTGATAAATGTATTCTTTATAAGCTACTTTAAAACTTTACTAAAAAGTTCATAAAAAATTGGCAATATATTATCGAGAACTAAAAAGTTCATAAAAAATTGGCAATATATTATCGAGAGGGGATTCGGTGAGATTCAAAATCAAAATAAGAAAAATTTCTAGTCACGTATTTTTAATATGATAAAGAATTTTAAAAAGAGATACATCTATTTTTATAAGTGCATATAAAACATGTGACTTACTTTTTATTTTTATTTTTCCATCTTTCTAATTTTAATTTTTATTACGATTCGATCATAACTCATATCTTATCAAGAATTATTAAATTAAGGATGCGAGTAACTTCTTTGTTCTTCGGTTCTTCCTAATTTTCATTATAACACTCTATAACCACATTGAATAATTTACACTCCTAATAAATTGGTCAAAGAATAATAAGAGTTAATTGCATTTTTGGTCCCTGTGGTTTGACCAAATTGCAGATTTGGTCCCTAAAACTTTGAAAGTGCACCAGAGGTCCTCATTTTCAAGTTTCCATTGCAAATTTGGTCCCTGGCCCCACACGCCGTTACTTCTGCTCCGTTACACATCTCACGTGGTTTGCACACGAGGGTCTTTTTGTCTTTTCACCCACCAAAATCCACTCAACCACAGGGACCAAAATGCAATTAACTCTAAAAGAAAAGTATCATTTAAGATTAGGGTTAGTAAAACAAATTATCACCTCCCTCCTCCTCCACTTCCCCGCAGCCGCCACCCTCCTCTTCTCCTGGCCACTCCTCCGCCATGCCGCACAGTTGCCATCACCACCATCACTCACCACCGTCGCCGCCATGACTCGCCACCAGCAAGATGGGACCAAGAGTGTTCGTGTATGAATTTGGTTTAGTGTAAAGGTCACAATTAGGGTGTTATTAATTAGGGTTTTCATTCGTGTTTTGGATTCGTAGCCATCCTTTCCTCGCGTCTCTCTCCTCTCTTGTTCTTGATATGGTAATCGTGGAATCAATTTCGCTTCTCTTTTAAATTATAACTGATCATAAATCTTGTGTTAAACGTTTTCGTGGATCAAAACTAGTTAAAAAATTTTTAACTAATGTTACCGTGGGTTAAATAGAGATTAAAACGAATTGATAACATGATTTAAAAACGTTCTATTAGTTTGTGTGGTGAAAATCAAGATTTAAATACCTTTTTGAATCAATCCGTGTGATAAGTTTTGTATACGGTCGGTATTGACCCGTTTGTAAATGGGTCGACTCAGTTTGGGTCTTGGATCGATTGGACTTGTGTATTTTGTTTGGGTCTCAGATTTGATTCGCTAAATTTGAAATCATTTGAGCTTATTTGGTATGGTAGAAACCGTCACGCGTACAGTTTTGGATTTGCATATTTGCTTCAGTTTTGAATCTTGAGTCATAACCTAAAGAGTTAATTGCATTTTAGGTCCCTGTGGGTGGGTGGATTTTAGTGGGTGAAAAGACAAAAAGACCCTCGTGTGCAAACCACGTGGGATGTGTAACGGAGCAGAAGTAACTGCGTGTGGGGCCAGGGACCAAATTTGCAACGGAAACTTGAAAATGAGGACCTCTTGTGCACTTTCAAAGTTTTAGAGACCAAATCTGCAATTTGGCCAAACCACAAGGACCAAAAATGCAATTAACTCGAATAATAAAGATAATAAACTACTAGTAGTAATTTACTTTAGCCTTTTATGAAACACCACGTGACACCTTACCATGAAAGAAACAAAGCCACAAGTCTTTTTCACTTTCTACTATTAACCAATCAAATTCATTTTATACAAAAATACACCCTTAGTCTTTAAACTTGCCAAAAATCATCATGTGGATTTGAAACTTGAGAAAATCATTATCGTTAGTCAAAACCTTAGGTTTTTGAGGTCGACTGCGCCTCTTAACCCGTTTTGTCTCGATCAACGACCGTTTTGAGTTATAGTAACGATAGTATAATAGACAACTTACATTTATACTATACCTTAGTAATTGGTTCATCGTCAAATTACTCAAGAACTAATCAGAGAAAAAATAGTTGTTTAAAACTTTTGCGCACTCTTTTTCATCAAACCCAATGTACAAAGCCTTCCCCCTTATCATTTTGTGCCATTGTTAGTGATTAGGGTTGTGTGAAAATAAGGTGTGTTGCTGTTGAATAGAGTTTTATTACATACGGAAACAATAAAAGGGTAACGGGTTGGCTTAGATTATCTAATGTGTAGTCATAAAAGTGCTTGGTCTATTATGCCTTTGAATATATAACTTAAAACGGACGTTGAACGAGACAAAATGGGTCAAAGGACCCAATCGGCCTAAAAAACCCAAGATTTGAACTCACGGCGATGATTTTCTCAAGTTTTAGACCCAGGCAATGATTTTTGGCAAGTTTACTGACCAACTTTGTAAACTTCACATTCCTCATCAAAATACCTGACTAATCGAAAAACTAAACTTCTATATTTGTCGTCGATTTTTTCACCTTCATCATATTTAAGGTAGTTTTTGTTTCATCTTTATTTGATCAACCCCTATTCCATCGGGCATTATTTTTCATCACAACATCATTTCCATCACATACAATCGAATCCTAAAACCAAAAACCAAAAATATGATGTTCTCGATTTGTTTAATGCCTTGGACAAGACAGTTTTTTATTGTTTTTTGTTATATTTTTTGTCTTTTATAACTTTTGACTTGTTAAACTTTATATTTTATGTTTCGTATTTTTTTCGATAGTTTTACCCACTTTATTAACAGGACAAAACAAATTTTAATCGTTTTTTTGCTCTATATTTTTTGTGTTTTACTAATTTTGGGTTGTAAAACTTTATATTTTCAATTCCGCATTTTTTATATCGCAGTTTTATAATAATAACAAAGTTTTAAAATAATTAAAAAAATAAATAAAAGAGTATTACAATCATTTTAAGAGTACAAATAACCAATTCCATTTAACATATAACATATAAACATTTACTTCCATTAGTTTGTGAGCTTCCCTAACAAGAGAAAAAAAAAGTTTGAGCCCCACTCATTGAGACTTTAAAAGCAAAAAAGCAACCCTTACGCTCTGTTCTCGAGTTTTCTTTTGTGGAAATAGAAATGATAAGTAAAGAAGTGTAAAGAAAAGAAGTGGAAAGAAAAGAAAGTTCAGATTTATATTTCATGCTCGAGTTGAAAGAAAACGAACGGAAATGAAAGAAAAATAAACAAAGTCGTGTTCTCGAGTTGGGAGGAAAAGAAAGAAAAAAAGAAAAAAATATATAGTTATACCTTTTTAAACATAAAAATATGTATATAACAAAAAATATATAAAATAACGAAGGTTATATAACTTAGTTTATAGCAAATAGTTTAGGTGTAAATTTGTTTCTTTTCAAATCCGCTCATATTTGGGCGGAAAATTTTGGAGGAAAAAACCTCTTAATTTTCCTATCAAATCCTTCTTATTTCCTTTTTTTTCTGTTTGATAAAAACTCGAGAACACAACAATTTTTTTATTCCTTTCATTTTCTTTCTTTTCCTTCCAAAAACAAACTCGAGAACGCAGCGTTAAGTTTATATAGTTAAAGCAATAAAGCTTATTAGCTTATATTCTTATGCTTATGAGCTTATATGATAGGTTTTAATAAACATAAGCCGTTTATAAACTATAAGCATACTCTAAAATCATAAACTTAAATTTTCACGGTATTATTTAACCCGAAACCTTAACTATAGGATATTTAGTATAGAATCTTTAAAAAAATGTCGGTCAAAATGAAACGACCCAAAATTAAATGACGAATTAATTTATTTTTCTTTCTCAAAAAAGTAAAGAGAAGGTCCTATGCTCATATCAATTTGTCATCTTCAGGGTTTGGTAGAATATTGGTTTCATAATTATGTTTTCAAGCTCTCCAATTTTCCTGGACCGTTGATTTTAATTTTTCTTTACTTTAATTTCAATGTCGATAAATAACTATTAGTATAATATTGACGTACCTCTTTTCGTAAACGTGCAGGACAGCGAGGCTGGGGTAGTTCAGCACCTCAGACTTTCTAAAAAGCACTATATTTTTCTTATATTAAATTGTAGTATTAAACTATTAATTAAACAATGATGTCACTTGCAAAAGACTTGCAAACAATATTTTAAAAACCGGTTTTTTTATCGACCCGATTTAGTCGCCGGTTCATCGGGTCATCGGTTTAACTGGTTGAACCGCCGGGTCAAACCGGTTCTATACATATATATATATATATACTTTTTCGTATATTTAATAATTAGTATTGCATGATCTAATAATTTATCCGTTTTTATTCATACATTCTATTAAACTGATGAAAAAAATTAAGACTATACCAATAAATTTTGCTTTTTAAGTCTACATCTATAAAAATATAGCCAAAATTTTCAAAGTGATTCTAAATTATAAAACGGTTTATAATAAAACTATATTAATTGGTGATTCTAGGATCATATATAACTATAATTTATTATTTTACAAAATTTTAACAAACATTAATTATCAACATTTTAACTTTTCAATTAAACTTAGAAAAGTTAATGAAAAAAAAAATCATTTTGTTAATTTTTTTTGATAAAAAGTAATGACCCGGCCGGGTTTATCAAACCGGGTCAATGAAAAACCGGCGGTTCAATCCGATTCTCAACCATGCAAAAACCCGGTCCTATCCGGCCTGGTCTCCGAGCCGGTTCCCGGTTCAACCGGCCGGGTCAACCCGGGTTTTAAAACATTGCTTACAAATGCATATAACTTTTCATATGCAATTCCTCTTGTTTAGAAAATATATGAAACTTTTACTTCGTGAGCAATTCTCTTGAAGATATCGACTTTAGGATACTCAATACGGTACTCATTAATTACTCAGGTCGAGTTGCAAACTCCAGAAGAAACTCAGGTAGCCAACTGAGCTAAGTCAGTCGGTTCTTTGCATCAAAGATAAGCTTAAAGCCTATTTTGGTCAGAAATCTGAATTCTTACGCACGTATGTGTAAGTATTGAAATAAAATCAACTGAAAACTTTTGATGGGTGATACAAAGACTTGTATGTAAACAAATCAAAATTACTTTTCATAGACCATGCAAGATAACAATCTCATTTTCAAATTTTGTGTTTCAAGTAACTCATTTTAAGACATAATATCTCATTCATATTAACTTAATGTTGGACATT
The DNA here is from genome assembly GCA_910596185.1 of Chrysanthemum makinoi. Lineage (NCBI taxonomy): Eukaryota > Viridiplantae > Streptophyta > Magnoliopsida > Asterales > Asteraceae > Chrysanthemum > Chrysanthemum makinoi. The sequence goes on from OU343218.1 coordinate 255,175,305, forward strand.
TTATACATCACAACGAAGCTATCTTCAAAGAGAATGGAAACTCATAAAACGTATATCACCCTACTTCCATGATTAATTTCATATATACCCAAAGTGCAAGTATTGAATGCATAATGTACAATGTTTTTAATGTATGTTTGGGTATATATGAAATTTCCAAATAAAAGGAGAGGAGATATGAAATTGCCCCTAACATATATTATGTATACATACAGTAAATAGTGTCAAAAGTTTGTAGAAAGTTAACTTTTACAAACATTTTTCCTAACATAAGGCAACCACTATCAATAAAAAGCTCAGTAAACAAAAATCACTTGCACAATGAAGTATTGATAAGCCACTCAACGGTTGTTATTATTCCTGAAATTTTCAATGTATCATTGATTAAGTTTAACCGTATACATACATTTCGTTGTAAAAAACATGACATTTTCAATAAAATATTGAAAAGCACTCAACGGTCGTAATTATTCCTCAAATTTACATTTTCTTTATAGAGGTTTTTTCATGTACCGTTTAAAAGCTTATTTATATTTTCCTTGCATGTGTTACGATTGAAACGTGTTGTCTTTTTGTTATAAAATACAAATTATCTTTGCTTGAATTGTAAACTATATATATCAAGTTTTGGGAGAGAGTAGTTCGGCTTTACAAGAAGAATACAATCATATATATGCAATACTTTCAAGACATAAAGTAATTTACGGGACCCATGCATCATCTTATTTATTCAAGTGTTTTAAGAAAAAGACGTACACAAAGCTCTTCCCCGTCATCTTTAAACATGTAACATGTTAAAAGGCTTTGAGATTTTTTGGTGGTTCAATATAATATAATGTAATATTCTTACGATAATAAATAGTATTTTCCAGTTTTTAGTTTCGTCAACAATCAAATAAAATTTTATAAAAAAAAAAACTAATAGTCAAACTCTATATTATCAAACATTGCGATTTATAAAAAGAGAAACCTTCACAAAGATTTTCCGGAAAAAGAAATAAAAAGATATCATTTTTTGGGTAAGTGGTTAACCAGGTAAAATATATTATTCATAAGAAAACGTTAATTACATATGGTAAGTGGCTAAAATACCACATAAACTTCAAGTAAAAGCTTGAAAACTACTCCCTCCGTCTTAAATTAATTGTCCATATTACCTATTTTGGATGTCTAAAAAAATTGATTTCTTTTAGAATAAATATGAATCTCAAGAATATTCTTTAGTGTTGGAAAATTGCTACAACTTTTATTAAACTTGATGAGTTTTGTCTCCTGACAATAATTTTGAGACGAAGGGAGTACGAAATAAGAGATGTTTAACATCGTAGTATATGCGAACATATGAAATAAATAGGGTTAATAACCTATTAAAGCATCATACTTGTCACAAAAATCAGTTCGACGTATCAAATAAAAAAAATACCCTTTTTGGCTATTTGACCAACTATTTTGTCCTTTATAGCATTTTAACTTAGACAACCGTATCCGTTCATAACATCCAAGTACTAAACCACGAAGACTTCCGATTTTATACATTTTACCACTCACCAACCATCGATCCCCATTTTAAACCACCACCCTGTAACCACCGTCAAAACCATCATGTTACCACCGGATTCCAACCACGCCCGGTAGCTATCTTAACCTCAATCAAGACCTACTTTCACCACCACCAACTACTCACCTAACTCAAACCCTAACCCTAACGGAACCACCACTAACCGTAATTCGTGCCATCATTCATCCACAACGCTAGGTTTCAATCGCACTAGCCATGTGCGCCTTTCATTTAGACCTAGTGGTAGATCATCATTCATCCACACCATCTTACATCCAAATATCAAAACCAACCACCATTTAACAATTACCATTGTGAATCTCTAATTGAGATCGAGGTTGTTCATGAGACGGTGTCAAGGATTTGGTGACGTGGAATACGATGCTTGAGTGGTACCGCACATGTTCAAGTACATGGTAATGAACAAATACATAACGGAATATGTACAGCACAAAGAACATGTTTTCTATGATGGCAATGATTATATTGTATGACTAAACCATGACTATTCATGTTTATTTTGACTATTCCCATGTTTTTGTGATGAGTTTTACCATAGTTACTTTTATGGGTACTAAATGTATCATAGGACAAAATAAAAGTTAATGGCCAAACTATTTTTGTCGCTACGTCTAACTGCTTTTTGTAACAAATATGATGCTTTAATAGGTTATTAACCCAAATAAATATTTACAGCCTAACAAGATTATTTTGCATACCTTTCGTAAACACCTATAACAAAAGTGTTTGGTGTTGCGTTATTAAAAGTTAAAACTCTTGTTATAATAATGTTTAAATTTTATCAAGGAAAGTATACTTTATCTAGTCCTATTAAATTTTATATATAATAAAGTTACATGATATTTTTAAAGGTAATTAAATCTAAACTTCAGTCATAAACATCAATACTTAAATTCAAGCATTTATATCTATATTATATATAATAAAAAGATCACATTGTCGAGAAATTAAACACATATTTTTTTTTAAATTATCTTTAAAACTAATTCAGATTATTTAGCCAACATTTTAAAATGACTATGATGCCAACAAATTCACTAATTCATCAATTTTTCATGATTCATTTTGTTAAATTTATTTATACATGAAAATAAACGCTAAAGTAAAGAGGCAGAATTTACAAAAGAATTATGAAAAAAATAAAAATATAAAAATAAATTACTACTAAACTATTTATCTACATGTTAACTAATGTGAATAAATTCTAAAGGTAATTTAGTACTTTTCTTGTACTTAATTTTTCTAGAACATTATCCCTATTACTATTTCTTAAAGTTATGTCCAGCAAAAATCTTCACTATCCGTAAAGTTATCGTCGAGCAAGATGTGCAACTGAGAAAATTGGTTGTTGGAAAATGTGCTATATATCGAAAGACATTTATTCGCAAGAAAATTTAGTTACACCGGTACTTACCGCCGCAAGCAGGGATACCCGGCTAGTCTTAAATAAAATGGATGATACAAACCGTGCGCAAGAATCATTTTGTGCAAAGCTAGGCTCGACCATAGAGCTTTGAATTTTGTTAATATATATAATTATATATATAGTGTTGTGTATACAGGTTATTATAAATATAGTCATGTGCAGATGATTTTGTTTAATTATTATTAGCTTCAACGTAGATCTAAGCCAAACATAAAAACAAATGGGCATGGGAACATCCTTGTCGTCAACGTTATACCATTAAATTTTGTTTTGAACGGCAACATCCATTAGAATATAATGAAATTTTGAAATCAGATACTCGTATATTCTGATTTGGTTCTAGGACCTTTTAAATTGCTACTTTGTTTAGTTTCATGTTTGCTTTCTCTTTTTTTATCGATTCAAAAACCAAATTTTCTCGGTTCGTTGTTTGATTTAGACAATACAGTTAATTTAATGATGCAGATAATAAATTATGCCGACATGGATAAGACTGTACATTGCATTGATACAAATTTTTTTGGTGACGAAAATTATTGATGAACATCACATGGTCGATGAGAAATAAATCAATCATTAACATGATGTTTGATAGCCTCTTAATTGATCATTCAGAGTCATCCATTGAATCGGTTAGAGGTGATTGAGTGTTTGTTAAATTTTATTATGCCTCTGGATCGTTTTAATTGGCTTTGAACGGAGCAGCGCACAAGGCCATACAAATTCTTGTCGTGCCCTCTTGCACCCCTTTAATATTTGTAACTATTATTAACACATCAATTTATAAAAGGACCACATGATCGTAAGTACAACTAATTTCATACATCTATCTTTTCGGTTGATATGTAGACATTTTTTCGTCCTTTCTTTTATTTACTTTCATTGAAGTGACAATGCATAATGATATTTTCAAACATTATGCATCACATACATATGAGCAAATATCAATTTTAACATGTTGAAAATTCACAAGAATAAACATGTTGAGTAATAATTTAATTTAACAAACACATATTACTATTAAAAATAACTAATAACGGAAAAATGGATATTTGTCCGAAAGATTAATACGATAATTTTATATGGGTGAGACAAAAATTTTGTTAAACGTCATATTTTTATTCAGAGTTGCTAAATCATTCATAGTTTTGATCATTTAATGTTAAATCATTATGTTTATACTTTGAGCCTTAAATAAATACGTAGTACAGTATCTCTTTAGGTTTAGTTGTTTTTTTTTAGATTTTATACTTAAATGCCTTGTTATATGAAAGATTTGGATATTTTTAGCATTGATCTTCATTTATCTACTCCGTGATTTATTTATTTATTTTTTTTATAGGTTTTTTATGTTTTTAATTGTTTGAGTTTAAATAAAACATAGTAATACGTACTTGTATAAACCATTTAATCATAAAAATCGCCGTACATACGTATTAATATTAGATCAAAACCCTAAACCAAAGGTGTGTCACTTTCTTGAGCGAAAATATCCCCCCTATAAAACCTTCATTAAACATCTCTTAAACCTCACACCAATCTCTCATGGCTTCTTCTTCTACCACCCCTCTCATTGTCCACAATGACCTCGAAAACAAGCAAGAACTCGTTGGATCTAGTACTCGTCGTGTATCCATCACCAAAGTTCTTTTCGGGGTCCTTGTTTCGGTTCTAGTAATATGTGGTCTTATGGTTGCAGTCCATACCCATTTACAACAACCTGAGATTAAGAATATTGTAGACAATTCTAGCAATGGAGATAAACCCTACTACGTCGACGAGTTTTCGACAACTGATGATCCCTTGCAAGATGAGGCTTTAAAACGAGTTCTCACGAAGCTCGAGACGAATGCTCAGGTTGAATGGCAACGCTCAGCGTACCATTTTCAGCCTGATAAGAACTTCATTAGCGGTACGTATACATAATAATTAGTAACATCTACTATATGTGTTTATATAAAGTTCTTTAATCTGATACGAATTCTCTTTTCATGTTGGTGGCGTATTCTGATGCATGATCATATTGGTGATTCTGGCTTTTAGATCCTGATGGTAAGCATTTAATTAACAATTGCACTTACGTTTTACACAAATTCTTTATTTTATTTGTTTATGGAGCATGAATATACTTTTGATTATATTATTGGAAAGGCTAATAGTATATAAATTAATCTCAGAAAGTAAAATATCGTACCAAGTTCTTATATACAATTGTTGTTGTAAAGAATAGTTGTATACAACCTTTTAGAAAGGCACTATCGATCGATAAAGGCATTTGTCTGTCGACAATATTGGATCTCAAACTCACAACTATGGTTGATTCTTAACCCCAGTGACAGACCCAGAAAAATAGGATGTGGGGGGCAAAAAAAAATTTTACGATAGCAAAAAAATGCGAAAGAAAAAACTAGAAACCTAATGATAAATCGAGTATTTTTACTTAGACATGAAAGATTTATAAGGCTTTAAAGAATTAAATATTGGATTTTAGTATCTGAGGGGGGCAATTTGAGTTATTAATGGGGTCACTTTTGAAAAAAGGTCAAAATTAAATAAAAATTGCACTAAAATATCAACTTTTTCGGCTAGCCATGGGGGGCGCGTGCCCCCCTCTCTTACATGGTTGGGTCCGTCCCTGCTTAACCCCATAAGTTACTCGAGGGTTAGGGGTCGATATTCATAAGACTAGGTATCTGTGACCATCTGGCTTCTTTAAAACACATCAATAACATGAATCTAAAATAAATTATTTATCTGTATGAAACATCAATAACATGAATCTAATATATTATTTATCTGTATGAAACATCATAAAAATGTTAGTTAAACCGAGAATTACATAGTACAAGTGTCTAGTGTACGATATTGTTTTGTGAACACTATTTTTAAGTGCTTCAATTCAACGCATGCAAAACATCTATTTTGCGATAATATATGTGTTCTAAACTAATTATCAACAACATTTGTGTTCTGACCAAACTATGTTAATCTGACTTTCTTGGGAGGGAGTCTTATATGACACATATAATGATCATATTGCGATCATGTTTGGCTAAACTAGTTTAAAGTTTAAACGTTAGTGTGAAGCTAGAAGTTTTGCAGCAAGGTATAATTGTAACAGAAAGATAATTTTTTTTTGCAAATGTTTATGTATAGAAGCGTCTGATAATACCATATAAATGTTATATGTTACAAATACTTTGGAGTGAAATAGAAAAAGAGAGTTGTTCAAAAAAAAAAAAAAAAAAGAAAAAGACAGGATTGTTGTTTAGTGATTATGATAGGATGAATTATTGTACGGACAACTTAACATTTTAAGAAAGTTAAGTTGGAACTGAAACCTAAAATAGAATGAATTGATTGGATGTGATGCAGGACCAATGTATCACATGGGATGGTACCATCTCTTCTATCAGTACAACCCGGAATCAGCTATCTGGGGTAACATCACTTGGGGCCACTCAGTTTCCAAAGACATGATTAATTGGTTCCACCTGCCCTTAGCCATGGTCCCGGACCACTGGTATGACATTGAAGGTGTCATGACTGGATCTGCGACCGTTCTACCCAACGGTCAGATCATCATGCTCTACACCGGCAACGCTTATGACTTATCACAATTACAATGCTTGGCGTACGCGGTCAACTCGTCTGATCCACTACTTATTGAGTGGAAAAAGTACGAGGGTAACCCTATCTTGTTCCCACCGCCTGGGGTGGGGTTCAAGGATTTCCGAGACCCATCAACATTATGGATGGGGCCCGATGGTGAATATAGAATGGTAATGGGGTCAAAGCACAACGTGACTATTGGTTGTGCTTTGATTTACCATACTACTAATTTTACACATTTTGAACTTAAGGAAGAACCACTTCACGCGGTCCCGCATACTGGTATGTGGGAGTGTGTTGACCTTTACCCGGTGTCCACCACAGACGACGGAAACGGGTTGAACATGGGGTCTCACGGGGAAAATGTTAAACATGTGTTGAAACAAAGTGGGGATGAAGATCGACATGATTGGTATGCAATTGGGAGTTATGATGTGGTAAACGATAAATGGTACCCTGATGACCCAGAAAATGACGTGGGTATCGGGTTGAGATATGATTTTGGAAAATTTTATGCGTCCAAGACGTTTTATGACCAACATAAAAAGAGAAGGGTGCTCTGGGGTTACGTTGGAGAAACCGACCCTCCTAGTGATGACCTTAAAAAAGGATGGGCGAACGTGTTGGTATGTAAATTTGAACTAACGATTTCTTTTTTATACTAGTAAAAAAGCTAAAGTTTCATTAAAGCTATTTCTAATTCGGTTTTAACTTGCAGAATATTCCGAGGACCATTGTTTTGGACACAAAAACACTAACAAATTTGATTCAATGGCCAATTGAGGAAACTGAGAAATTGAGATCGAAAAAATATGATGAGTTTAAAGACGTGGAGCTCCTACCCGGATCACTCATTCCCCTCGATATAGGCATGGCCACACAGGTGAGTTTAAAACTATCATATGTTTTTATTTAATGTTTCGTGCAAACAAAAACGAAAAGAAAAGAAATTAGAGAACTGAAAACTTGTAACTCATTTAACACTTGCAGCTGGACGTAACTGCAACATTTGAAGTTGATCAAAGGATGTTGGAATCAACGCTTGAAGCGGACGTTTTGTTCAACTGCACAACTAGCGCAGGTTCAGTCCAGAGGGGTGTCTTAGGACCATTTGGTGTTGTGGTTCTAGCTGATTCTGAACGTACTGAGCAACTTCCTGTGTATTTCTATATTGCTAAAGCCACCGATGGCACCTCAAAAACTTACTTTTGTGCTGATGAAACAAGGTTATTCTTAGTTTCCTTTTTCAGTTTATCATCTCCATCAAATTCACACCAAAACACATAACGACTAAATCAGTAATAAAAATGACCTATTTTATAATATAAACTCATGCAGATCATCAAAGGATCCAACAGTAGGAAAATGGGTGTACGGAAGCAGTGTCCCTGTACTCGAAGGCGAAAAATACAACATGAGGTTACTGGTAAGTCAAATTACAGTAACCATCTTTTAGTCTTAAAATAGTTTATGTTCTTTATATTTAATGTAACTGTGGTATGATATAATGACAGGTGGATCATTCGATAGTTGAGGGGTTTGCACAAGGTGGAAGAACAGTGGTAACAGCAAGAGCTTATCCAACAAAAGCCATTTACGGTGCTGCTAAGGTATTTTTGTTCAACAACGCCACAGGGATTAGCGTGAAGTCTTCTATCAAGATATGGAAAATGGCGGAGGCAGAACTCGATCCATACCCTCTTTCTGGATGGACTTCTTAGATGATTAGAATGTAGCCTCTCTATTTGTGTGTTATTGGTATCATGAATCTGGTTTTGTGAGGTGTTACTGTCATCTGACTGTCATCTGAATATCCTTTGGTAGACTAGTAGTACCACTCATGTGAGTTTTATTAATTCAATTATTGTTCCCACTTCAAGTTTTATAAGCAATAAATAGTATTGTCTTATTGTAAGTCCCAAATTATATCCAAGCTACTCTGCATTTTGATCATAGAACAGTTATAATACCAGGAATCTTATGTTACATTCATGTAATCCCATTTACCTTTATAAAGTCATATCTAGTGACTTGAAAAATCAAAATCAAACATATTCATATACAACAACAATACCCAATTCCACTGGAGCGAGGTATGGGGAAGGTGAGATATAAACGGTCACACCCCTACCCGAGGGTAAGGGACTGCTTCCGGAAAGACCTCCGGCGAATGTTTGTGTGCAAACAAACAGAGAATCAGCTCAAACAGATAGTTCAAACAAATAACAAAGCCTTACATAATGCAGTAATTTCACATATATCGCACAGTAATCAGTTCAAACAGATATCTAATCATCGAAACACCCCCGAGACACAAAAAGATCAAATAAAAACTGATGGTTAGTTTGTATCAATCCTTTGTTTGAGTTAGTGAGCCAAACTAGCAGAGTAAAACATACCAATGACATCGATTAATGCTGTGTTCTGAACTGTGTAATAAATCATACAAGTCGACACAAATTCAAAAGAAAGAACGAAATAACAAATTTATATCAAAACTTGAGCAAATTGATGTTCATGTACAAAACAACACTATGGATGGTTTTCAATCCGCTAATTGGGGAAGGAAAGATATAAGCTAACTTTATAACAATTATAATTTCTATCTTTGTTTTACCTAAAACTGTATCAACACACGAACTCCTTCTTTAACTTGTTATCTTCCTCCCATGATTCTACATATTCTTGGTTCAAATCAATTAGTAATCGGTGTTGTACACAGGGACGTGATGTTGAGTCATCAGAATTTCTCTGTGATACTGCCGATTCATGGGATATCATGTGAGACGCTGTATATTCATTTGTAACTCGATTGTCACTAGATGTTGACACAACGCTTGGAGGTAAAACAGAAAAGTTTATAATCCTTGAAACGTTAAGTTTTTGTTCATCTTTTACTTCGTGAACGACGTGGTGATTTTGTTTGGTACTGCGTTTTTTCAAGTGCGTGTGCCAATGGTTCTTGATTTCGTTGTCACTTCTTCCTGGTAACAGGGCAGCAATTGCTGACCATCTGCAAAACGGGCAAAAATCTTTATAGCAGTGACTTTCTCCAATTTCTTATTTACCGACTATAAGTTGGATTAACCTAATCAGCATTAAGCAAAACAAAACAGCAAGAATATATTTATGTGATTATCCCTAATTCACTAATCCTACGGGTGTGTGGCAAAACAAACTAGAGCTTAGTTTAACGCTACTTGAATCAGCTAGCTCGTGATTTAGTAGACCATTTTTAATAAAATCTATTCCAACTAAATTCGATGCAAAAGGTTAGTTAGACCACATACTTGTTTCCCATTTCGAGATGAAGTTTAATGATGATATCCTCTTCTTCCTTGGTGAAATTCCCGCGTTTGACAGTCGGTCTTAAATAATTCATCCACCGCAATCTACAACTCTTGCCACACCTTGCCAAACCTAATTTCACCAACAACAACATATAAATCAGATCCTCCATCCAGGCACAAAAATAAAATAAATCACACATCAGTATCTCCTAAAATACACACAAAAGTCGAAATTTGAAAGGGTTGCATTTTAATAGCGCAAAAAAGAAGGCTACACATAACAACAAAAACGGACAAACAATTTTATTTATATATTTTTTTATCAAATATCCCTTGTAACATTTACAAAAAGGTGGACCTAAAACGGGCAACAAGCTGCGGGCCAGCCCTTTTTGAATAGTAAAACTAATCATTTTGAAAACTATATCTATGGATCTAGGTGTCATAATATTAGTATGCATAACTGACTCAGGTGCAAGGAAACCAAAAGTATCAAGAAATAATGTAAATAACTAAAATAAAAATGAAAAAAAGAATGGTACAGACCAGCATATTTAGGAAGTTCGCGCCAATTCCAGTGACCATAACGTTCAATATAATCACGTAGCTTATTATCTTCTTCTTCACTCCAGGCTCCTTTTTTAATACCATTTTTGTCAATACAAGGAGCTCTCACCATTTTCCCCCTCCTCAGATCTTTCTTTTGTTTCTATTATTTCTCTCTCTTTCATTTTTTTTTATGATGAGTCCAACTTTAGGTTTGTTAGCAGCAATCAACTACCATTTTTTTATTCATTTATTCCCTTATCTTACAGTCTTACTACCTTTACTATTAATAAGTTACAGATATTGTCCTTTATGTTTTATCAAGTTTAATTTTAGGCCCTTTGGTGTTTGTAGCCATTATAGTTAAAGGTTATCAACTTATTATAATGTTTGATTATATTGACATGTTTGTGATTAAGAGAGATCAGGGGAGAAGCCATAAATTTATTGTCGATGGTCAAACTTTGATAATTTAAAAAAAATACAATACAAATCGGTTTTTTATAAGATAAATTACAAAAATAGTCAGATATTTTAAAATTTTTAAATTATAATTTTTTTCGTTTCCCTCATGTCCAGATTTGATTAACTTATATTGAGTTTTGTTGTCACTAAAGTTGGACCACTTTTGCACTTATCGTTTTTTGGTAGTTGATTATGATTTTTTATATAATAAAATTGATATAACATAATACGATGTTGTAGAAGGTTTAGTAGTAACAATAACATGATGTTATTTAATTTAGGCTACATGATAGTAAGAAATTTAACAATAAGCTATTATCTCTTTTGAATTTATAATATCTTAAACTTAATAAATCTCTACCAATTTATCTCATGAAAATGTTGTTTTTTTAATAAAACCCAAGACGGTTTATAAGTTTCGAGCCTGAGTAAGAATTATGATTCAATATCCTTCACGTCTTGAAACACCATATCTTAAAAAAACTAAAAATAAAATAACAATAATAATAATAAAATAAAAACAGAGAAAAAAAAAGGTGAACAAGTACACGTTCATGAAGAAAATGATAACTTGAGAACATGTTTATTTATTCTTTGTAATCCTACTTTATTGATCATATTGGTGGTATGAATAATTGGATACTACACTAACATTTTGGTTACGTTTGGCGTTAAACATTTATAAGTGGTGTGCGTTGAGATCTTTAATGCTCATTTGACAAGTCGTAAGTAGCTTTATCTATTTTTTCGAAATACTCATTTTTCAACGCTTTATGAAGTATCATTTAAGAGTTGTTTTACACATTAGCTCACATCTATTGCTTATTGTTATTTTTTCACGGTTACTGCTATTTTTGCTAAATACATTCAAATTCGTTAATTTGAATAAAGAATGGAATTTGAAAAGAATGCCAAATTTGAAGGTCCAGGTATAAATGCATGAATAATGGAGGTTACCAAAGTGTAATATAATCGCGTGTTTGTTGTCATGATCAATAATATTTAATGAAATTTCTGAACCGGCCAGACGGATTTGATTCACCCAACACCTCTACTCCAATTATTTAATTTCTGTTATGCTGTTTTTTGTTTTCTAGAGTTGTTGAAATAAAGCTTTTAGTCACACCATACTCTACCTAACCAAATAATACTAATTTATTAGCCTTTGAATTAACTTTAGATTTTGGACTTATTGGATTTTGAATCTTAAACATGATCTATTAAACTTGTTTTGCATTTTGAACTTGTGGATGATTAAATCAAAGACGATCGATGTCGTTTAAATCTGGATCTAAGGGGACGTGTGAGCGTACGTGAAAGGGCCTCTCAAGTCTCACCTATGAGGTGTGTTACATAAAGACTTCTCTCACAGTCTTACAGTGTGAGAAAAGTGATTTTGCACTAGTTTGATGAGACTCATGACTCAATGAAAAAGGCGTGTATGATTTTGTGAGTATTTCGTGGGTGTGTTTCATTCAATTAATTAAATATTGTGTATAGTTAAATTGTGAATGAAGATGAGGGCGTAAATGTAAGTGACGAGTGAGTGAAAATAAATACAATGATGTGGTGCGGCTAGTAAGTGACAGGGTTTTGATGAGTGAGTATTAGTATTATCCTTCCATATTCCTTTTTAGTCTAGATTCCTCGTCGATTTTTCTCCTCGTTTTAAATATCTTGCTTGGTCAACTAAAAAATATCGATTACATGCATGTTTATTCAAAAAATTTGATATTTTGTAATTAGGAATATACTATAGGGACCTCCTATGAGTCAACCGTACAAATCACGAAGCACATAATACAACATCGCGATTCGCGATACACACAATAACGCCTTCTAATACGTGCAATAATTGAAAACCTTCCTATAAGGAGGGTCCGTATAAATTGCCCCTTATAATTGATGTCTAATTCACAACTTTAGTAGGCACCCCATGTGTCCTCTAAATCTCCAAGTCTTTTCCTTATTGTCAAGGCTCGAGAGTAAGACTCGAGCCAATGTTTATAGTTTAAGTGAACCAAAGCGATGATCGTTTAAAAATTTAAAGGAAAACTATCTTCAAATGAAATACCATACAACGAGACAATTTTGCTTATTACCCTATATATGCATTTATCTGGATGGCTATGGGCCAGGTGTGTTTTTGGTGCTGCCACACCCAATGGGCAGTAGCTATAATACTATATGCATAAGCTATGTCGCCAACATTGCTAAGGGCAATCCTGCTTTTGCTAAGGGCCTAATGAACAGTGAAAGGTACAGCCCAGGTGTGTTTTTGCTGCTGCCACACCCAATGGGCAGTAGCTACAATACTGTATGCATAGGTTATGTCCCCAAGATTGCTAGGGGCAATTCTGCTTTTACTAAGGGCCTAATGAACATTGAAAGGTATAGTAGTAAGGGTCGTTAGTTAACATCCGTCATCTACTAACGGTCGTTATTTTTTTTTAAATACTTTAAAAAATAAAAATGCGACAACATTCCCTGAGGTTTAACTTGCGTTGCAAAATAGGTCCTGTAGAGACTAACGATGTAACAAAATTTACATAATTTGTCCTTCATGTTATATGTTCGTTACAAAGATAGTCCTACTAACGGCCGTTACTTAACGATTGTTAAATAACGACATTCTAATATTTTAATTAAAAAGCTCTATATAAAACGTAAAGTAACGAAGACTTGGTAACATATTTTTTATACATTCCCAACCGCTTAATTATATTGTTCGCGCTTAAAATACAAAACATATTTAATAGGAATATGCTTAGCTCGAACGTTAAATGATACTTCTGCAAACACCCCGCTGCGAAGCGCGGGCTAAAAACCTCGTGTTATGAACACATTTGTTGGTCAAGTTTGGCACTCCCGCAATGAAAGACGATTGTTTTATTAGGCAATTGAATTGGCATAACATGTGAGAGTACTATTTATAAAGTTGATTGTTGCATTTAATTATGGGATTTGCTAATGTGCTCAATGCGCAGAGAGATCTTGTAAATTAGGTGAAAATCATGAAATAGTATGTAACTTTGAGTTGCATTCTAATCTATTTTATCTAATAAAATAAGCTTTTGTTCAAGTCTTTTTAAGCGTGGAGCATTAAAAATTCAATTAATATCCTTACGTGTAATTACTTTATTTAGCTCGGATGTACAACTCAAAATTGTAGGAGGCTTTTAAAACACACATTCAACCTACGCTCCTTCTTCAGTTATATTTGTAAACTATTCACGAGCATTCATGATTTTTAATATCATGTCTTCATCCGCTCCAAATCGATAGCTTGAAAATCTTCCTCAATACGCTTCATTTTTAAATCCCTAATCAATATTCAGTTTCAAATTCACCCAAAAAATAACATATTCCTTCTCAAAATCACTTTAAATATCAATCGACATCAATCACACGGCTTCACCAATTCAGAATTCAAAAAACAAAAATACATTCTCAAAACTATTGCTTTCACCACTTCTTGATTCAATCACACGGCTTCACCAATTCAGAACAACTATTTGAATGTTTAAATCCTCTAATCGATTCATCCGGTTCAATCTTAATCGCATCTAGTAGAGATTGATAACAGGATTAGAGTTCTATTATTTGGATGTTAGAGTAGTTAAATCTAATTGTTTTTCAAACCCTAATTACTTCCAATTACATTATTTGGATGTTTTTTTTTCTAATCATCAATATGATTGTGTTTCTATTCAATTCATTTGGGTGTTTTTTTGTTTTCTGTTTTCTTTTCAGGTTGTTGTGATACATATATGACGATTTTGGGAGTTTCTACATAGCAGGCAACTTTTTGTAAATTGATTTAATTTATATTGATTTGGGTCTTCTTTGCTTAATTGTAAATTTTAGTTGTATTGATATGGATTTTAGTTTGTGTATTATGAGCATTGTAGCGAGAATATAATTTCAACCATTTGGTCACGTGGCGTTGGCTTTGATATCTTACCCAGTTGGAAGATAATTCTTTGGGTTTTTTTGTTAACTAATAGGTAATCAACGTATAGAAGCTCGATCATGGCCACAGTTGATGACTTGGATTGTGTTACTCATTGAGGTACAACTTTAAGAGCCATTGATTAACAAGTATGTCCAAAGTTGTGTATTAATTGAGGTCGGTGTTGATTCACAAACACAAACAAGCGTAAAAGTTTGTAACAAATAAGGAACGAAAGAGCCGAAGAGAAACTGCACAAAGTAAGTTCTTCTCAATACGCCTAATTTGATGCATTGTTATCGTTCCTTTTCTTATTTTCTCAGTTTCATTAAAGTTCTCTTGCTGCTTAAATTTTGTTCAACTGAGGGTTATGTATGCATATATATGACATACCAAATGGGTGAATAAAACATATTAGCTTAAAGGAATATGGTATAAAGAAACCGCTTACACATATATATGCTTTTCACGAGTTCCTGCCCTTTTGACCATTTGAGTTATTTGAGTCGAAATTTGTTGCTTCTAACGACTAATGTAATTAATCTTGATTCTGACAGACTGGGAATGAATAAGGACCAATGAAGTATGCACTTGGAGACCCGGCTCAAGCATATTCCAAATGGGCTGCAAACATGGTTGTGGGTCTAAAAATGGGTGTCCCGTGGATCATGTGCAAGCAAGATGATTATACAGATCCCACTGTAAGTGTATCCATCCTGCCTGGTCATATTCGTGTTCCCATGCATTCTTTATCCAATGCTCATGGCCAGTTTTAGACTTTTGTCAGAAATATAATATTCATCAAACTTTGTGCAATTCATTTTTACAGATCAAACATAAAAACAATGGTTAGGATGGTAATATAGTTACAACTCATCTCTCATTAAAATAGTATCAAATCTTTAGTTCTTTTCTTTTATCTCTTAATTTTTAATGTAGGTTCACTGAGTTTGGAGGCGCGGTTCATTCCGGCCAGCCGAAGACTTTGGCATTTTTCGCGGCTAAACTTATACAAACGGGTGGATCAATTATAAATTACTATATGGGTAACTCTAATTTTTAGTTGTTCAGATATGGCTGCTTAAGAGAGGTGGTGTGTTGTCACTGGGGGAATATATGCTCAAGAGATAAGACTATTACATGTATAAGTGTTTTCGTTCACGATTTTATATTATACTCAAACTTTCCTGTATTTTACCATGAACCCGGAATCATGAAGAACACTGTGATTCATGAAGAACACTGTGATTCATGAAAAACACTGTGATTCATGAAGAACACTGTGATTCTTAAATGTAACTTAATGACGTAGTAATAATTTCCACATATTTTTCATTATTAGATTTTGTGCGAGTATGATCAGATTGTAGGTTGTCTTTAAAAATGTGATATGTAGCTCAAAGTTTCTTAAATAGTTCTTACACTTCCTCTATTTCATATCTCATCTGCTCAACATGTATCTTTTCTCCTGCTGCTGTCTCATAGGGTTTTGAGTGAAGTCATCTCTAAAAGTGTTTGGTCAAATAATCTCATCTGCTCAACATGTATCTTTTCTCCAGCTGCTTGAGCTTTAATAATCTCTTTAGGAAGTAATAGATACAAATAATCTCCCTTTTCCCTCTGAAAACTGTTGTTGCAACTCACAAAAGCTGGTTATTGCAGATGATTATTAGGCTACCAAATAGTTAGCTAATTTTAAGGTTGCCAAAGTCCTTCAAGCTGCTTATTCACTGTGTGCATATTTTATCTATTTTTGCGACTTTGTGGTAGAAGAATTAAAATATGTGCCATATGTTGTGGGTCAGGGTTTGGGTCAAAATGGCTAGTTTTGGTATGGTCGTGTCATGTTGACACCGAACACTTCTTTCTAACATTTTGAACTTTGCACAAGTTTTTAGAGATAGATTATCTCCCAATTTGACCCATTTATAAGTAAGTTGGTCGAAAGTCACCCCATATTGTATTTATAATACATTTTTTCTAAGTGCATGTAACTTTTAATCCGAAAGGTCATAATTATTACACTAAACACTTGCCATTTCGATAAATTTTTTACAAGACATATTTACTCATGTTGTTAATGTGATCTGTTATGTGGACATAGGGGCATTGTTTGACAGACACTTCTATGTTCGGTTTGTAACAATGTGGTTGAATCGGCGGAGCATAGTCTTTTATTATACATGCATGCTCTCATGTAGGATAAGGTATGAAGGTTTCTGATGAAATTACAAGTTTGAGCAAGACCTGTGTTAAGCTGTTTGGCAAGAAAAATAACCTGATTGAGATATAGCCTTGAAACTAAAAGATACTCTTATAAATGAAC
This sequence comes from Chrysanthemum makinoi, assembly GCA_910596185.1. NCBI lineage: Eukaryota > Viridiplantae > Streptophyta > Magnoliopsida > Asterales > Asteraceae > Chrysanthemum > Chrysanthemum makinoi. Next base: position 255,192,501 of record OU343218.1, read on the forward strand.
TACTAAATTACTTTTACATATCAAATGAGATTTATTTGAAAGTTAGTATCAGTAAAGATACTACTGTTTTAGCTGTTATTAAAATATTGGTTTTACTAATACACGATATGTTATTTATTTGGAGTAATATATTATTTTCAGGGGAATATTAAAATTACATCCATGCTATTTTTCAAAGATGATTCCTAAAAAGTTGCAATCTTTACGTTCCCGTTTCGAGGGTAAAAAGCCAAAGATGTTTGAAGATTGTAATTTGTGATGAAGATGATAATATCTTGAAAAATACTACAATATAAGCTTAAGATATTTTAGTATATAGAGTCATTGTGGATGTATGAGTTGTCGATAGTCCCACTTAATTTTTATGGGTATCAATGAATATCTTTCTTTTAATGAATTTTCGTTCGATTGTTAGTTGAATTAGCTCCATTTATAAGGTACTCTCACGTGTGTTGGTCAGTTGGTGCGTTCAATGTTGCAAGATAAGTTCCAGAAGACAAGAAAGAAGAAAACTTTCCGCACATGGTTGATAACATTGTCTATTTCAAGTATGGTGATGTTTTATTTACTTGGTAGAAATATCAATTAGGTAACATTTTTTATGTTGTTTTCGTTAAAATAAACAAATTTATGATGCAAAACACGGGTTTTAAACTATAATATGTAATAAGATGGATCAATGCATTTTTGTTTATCAAGTACAATGAACTATAAGGGTAGGAGACTTCAATCTTTATCTTTGTTTATTGAATATTTGATATATGAAATGGGTCATTTCAATTTTTTAATAGATTGAATATTTATGCCTTGAAAACACAAGTAAGGGCATGTTAACCTTTATTTAAGAGAACACATTTTAAAATGTAATAGAACACATCATAGTTAATATTAAAGTACATGATAAATGTAAGAGAACACATCATAGTTAAGTAAACATAATTAAGTACGTGATAAATGTAAAAGAACACATCATAGTTAATATTAAAAAAAAAAAAAAAAAACCTCTTAGTAAGTTACATGTTAACTTAAACTAAAATATCTCGAAACTACTACAAACGTTGTTTACATAGACGCACTTCAAGGATTACTACAAACGTTGTTTACATAGACACACTTCAAGGATTATAAAGATATTTAACTGTAATGAAACGTGTAGTAGGAGTGATTAAATGATTTAGAATATAAGCGTAATATATTTAACTGTAATGAAACGGGTTGTGGCGATGGTAAGCACTTAAAATGAAACGGGTTGTAGGAGTGATTAAGAAACTTTGAATATAAGCGTAAGATATTTAAATGCAATGAAACATGTTGTAAGAGTGATTAAGTGATTTTGAATATAAGCGTTAGATATTTAACTTTAATGAAACAGGTTGTAAGAGTAATTAAGTGATTTTGAATATAAGCGTAATATATTTAACTGTAATGAAACGTGTTGTAGGGGTGGAGTGATTAAATGATTTAGAATATAAGCTTAAGATATTTAACTGTAATGAAACGGGTTGTAGGAGATGGTAAACACCTAAAATGAAATGGGTTGCATGAGTAATTAAGTGATTAAGTGATTTTGAATATAAGCGTAAGATATTTAACTGCAATGAAACGGGTTGTAGAAGTGATTAAGTGATTTTGAATATAAGCGTTAGATATTTAACTGTAATGAAACGGGTTGTAGGAGTGATTAAGTGATTTTAACTACAATATATATCGTCATTAACGATGTACTCCTAAAAAATATTCTTTGTCGATTAATAGGTTCTTTACTCACATATTCTCATCAATCGATCATGGATTAGTTAAATGTCAGTCTTTATTACGATTGGAAACCGTACACTTACATTTTTTTTTAAATCATTAGGTGTTCATGGAACGGGCATTGGCTATTAACTTGATGAGCGCTCATTGAATACATTTGCTCTTCATGACCATCAATTTTGGAGACACCAATGCATGGACGTTTATTATTTTAATTATTAAAAACTCAATTGTTTATCGAATAAATCACTTATTACTTATTATTCCTTTCAAATATTAATGGAACATGTTTACATTCGTTGCCTTTTTATAATCTCATTTATCTATTTCTTTAAAAACTAACCCGGTGTCAACGGGTCTCTAAGCTAGTTTAGTTATATAACTTTCATTTGATTATAAAATAATAATCAAGTTTGGAAAATGTTCCATTTTATCATTCAAACTTTTAATAGTATTTTATTATTATGTAATTTTTATGTTTGAGTGATTAAAACGAAACACCTTTCAAACTTGGTACTCCTTCCGTCTCAAAATTATAGTTCTCATTTAGCTTTTTCGGTCTTTTTTTTACAACTTTGACCTTAAGTATTTTTATTTGTGTTATATAATATTTGATGCAAAATATACGAATGAATTGCGTTTTAAAATGTTTATATTTAATATAATTTTCATCAACTATTGCATATCACAAACAAAAATATATAAAGTCAAAGTTGAGAAGGAAATACCGAAAAAGTTAAATGAGGACTATAATTTTAGGACGAAGGTAGTATTATTTTATGGCATATATCTTTTTTCACATGTGCATAAGTTGGTTGTATATTAAGTTGGTTGGGGTTAGTGAAATTCAAGGGTGGATATTTATTGTTAAAGTACAACCAAACAATACACATATAAATATTTTAAAGATAGTTTTTTTAACAATTACGCAATAATAGAATAGTATTAAAACTTGGATGGTTTTTATGATTAATTTAAAGTTTGAGTGACTTAAATAGAAGAGTTATCAACTTTGTTACCATTAGTCAACATTTTCCCAAACTATAAATACTTGCATTTGACGTATAATTAATACACTCAAACTTTCATTTTTTAATCAAAAATACATTTAAAAAACATTAAATAAATGTTAAATTTACTATAATAAAATATGATTTTTAATTTAGAGGAGAGTTATTTTACATACCAAATTTTTTTTACATACAAAGAGACTAATCTCCACCATCCATTTAAAAAGAAATCAATGGTTGGGATTAAAAACATTTTATTATTTCACTTATTTTTTATAATTTAAATATCTCTTAAACCGTTAATCGTTAAGAAAAAATAATTACACCATCGCGACGAGCATTTAATTATCTTTCTATAGAAGGGCACTTTGATATATTTTCGAAAAAAGAAAAAAAATCGTTTTTTTTTCACCTTTTTTTCATCTTTTTTTTTTTTCATTTTTTTTCGAAACTGGAAGTTACATGAAATATCATATATGATTTAACACTAATTTGAAGATCACATGTGATATTAGTGTTAAATCACATATGATATGTCATATGTGATTTAACACTAATATCACATGTGGTATTCAAATTAATGTTAAATCATATATGATTTTTTATGCAAATTTCAGTTAAGTAAAAAAACAAAAAAAAACTTTAAAAAAAAACGTGAAAAACATGAAAAAAAATTTTTTGTCGAAAGTATATCAAAGTGTCTATCTATAGAAAGATAACTAAATGATCGTTGTAATGGTATATGTTTTTTCGCTTGACGATTAACGGTTTGAAAAATATTTATATTTGAAAAAAAAAGATGAAAGTGGGTTTTTTTTAATTGTTGGGATTAATCTCATCCATTAGATCTTATAAAAATGAATGGTGGAGATTAATCCCTTTGTATGTAAAAGATTTTTTGTCCTCAAATGATCTTAAATCTTTAATTTAATACATTCAAACTGTTCATATGTTTATACTTTAAAAATGCCCGATAGTCACATATTAGCAAATCCCTTTAACTATTGATTCACTTTTTTCACCCAAAATAAAGAAAAAGACCATTATTGCATTTCTTGACGATTTTTAAACTTCCACATTTGAAGATCAATCGTTTAATTCGAGATATTGTTTTCCCATTCTGGTATAAGTAATTATAAATTACTTTTAATACACCATAAATGTTATAATGCCAAATTTTAGATCCTAAAATATTTGTAATAAATGTTTTATCTATATAACATGCAAAAATGCAAATGCATCATACACACAAGTTCAAATACAAAAAACTAAATGGACAAGTTCATGAGATGTCTAGCTTTGCTACTCTTTTTTGTGCCGCAACCATGTTGCTTGGCTAATCCATCGTCTCTGGCATCCACGTCAAAGTATGTCGTGCATATAAAAGACAAAGATCTTACGGATCTCAATGTCTGGTGTGAAATACCAGACATCAAGCTAGTTGAAGACCACAAGCTTCAACCTGGCCAAAATTATATATTTTCTACGTTTCAAAAACAATTATACTTTTGTCATTTCACTTACCAATCAAGAGAAAAAGCTATCATAGTGTTTCAAGAGAACATGTCTAACGATTGTGTCGGAGGTTTCGACAAAGATTGTATTTGGGAGGCAAGAGATGATGGTTTTTGGTTTCATGATAACAAGAAGCAACGGATAAAAAAGGATAGTTGGTAGAAGTTAGGTTACGTTTTTTGTTGTTGAAATGCTACTAATTAGGTTACGATATTGATTAAAGAAAATACATGTGTGTGTCATTTGCTTTTATCTTTTCAATTCTTCATATACATCACTAACCAAAAAAGATTGTGATTTTCTTGGTTCGACAATTCTATATATAGACAAATTACTTGTAACCATTTCATTGTGTTTCAAGATTCTCAAAATGGTTTAGTTATATGGGTCCTGACAACCTCTCAAAGTAGGCACAAATTAATCTGTTCATAAAAAGAATGTTTTAATTCATTCAAGTGAAAATCATGTTCAAATATAATAATTTACAAGTTCATTTAATGTGTATTTAATGCATTTTTGGCTAATTAAGAATTATGTTCATTAACTATATCTTAACCTCTGACCACTAGGCACTTATTAGCAAAATCCTAAACGAGATTGAACAGGATGTTGGGGGGTGTTTGCATTCGTGATCAAAAGGATAAATGGAAGTGGCTCGGGAAGGGATCTTCTGGTTTCAGCGTTAGAGCGGTCAAGGACTTCCTCCGAAGTGATGTGGATTACAGCAGCAGATTCGTGTTCAAATGGGTGAAATGGCTTCCGAAAAAATGCAATATTCTCATGTGGCGTTTGGGGTTGGGCCGGCACCCAACCATGGAGGCTCTTCGGGCCCGTAAATGTGACTTTGGGTCGGCCATCTGCAGCCTATGCGAGACCGTTGACGAAGATGTGGATCACTTATTTTGTAGCTGTGTGAAGGCCTTGGAAGTTTGGGACCAGGTGGGTAAGTGGTGTGGGATTCCGCCATTGTTCATGTTCTCCCGAATGGACTTGTTTGATGTCCATAAAATGGCCGGTCTTAATAGTATTGGTAAGAAGATTATGAAAGGGATTGTGTTCACGACATGTTGGTGTCTTTGGAAGGCTAGAAATGATAACCGTTTCGCCAATGTGAAGATCGATACTAGGAAGATACTCCAAGACATTAAAACTCTTAGTTTCCTGTGGTATAGGAATAGAACTCGAGATTGTAAGATTGAGTGGAAAGAATGGTACAATTTCTCTTTCTTGTAGCTATGTATAGTTGGTGCTCCCCATCGATTGATGTGAGAGCGTTTTTGTGAATAAAAGTTAACTTTAAAAAAAAAAAAGTTATAATTCAAGAGATTTAATCGAGCTATTCATTAGTGAACGCCAGTACGCCACTAAGAAATGACGACTTAAGGGCTTTAAGAAAACAATTTGCTAGTTTGCTTGGTTTGAACTCTAATTCATTGCATGTTTTTTTTTAACAAAAGAAAAATATAAAACACAACTTCTAGCAAGAAACTAGAAGAAAATTACAAAGGAGTTTGTAACCAATCTTGCCAACTTAACATTTGGCCTCTCTAAATTTTAACCAAAAAAAAGAATACAATTGTATGTAATCAAAAATGTCACTTTTTCTCATAGACTGAGAGATAAAAATAAAATAACATTGCATGTTTTTATTGTCTCGAAAGGACGAATTTATCTAACAGTAGGTATGTAGTTTTTGATGTAATTTACAGCTTTACCAATTTTTTAAATACAATATATTATGAGGGATAATTGATGCATAACATATGTTGTATTTTATGTGAGTAAGAGAATAAGTAATTATGAAGATAATGTATGAAGATTTAGTAATGCTTAATTTAATTCTCTTCTTACTTATAGACATGTTTGGTATGTGTACTTTTACATGAGACAAAGATTATTGACCGTCAAAATATGCTACAACTTCCATTAGTTAAATGGAAAGGATTAAGAGACTTGGTTTATTGTATTTGACGTTATGCAAAAGGGTGTTGATACTTACACCATTTTTTTATACATACATCATATTTATGCATTACAATGTTATACAGTATGTATTAATGTACATTAAAGTGTTGTACAATATAGTATATGTATAAAAAAAAAATATGAGTATCAATACCTTATGCAAAACACCAATGTTTATTTATAAAACATAAAAGTCATCAAAACTGAACACAATAAAACGAATAATAGTAAGAAAATCAACGGTCAAAGGAAATTGCTTGCGAGATTTTTGGAGTTTGTAGGCCCATTTGCATTTCATATAAGTTGGTAGATCGATCATTAAATGCCCATATGCATCTCGTGCTTTTACTCTTCGGTTTAAGACTACGTGTAGTAACGCTTGGGCGACCGAGTCCCGGAACATCTGGCAAGGCCATAACTCGTCTCATTTATTACACTCGGTCGACAACGAGACTAGTCACATAAGGGAGAAATGGGTGTATTGGTCGCAAATGCGACCGAGATGAAAGGAAGAAGGGGCGATTGTTTGTGTGTGGGTGATTTTAATTAATTTTTCGAGGTATGTTTTTGATGATGTTTTCGGTCTTTTTGATACATCAAGTTGGTCACGAAGTAGCTTTAAAGAGAGAAAATTGATGTAACAGTGAGGTATGTTGGTCTTTTGGTTGTATTACTACACCTAGTATGATGAATATAAGATACAATTTAGTATATATACATTCAATAATTCAAAGATACAATTTAGCATGAATTGGTAACGCTTATATCAATGTCATGGATAGAAAATATCAAACAACATTAAACCACTTGTCAAATAATTCAAAGATACAAAAAGTATCGTGAGTGAGCCGAAAATTATAGCGACGTTCCTTTGACAACATCTGCTTCTCTCTATGTATCCCCAAGACGAACCTCATCGTCACATTTTCTTATAGGTATGTCCATGTCCGTATTCACAAAGAAACCTGAGAAGCTCTTGCACACGAAAACAATTGTGTTAAGATTAATTAACCTAATGACATTATTTTATAAAAGCGAACAAAATCAAGAGATGTTGGACTTTTGACATGTTATTGCTAATTTGTTGGCACATAAATTGTATTATGTCAAGGAATCACGTCATCGAGTCGAAGCCTTCCCGTCAGAAGGATACCGAAATCGTTGAGCGACGACGTTGACACTCGATGTTCAGGATAGTGACACCTGTCTAATCCCCCCTCAAATTCCTTTTGCTGTGCCAAGAGCCTTTGCGCAAAAGACTGGACCAGACAGGTTGCTAAACCATGGGCGCAACGAAAGGAATTCGAGGGGAAGATGAGAATCGACCAATACTCTAAACATATAGAGTGGAAAGATTCTAATCGATAACACGACTATTTGATTGCGTCATCAGTTTTTGCTTGAATACGTACCTGAATTTCGTTGCGTCATTGAGTGGAGTCTTTCCACTCGCTAGCACATGCCAGACGTCATTTCGTAATGTTGAGACACAATGCTGACGATAGTAAGACCTGTCTGATCGCCCCCTCAAATCCCTTTTGCTATTTCAACAATCTTTTTGCAATTTTCTGCACCAAACGTGTTGCTAGACCGCTGTAAGAACGAAAGGAATTCGAGCGGAAGATCAGAACGAGCCGGTATCTTGAACATCTCGTTTCAATATAACCAAATGAAATCTGTAATATTCTACCTGGTGAAAAGATTCCAATCGATGACACAAACATCCAGCTGCATAAGATTATCGTCCGTACCTCAATATTGTTGCGTCATTGACCCGGTTCTTTCCACATGGGAGCACACTTAAAGCATCAGTCGTTAATATTGAGACGTGATGTTCAGGACAGCGATGCCTGTCTAGTCGCCCCATTGAATTCCTTTTGCCATTTCAACAGCTGTCGTGCAAAGGCCTGCACCAGGCGCTTTGCTTGACCGTTGTGGGAACGAAAGGATTTCGAGGAGTGAATTAGAACAGGCCTATATCATACACATCTCATATCAATATTAGCAAATGAGTCTCAGAATATTCTACCAGGTGGAAAGATCCCAATCAGTGACACAACAATTCGATCACATCAGATTCTTTTCAAACAGATTGCAAACGCATGAGCAATTCAAATCGTTCCCCGCTTACGGCACTGCAGCAACCGCTGATCCTGAAAGGTCATATTAGCGCATACACAATATCAAAATATCGGCATTCAAAATACTCTTATTACAGTACTACACTTTGAACCTACCAATATGAAAATGCATAGAAAGTAGTAGTCAGCCAGCATTAGTATAGGCTAAAAACCAAACGTCCCAAATAAGAGATGGACCTTCGCTAGCACATCGTAGGTAACAGAAACACATGGATGTTGGCACCAAATGAGGCTCAGATATGCGTATAGAATAACGCTACCAAGCTGCGAGCATGGCTGCAGCCATACACTCAATATGACTGCCTTGCCACAATGCTCGCAAAGGATAGGTATGCGCCATGGTGAGCATATTATCATCATCGCCTATAAAAAGGGAGAACACCAACATTCATGTGCGCAAATGATAACATCAAATAGTCCTGAATATTAAGTGTCAATTTCCCCCGATAATGCTTGTAATTTATATCATTTATATGGATTTACGCTTGTTTTCTATTGTTTTCCACTTTCAGGTAAATTATGAGCATTGGAGCTAAAGAGACGCGAAATTGGAGAATTATCTAAAGATTTATCATAGTATGCTGATTTTGAAGAAGTTACGGCGTAACTCTTCTCTCACATTACGCCGTAACTATTGCGTGACTCAGAAAACCAACTCATCAGAAGGTTACGGCGTAACTCTTCCCAAAGGCTACGACGTAACTATATTAGGTCAAATGAGGTTCCACGCCGCTGATAACTACGCCGTAACTATTTCATCAACTACGGCGTAACGAAGTTTATTGAAGACTACGGCGTAACCACTAATAAGGTTACGTCGTAACTAGCAGATCTAGTGCAAAATACGAAGGAATTGAAGGTTACGGTGTAACTCTTGTTATGGTTACACCGTAACCCAGATCTGGCCTATAAATACCCTACGAATTCCAGCATTTCTAATCATCCCATTCCACACACAACAACCAGAGAACGTGGGAAAAAGCTCAAGGCAGGTCTAGAGTAGCATACGGAGCTGTCTCCAAGGGAGAAATCACTCCCCTACGATAAGCATTAGCATTTTATATTTTCTTTACTTTCAATTCATGTATTTCGTACCTTTGAATATTGAATTGGTTTGTATGATTAATATGAGCGGCTAAGCACCTCTTGGTGCTGGCCTAGTCATGATTCCTTAATTGTTTTGTTTACGTTTATATTACTTCCGTACAATTATTTCTAAGTGTATGCATGCATAGTTTATTGGTAGCCACCCTTGGTTCGGTAGTTTTGAATGGCGGTAGAGGCCAATTGCCTAGAGATATGACCAACTGACGACCCTTTCTACTTGTGCGATTTGACCAACTGATCACCTACCGTTTGGATGAACTTAAGAATTAGGGGGTGAGTCACTATTATAAATCTAGCATGTAGCGGTACTTAATGACTTGGCTTAGGGGACCAGGAACAACAGGACTTATGAGGGGACACCTGACTTCTCCTGTGGTGGCATCTTTGCTGATAGGTTAGGGCGAATTGACCAAATGCTGTCCTCTCGACTTTGACCCCACCAGAAGTAATTGGAAGTAAGTAGACGTAGACATAACTTGCTAGGAGGATTAACTAGGTTAGCACCACTCTCCTCTATTGATTTACCATTTACCTTTTATCTGCCTTTATTTACTTTATTCTGCTTTAGTAGTTTAATTAATTAATTCCTTATTGAAACCATTATTAATCTGTGACACTTAGAATTAGTAATAATCCAACACACATAGCTCTTGGGACGACCTCGGCTTTACCGATTACTACAAAACACACGACCGGGTACACTGCCCGTTAGTGCATTAGGGTAGACCATAGGTATAACGAGACTTTATAAATATTAAAACCTGGTCAGTAAAACCTGAATCAAGTTTTTGGCGCCGCTGCCGGGGAGTTATATTAGGATTAATATTAAGTCTTTCATTTTAAACTTTTCTATTATTCTCACGATCATATTTCGAGTTTTCAGGTACCATGGAAGTTGTTAACATCGATGACCTTACTCTTGAGGAATATTTGGCGTTGACAAGAGCGGAACAAGGGCCGGGTCTCGTAAGACCAGCAATTGGAGCGGATGTCCGCTTCGAAATCAAAGACCAATTTATGAGGGAGCTTCGTGCTAACCCTTTTTCAGGAAACAGGGACGAAGATGCATATGAGCACGTTGAAAATGTCCTATACATCGCTAGCCTTTTCGACATTTCGGGCGTGTCTCATGATGCTGTTATGCTAAGGGCATTCCCTATGACTCTTACTGGAGCTTCCAGAAGATGGATCGAAAGATTGCCCGCCGGGGCAATTAATACTTGGGCTCTACTTAAAAAGCACTTTATTCAGAGATATTGTCCGCCATCGAAGATTTCTAACCAGCTTTTGGAGATCCATAATTTCAAGCAAGAAGACGACGAAACGTTGTATCAAGCCTGGGATAGATACAACGATCTCCTTTACATGTGTCCTACACATGATCTGAACAACCAGCAGAAGGTCAACATTTTCTACAAAGGAATTAACGTAACTACAAGACAAATGTTGGACTATCAAGGACCTATCCCGAACATGACTCCTACTCTTGCAATTGAAGCCATTCAAAAAATGGCTGATCACTCTAAAAAATGGAACGACAGAGGAAGTAAAAGAAACCAAGGCGGAAATTTTGACGGAATTGCAACAATCGCTAGTAAAATTGAGAATCTTAGTCGAGATATGCTGAAGGTCAGAGAAACCGTTCATGCCATCCAAGTGGGTTGTGAAAGCTGTGGAGGAGGACATCTCACGAAAAATTGTCCTCATGACGACGAAGAAATTGAAGAAGCCAAGTATGGAGAAAATCGACCGTTTTACGGAGATAATCGAAATAGTAACGGGTATCGTGGAAATTACAACCATGGGCCTTATGGAGAAAGAAAGCCCAGTCTTGAAGAAACAATTAACAAGTTCCTGGAGAGTTCAACCCAAAGACAAAAGGAGCAAGATGAGTGGTTAAAAGAATTCCAGGAAAACACTGACATAAACTTTTCCAAGCATGACACAACCCTAAAAAACCTATAATCTATGGTGTAAAAGCTCAGTAAAAAAGTAAGGATGAATAACCATAAAACTGAAGGATCGAAACCCGTTATGGAATGTAAAGCGATTTTTGCTGATGATAACTCAAAGGTTCAGGCCAATGATACGGATTCAGGGGTTAATCCCGTCGACAGATCTGAGTTACGCCGTAACCTGCCTTATGAGTTACGGCGTAACTATGTTTTTGACAGCGATAACGGGGTTATGAAGAATATTGATGAAAACGACTCTAACGAGTTACGTCGTAACCAAGAATCTCAGTTATGGCGTAACTGGGATATGTGGGCAGAAAAATTCCTCGAAGTAGACAAATCAGGAACATCTGAGATTAACGACTGGTCCCACGACGTTAACTTGTGCCCCCTGCCTAGATCTAAGAGGAAATATCACTGGTGCAAAATGCTACCCGTTGCTAAGGGAGATTGGTATGATCTTTGGGCCTCGTGTGACCCGAGAAATGAGGTTTGCGATGGAGGAAGCAATAAGAATAGGATCAACCATAACAAATTTATGTGGCCTGCATATACTGATAATGAAAGACTCAAGAAACTCTTCCTAGAAGATGAAGAAGAGCCGCTTATCACTCACTGGTGTACTCCGATCATCATAACTGACGAGGAATACACACGAGCATGGCCTACATGCAACTCCTTCCGCGAGTATTGCAACGGCGGGGATAGTGAAAGAGAGGAAGAGTGGACATGCCCTCACGAGCGTGAAAGACATTGTATAAAGTTCGGTGACTTGGCATTTGATGACTGGTACGCAATACAATTCGGGGATGCCAAGATTAACCCGAATCTTCTTAAGAAGCTAAAAGTTGATTACGAGGAGCACAATCAGAAAAAGGAAGTGGCTAATAAAGACATCTACTGCATGGATGAGCATTTAAGTGAAACTGACAACAAAGAAATACGCAGTCACTGGTGCGAAAGAATAAAATCTCCTAGGGAGACTTTCTGGGCGTCATGCAACCCTTATGACGATATATGTAACGGGGGAAGCAGCTCAAGGAGAATAGGTAAAGACGAATTCTTTTGGTCCTCAACCAACGATGAGGAGAGAACGAGTTTGCCTTGGCTGGACAACCTGGGATTCGATAGTTGGGTGAAGATTAAGTATGGACATGTTGATACGTTAACCAAAGAGAAGATTTGGAAAGAGTACATGGGTAGAGAAAATTCAAACAACGAAAGTCTTAACAACACGAGTGAAATAACAATTGAGGATGACAAGGAGTTGGTTGGAGATGAAAAAGAAGAATGCAAGCGTGTGCTAGTGGAGAATCTGCTCGATGAAGAATGGTTTAAAGGTACCGCTTCTGATGACGATGACATTGAAGGGATCCTAGATTACCTTGAGTTGCGGGAATGAGGAGTTTACTGATCCCGACGACAAAGCTTATGAGCAAAGGAGGTGCAAACTCCTTGGGATTCCATACAAGAGACCGCCACCAATTATTGTCGAAATATACGAGTTCACTCGCTACCACTTGGGACCGGAGGAAAATTTTTGCTAAATCCGAAAAATCAAAACTAATGAATACCTCCGAACTGCCACGAATGTCGCCTGGATGAGGCATAACTTGATGAAAGACATTGAAGAGGTCCCCATAGAAGCCCCGCAGCTCGGAGTCTAACTTAAAGACTCGTAAATAAAGAAAAGTGCTCTTTCGGGAGACAACCTGAATTATCCCTTTCTTTTGTTTTATTTCCATTTCTGTAGGGTTTTGTGTTTTCTAACCATTTTTGTAGGAAACGATGAAGCAATTGCTGCTGCAGTTTGCTGATCTGACCAAAGTTACGGCGTAACTCATCAATGTGATTGCGCCGTAACCAACTTTTTGCAGCAGAATTCCTGACGCATTACTAATTACGGCATAATACCATCTCTGTGGTTACGCCGTAACCACTCGCTTTGCAGCTTATGCCAGGTTTTGCTAGTTACGACGTAACTCCCTCAAAAGAGTTACGACGTAACCTTCCTCTGCTTTAATTCTTTCATTTTAAAACACAATAACCTTGTATTAGTATTTTAAATGAACTTTGTGAGTGTGTTCCCTGTAAACCCTCACGAGACTTCACTCGTCCACTTGGGACACCAAGTGGTTAAAAAGGCTTGTTGCATATGCTAAATGCAACCGTGATTCCTACGAAAGTGAGTTAGATTTGTTTTTCATTTTTCATTTTTTTTTCTTTTTAGAATTATGCTTGTCGGTAGTGTGATTTAAGGGATTGAAGTTTGTTCATGATGCTTATACGAAGGCACGTCTCTTTTTCGTGGGCCTTCTTTCTTTATGGAGCAAATTTCAGGGAAGTTCTCGCTCTAATTCTACTTTTCTCTTCACCTTTATTTAATGCTTAGTACAAAAGGGACTTTGTACAATTCAAGTGGGGGGACGGGAGTAGAATTATCTCTTGAACATTATTTTTCCCTCGTTTTTCTAGTTTATTTTGAAAAATTATGCCATTTTTAAAATTTTGACATGTTTTTCTTAACCTAACTAGATTAGACCTTAGCATAACACATACAACCTTTGATATATTATGGTGAGATTAGCCTTATCCATTTCCTATATTTTACCCCAAATCCACCAAATTATGAGTGTGCCGATAGCTTGTAAACTTTAGAACTTGACCTTTGCATCATTTCGAGACCATAGACAAGGTATGTTGAGTTAGCTCGATGTATTTGGACTTTTTAGTTTTAGAAGGCAATATTATAAGATTATCATCCAAATAGCCTACCATTGTGTGTCTATCGATTAGTCACCTTGACTTCTCGACCCCCATGTGAAACCCTTTTGTTGCACTCACCTTTAGTGCAAGATACCCCTAGATACACGCATCTGAGCCATTCCTTTCATTTTGTTAACCCGATATATTGTTTCGATACACCTATACACCTTAGCCTACCCTGTAGTCTTTATTTGTGATTGGGAAGTCATCATTTGCCTAAGTTCAAAGTTCGAGTGAAAAGGTTCGGAAATCACGCTTTCATCGACAACATTCCTGAAGATCATTGAAGACCCCCCAAATTCCCATTGTTTATCTCAAGTGGGGGGATATTATGTTTAGTTATTATTGTTATGTTGAAAGAAAAAAAAAGTAATTCGAAAAAAAAAATAATAATAAAAAAAAATATAATAGTTGTTATGTTATTATAAAGTGAAATGTTATAAGCACTATGTTATGAGCTTTATAGATTTAGTATCGAGGAGGCCACCTCGGTCACATTTGAAGATTGGAGTTAGTAATTATGCCAACAATTGGAGAAAAGGTAGTGTGCCCATCACGATGTTCTCTAATGACACATCTACCTTTTATTTCATGATCCGGTTTCTTGACTTCAAAGCTTGAACTTTGGGCGGACGGTAAGTGGTGATGACTTGGTTATAGATTTAGACTATCTGCTTGTTTTTTATTTTACACCATTCATATATCCCATGTCTTATCCTACCCTTTAGTCATGAAGCGTGTCTAGGTGATGCAGCGAGCAATTTTTGGTGTCTTGGCCATGGATTTGGTCATGTATCATTGATTTTGTCCACTTCGCCATGACATGTTAGTAATGACGAGTCACCCCTTAACCTTTGTCATGTCCTACCCATATTTCCTTCGAGAATTGTTTAGCCCTTAACTCTAGTGGTGGAGATTTGTGTAACCGCCAAACTTATGATAGAATACATGCTATGACTGTGCGATTGAGCGATCACCCCAAAATTGACACTTAGAATAGTTGAGAGATTTGAGTGTTTCGTTCCCATTTCGTGAGGTGTTCGGCTTTGTTTTATTTCTAAGTGTATGCATGCATAGTTTATTGGTAGCCACCCTTGGTACGGTAGTTTTTAATGGCGGTAGAGGCCAATTGCCTAGGAGATATGAACAACTGACCCTAGTTGAGCGGACTGAGATGGGAAGGGTAAGATATGACCAACTGACGACCCTTTCTACTTGTGCGATTTGACCAACTGATCACCTACCGTTTGGATGAACTTAAGAATTAGGGGGTGAGTGTTTAAGTTGCTAACGCCCGGGCACTCACTATTATAAATCTAGCATGTAGAGGTACTTAATGAGTTGGCTTAGGGGACCAGGAACAACAGAACTTATGAGGGGACACCTGACTTCTCTTGTGGTGTCATCTTTATTGATAGGTTAGGGCGGATTGACCAAATGCTGTCCTCTCGACTTTGACCCCACCTGAAGTAATTGGAAGTAAGTAGACGTAGACATAACTAGCTAGGAGGATTAACTAGGTTAGCACCACTCTCCTCTATTGATTTACCCTTTACCTTTTATCTGCCTTTATTTGCTTTATTTTGCTTTAGTAGTTTAATTAATTAATACATCATCGAAACCATTATTAATCTTTGACACTTAGACTTAGTAATAATCCAACACACATAGCTCTTGGGACGACCTCAGCTTTACCGATTACTACATTACACACGACCGGGTACACTGCCCGTTAGTGCATTAGGGTAGACCATAGGTATAACGAGACTTTATAAATATTAAAACCTGGTCAGTAAAACCTGCATCAGCAAAACCAAACGGCACAGATAGACTGATAACCAAACAACACACACAAATATGCGTATACAATAGCGATACCAGGCTACCAACATAGTTACAGCCATACACAACATATGGGTGCCGTGACAGCATACATGTATACACCAACGACAGCAAGCGACCAACATGACTGCTCTAAAACAAAGAAAACCCAAATGCATGTCAAATCTCACCCACATACCAAATTTCCTCCCAGATGAGGTAAGGTATCTAAAATTCTAAACCGGAATGGAAAATGAAACCACTAATAACCACCACGTATATGCTACAATGAGAAGGCCGCATACACGTCAGCACAACTTTACCGAAAGGAAGCCCCGACCCCAAAATGAATACACCTAACATATCAGCAAGGTGAACCGAACCGTTTTTTCCTGTAAGTAATATTTATCCCCACCGAGCATCTAAGGATGTTCGGAATATTTTAGTATATCCAACATTCGCTGAAAATTATAAAAAAAATCACCGGCCATTGGAACATATCTGTTAAACTACAAGAATCAAAGGAAACAGGTGGTAGTATCGAAGGGTCCACTGGCCTTCCGTTTTAGTTTAAAGATATAATATACGTACCAAATACCGTGAGAACATGTGTTTGCTTAGCAGCTGGTCCACGGTTTCGGCAACACGTTGTAAGTCACAGAAACACGTTCATATCGACACCAAATGAGGCTCAGATATGTGTACACAATAGCGATACCACGCTACAACCATGGCTGCGGCCATACACTGGATATGACCGCCTTGCCACGATGGGCGCAAAGAAAATGTATGCGCAATGCTCAGCATGTTATCATCATCGCCTGTTGATAGTGAATCTGCTAAACTATAAAAATCACAGGAAACAGGTGGTGGTAATACTAAAAAGTCAACTCGCCTTCCGTCTTAGTTTAAAGATACAATACACGCACCAAATACCATGAGAACATATGTTTATTCAGCACCTGGTTCACGGTTTCGGTAACACGCTGTAAGTCATATGAACACGTTCATTTTCGTACCAAATCAGGATCGGATATGTGTACACAATAGTGATACCATGCTACCACCATGGCTGCAACCAAACATTGGATATGGCCGCCTTGCCACGATGGGCGCAAAGAAAATGTATGCGCAATGCTTAGAATATTATCATCATCGATTGTTGATAGTGAATCAACCATAAGATTGTACCGCTACCTACAAATAATCCTAAAAAGAATACCTGTATCCACAAGGACTGAAATATTGCACGAAAGTCCAGGCGCTCTGGCGGATGCCTTATGGAAATCATAAGTGGTGATCAGTATTCGACCAAGAAAAAGCAATCCGAGTACACCGGTAATAGGATTAGTTTTTCTTGGCCGAATACGGGTCACAACATCCGTTTGCTAAATACTGATCAGCAAAAGTCGATACCGAAGAAATGCAAGACATAAATCATAGCGCTGGCCAGAATTTTGGGCCCAAAGAACAACCTACAGACATACAAAACAAATCGTTAAGGTACATATTATTAGCTATATTAGACAAACGCACATATGCAGGAAAAACATACAAAATATACCATGAAGCTGACGCCTAAAAATGTGACCAGGAAGCCGCAACCGCATAGTTTTCTTATGGGTAGCAGTATCATTATAACTAATGCGCAGATCTGTTGTGAGTATAACGACAGCTCGTATGTATGCACAGTTTACACACAACCAAATAGGCAGAGCTCAAGAATCGTTCACATCATACTCAAAAGCCCTAGACGAAACTAATCACGATATGTATTGAAACCAGTGACTCAATGCAACATTCTAAAATTTCCTAATCGCCCTTAATTTGTTAACCACGATAAGCAACCTAAAATAGCAACGTGTTACACTCGCCATAATAAACTTTTTTAGCAATACACGACGTCATTATAGTTAAAATACAACAGCCGCATTTATTTAAAAACCATCAAAAACACACGATTCACATGGCTTGTGTATTTTGGGTAATGTATAATAGCTAAACCCCGCACTTCATTAGGCTCAGACTCGTAAACAACCGAATAAAGAGGATTGCTTCAACGTGGCTGCAAAATTTGTAAGCTGCCTTGCCAAACGAAGATGGCTGCAAACTTCAAAAGTTGACCCGCCAACAGATGGAGAATCTCAACTTTAGCCCAATCCAGTTGAACGCGTTAAAATTTTATCATCACAGCCATTCAGTTACCCTATTAGGCAATACAAAAGCTAACAACTAGAAAGTGCCTGATAACTTCTTCAGCCTACTAAAAATCAATTAAAAATAAGAAGCCAATCAGGCTTCAAGAACTCAGACTGAAACAGGCCTAAAAAACTCATACTTTAAGTATCTCTTCCGTAAAGGAAGGCAACATTAAACTTACATACGTCATTGATTCTTCCAATTAACTGTAATTGAAAATGAATCAACCATAAAGCCCAAAATCAGGCACAAAAAAAAAACCCAAATGGAAACCATAACCCTTCTATTTGGATTAAACGTAACCACAAAAATAAGCTACCTGCAAAGTGATTTCTCCAGGTTAAGTGTAATTGAACATGAATCAACCATAAAGCCCAATATCAGCCGGCCAAAAAAGGCCAAAAACGAAACCCTAACTATCGTATTTCTATTAAGCGCAACCGCCCCAAAAATGTGGCTGCAAAGTGGTAAATCTAAGCACTATAAAAACCAGAGGAAACACCTGACACTCATGCAAGAGGCCATATGATGACATACCGTGATGAGGTGTAACAGATTATTTTAGTCCACCGACCATTGGGAGAAAACAATAAAAAAATCCATCGGCCTTACGGTTTAGTTTAAAGATATAATTTGCATAACTTACACATAAGACTATTTTTTTCTAACTTGATTTAACTTTATGTTATATTGGAAAAAAAAAATTATAGTTCTAACAAAAATCATTTTAGACAAATGCACTTATTTGTTGTGTACGGTTTATTGTGAATTGTTTTGCGAGTAAGTACAGAGAGTTAAACCTAGAGTTTATTACTTTTTCCGTCCTAAAATAATTGTCTCTTTTTTTTTTTTTTTTTTTTTTTTTTTAACTTTTTAAAGTTTTATTATTTCAACTTTGATCCTAAATATTTTCGTTTGTGTTATAGGATAGTTGATGTAACATATATGAATAGATTGGTTTTAAAATGTATTTTTCATTGATATAAATTTCATCAAGTATTATATAACAGAAACGAAAATATGAAAGATTAAAGTTGATAAAGAAAGAAATTTAAAAAGTCAAAAAATCCTAGTTATCAATTTTTTAAGCATATTTTTTTTACAATTTTTTTTAATGTACACTCTCTTCAAACTTCTTCATATGTCGAACATAGCTGCCTACAAGCTCTAAATCTCTCTCAGTGTCTTTATACAAGAAGTTAACGAGCTCAAAAAGATGTTGACAATCGTCTGTTACGTTTGACAATAACTCTTCACTTATTTATTTGATGCAAATTTTTTGCATTCAATCAAACCTTGTAAACTTTCAATTTATAAAGGGATGACCACCATCGTAACACGTTCACAAGTAAATTGGCAAAAATAATAATAATAATAATAATAATAATAATAATAATAAAAATAAAAAAATAAAATAAAATGCGATTGCATATATATTCTTTAAAGATGAAAAATTGCGTATAGATCTAAAATTTACATAAAAAGTAAAAACCATTGTACATGTGCATTGCAAATTAGTACCAAAGATATGTATAGAATTATTCACCTTCTTAACACTTTTAAAAGTAAATTGGTGAAAAAATATTTAAATATATTAATAAATGGTAACAATAGACATACCGATTTCTCAATGTACATAAGTTAAATACATCCGCAACATATTTGCATAGGGATCGCAGTACATTCGCAAGTACGAGTTAATTAAAATAAAAAACAATTACCCAGATTTCATGACCATCATCGTTAACATCCTAATCATTCACATCTTTCTAAAACCACCATTAAAGAATAATCTGAACTCAAAAGTGGTCTTGTTTCACTTGTGAACAATCAGCTACTCAGCTCCTTATGGTGCTTTGAACTCTGTTGTTAAACATTGATTAAAAATATCCAACATTTTATGCTCGTTGAATATATTGATGTGGTGAGATATAATCTATTGAAATGACATGGTGATAGAGCAAGATCTGGTTGTATAAATTACAATGGATGAGTACATCTTTATTTTAAAGTCTAACTTATAGTTTAATGTTTTTATGGGAAAGAGAAGTCCAGCCTTGTCAAATATCGCGGGGCCCACGATTTTCTGTTGAACCTATCGTGATTAGATCATAGTCAGTCGCAGACTAGAAACCGTTGAGTGAGAAAGAGTCTCGTTTCTTTATCACGTGACCATCGCTTCGCTACTAGATCACATCATCTTCGATTTCAAACCGGTCGAATTTTGGTGTGCATGAAACGGATGCGACAAGTGTCATCATAACCAGAATGAGACGACGATGAAAACGGTGTAACTTCCGTGAAGAATGGAGGTGCACGCGGGAAGATATTGCCTATTATCTGACATTGGGGGAGTAGTACCTTATTAAATAAAATGATAATATGCGAGAAATAAGTGTGCAGAAAGGTAAACTTGACAAAACGTGATCCGATGTCCTAGTTTTGCAAGATGCCACAAAGTTGAGTCAAGTTTGATATAAGTGTCATCTTGGATGTCAGTGTTGCAATTTTACCTAACTATATTCATCTCGTTGTCACCAAGTTTTTTTTAACATTAAAATCTAGCAAGAAGCCAGAAGTTTCAAAGCACTAAATATATTGCGAAAAGACACCTAAAAGCAATTACGACCAACGAAAGAAATACTTAATCACCTAGACGCATACTAAGCTTAAAAATGAACTTGAAAAAAAACATTCTTAAAAAACCCGTACCATCGACTAACTTATTCGTCAAGTTTTAATTGAGTAACTCGGTTTGAGCTTGATCGAGTTAAATAAGTACGATTTCAAAACGTTATCAAGACTTTGATTTTTTGAAACATATACTAGACTTAGGTTTGAGTTTATAATCGCTTGTATTTGGAATTTTAAGTCAATCGTAGTTCCATATGTTGATCAACTACGTAAAATTCTTAGATATTTTTATGTCAATTTTGAGAACGAGTTAACCATTATTACAAGGTAAAGATTTTTGACCAAGTTCCTGAATTCTGCTTTGGTATAAAAGATCCATTAAACAATCAAACAATCAAGCAAAGTTCACGAACAATGTGAGTAACTCCTGTAAGTTGAGCTCAACTTGACTCGAGCCAAGCTCAGAAACTTGATCAGACTCTTATTTAAGCATATATCTTTTTTTTTTTTTTTTTCGGAAAAACATATTGTTGCATACGCATTACTCGGTATTTTCCTAAATTGGCTACACTAGTACTAAATCATAAAGTTAAATATAAAGTTAAACATCTTGATACAACTTATTATCTTAACAGCCATGAAACCCAAAGCTATTAGTCAACCATATCACAACTAGTGCAATACTACCAGATCATAACTTTTACGTAGTTCGTGTTAGATAAAAACCTTGTTTTTACTTCTTTTTGTTTTTGAAATAGTTGACAACACAAATTGAGATCACGTGTCGTAGTGTTGATTAAGATTTATTTACGTCATATATGTTTGGCGTAATGGGCTAGAGTTGGGACTAGAACCGGAGCTGGAGCTGAAAATTATACTATAACCTGTAAGTTGGAGTTTATATTTTTATAAAACTATTTGACAAATTAGTTGATGTTGAAACTTATTAAATCATATAAAAACACATTAAATTACATTCAAATATTTATCAAGCATTTAGGTGTTAATCTATTATATGTTGATTTGAAAAATATTTAAGTAATTTGACTAACTATAAGCTCGTATAAACCTGTATTAATTTGCTTGGACATATGAAAGCTTATGACTTCTAAATGATTATATAAACTTGTGCAACAAACAAAAATTATTTTACAAACTAATTTATATTATAAGCTCAAAACTCTATACGAGTTTAAGGTACCCATTAATGCCGTCGTGAATAAAGTGTTGCCACTTTAACACTTTTTTCATAACACAAGAATCTATTACACTACATAAAACACCGCTAAAGCACACACAAAAGAAAGAAGGAAAATACCGAACCATTCGGCTGGCACGTACGGCGCGAGGCACGAAAACACCAAAAACACCACCCACGATGCGCGTATGACGTTTTCAGGTCACGTTTTGAGACTACGCGGCATGAAAACGCAGAGAACCTTGGCCTCAAAGCTTAAAGGGAACACAACAAAATAATTGTAAATGACAAATTAAATAATTGGTATACTAGGAGACAGAAATGACATATGAAGCAACAAGCAACGGCTCATATTTTTTCTTTTTTGCCTGTGTACATCTCGTCTGTCCATTGAAATAGACATCAATTCTGTTGGTTTCTCTTGCAATCATTTTTGCAACATTTTTTTTTACAACGTTTTCTCAAGAGAATTTTGTTTATGGAATAACAAAACGTTATTTTAAACAACCTTTGCTGTATCACATATCAGTTTATTTTAAGAATTTATTAGGTTTATTTAACAAACAATTATCACATTTATTTTATGCTAAAAATAAAATTTTAAATCATGTTGAATTATATAAGAGATTTGCAAATCTTGCTTTATTATGGCTACGATTTAACCTTGAAAGAAAAGACAAGCTTTCGGTATATACACACTTATTATAACCTCATTGATATTTTTGCACCCTAAAAGCATACCTTCATACTTTTATATCACAATCATATGTTGTTAGGTAACACTTCATTCTTAATGTGATTTTTCAGGTAAGTGTGTTAGGTGGAACAATTAATATGCTTTACTAATCGTATTTTGAGAAGCAGACTGCGAATATGTTTTTAAGGAATCGTTAGGGCTTATTTTCCTTTTTTACACCTCTCCGTGTGTTTACGCATAGAGTTGAGTAATCTCTATCTCTACTACTTATAAAGAGTTTATGTATTTTTTTGAAATATTAAATTTTGAATATTGAAACTTAAATTAATGTAGTTTGGTTAAATTATTTTTAAATACCTTTTAAACTTGACAATTTTTTAAAAACTTGCAATTTAAATTATGTCTTTTCTTGATCAATTGTAAACTTGACAACGTTTAGAAACACGCACTATATTAATTTTTAAAAACACAGGCTTTGTATCTCAAAAAATACACCTTTTGCATCAAGAGTCCAACCACAACCTCTATATACCGTCGGTTTACACGAGTATTCGTCTAGTTTATTGTAATATATTTACGGTTTATTTCCTGCTTAATTTTAAACTTTCTCTGGTCGGATATGCTTGTTTAGTCTTTAGTGCTTTTGCCAATCTTTAGTGCCTTTCTTATCCATCTTGAACTATCTACTGTCCTTAATGCTAGACAATATTAGGTAAAAAGTTTTACTTCTTTTACGATGATTTTTGACACTTAGGATGATTAAAGGTCCAAAGAAAGAACTAGAAAAACAAAAGTTTAGGACCCACATTTTCTTATCATACTATGGTACTGTATATCATTCCATGTGCAAATTGCATAAATATCATGAGAGCCCAAATATCATTTACTAATCAATCAACTTTTCCATCATTATTATAGATTAAAACTAACGGACCACATTTGTCGAAAGAAAATTTCAAAATAATCATTAACAAAGGTTAAATATCAACCGTTAAACCAAACCTTAAATATACTAGTACTAGTACTAGTACTAGTATATGTTAAACCCATACTAAGTTACTAACTAGTGAAATTGTCCACACTTCACAGTTTCACTAAACCATGAAGCCAACTAAACCCTTTAGTGACATTGAGCATGCACCTATCGACACTCAGGTCGCCCCTTTACTCGACCAACCTGGATCGCCAACGCTACCAGGTGTCGTATCTAAGCGGCTGCTGATCAGGGTTCTGTCTACTATCACTTTGGTCGCTTTATTTTTTGCTGCAGCTTTTGTACTAATTGTCAGTAACAAGCGTCATCCTATTGATCACACGGATACTAATACGGTACTGCCTGAGAGTGCTGTATTGGATAAATCTCCGTTGCAGCACTCTCAGGCTGACCGTCTTAGATGGGAAAGGACTGCTTTTCATTTTCAACCCGCGAAAAATTTCATCTATGGTACGATACAATCTATAGCATTTTTTCGTAGTTATTGGATCAACTTGCTATATTTAGAAAGTTTTGGCTCTAAATTGTGCTTTTTTTTGTTGTTGAATTTTTCATGTTTGTTGATGATGTTGCTGATGGATTCTTACTTCAGATCCCAATGGTATGTATCTTGCATTGTTACAGCATTTTTAAGTCCATATAGTTTTTCTATTGGTTATAATATGTTTAGAGCAATAATAAGTTAGTATTTCACATAGCAAAAGTGATTATGATCTCATTACTAGAGGCTAATTTACATGTAGTAAGTTATGTACAATAATTTGACAAATGCTCAAACAACATAGGAAAACAAGAGATAGATAAGCACTTCTATATTTTCCTGCAACAAAATTTGGTGATAAGGAAATTAGTACCACAATCACTTAAACAAACCTAAATCAGCCAGTTTATTTGTTTTGACGAATTCATGGTGTGTCGGGCTTTCCGTTTTAGGTCCATTGTTTCACATGGGTTGGTACCATCTATTCTATCAGTATGACCCGTACGGTCCTGTTTG
The DNA here is from genome assembly GCA_910596185.1 of Chrysanthemum makinoi. Lineage (NCBI taxonomy): Eukaryota > Viridiplantae > Streptophyta > Magnoliopsida > Asterales > Asteraceae > Chrysanthemum > Chrysanthemum makinoi. The sequence continues at coordinate 255,217,255 of OU343218.1, forward strand.
GGGGAATATGTCATGGGGTCACTCCGTGTCCAAAGACATGATCAACTGGTTTGAGCTTCCGGTTGCTCTGACACCAACCGAATGGTATGATATCGAGGGTGTTTTAAGCGGGTCCACCACGAAGCTGCCAAATGGTGAAATATTTGCATTGTATACTGGAAACGCATTTGATTTTTCACAGATACAATGCAAAGCTGTACCCGTGAACTCATCTGACCCACTTCTTGTTGAGTGGGTCAAATACGAAGGTAACCCAATCCTGTACACTCCACCAGGGATTGGGTTAAAAGACTATAGGGACCCGTCAACAGTTTGGACAGGTCCCGATGGAAAACATAGGATGATTATGGGGACCAAAAGAAACACAACAGGACAGATACTTGTGTACTATACAACTGATTACACAAACTATGTGATGTTGGATGAGCCAATGCACGCGGTTCCTGGGACTGATATGTGGGAATGTGTTGACTTTTACCCTGTTTCATTGACCAACGATAGTGCCTTTGATATGGCGGCTTATGGTCCGGGCTTAAAACACGTGATTAAAGAAAGTTGGGAGGGACATGGATCGGACTGGTATTCTATCGGGACATATGATGCAACGAATGATAAATGGACTCCTGATAATCCGGAATTAGATGTTGGTATCGGGTTGAGATGTGATTACGGAAGGTTTTTTGCATCAAAGAGTCTTTATGACCCGTTGAAGAAAAGGAGGGTCACTTGGGGTTATGTTGGTGAATCGGATAGTGCTGATCAAGACCTCGCTAGAGGATGGGCTACTCTTTATGTACGTTATTATCTATTTTGTGTTTATTTAAAATGATGTAAGTTACTATATAATAAACGTACTGATGTTAATGATTATACTAGAATGTTGCAAGAACGGTGGTACTGGATAGAAAGACTGGAACTCATCTACTTCATTGGCCAGTCGAGGAAATTGAAAGTTTAAGATCCTACGGTCAGGAATTTAAAGAGGTCAAGCTTGAGCCCGGTTCAATAGTTCCACTTGACATAGGGTCAGCTACACAGGTACATGGAAAAATAACTCAAGTCAACTTTTTCATCTATTAGAACCGCCTTTGAAAACATAACATATGGCTGTTGCAGTTGGACATAGTTGCAACATTTGAGGTGGATCAAGATGCCTTGAAAGCAACAGCTGAAGTCAACAATGAGTACGGCTGCACTACGAGCTCAGGTGCAGCCCAAAGGGGTAGTTTGGGACCGTTTGGGATTGCGGTTCTTGCTGATGGAACCCTTTCAGAATTGACTCCTGTCTATTTCTACATTGCTAAAAATACAGATGGAGGTTTAGCAACACATTTTTGTACTGATAAACTAAGGTAAAAAAAATCACAATGTTCATTAGAATTCTTGAATACATCAATTTTTTTCTACATTTAAATGGATTAGTTTTTATGTTGAATTTGAAAAATATCTTTCTATAAAAACTACAGGTCATCCCTGGATTATGATGGCGAGAGAGTGGTTTATGGGAGCACTGTCCCTGTGCTTGATGGCGAAGAACTCACAATGAGGATATTGGTAAGTATAACTCAGATGATATACAGTATATGCTCGTTAATCATATACTGGTGTTTATAACATGTATCATAGATTTGCTCGTTATAGTATGTTTCGTTTTAATGTAAAATCAGGTGGATCATTCCATAGTAGAGGGGTTTGCACAAGGAGGAAGGACTGTAATAACGTCAAGAGTGTACCCAACGAAGGCAATATACGAAGGAGCAAAGGTCTACTTGTTCAACAACGCCACCGGCACAAGTGTGAAAGCATCTCTAAATATATGGCAAATGGCTCCTGTTCAGATTCAGCCTTACCCTTTCTAATCACTTGTTTCATTTCTTTCTTTACCATTGCTATTTGATGTATTCTATTTAGCTTTTAGGTAATAAGAGTATATGTTATTTGGCCGGTTTTGTACTTTTGTTTTGTTTGTATTGTTATTTGTATTAGTAACTAAGTATATGTTCTTTCGTTGGGAATACTTTGTTTTGTCATCTGTGTGATCTGTTTTAAGTATTTTTCCTTTTGTTTCGTCAGTTGAAACATATACAAAGGTCAAAAGACGAAAACGAGCACTTGTATATATCTGTTTGAATCTATGTACTTTTTTCCGATTCGTAAACAAATATGCATGAAGCATAAACTTTGCTGACTCTCGATTATATAAGGTAGACACTTTGTCTTATTATTAAGCTTCGAGGTTGTTTGGGATTCTATTTGATCATCGCGTTTTGTAAGCTGTCGGTGATAATCAAACAATAGTGTTTGGCAAATGACAGGTGACAAAAATCAGTTTCCAAACACAATTTAAAACTCACTAATGGGGTGTTTGGATCAGCTTATTTAGCTGGCTTATGGCTTATTTGACTTTGGAAAAGCCGATAAGCTCATTTATTGAAGCTTATGACCTTATCAACTTCATTTTATTGGCTTAAGCCAATAAACTAAAGTTAATAAGCTCTGAGCTTATCGGCTTTTCCAAAATCAAATAAGCCCATAAGCCGGCTAAATAAGCTAATCCAAACGCCCTATAAATAAGTAAAATCCCAAACACACTCTTAAATTAACTCTAGGCTGATAAAATTCCTTATAAAAAGTGGATCCATAAACTAATCCGGATCCAAAACCGGGTCATAAAGATAACAAAACCCGTTAAAAATTAGGCAAACCGTTAATTCTTCCCGCCATGTTATCCCTAAACCCAACAACCTTATCCTTATTTCCCCTCAAAACCCTAAACCTTAACCCTAACCCTAACCCTAACCACCGACCACCCAATCTCCACCCTATCACCGCCATCTCCACCGAACGCGCCTTCGAATTCGACACGGGCGACACTTTCTTCCGCACCGAAAGCGCCACGGGACGCGACCTCGCCGTCCTCGCAGCCACACTCCACAAACAATCGACCGGCACACTCCGTGTCCTCGACGCAATGTGCGGCTGCGGAATACGGTCTCTGCGGTACTTAGCTGAAGCGAAAGCTGATTTCGTATTGGCGAATGATGCAAATGAGGAGTGTAATGGTGTTATTGTGTCGAATTTATCGAGTGTTTGTAAGGAGAGTGAGGGGAGGTGGAATGTGAGTCACGCGGTCGCGAATAGAGTTTTTGCGGAGAAATACGTTGAAAGGGAGTTTTTTGATTTTGTCGATATTGATTCGTTTGGGAGTGATTCGAGTTTTTTTAGGTTGGCGTTTGATACGGTTAAGTTAGGTGGGTTGTTGTACGTTACTTCGACTGACGGTTTTTCGTCTGGTGGTCATCGGCCTAACCAGTGAGTTTATTAGATTCTAGTTCTTATAGTGTTTTACTGATGTTTAATATTGGACTTATGTTTTGCGTGTTTTAGTTCTTTAGCTGCATATGGAGCTTATATTAGGCCAATGCCGTATGCAAACGAAATTGGTTTGAGAATGCTTATAGGTGGAGCGATACGTGAGGCGTCTGTTTTGGGTTATTATGTTGAGCCACTTTTCTCGTATTATTCGTACCATGGGCCTGTTTTTAGAGTGTTGCTACGTCTTAACCGAGGAAAATCACCCCATGGCATGTACTAGTTGTTACACAAAATTCTATTAACTTAAGTAATTTTGCGTATAAAACGTGTTAATATAGGTTTCGATGTGTTTTGCAACAGGCATTATAGGTTTATTGGATACTGCGAATCATGTGGTCACTCTCAAGCTATTTCTTGGGATAAACTTGGTCAAATGAGTTGTCCTTGTGGATCAGATGTATGTGTTTGTTATCTAAATCAGTATACAGTTATATTTCATGTGTGACTATACATGGTTAAAGTGTTTTGATGTTACAGGTACCTGATTCACTTGTTGTTTCCGGGCCTCTATGGACAGGGCCTCTTCACTGTGCATCTTATCTTACTGAAATGCTTAGTTTGGCAGGAGAATGGGGATGGTTGGGTGATGGGACAAAAAACGATCTTGATAAGCTATTACATAGGATGATTGATGAAAGTGATCCTAATTTACCATTTGGTTACATCCAACTTGATGAGGTGAATACTGTTTTTCTAGTCTTCGTACTATATAAGATTTTTGGTCGGTGTGTTTTCGCCAATCCCATACATGCTATTCATTTTTAGAAATTTTACTTGGTATTGTGTATTTTATATGTAACAGATAGCAAGTCGTGCGAAGGTCAATTCCCCTCCTCTCGTGAAAATAATGAGTGCCATCCACCAGGTATTTCCTCCGAATATTGATATAGTTTTTTGAGTTTAAGATTCGTGTAACCTGGATCAGTATTGTTAATTTTTTATGTGGTTAATTTTGTAGGAGGGATATGCTGTTAGTAGATCACACATTTCGAACAATGCAATCAAGACAAATTGCCCCATGTCAGAGTGTATTAGGATCACAAAGAAGCTCCAACACGTGTAATTCATTATACATCGACAAGTCTCACTGTTCCTATTAGTTGGCTGCACTCTTTTGTTGACAATTTGAACCTCAGTCCGGATGGAAGTTAATTGGCGGCAAAGCTCAGCCTTTTGTGCTTCTAAAGAAACAGGCTAGGAAGTAGTTGATTATGTATAGTGTGTCCTAAGCCATGCTTGGAAATGGTTACTAGTAGATCAGGAACGTAAAACATAGTCGCTGCACCTAATGTTGCTTTGTTTTCTTTTTATTGTAGTATTGCAACCTAGGTTTGAGGTCGGTGTTGGTGGTGTTGTTGTAATATGATGCAAACTGACCACAATTTTTTTTTTAGAAAGACAATGCAAAAACTGATCACAAAATATGTGGAATTTAAACAGTAACTTTGGTAAGATACAAACATTTGACCCATCAGCAGATAGCCCATTGATATGTCAATTATTAGTATTACGATATAATGACACACAAGTTTAGGCATGAAATTAGTCACATATTTAGGTCTCCCAATCATTTCCTTTTAGTTATTTTCTTAATATGACATTTAGTTACGATTATAACTTAAATATTATTGAAATAATTGTATAGTTTTTCATATGTTATTTTTATCATCTTATAAATAATTATATCATTTCTGGATGTAAACTAGTTGAATCGACAAACAAACAACACGGGTTAAGGTTGAGTTTATTGACCGGATTAATAAACTTGTCATGTTCGGGTAGAGATTATAGTGTTAATGTGTTATACAAACCCGCTAACCCGACTAGGTCAACCCGAACACGACTTAATTGTCACCCATAATTTTAGTAAGCCTAAGCAACCATATAACAATTTCAAGATACACGATTAATATAGATACCAAAAAGCAAATAATCACAAAATACTTGAAATTCATGGAAAAATAAACAAAATTTCAGTATTTAAATTCATTTATAAATGGGTTGCGGGGTGTAAACAGGTTAGGAACGTCCACCCAAAACCAACCCGTTTATAAAAAGAGTTAGCTGTGTGACTTCTCGACTCGTTTACCATGTTTATTTCGTGTTGAGTTAGCTGTGTGACTACTGTATCTGTGGATTTGCTTGAGAACAGATGACAGGGACTAATTCTATAATTTTTTACAAAATGGGATCAATCATGACTTACTTTATAGTATATAAACAGAAACCTCCAATAGCCTGAAAATGAGTCAATGGACACTGTGTTTAGCTGTGTTTTACCTTACATTCAAAATGATAGTGACAGGAATTCTGTTTCTTTGGTTTGCCGTAGATGGTATGAGCTCGACTGTTTGACGCGTAAACATGTAACTGTCGACATGTTTTTCGCTAAGTCCCCGTCTCGTTTGCTTCAAAGGTTTCCATTTCTCGAGTCTCTAACCCTAAAGGGATTTCCCTTTAGATTATATGGTGAAAGTAATCATTTTATCACCCCATGGATACAAGAAATAGCTGTATCGTTTAGGCGATTGAAATCACTTCATATACGTCATTTGGCTGTTCATGATTCGGATATGGAGCTCTTGGCTAGAACCCGAGGTAAAGATTTGACTGTTTTGATGATTAATAAGTGTCACGGGTTTTCCTCATATGGATTAATGCATATTGCTAAGTATTGTAATCGTTTGAAAACTTTTATATTGGAAGGTAATACTATGCGTGTGCTAGATCGGAAATGGGTACATGAATTGGCTTTGAATAGCACGGGCGTTGAATCGTTCAGTAGTAAATCTTCGGGTTGTTTATTTGATGATAAAGATTGTACTCGATCTTTAGCACTTCTTGCAAAAAATTGTAGTCAATCTCTAATATCTTTGAAGATTGGGCCTCTCGCTCTAAGTGATTTTGGAAATGTCTTTAGTCATGCTTTTAGGTTAAAAGATTTTGTTGGCGCTAGGTTTGATGAAGATGGGGAGTACGGTGGTTTTGAATTTCCTCCGAATATACGTTGTTTAGGCATAAATAAATTGCACGTGACTTTATTTCCGTATGTACTCCCTCTTGCAAATCAGCTGACGGAATTGGATCTTGTATTTATAGATTTGAATCCAGATGACCAGTGTTTCTTGCTTGAGAGATGTCCCAACTTGGAAGTTCTCGATGCCATGGATGTATGTGGAGACAGGGGATTGCAAGTTATTGGTCAGTATTGCAAGAAATTGCGCAAACTTACTTATAGATTTTGGCCGCCGGTTCATTCTGCGTTGGCAAGTCATGTGGGGCTGATTTCTCTGGCACAAGGATGTCTTGATTTGGAGTATTTACATGTTGAACTCACAGGTATTTCAAATGTAGCTATGGAGTGTATAGGAACTTATTTGACGAACCTTCACGATTTCAGTGTAGGAATTATGTATAGAGCTGACATTATAAGAAATGTACCCCTGGACAATGGGGTCCGAGCAATGCTAATTGGTTGCAACAAACTTGAAAGGCTATCTATCCACCTTCGATGTAGAGGATTGACAGATGTGGGTTTGCAGTATATAGGCAAGTATGGTCATAATTTGAGATATCTCTCTCTTGGTAATGTAGGAGAATCTGATGCAGGACTTGTCGAGTTATCAAAGGGGTGTCCAAAATTAAGAAAGCTGGTATTGACGAAATGTCCCTTTAGTGAGCAAGCACTTGCTACTTTTGTGTTTAATCTACCTTCGCTAAGGTATGTGTGGAGTGGCTGTGAGTGGGCCATGCATCGTCCAAGTACTGAGTGTTGAAACAGCAGGCAGTAAAAGCAAAAAAATCATGGCTATTATTAGAAACGTTTGGAGAAAGCTTAGAGTTGCTGCCAAACATAAAGAGAACAAGTGGAGAACAATGTTGTCAGTAAAGTTTGTAAGACGGATGTTTTTTAACATTCAATATCCAAATTTTATCACCTTTTCAATATAAGTAGACGTAAAATGTATTTGTTGAAATTTCTAATGTATCTGGCTATGATTGACAGAAATCTCTAACCAATCTACTATATATATGTTTAGTTCAAATGTTTGTTGATGCAGATGAGACCTTATGGTGTGCGTCTATTATGACATACCTTATGTTGTAGGGAAACGGTTACATTTTTATTAATAAAATCTAAATTACAATAAATAAAATTAACAAAGAAATAAATAACAGAAAATTAAATACAAACAGATTCCCTTAAAACAGATTCGCCGTCTGTTTCCCAGGGTACAACAGCCAAAACAGTAAGTTGTACTGTCAGACTTAACAAAACTGCCTGGAATTTCATCTTAAGAGATGCGTATTCCATATGTTGGAAATCAATAATAACTATTGATTTGATGTGTGTAAAACTTGTGGAATTAGGGCCTCTATTTATACACAATAGACTCCCTCTAAATTTACTCATCCCACCGTGTAAAGGATTGAAAATAAACTACTTTTCCTCTTTAGGCATGGTAACGAATGCCTAACTTTGAGACCGATATCTCATTCACATCAACTCTATTTTGGACACATAAAGGCTTATTGCGAAGCTCTCTTCGAGGAGAACGCGAAACTACAAACTATTACTCATATATGTGACATATACATATAGATAATTGTGTCCAAAGTTGGTCAAAAGTCACTTTTGCCAACCAATTTTCCAACAATCCCCACATGAATGGAGATCGGTCGTAATACACAAAAATTACGATAAAATTCCAATAGTTGAATCTTGCAAAGGATAGGTAGGTGTGACCCTTTGAACCTTCCCTTGTGAGATGCACTTAGTCTCCTAGATCCGAGTAGACGCGATGTCCTTGAACTCAACCTCTGTTTACGTAGACGACATTACACTTCACACAAGACTCTCCCTGACATTGTCAAGTCCTCATAGTCATGTTCGTTATGGTCATGAACACTAGCCTGGTTCTACAAGAGCTCTTAGGATTTGCGCCCCCACAATTCCCTTCAAAGCGACCCCACTTCTCTCTCACATAGGTGATTTCATCTTGAATCATTAAAACCATATGTTTTGTGATTTCATCTCGAATCATTATGCTTTGTGATTTTATTTTGAATCATTAAAGACATATGTTTAACCTCTCAACAAGTCACATTTGTTATAGGAGTGGACAAGTAAGTTACAATATTTAAGTAACTCCCCTAATTTGATGTGACTTCCCCCACATTTATATGATTAGGTTGTCCTACTGAACCCAGATCTTGGGATCTCCAGTCAACTGGTTAGGTTTTTCTTCATATAAACTCATTCCTTTAAGGGCTTTAGTCCCATTCCTTTAGACGACTTACTAACTAACTATTTGCTTAAGCCTTTCGTAAGCGGATCCGCGATGTTATCTATTGACTTTACGTAGTCAATCGTGATAACTCTAGTTGAGAGTAGTTGTCGCACCAATCAACGTCTATGATGGATATGTCTTGACTTACCGTTTTACATTGTCATATGAGCTCTGTCAATTTCCAATTGACTATCACACTTTATATAGATGGTCGTTACCGGTTTACGCCATCTTGGTATATCCTCTACGAATTAACGCAGATATCCGCATATTCTATAAATTTATCTCAAATGATAAATTCAATTCCACCATATATTTGGCTATAAAAGTCTGTTTGAAATACTTTCAAGATTTCCAAGACAGCTTCCCACGTAGAGTTAATACATCCGCTCTAGTGGATCTAGATTTTTTTATGTAAGAATCCATATTTGCATTACTCTATCATTAGATAGCAGTTGGATATCTTCCAAAATGCAATATCGTAAGTATCATAGTACTTGTGTAATACTATTCAAATGGTCATCACTTGAATTAATGGTATATTTACTTAACTTGATTTTAACTTCTTAATCAAGTCTTACACACGCCATTAGACATAAGACGCCCAATATTCTCTGAGTATTCAAAATAGGCAACACCTATACCTCTATTATAAATAGATTTAAAAGATGTCATTGGAGTTCTAGCTAGGCCAGAATCCCCCACATTGAACCTCTGAAGAATATTGTCCTTATAGTGTTTTTTACTTCAAAACAAATCCATTTGGTTTCATATGATCTTAGTTCCAAGAACCATATCAAGCGTACCAATGTAGTTCATGTCAAATCTTGACTCCAACATTTCATTAGTGGATTTGATCATCTTGTTATCACTTTCAGTGATAAGTATACCATCTATGTATAGACACATGATTACATATATACCAACAATTATTTCTTTCCACAAACATCCGTTATTTTTTAAATCCACGTTCTGACATGACGTGAAAAAAAATTGATGTCATTGTTTGGGAGCTTGCTTTAAGCCATATAATGACTTAACAAGCCTACAAACTTTGTTCTCTTGTCCAGGTGCCATGAAACCCTCGGGTTGGTTCATGTAGATTTCTTCTTCTAAATCTCCGTTTAGAAATGCCGTTTTCACATCCATTTGGTGAACTTCCAAATTTCTTAAAGCGGCAATAGCAAGTATCATCCTAATCGAGGTTATTCGCGTAACAAGCGAATATGTATCAAAGTAATCAAGACCTTCTCGTTGTCTAAATCCTTTGATTACTAATCTTGCTTTATACTTGACAATGGTGCCATTGGCTTTCATCTTCTTCTTGAAGATCCATTTATAGCCTAGTGGTTTACAACCAGGAGGTAAATCCACGAGCTCCCAAGTATGATTTTGTAAAATAGAATCTATTTCACTTTTAATGGCTTCTTTCCATTGAGGCCTTTCTGAGGAAGTAACCACCTCTCGGTATGAAGTAGGTTCGTTTTCAACCATAAAAGAAACAAAATCAGGTCCAAACGATTTTTCGGTTCTTGCCCTTTTGCTTCTTCTAGGTTCAACCTCTTCTTCCTCAGTTTGATCTTGTCTCTCATCTTGGAGATCATTATCAACTCCTTTGTTGTCTCTTATCACGAACAACATTATCATCTTGATGTCTCTCATCATGAAGGACTTCATCATTTAGTTGCCTCTCATCATGGACAACTTTACCACCAAGCCTAGATGAACATCCATTCTTCTCTAATAATCAAGGAAACACGGTTTCATACAATGAAAGTTTTCCTTGATTCGGTTATCGTATCTTTGTGTATATTCATCGTTTCCGAATCACATACAAAGAAATGATAAGCACTACTATTATGAGCATATCCAAAATTATGCAAACCACAGTTTTAGGTCCAATATTTTGAACCTTGGGTGTCAATACAGATAGACACCCCCCACATTCGTAAGTACTTATAGGATGGTTTTCTTCCCATCCATAGTTCATAAAACTATCTTCTTTTCCTTACAAGGGATCTTATCTAAAAGATAAGTAGCCAATAAAATCGCTTTCCCCCACATGCCATGGCTTAAACCATGACTTTAACAACATGGCATAACCATATCTTTAAGACACAGTTCTTTCCTATCAACAACTATGTTGTGGTGTATAAGGAGCAATAAATTTATGTCTTATTCCATGTTTAGCACATACATGAACTGAAGACACATATTTACCTCCAATATCACTTCGAACCGCCTTGTTTTCGATAATAAGTTGATTCTCAACTTATTTCTATAGATCAATCTTGTCTATATTCTTACTCTCAAGTAAGTAAAAGTCGCAATATTTTGTACTACCATCAACAATTACGATGATGTACCTAATTGCTACCTTTGTAGGTATCGATTCCAAATCACATAAAACTATGTGAATCAAGGGTTCGGTTAATTTTTGGTCAACCGAGTGAAAAGACAATCTTGTCAATTTGGCTTCAACATAAGTTTTACTTTTGTAATCCGTGTTCGTTTATTTAATTAAACAACGTATTGAGTTAAAATTAACATGTCCGAGTTGGCCATGCTATACATTCAAAGGATCAAATAAGCTGAATTCATACTCATTTTTATTAAAACAAAAAAAAAAATCAGCTTAAACATTTAATGAAAGGCATAACCCGTACCGACCAAAATTTTATTCAATGTTAACTCAATTATATTTGATTAAAATAAAAATAAAGCCAAATTTATTAAACAACTATCCAGATACAAGATTCCTACGAATCTCTGGCACATACAACATGTTGGTTCACTTAAGCTCTTTTCCACATGTGAATTTCAACATCACATTTCTTTTCCCTTGCTATTAGCAGTTATAGAGTTGCTCATAGATTGCATCTCCATTTTCTCGCTACTTTGAAAGAGTTAACCAAACTCTTATCATCATACTCATGACATGATGTCCAAGTGTTAATCCACCATTTTTTAATGTCGGATCCCCCTTTGGCAACAATTTTCATTTCATTCAACCCATTTAACCCATAGTTATGGCACAGAAAATCTGAATGTTTTAAAACATCTACCGTACACATAACTCGAGTATCGGTCTCCCTTTCATCAAGTTCGAGAGCAGATTTTTTAGATGTCACTCATGACATTCGAACATTCTTAATATTCGTTATTAGTGTAACACCAAATTTGGAATAATTAACAACTTGCTATATCACAAAGTGTTTCTTAACAAACACGATAACATCAAATTTTGTTTAAACCACTACTGTTTTGTAAGATCCATTATACAAAACCGCTTTTAAACAAGTCCTTCGATTAAACAATTAAACAATATCGCATATTACATAATGTTTTGAAACAAAACAAATTTGTAATATGATTTTGTTAATCATCCTTAACTATATCTTAATAGATCTGCATCACATGGTATAATTCTACAATGAAACTCGACAAGGTTTCAAAATAGATTTACTCTTTCAAAGAAACTCAACAAGGTTTCTCTAGATCTACTTTCAAATGCACAAAGTGTCAAGAACTATATTTAGTTTATAATTAAACTCAACCTGGTTTAAATAAGCTAAACAAGTCAAAGAAACTTTTCCACAAAATATGATAACAACTTCTATTATCAGATTTTGTTTAAAACAAACTCATCTTGGTTTCAATAAACACGTTCTAGTAATCTAATAAAATAACAACTTGTATTTTATGAGATTTGTTTCAAAGAAACTCCACTTGGTTTCAAGAAATCTGATTTCATCATTATATTTAACCATGTTAGTAATTGGCGCACCAATTACATTCGCAAGATTCACTAGGGTCACAAATTATGTTACCATCAGTTAACTTGTGAATATATAAACACTAAAACAGTTAAAAACTGTTAAAACAATATGGTATCTAATAAACTCGACATGGTTTATGTAAACTTGTACCATATATGATTTCGAGAAACACAAGCTTGGTTTCAATATCCAGATTTAAACAATAACATATGCAATAAATCAGTTTGAAAAGAAACTCATCATGGTTTCAATATAAACTGATTCAATAAACTGTTTTAAAAATCGTTTATAAATCTGTTATACCAAATCTGTTAATTAAAATTATGTTTAGTTATAAAACTGATTTTCAAAGAAACTCAATCTTGGTTGCAGCAGAAAAACAGTTGGTATAAAATCTGTTAATTATATAAATCAGATTTTAATAAAAAGTGTTTTAATTCTGTTACACCGAATCTGTTTTAAGACTGTAGGGAAACGGTTACACTTTTATTAATAAAATCTAAATTACAATAAATAAAATTAACATAAAATAAATAACAGAAAATTAAATACAAACAGTAATATGCAGATAAAGATAATTAAATAAAATAATAAAATAGTCAAAAGACTTACTTGATCACCAATAGAGATCAACAAAGAAGCACTAAAAGCTGAGGCACATGTTTCACACGCTTCCTTTAAAACAGATTCGCCGTCTGTTTCCCAGGGTACAACAGCCAAAACAAGTTAGTCTGTCACGACTTAACAAAACTGCCTGGAATTTCATCCTAAGAGATGCGTATTCCATATGTTGGAAATCAATAATAACTATTGATTTGATGTGTGTAAAACTTGTGGAATTAGGGCCTCTATTTATACACAATAGACTCCCTCTAAGTTTACTCATCCCACCGATGTGAGATTGAAAATAAACTACTTTTCCTCTTTAGGCATGGTACCGAATGCCTAACTTTGAGACCCGATATCTCATTCACATCAACTCTATTTTGGACACATAAAGGCTTATTGCGAAGCTCTCTTCGAGGAGAACGCGAAACTACAAACTATTACTCATATATGTGACATATACATATAGATAATTGTGTCTAAAGTTGGTCAAAAGTCACTTTTGCCAACCAATTTTCCAACATATGTATTCTCAGTTAGTTTAGCAATGCATATGTTTAACTTAAATATAAGGTAAGAATGGCTTGGTTTTCAAAGTGACAAAATGGGTGGGTTGTGAAGGTTTAGTAACGGGTCAAAACAGACAAGTTATGTAAACTTGTGATGTTGTTATGATTGGAGGTGGAATGTGACTCAAGCGTTGCAAAATGATTATTGGGTGAAAATATGTAGAGAGAGGTGAAGTTTTGTTGATATTGATTCATTTGGGAGTAGGGGTGTCAGTAGGGTCGGGTTGACCCGACCCGACCCGAACCCGATAAGGCTTATCGGGTCGGGTTAAATCGAGTCAAAAAATCTTATCGGGTGGTTTTGACCCGAACCCGATAACCCGACATTGTTATCGGGTCGGGTTATGGTTGAATTATTTTTCTTATCGGGTTATCGGGTCAACCCGATAAGACCCGAAAAATGCAACTAATTTATTTTTTAAATAACACCTTGTAAGCCAAATTAATTTTTGTACTACATGTGACAACAAATACATTATAGATGGTATAACACTTCATTTATGTGTCTAAGTGCCTAAAGACTGTATCTTGTGCATGATACGTGGACACTTAAAATGAATATACAGTGGTATTTTCTTCGAAACTTATATAATGTTGTCTATCTACTGTAGACACATATTACTAAAGTATATTACAATTAGCATTTCACGAAAAGAGACACGACTCGTAAATAATTTTTGTTTTCCTAGTACAGACCTTTTGTCTACAAGCACATAAACGCTTTCATACTAACATGTCCAAACAAATATTACACAAATGAATGTAGTCTAAATGGATAATAGCCTGATAAATAATACATTATAAGACTTGAAAGATTGCTACTGTTATGAATTTAGTTAATTATGATCAAATAAGATATTTTGTTTAAGTAACCTGATGTGCTACAATATAATTAATAAAGTAAAGGTATTTGAAATTTCATACAACTATAACAAATATAAACGGGTTTTTTTTGGGAGTGTTTTTTTTGTTTTTTGTTTTTTTTTTTAATTAGGTTCGCATTTAATACTTTTAACGTAGGTGGATTGTTTTGTGTAACTTCAACTAAAGGTTTTTCTTCTGGCGGTCATTGGCCTAACCAGTGAGTTTATGATACATGAGGTTTCTATATTGGTTTATTACGGTTCTCCTTTTTTCTCGTATTATTTGTACCATCGGCCTGTCTTTAGAGCGTTGCTACGTCTTAACCGAGGAAAGCCACCGCATGGCATGTACTATTTGTTAGACAGTTTTTATAAAACGTGTTAATAACTTCAAAGTTTCCAAAGTGTTTTTGTGATAGGCTGTATAGTTTGTTGGCTAATGTGAATCGTGTGGTCACTCTAAAGCTATTTTTGTGAGATAAACTTGATCAGATGAATTGTCATTGTGGATCAGATGTATGTGTTTGCTATTGTTCATGTATGACTGCAAGATGGTTTTAGATGTATTTTAATTGACAGGTATCTGATTCACTTCTTGGTTCCGGGTTTCTTTACTGTGCTTCCTATCTTAGAGAAATCTAAATATAGCCAGCGTTATCCGTTATGTTTTCATATTGTTAGTGATTTATCATGTAGGCGGGATTAGCTGCAAATAGATTGCACATTTCAAACAACGTAATTGACCTTTGCACAACTTGCTGTTATAATATGACAGGAAGGCCTATTTCCTAACCTCCTACTTGTGGAACAATTAAACACTACTCTCATCCAACAAAGACATCGTTGTCCCCAAACTTTTTATTCTGGACTATTGTAAAAGAAACTTAAATAGTTATTGCATCAGTTGACATTGCCAATCACATTACTACTTTGGGGATTTCGCAGGAACCACATGGACTAGAGAGACCCAAAAGGTATCAATAGGCTGTTTCTTAAAAGACAGACCTACAAACAACAAAAAATACAACTGTTGCAAATCTCATTATCAAGTATCAGCAGGAGTAGTCGGGGCACATAGTAAGCTAAGATTACACGCAGTAAAAAAGGCAAAACAAAGGACACGGTTTTATTCATGTTTTGCATACACAACAAGGGCTTAGTCCCAGGGCAAAATGGGGCTTCTCCTTGTTACATGTCCAAACTCCGGTAGAACCACAGTCCACAAAACAAACTTTTTGTGGATTTAAAGTCAAGATTCTTCCTTTTACGGGCATTCTTTCTCATAGACTTCATTAGCATACTTCCAGTTGATGACTTTCCATATGTTCTTCAGATAATCTGGTCTCACATTCTTGTACTGCATCATTAACAGAAGAACATGAAAAGATAAATACATTATCATCAAGTGTCTACATATATGAACACACACTATATGACAGACCATGAAAGTTTAAATAATCACCTGTAAGTAGTATGCATGCTCCCAAACATCTATGCCAAGCAAAGGAACCAAACTTGCCCCTTTCGTAACGAGTGGGTCCTACAGTAGTACAGTAGAAGTACATATTCAGTTACATATTGATTCTTGTAAATGCTGAAAAATCTTGATAGTTTATTCAGTACAATGATCACGAACATCAGTTAAATAAATATAGAAAAAGTAAAGATCCGTAGTTTAAAAAAGAACACCAGGTCCTGAACACAAACCAAACAAAGTATAAAAACTGTGGAAATCACTAAAAGGTTCAAGTATGGGGACAAGGGTATGTGATTACACGACTGACAAAAACTATTAACTCTATACCTGGTTCGCAGTTGTTTCAACCACAACGCTTTTCAACTCTTTGTCTCCACTGCAAGCCACTGCCAATACATTGTGATTTTATGTAAACAATGATCCAAAGATATGAAGAAAAAAACACTAAGGATTACAGTCCAAGAGGTTGATGACAAAATTTTATATAGTAGACAAGGATTGTATAACATACCACCCATCCAGAGCCCTGAACAGCAGCACCTTCAGCATTCATTTTCACAATCGGTTTCTCCATAGAACCAAAGCGATGGTCAATGGCCCACCCCAAAGAACCATGTGGTGGCTCACCACCCCCTGCCTGCAAAAAAAGAAAGTTTTTTGCTTTCAGTCAAGTAGTATGCTCGGAATGAACACTTGATTATCAGAAACAGACTTACATTAATAAGGGCAAGATTCTTCCAGAAAATTGAGTGATTCACATGACCTGATAAGAAAAGAATAAAGGATTACATGTTTAGTTAGAAATTGGGACACCCGCAGACAGAAGAGGTAATGCACCGTCACCACAATAACTAGATGCATAAACTATGAGATGCAGCAAGAACAATAATGCGTAAAACTCAAGAATGCTCCACAAATAAAGCATTTATCACACCTACGAATTCTATAGTTTCGCAAGAATCAAGTCAAATTCTTCCACGGCTCAAGACCATAACTCTAACAACACTCAAACTACCAAACACTTCCTTCAGATATATGATTGATACATCATACATGTATTTATGAACTTCTCCATAACTAGAAGATCGTATCTTTTATGGTTTTTTACATAAATTCATAACAATTAACTATCCCCCAAAGATTATTGTGCGTTAGTCAAATCAAAACATCCTCTTTTCTCTATACAGATAGCTAGTTCGAGTACATAAAAATCTCAACTTTCTTATACATGATTCTAAAAGGCATAATTCAGATCAAACTCAGTACTTTCCACGTTAAGTAGTAAACTTTCAAGCATGACCACAACCATATATCAGATTCACAACGGCATCAGAATAAATCTCAACGAGCAACTTTATAGCAACAAGATAAGTGTGTATTCTACAAATCCAAAATCTTGAGTTAATAAGGTGGCTTGCAAAAGAAATGAAAAGTAGCAACAAGAAAAGCGAATTCATATGCCAGTGCATGTTCTATGTATACAAAAGGCTGAAATATTAGTCTTCAAAAAGTCTTTGCTGCTAACTTCTGATTAATTCCATCTCAAGCAGAGGATCTCCACTGAAAACAGCCAACCATCCAATAACTTCATATCATCAATGACCAAAAAGAACCTATAAGATCATAGATACATGAAAGATTATCTAAAGAGCAATAAACATAACATATGGATGTATAGTGTGAACATGCAAAGAAGATTCATTTAAATGGTCACGTTGAAACATGGTATCCGTCTCGGTTCTTAAACATGCCCGTATCAATGTCAATTACAACTTTAACCAGGGAAAAACATTTGGTTACTAACCACTTGTCTCAAGTAGCCTTCAAAGATAACATGACAAGTGACTTTCGTGGACGCATATCAATAAACAAGTGCTCATAGGACCCAACTAGACTTTTGATAACTTACATTCCCGATAGTAAACAAAAAAAGATCAAAGTTATCTGCATATGTAACACTTAAACAACACGATGAAACCACGATGTCAAGTGCATGATCCTAATCACAAAAGGAAATTAAGAAATAAAAAGTACACTAAAATTTGATACTTTACATTAACATAACCAACATGAATAAACATCAGTATCAACATTATACCATTATATGAATTCAACAGTCAACAAGAAAACATAGAACAAGCAAGTACTCAGCAGTGCTAAAACTTTGATTGGTGATTCACCTTCTAACCTAGTCCTGCTTATTTTCAATGTTGGCGCACTTAGAGGGGGGTGGTATCCAAACGAGACTGTCAACATACTGAACAATTTTATGAAAAATATCTGGTGAAATAAAAATATTGCTTGTAAATAATTTGACTGCGGCTGCATCTGGATCATACAATGCAAGGCGACCATCCACTCCGAAAAGGAACAAATTATTTGGTGTGAAACAAATTGGAATGATACTAGCATCAAACGGCGGAAATGTGTGATGTTTCACCCAACCATAATTATTATCATCATCCATCATCCACACCTCACAATCACCATTATTAATGCATGACATCACACAAAGCTTTTTGGACAAAACTCCCAATACATTTTCCACTTTACGAACTTGGATACTTTGTGGAAGTGATATCTCATGAAAAGTTTCAAGACCCAAATCAAAAGAGACTATTGTGTCTCCTGACCGGGTGTCAACATCACAAAGCCAATAAAGATGTCCATCAGCGCAAGCTTCATCTTTGTTGAAAATCATTGTAATATGGGAAGGAAAACCAGGGACTGATTTCCAACTACCCTTTCTTAGACTATACACCTCCACTTTTACCGACCCTTTTATATCACCATGTTCACCCATTCGGAAGGAAACTTTGACAACTTTGTAATCATCGTTTATGGGATCAAACCCGAACCGAAAAAGCAAATCATCTTCATTGGGAGTGTACGATGGGAGAGCTGTTAAGGCTGACAGAGAAGGGTTCCAAATGTAAATGTCTAGCGATTCATAATTAGCAAAGCATATTATACCATTAACTGAACCGATAAAAAAAGAGGAGTCAAATAAAGGTGTATTAACTGGGAGTTTAATTAAATCAGGGATTTGGAGAATGGAAGATCGAGAAGGGCGTGTTATGAATGTTTGACATGTATTAAAAAAATCCGTCATCAAATACCAAGAGAACTTCGTCATCCTTATTATACGTGTTCATGGAACAATCAAGGTGGGAGTTTATGAAAGATGGCTGAGATAAGAGAGCATTCCAGGATTTAGAAACACACCTCATTCGAGCAAGCGTTTTTGCTGGTAACCTGATCAGAACATCCCATAAAACATCGTCAGGGATGTTCGAGCCAATATTCGTGATCTTCTCCCCTCTTGCACGTTTTCGTGAAGCAATATTCGTCATTATCTCCCCTCTTGCACGTTTTCGTGAAGCAATTTTCCTGATCTTCTCCCCTCTTGCCCGTTTTAGCGAGCAGATGTTCATAATCTTCTCATCTCTGGAGCGTTTTGTAGATCCCATATTCCCTTTGAAGAGCTTGAAGATCTTTTTCAAGATTTTATAAGACACGCGCGCGCGCACGCAAACACAAACACACACGAAATATATACTTAAATTAATATTAAGATTAATACGTCTATTTTTTTCTTATTAAATTTGAACTACTTAAAATGTACATGTTACAAATATGGATTTGTATTCTTAAAATGTATATATATTTAACCAGTTATAAGTCCGGTGTACGCACACAATTTTATATAAATCAAATTTATTTTAAAATTTTAGTTTTATATACCGACGTATAATAATTTGCCCGTGTTTAATGCTTTAGTTGTGATATTAATACAATTAATAATTATGCACGAGTTTTTATATGATTTTTTTTAATTATATATTAATTTCGATTAATATTTTGTAAATATTTTTTTTAATGAAAGATTTAACTTTGTTCAACTGAATATATATATATAGGGAAGGGTTAATGTAAGAGATTTTTTAAAGTTGTAAAAATGAGAACTAATGTATACCGTTGGATCTATTAATTTGTGTTAGATGAGATTAACCATTAATGAATGACATCAATGTAATTAAATGGAGTTTCAAGGGTATTTTGGAGAAATCAAAAATCGTATTTTTTGAATTAAATTTTTTATGCATTTTATTTTCACTAGCCATTTTGTTTTTGATACATATTTCACTAGCCATTTTCTGTATAAACTTATACATTTTTTGTTTTTGATACATATTTCACGAGCCACTAGAATAAATAGATACACTTGATACACAATACAAAAAACTTTGATATGCACCACTAAAATAAACAAATACACTTGATACACTATATAAAAAACCCGAATATGCACCACTGAAATAAATAAATAACTTGATACACAATAAAAAAACACTTATATATATTACATCTCAAAAAACCCGATACATCATGTCTAACTCGTCCAAGTTTTATGCAGCTAAACCCAGAGATAAAAAACTAAAATCTACTAAGAGTGGGGATCCCTTACAAAGGGGATGCAAATTAAAAAGTCTAAAAAGTATTTTCAACCATCCGATTAGTCAAATAGTCAACATCTAACGGTTGGTATTTAAATGGGAAAAAAGAAAGACGCTTCCTTCTATTAGAAGGATACAACAATAATTTTTTTAAAAAAAAAAACACCATATCTCACTTCCCTCCATCACTCACACACACACATTTATCTCACTCTCACTAATTTGTTTCTCTCTCTAAACCGATAAAAATTTGGGGAAATTTTTAGGGTTTCTGTTTCCGATCATCTCTCATCGATTAAAACACGTTATACGCTCGAAAAAGATGAATCAAACTGGTAATTTAAGTTTAATTTAATTTTTAGGGTTTATCATTTATGTTTTAACTTTTTTTTTTAATTTTAGTTTGTGCATGCGTATTTTTTAGAAACTAGAAGAAGTAAGAGACTCAGTGTAACATCCCGCCTACTCAGACCACAATATTGTCCGCTTTGCCCGCAGGCTCACGGCTTTGTTTTTGTGGTCTCGTGTGAAGACTTCCCGGCAGGTCACCCAAACCAGTACTACTCTCACATGAGCACGCTTAACTGAGAGTTCCTAAGAACTCCACCCGCAGTAGACCACAAAACGCGTTGTGTCATTGTAAGGCAAATGTTATTTTATGAACCCAAAGATCTCTCAAGGCCACAGCCGATGTAGGATTTGCCTAGGGTGTTACACTCAGAACGCAACAAACAAATGAAAATGATGAAGAAATAGAAGATTTGACAGTACAACAAGAAAATAAAATGAGTAAGAATTCGGATTTTTTTGTCAGTTTATTTTTTAGTTTATTTATTTATTTATTATTATATTTATTTATTTATTTTATTTTTTTTATTATTTTTTTATTTTTTATCAGCTTATTTTCTATTTTTTTATTTACTTTTTTATTTATATATTTTGAGTTATTGCTAGTGCGTTTGTGTTTTTTGAAAGTAGGTTCATTAGTTACAGCTAGTGCGTTTAATCATTAGTTATTTGAAAGTAGGTTCATCAGTTATTGCTAGTGCGTTTGATCATCAGTTATTTGAAAGTAGGTTCATCAGTTATTGCTAGTGCAGGTTTGATCATTAGTTATTTGAAAGTAGGTTCATTAGTTATTGCTAGTACGTTTGATCATCAGTTATTTGAAAGTAGGTTCATCAGTTATTGCTAGTGCGTTTGATCATCAGTTATTTGAAAGTAGGTTCATCAGTTATTGCTAGTGCGGGTTTGATCATTAGTTATTTGAAAGTTGGTTCATCAATTATTGCTAGTTCGTTTGATCATCCGTTATTTGAAAGTAGGTTCATCAGTTATTGCTAGTGCGTTTGATCATCAGTTATTTGAAAGTAAGTTCATAAATTATTGCTAGTGCGTTTGATCACCAGTTATTTGAAAGTAGGTTCATCAGTTATTGCTAGTGCATTTGATCATCAATTATTTGCTAGTGTTTTTTGAAAGTAGGCTCATCAGTTATTTTGAAAGTAGGTTCTCAGTTATTGCTAGTGCGTTTGTGTTTATTTTGGATTCAGTTTGGTTTTGGTTTGGTTTCCTCTTTTATTTCGGTTTTGTGTTTATTTTGGTTCATCTGTTATTTTGAAAAAGTAGGTTCATCAGTTTCATAATTATTTGTTTTATTGGTTAGGTAAAGACGCTAAAAAGGCAAAGAAACCTATAACTTTAAAACCATATTCACCAAATGATGATGACTTTGTTGAGGATGTGTTTACTAGTAAAAGAACTAGTGGTTCATCAAAAGCTGACAAACCGGTTACTCAAAAACAAATAAAACGTTCAACCGCTGCTACTTCAAAACCTTCTGGTTCGTCAAAAGATTCAAAACCTTCAACCGCTACTACTTCCAAACCTTCTGGTTCACTAACCTTGTTCTTTCTGAAGACCTTAAGCCTGGACTAAATCTTCTCCAACCTAAGCAAAAAAAAATTCCAAGGGTTAAAATAAAATAAAAAAATTTCCCTCGTCCATTATTTGAGACTATTCAGAAAATAATAGGGGACCAAAAACAAGCAGTTTCAAGTTTGGGGTTTGCATCATTGTTGGATTTTGAAATAGATATAATGCCAAGCCATTTAGGGTATTGGTTGCTAGAAAGGTTTGATGGTGAATCAGGAATCCTGAATGTCTTTGAGAAATCTATACCCGTAACCGCTGAACTAGTTCACAAGACATTCGGATTCCCAATGGGCAAATTTGCAGTTGATGTACGTGATGTTTTGAAGGAAAGATCAAATGTATCTTACATAGAATGGAAAAAAAAAATTCAAGGGTATTCAAACATTGTATGCTAGACATTTGAAGAAAGTAATCAGGCAGCAAATTAGGAAAAATGATTGTGGAAGGCTATTTCAGAAGAATTTCCTAGTTTTGTTTGCTACTATCCTGGCCCATATCGTATCAACAGGGACTCTTAATATAGGATTCGTCCCGTCTCTTACTTCTCTTGAGAATGTGAGAGACATGGATTGGTGCCAATACGTGGTTGATTATTTGAAGTCCGAAAGATTAAACTAAAAGCCGGGAAAGCGATTCTATGGTCCAATCTTGCTGTTGCAGGTAATTACTATAATTTTATAGCTGATGCAAATTAAAAGTGATGAACTATTTTTTTTTTTATCTAACTTTAACTTAAAATGCAGGTGATATTTGCCAATTCCCTTCTGAAAAAACCAAAAATCCTAGCGTTTAAATACTGGAAAACAGAATTGATAGTTAAATTGGATGAGTTGATGTTTGGCAAAGACAGAAAATCCTCAAAAAACCAAGAAAAAAGAATCGGAGGAAAAAGGATAAGAATCAGATGATGAAGAAGAAAAGGAGGATGATGATGAACACGAGATAGAGAATGAGGAAAAGGAGGATGATAAAAAGGATGATGATGAAGAGAATGAGGGTATAGAGAATGATGGAGCAGAAATTCAGAATATTGGAGAACCCTCAAGAAAACCAAAATTTACAAAAAGCATTGTTAAGAAACAGGAGACTCCTGAAGGTAAGAAATCTTAAAAACAATAATTTATATGTTCATCAGTCTTATGAACAAAATCATTGGTATCTTTTTTTCAGAAGACCAAGAAGAATACAATGACGCAGACCAAGAAGAATACAATGATGCAGACCAGGGTCTACAGGTGATTGGAGGTATGATTTTATTAAATGTTCATCAGTTTTATAATACGTTTTTTTTTACAGATGATTGAATGTTTTAAACATTTACTTAAAACAACTTATGTTTAAACTCAGAGGCTGATACACAAAACCAACAAATAGAGGCAGTGACAGAAGAAAACAATGATGCAGACCAGGGTTTACAGGTGATTGCAGGTATGATTTTATTAAATGTTCATCAGTTTTCTTCATATATAATATATATTTTTTAAAGAATATCTAAAAATTAGCTGTATCTGGTCTTACTGGTTGATGAACAATAACAAATGTTGGCAATGATCGCAGATGACGATGATAACATGTTGATAAAAAAACTAAGGACTCCAAGAAATAAGAAAGAAAAAACAATACCTATTAAAGGTATACATTTTATTATATTTTCATCAGTACTTGTGTATGTGCATTATAAAATAAAAGCATAAAAAATTGGCATCTTTTTTTTAGTTGTCGAAAAGGGGAAGGATTCTGGAAAGGAAGGTTGGATACCTATAGAAACTATACAAAAATGATAAACTGATGAACCTGATAGTGGGAACCTGATAATGGAGTTTTAGGGCAGTGTTCTGCGTATTGTATCATTTTGGTTTTTGGCAGTGTCTTGTGTATATATTGACTATGGGAAGTGTTCATCAGTTGAACTTAAATAGTTGGTAGTCTGTCTAATAGAATCTGTAACTCGTAGATGGAACATATGATTTTAATCATATGTTCATAAGTTGAACTTGTAATCATAACTATGTTGCTTAATGATGTAATGTATAGGGAACATATAATTTTATCATATGTTCATCAGTTATATTATTTGTTCATTAGTAATATTATATAATTTTTTTAAACATTTAACTAAAAAAACTTGTATATGAACTTAGTGATTGATGGACCAATCCCACAAACGGTGGTAGTGTCGCCAAAAGAAGCAGAGAATGAAGAAGCAGTGGACAAAATGATGAACAAGGTACGTATTGATACATTCTTATTAATGACTTGTGTACCATGTTCCGATAACATTACTTGAAAACTTATGAAAAAGGTGTAAAACATGTAGGAAGCAAACGGAAAAGGAAAAGGAATTCAAATTCTCCTAATCAGAAACTCTATTTGATGAACCTGTTCAAAAACCAATTCGCATACAAAAGGAAAAGAAAATCAAAATCTCCTAAGACAGATGTTCAGAGGAAAGAGCCTGACACTGTTATTGAAGATGATGGTATTCGGTTTATAAGGACTTCAAATGTAGAAGATGACATTGACAAGCAAGTAGCTGATGATGTTCATATAGATGATATTGAGGAGCATCAATGGGTAGATGCACAACTGATTGGTAAAAATCTTTATATGATATTTGAAATTCTTATGTTCATCAATTAGTTGATATATATTTTAAAATTAAATTGAACAATTTAACAAATGGTGATATTCCAATGACCAGAAATGATGGAAACACAGAAATGGATAATCCAATGACCGGAACTGACGAAACAACTGATATGCGTAAGAATTAATTATTTATTTAACTATGATTATATTAATGACATAATTAGTTGTTGAGATATGTTTTCATAACTTACAGATGATCGGTACAAATCTTTATGTGTATATTTGAATTTCTTATATTTTGTTAATCAATTAGTTGTTGATATATGTTTTAAAATTTAATTCAACAATTTAACAGATGATGATATTCCAATGACCGGAACTAATGAAAACACTGAAATGGGTGATCCACTGACCGTAACTGATCAAACAGCTGAAACTGGAAATGATGAACAAAAGAGCTCATCATCTGCAAGTATTAAGCTCACCCAACAACAGTTATCAGCAATGATATTAGAGTTTCAAGGGGTTTATTCCCAATTCAAATCAGCGGAGGTAAAAATCTTTAAACTTACTAAAAGCAATAATAACTTTTAATAACTTTAAATATATAAACATATAACATTTTTCCATTACAGATTATCTGAAAAGGCTTATTTTCTTATTTATTACTTGACCATCTTCGAACCTAATAATATTTGAACCTGATATATATCTTCCGAAAAAAATTGGCCTCGTTTACTTTTCCAATTTAGATCTTATTTGAGCCCGAAGACTTGTTTGATTATATTAATGACAGGAATTCAATCACTCATTGAGGAACATGATAACCATATTTCAAGAACTGAAAACTAATATTGATGACATGCTAAGCGTTGGATTGGAAAAATACCCCCGAGATGAATCATTGTTGGAAGTCTGGGACTGGATGAACAGGTTGGTAAACAGGACGACGTTCTAGAGCTCACAGAGTAAAGATGAAAGCTTAATGCAGATGGTTGTGCATGAAGCTGATGATAAAGAAGGCTCCGAGGCTAAGGAAGCATGTAAAGAAATAGTTGAACCTCATCAGGACATACCGAGAGAGAAAACGTTAAGTCAAATGTTCTTGGATCCAGACTTTATGAAAGAAATTGAAAACATTGAAAGTAAAAAACAGGTAATAAAATCAAAAACCATTTTGTACCAAACTGATGAACTTATAAACGATTTGTATTATGAATACACTTGATACAAAATAACTGATGAACTATTACCTGAAAACAGATGCAACGGCCAGAATTCCCAATATTCAACACAAAGCAATTTAAGTGTCAGGATATGGTTTTGTATCAAGAGAAGAAATAACCCGGGCAGATCTTGGATGATTTTCTCAAAAACACACCTTTCTTGCAGACATCGTCAGAATTGTTGAGTGAGAAATTTGACGACGATGTTTGGAAAAAAATTCAAGAGGAAGCTTCAAAAATGAGCACCAAGAAATGGAAGAACTTCTCCCCACAAGATGAAGAATAATTCAAGAGGACGCCAAAGATGATAACACCCATATCATTTGTACCCGCATCACCCGAAGAAAATTAAGAATAAATGAAACAGTAGATGAAGATTTTACCACACCACTAAATTCTTTCAACACAATCGCTCAAAAGCTTAAAATACCTGAAACGGTGAAGAAAATTAAAGGAAGTGAAGAAGGCTTGGAAAATATAAAAGAAAAGAGAAAATTCAAGCCTACTGAATCTCTAAAATCTCTGTATTTACAAAGAGTAGTTGTGATGAAGAACGAAGTACATGACATGGAAAAAAAGGTAGCTGATACAATTTTCTCTGCAAGAGGAGATATCGAGCAAGTAATATGATTTACCTTCATCAATTTATAATTCATATTTCTTAATCTGTAGTATTTTTTTTCTAGAATATTATCTTAAAATGAAATTGCAGTGATGTGTTATTTCATTCATACTTTGTTGACGGTCAAAGAATCCACTTTGAGAGCTTCAAAGAAGGCAATGAAATTAGTTCAGGAGTGATTGATATGTGGGCGTATCTACTTAACATAGCAGAAGAGAAAATGAGTCTAGGATCATTCAGGAGGCTATATTGTCATACATCAGTTATTGTAAGTTACAAAAACTTTATCAATTATGATTCAATAGTTGAAATCAGTTTTATAACAACCCATACATTTCCAGGTCCTTACTCAACCTCAAACTCAAAATCTATTCTATTTTGGAAGATTTCACATTCACCATTTCGTATAATTATTTAGTTGAATCGCGTAAAACAAGTAGCACCCTCTTGCGCACTATGACTTTGGACTAAGATTTAGTCTACATATTTTTAGTACATTGCCACTACCACAATTCACATTTAATTACTATCACATTTGCATTTTTATTTACGTACATTAATTAGTTTAGTAAACGATTTTCACAATTTGCATGAACACATAGTGTACCCAATACTCCCAACGATTATTTTTAATACATTCTCATACACCCTAAAACCCTTTAAACTTGCAAAAATATGTTTTCTTACACTTTATATAATTATTTTATTATAAACACTAAATGTGTATATTTAATCTAACTACAAAACTAATACCCATTACCTAATTTTACTACCCAATACACTTACAAAATACATAATACAAAAAAAAAAAAAAAAAAAAATACAATGTCTCCTCTTCTTAAACTCTAGAGCCACCCCCTTCTTATTAAATAATAAGCTAGGTATTTTAAAATCATCACACCATACTTATGCTTTATGTATTTTGACCATTGACCCTCTAGACCACTAAACACCAAGTTAAACCATGGTTCCCCCCCTCCCTTGTCTCTTGTTCGGCCAACACACCCCAAGACCACCAACATATTTGCTTTTGACCTAAACTATCTAAATAAAATAACATAAAGACGTTAACTAGTTTTGGTATAAAAGGGATGATAATGAGAGTTCATTTGGCACTTAGAAAACAAACACTCACTCACTCTCACTAATAGGAATCGATGAGGTTTGCCCCACCATCCTGAATGACTTAGGAGTGGCTCTGATACCACTTGTAACATCCCGCCTACTCAGACCACAATATTGTCGGCTTTGCCTGCAGGCTCACGGCTTTGTTTTTGTGGCCTCGTGTGAAGACTTTCCGGCAGGTCACCCAAGCCAGTAATACTCTCACATGAGCACGCTTAACTGCCAGTTCTTAAGAACTCCACCCGCAGTAGACTACAAAACGCGTTGTGTCATTGTAAGGCGAATGTTATTTTATGAACCCAACATCCCTCCAGGCCACAACCGATGTGGGATTTGCCTAGGGTGTTACACTCAGAAAGCAACAAACAATTGAAAATGATGAAGAAATGGAAGATTTGACAGTACAACAAGAAAATAAAATGAGTAAGAATTAGGATTTTTTTATCAGTTTATTTTTAAGTTTATTTTTTTATTTGTTATTATTTTTTATTTTTTTTATTCTTTTATCAGCTTATTTTTTAGTTTTTTAATTACTTTTTTATTTATATATTTTCCGTTATTACTAGTGCGTTTGTGTTTTTCGAAAGTAGGTTCATCGCCATACTGCTAGTGCGTTTGATCTTTAGTTATTTGAAAGTAGGTTCATCAGTTATTGCTAGCGCGTTTGATCATTAGTTATTTAAAAGTAGGTTCACCAGTTATTGCTAGTGCGGGTTTGATCATTAGTTATTTGAAAGTAGGTTCATTAGTTATTGCTAGTATGTTTGATCATCAGTTATTTGAATGTAGGTTCATCAGTTATTGCTAGTGCGTTTGATCATCAATTATTTGAAAGTAGGTTCATCAGTTATTTCTAGTGCGGGTTTGATCATTAGTTATTTGAAAGTAGGTTCATCAATTTTTGCTAGTGCGTTTGATCATCAGTTATTTGAAAGTAGGTTCATCAGTTATTGCTAGTGCGGGTTTGATCATTAGTTATTTGAAAGTAGGTTCATCAGTTATTGCTAGTGCAGGTTTGATCATTAGTTATTTGAAAGTAGGTTCATCAGTTATTGCTAGTACGTTTTATCATCAGTTATTTGAAAGTAATTTCATCAGTTATTGCTAGTGCGTTTGATCATCAGTTATTTGAAAGTAGGTTCATCAGTTATTGCTAGTGCATTTGATCATCAGTTATTTGCTAGTGTTTTTTGAAAGTAGACTCATCAGTTATTTTGAAAGTAGGTTCATCAGTTATAGTTATTGCTAGTGCGTTTGTGTTTATTTTGGATTCAGTTTGGTTTTGGTTTGGTTTCATCTTTTATTTCGGTTTTGTGTTTATTTTGGTTCATCTGTTATTTTGAAAAAGTAGGTTCATTAGTTTCATAAATATTTGTTTTATTGGATAGGTAAAGACGCTAAAAAGGCAAAGAAACCTATTGATGATGTACCCTCCGAGCAGGTCGAAGGACACCCCTTCGAACTGTGTCGAAGCCCTTCAGTACGAAGGCCCAAGTCAGTTCTCCCAAGTGTTCATTGGCGTCAAACCATTCGTACACACGAAGTTTACCTGCAGGGAACTCGCCACTCGAAGCCCTAAGCCCTTTGGGGTGTGGCTGTCGAGGGAAAAAAGGACAGAGGACCATCCTCACCTAGTCAAACCCACGATCTCCCTCTCATCCTTGGCTTTTCCGCCAAGATTGAGAACATGGGTCACTAAGCTCTAGCGGTTACCCAAAAGCATGGGACGCTCCCGTGTTCTCCGATATTTGCGCAGAGGTGCCCTCAAGCCTATTTTCTTTACTATCAATAGGTGGGACGGGCATAAGTTTATGGTATGCTAACTAAACACTATACTCTTTACTTACACTCACTTATACAACCATAACTCATACTTACTCTCACGCCGGAGGTTGTTCGTAGGGTCCAACCCCTGCGTAATCACTTAACGTAGCGTCTTAGTATTTCTTATTCTCAGGTGAAGGATCAACTTGGCTGGAATACACACACCCCTCTTACCTTCGATCACCATCGAAGCCTGGTAGTGCAATTTATTGTACAATCAGTGGCGCCATCCGTGGGACCCGCTACTATAAGTACCGTAATCACCAAGTCTTAACCTCTTAACTGATCACGCTACTTTTCAGGCATGGAACCAGGACGAGAAGATACACCTCCACCGGGTTTTTCTACCCTGGTACTGATTGTACAATAATTCATACGACTAGGCCTTCGATGGTGATCGAAGGGTATGAGGGGTGATATGCTTGAGCCAAACTTGTAGCCAATCTGTAATAAGAAATAGTAGACACTTCGTTAAGTGATTGCGCAGGGGTTGGGCCCTGCGAACCACCTCCGGCGTGAGAGTAAGTATGTGATATGTGTTGAAAATAATATGGAGTATGTGAAATACTGTGTTGAGTGAACATACCATTGAAATTACTCGTCCAACCTATTTATAGGTGAATAAAATAGCTTGGAGAGTGTTAGCACACGTTTAGGAGATCATGGGGGGCGTCCCCTGATTTGTGGTAACCGCTAGGGCTTCATCCCCACTATCTCTGCCTTGGCGGGGAAGCTAAGGAAATAGTGGGAACGTGGGGGAATATCAAGTCAAGGTTCTCCTTTGTCTTGGCGCCTTCAAGAGGAGACTCCGAAGGGCATAGGCCTTCGGCTGGCGAATTCCCAACGGGTAACCATATCAATGATGAATGGTTTTACGACACCAATGACTTATGAAGAAAGACTTGGGTCTTCGTAATGCAAATTCGACTGAGGCCGAAGGGGGGTCCTTCGACCTGATCGGAGGGTACGTCATCAAGCCCCCCAGTCGAAAGTGATATGTACGAACAAGAAATATTGCTTACGACTCAGAAATAGAAACGAAACCTCCCTTTCGTCACAAAAAACGAACGAAGATGAAAAGTCTAGCAACTATTGACCGTAATTAATGCTAGTATTTATCCTAACTACCCCTTTTCCTCGGTAAAATAAAACGTCATTTCAAATTTTAAAAAAGGGTTTGAAATCCGAAGGTAAGGGGATAACTTAGGACACGCGTAGGGCCGAGATTGAACATATGTGAGGGTATTTAAAGTGAAAAACAGTAAACCCTAACACCATTTTATCTCACGCCCAATTTTTCACCTACTAAATCCTCTTCCGATCAGGCTTTCGAACAAATTGGTAAAGTACTCCTTCGTATCTGTTACGTTTTCAAATACTTTATAGTCGATTTAGGAGGATCAATGTCTACAAATAAGAAATTTGTAATCAAACAACAAGGTTGCACCTTGACAAGGGAGGAGCTCAAAGCGTTCCTGTTGGAATCACTCCTAAACCTTATTCAAGTGTTAGTTACTCATATGTAATAGTTAGCCTATTATGGCCTTTATGTTTGTTATTAGCCTTAAGCTTATGTAGAAGGCCCATGAGCTTAGGCCCAAGCCCATAGAAGAAAGGGAAGGAGTAGGAGTGTTGCCCTAGCTCCTTGCCTATAAATACTATGTAATAACCCTCACTTGAGGGTTGGTTGTTCAAGTTATTTCCTTTCACCATACTCCTACGCATAACCGGTCTAACATTTACGTGTGTGTGTGTTTGGTTTATTGTTCAACCGCCTCTCTATCTTTCTTATAAGCTTGTGTTGTAAAACTAGTGACCTAACAGTGGTATCAATCGCCAACTAGTTGGGTGAATCGTTATTGCTTTTGAAGTAAGGTTTTTGGTCTTACGCGTAAAGGTACCGAGAGCTTTGGCTCGCTTAAAAACTTGATTTTTTCACTTTTTAATCCAAGATTCTTGTCCTTTCAACGTTATAAGGTGTTAAACTTACTGTTTTTGGCAAAAAGTTTGGAACTTTATGTGTGGATCGTTGTTTTTCTACTTGTTTTTGTACGAGGGTTAAGTCCTACGCATAACTGTTTTAAGAGCTTTGGATCATCAAGTTTCACACTTTTGTGTCTTTTGGTGTTATTGAAGCTATTTCATCACACAAAAACTGGTTTAGAAACAACTTTGAGCAAAATCAAATTTACGAGTAAACCTACGCGTAGTAAAACCCTAAAACTACGCGTAAGTATTTCCTTGGTTTGATCTTCATTTTCGTGGTTTATTTCGTGTTTTCTTACTTGGATAAGTCTGAAAATACGTCGACTTTGGATATCTTTTGCACTGTGAAGTGTAAAAGATCACTTGGGATAAAACCCTAAAATTACGCATAAGCATAAGCTTACGCGTAGAAATCCTACGCTTAAGATTTATCTTACGCCTAAGCCTCGTCTTACGCATAAGATAATCCTACGCCTAACTTTCTACGCCTAACTTTGTGTCTACGCATAACTTTAGCGTCTTTTCCCTACTTACGCGTAAGCTAAATCTACGCGTAACTCTTGATTGTTACGCGTAACTTTGGTGTTTTTACGCATAAGTGCTACTTGGATATTGTGATTTCTACGCCTAAGGATACTTCATCAACAAAGGTTCATTCGACTACAAAGATCTATTTTTACCAACACAAGTTTATCAACATGGCACAACCACCATACTCTAACTATTTCCCTTACACTTATCCTCAACGTCAACAACAATTAAGTCCACAACATCAACAATGGAATCAACAACAAACAATTTATCAACAACAATTTAATCAACAACATACTCAACAACTTGCTGCAATTCCCCAACCTCAAATGGTTCAACCAACACCAAGTCTTCAAGTTCAACCGTACACAAATGACTTCAATCAACATCCATCAAGGAACACTATGAAGGAACCCACTTGGTTTGCAAAGATGTTTGAAGCTTTAAGCAGCCAACAATCAATTCATGAGGCTGGATCACTTGATAGACCTCCAATGCTCACTCCAGGAAACTACGATCAATGGGTGATAAGGTTCTTTAGGTTTTGTGATCTAAAGAAGCCACATGGAAAGTTCTTAAAGAGGGTTATCTTGGAAGGTCCATTTGAGATGCCTACTGTCATTGTACCCGGAGATCCAAATGCCATTCCACCAAGAGATGAACAAACAAACATTGCTACTGTTGCAGACTTGAATCCTCAAGAACTTCTACACTATGAAGCCGATGAGCTTGCAATGGAATATATCCTCTTAGGATTACCAAACCCAATTCTTCGTAGTGTTGATGCTCAAAAGACTGCAAAGAAAATGTGGGATCATATTCGTCGTCTTATGGAAGGATCTGACTCAATCAGAAGATTTGGAATCCAAAATTTACTTGGCTTATGAACACTTCATGATTGAAACTGGAGAGACACTCGAGTCCTATCATCACAGATTTTCAGACATCATCAATGATTTGGATAAACACAACATCATCATGCCAAGAATTGCAGTGAATACTAAGTTCCTGAGTAGTCTTGGTCCTGAATGGGAGAAGTATGTCATTTTCCTCCGTCAAGCGAAAAACATGCATCAATCTACATATGGATTATTGTACGATTACTTGAAGCCTCATGAAAAGGAAGTTGATAGGGAAAGGATTCTCCGTGCTCAAATTGCTCCACCGACACATCCGAAAAATCAACAACTTGCCTTATATGCTCAAAACGGTTATTCTCCTCAACCAGCAACTCAACCAACTGCTACAATCACACCACATGATCCTTCACAGCCTCAATCTCAACAAACTCAATTGGTTCCATACAACAACAACAATGCTCAAGCCCTTGTCAGTGAAACTAATGAGGAATCTCGATCCGTTTGAAGCATCTGCAACAAGGATTTGCTATGATTGCTAATGCCTTTAGCCGTTATACCAACAAATCCAACAACCGTATTCGTTCCTCATCTAATACAAGGAATCAAGCTGTTGTGAACAATGGACGAGTTGAAGTTCAGAATCGTGGTTATGGTCGTCCGATGGGCGGTGGTCAAGGGTTTAATGCTGTGGGTAGGAATAACAATCGAGCTCCAGTGGTGGAACAGGGAAATGCTCAGAATGGGTTGAATGGTCTTCGATGCTACAACCGCAATGAGAAGGGACACCTGGCTAATGCATGCCCAAAGCAAAGGACTAGGGGCAGTGCTTATTTCAAAGAGGCTCTTCTTTTGGCTCTTAAGGATGAAGTGGTGGAACTCACGACAAAGAACGAGCTTTATGGCAAATGCGACTCGATGATGATATGGAGGACTTGCAGGCCAATGCAGCAGTTATGTTGATGGCTAATATGCATGAGTTACACATGAGTGACACAGGCCCAGTGTATGACATCGATGGCTTGTGTCACGACCGAACAAACCATATTTATCTCCGATCTCATATCTCCGCCAACATCTGAATCCGGCAAGGCTCAGAATGTTCAAAATGCACCGTCCACATCTCATTCCGGCGATTTTCAACTAGACCTCGTAGTTATATTTGACGATCAAGATGACCAAACGGTTTCCTTGATAATCAAATTGACTCCGTGGTTATACTTGAGGATCTCAGTAATGATCATGTTGAGACTCACGTTGAACACGCTGAACTTTTGCCTCATCCGCATTTTGCTCGTTTAATACAAGACCAACAGACCATAGTGGAAAAATGTCATGCCATTAATCAGGACTTGAAATGCAAAAATGCACTGTTAACCAAGGATTTTGAATGTTTACAAAAGCAACTCAACTTTTTCAAAACTCAAGAAAACGTGAAAACGGTTTTGAAGCAGCCTTTGCCAAATCTTATCAAAACGAAAAATATTTAGAAAGACTGATGCGTGATCTAGCCGCTTCAAGAATGCTTTGTTGTCTGAAATAGAACAACTGAAACATGAACATAAAAAGCAAATTAACGCTCTCACCTTGGAAAATCAAAAAGCTAAGGCTGAGTTGTTAACTTGTTAAAAACAGTTCTCTGCATACAAAAAGCATTCAACGAAACGAATAGATGATCATCTTGAAGAAATCATCGGCTTGCAAAACAAACTTAAAGAGTTTAAAACTGTTGTTTACAAACATGGCGAGTCGGTCACAGCCATTGAAAAGTTTACTTTAAAACCCAATCCAAATGGATATGGACCGAATCTTGCTGATTACAAACCTAAGCTTTCAACAAAAGCATTCAAACCAAATCTTGAAGTTTCCAGTGCATAATATAAAATTGATAATTCTGTTATGAGTGTTGTTGAATATCATCGTCAAGAGGAATTAGATGCGGAAGACGAGAGTCGATCAAAATTAGAAAAAGTTGTTTACAACAAACCTTTTAACTATTCAAAAGCGGTCACTTTCGTCACACCAATGGATTCTTCTAACACACCAAGGGTAATCATCAAAACACCTGAGTCTTCTAATGTTAATCCCAAACCAGATTATGCACAAACTTATGGTCCTTTACCTTCCATCAGTGAAGTAAACTCAAAACCTGAAAATCGCAAAATTCTTCGATATTTTGACCTTTTCATGGCTGACCTCAAAACTTTACAACATGAGATAGAATATCATTCTGAAATCAAAGTTCAACACTTTCAATCGCCTCTAGCGCGAGAACAAAGAGACATTTTTCAGAAAAATCTTTTACCAAATGTTAAAAATTTGAAAAGTTGTGCATTGTCTTGGGAAAGGGATTTTCATAAGGAACTTGGATTAATGAAGGTCGTTTTAGAGAAAACAGAAACATCTATTTCTAACACTAAACGTAAAAAGAAACTGTTGAGAAAAGATGTTGATCGACTCTTGGAAGATGTCATCTCTGCTGATGTCCATAATGTTGTGTTATTGAATTCTTTGTCATATGCATTTGATTCTATCTCTGCTGATACTGTTGATTCTGTGGTAAATGTTGAGAACACTGATAATGTGCTTCAGATCGAGTCCTTAAAAGTTGAAAACAAACGATTGTCAAACGAACTTTCAAATGCAA
This sequence comes from Chrysanthemum makinoi, assembly GCA_910596185.1. Classification (NCBI taxonomy): domain Eukaryota; kingdom Viridiplantae; phylum Streptophyta; class Magnoliopsida; order Asterales; family Asteraceae; genus Chrysanthemum; species Chrysanthemum makinoi. The sequence goes on from OU343218.1 coordinate 255,253,014, forward strand.
TACGTCGTCTTAATTGGTGTCAAAAAGATATTCATGATCAACAACTTGCTTTTCAACACAAAATCGCCCAGTTGCGTGCAAAATCTTCTGATCCTAAAATTGAGCAACTGGATGATCAAAACGTGTCCTTTAAGTGTCAAATCTCAAAATATGAACAAGAACTTGTAAAAGTTAAAAAGGAATATGGTGTCATATTTGATTTACTCAAAAAGACTCGTGATGAAGCATCAAATGAACTTGATCATTATCTTGCACACACTAAAGAAGTTATGCATTTTGCTGGAAATGTTCGGTCCGAAAATCAAGATCTGATTCACACTATCTTCAAGTTAAGAGAAATGTTAGGAAAGTATGAACAACTTCCGCCTACCGTGATTAAGAGAATAGCCCCAGTAACACTTAGTAATCATGAACCTAGAATCACTGCTGCCAAATCACAAGTTGCTAACGTGCTTCCTTCTACTGAAACCAGAATAGTTGCGTCTTTTCCAAACGTCCGCACTTCACAGCCTAGGAGCACTACATCGAAGAATAGGAAGTTACGACCTAAGAAAAGATCAATCAGGAATGCTAAAGTAGAAGAACACCCTAGGACTATGAATAAGACTCACGTTGCTTCCACTATAGATATTGCGTCTCGCAAATGTAATAGAAATAGTGATGTAACGAATGCTAAACCGTTAAGTACTTTTGATATTCAGTCCGATGCACCTTGTGTTATTTGTCATAAAAGTATGAATTCTGATTGTCATGATAAATGTGTTGCTAAAGCTATCATCTCTCGTTTAAGGAATCCTAAGAACCGGAATACCTCTAGGCCCACTAATCTTTCTAATTCTGTGCTTGGTAGGCCGCCCTCTTTAGATTCTAAGAAACGCATTGTTGTCCCTCAGAGCTCCAGTTTCACCTCCTAGGAATGTAGTACCACCTAGTGCATTCACTAAGACTAAAGCAAATAGTAGTTGGAGATGGCAGAAATGGATATATAACACACTAGGATTTAAGTGGATACCTAAAGCTATTGATGTGTGTATATCTACTGTAACTGCTACGGAACCCTCTAACATTTCGGGTTCCACATCTACTTCTATTCCATCTGTGTCGCCTGTGGTCATGCAGTGATACAGATCATTCTCTGGATTGTTGATAGCGGATGTTCCCGACACATGACAAGCAACCTTAAACTGTTATCAAACTTTATTGCAAAGTTCATTGGCACTATCAGGTTCGGGAATGATCACTTCGCACCTATCATGGGCTACGGAGACTACATTAATGGGAACATCGAAATAAGCAGGGTTTATTATGTGGAAGGCCTCGGTCACAATCTGTTTTCAGTAGGCCAGTTCTGTGATGGAGATTTGGAGGTTGCTTTCAGGGAGAAAACTTGTTTCATTCGTGATCTACAAGGAAACGACCTTATGTCTGGCTCGCGTAATTCAAGTCTTTACACTATCTCTATGCAAGACATGGTTGCTTCTTCTCCAATCTGCTTACTTTCAAAGGCAACATCAACAAAATCCTGGCTATGGCACCGTCGTCTCTCACATCTAAACTTTCAAACCATCACCAACCTTGCTCGACACAAACTAGTTGAAGGACTCCCACGATTTCGGTATTCTAAAGATCACCTTTGCTCAGCTTGTGAACAAGGCAAAAGCACTCGTGCTCATTTTCCTTCAAAGGTGGAACACAGCTCTCAACATGTGCTTCATCTTCTTCACATGGATTTGTGTGGCCCGATGCGCGTGCAAACGATCAATGGCAAACGCTACATCTTAGTAATTGTTGATGACTATTCACGCTGGACTTGGGTCTACTTTCTTCGAAGCAAAGATCAAGCTCCACAGATGATCATCACCTTTCTCACGAACATACAAGTTCAGCTACGAAACACCGTTCGACTAATCGTAACAGATAGAGGCACCTGAATTTGTTAATCAAACTCTTCGTGAATTTTATGAGAAAGTGGGAATTCAAAGCATCGACATCTATTGCACGTACTTTAAGAAAACGGAGTTGTTGAAAGACGAAACCGAGCGTTAGTGGAAGCTGCAAGAACAATGTTAATCAATGCTAAACTCCCAGATTACTTATGGGCGTAAGCTGTATCATCTGCATGCTATACTCAAAACCGTTCTATGATTACAAAACGCCACAACAAAACACCTTTTGAGCTTGTCCACAACAGAAAACCGAATCTCAAACACTTTCATGTATTTGGATCTCTTTGCTATCCGAATAATGATCGTGATGACTTTGGAAAGCTCAAAGCAAAAGCTGACATTGGAGTCTTTATCGGATACTGTGATAATTCAAAAGGTTTCCGAATCTGGAATCGTCGTACAAAACAGGTGATGGAAACGATTCATGCTCATTTTGATGAACTTACGGAAATGGCTTCTGAGTATAACAGCTTAGAACCCGGTCACAACCGCTTAAACTTCCTTCAAACCCCATCATCACCGGTGAACAAAGCCCCGCTTACTCGTCAACAAATGGAAAGGTTATTTGCTCACTGCTCGTGACGATATTGATGAACGTGCTCCAGGTGTATCCGCTGTTTCCGCTGCTCAACCCGATAATACTCTTATACCTGATACACCTGCTACAACAACTACGGTTGCAGAAGCACCACCAGTTGACTCCAACACAACAGTTGAACAAACCGCTTCCGACAATGATGAATCGGTGATGATGTTTCGAATGAACGTACCCCACCTGCAGATTTTGATCCAAATGCGTTCTTCAACCCGTTTTCTAATGAGACTGCTGCACCAGATGTCGCAGAATCTTCAACAAACCATTTGAATCCTCCGAATCTGCACAATGTATACCAACATCAACCCTCCACACATAGATGGACAAAAGACCATCCTCTGGAAAATATTATTGGCAACCCGAATCAACCAGTCGTTACAAGACAACGTCTTCACTCAGATGGTGAACATTGCATTTATGCACTCACTGTCTGCCAATCTGAACCTAAAACATCAAAGACGCAATGACAAAAGACAACTGGATTGAATCCATGCAAGAAGAACTCAACCAATTTAAACGTCTTGAAGTATGGGAACTGGTTGAAAGACCAACAGGAGTCTACGTCATTGGTCTCAAATGGATTTGGAAAAACAAATTGGATGATGAAGGAAATGTTATCAGAAATAAGTCACGTCTGGTGGCTAAGGGTTATCGTCAGGAAGAGGGAATAGACTTTGAAGAATCTTTTGCTCCGGTCGCTCGTCTTGAGGCTGTTCGGATATTTCTCGCGTTCACGGCTCATATGAATATGACGGTCTTTCAGATGGATGTCAAAACCGCGTTTCTCAATGGACAACTTAAAGAAACGGTTTATGTCACCAACCGATGGATTCGTTGATCCCGAGTTTCCGAATCACGTCTACAAACCTGAACAAAGCTCTGTATGGTCTCAAACAAGCTCCTCGGGCATGGTATGATAAGCTATCATCTTTCCTCATTGCTAATAATTTCACCAAAGGTTCGGTTGACCCAACTCTTTTTATACAATATCACGGGGCACATATCTTAATTGTTCAAATTTACGTGGATGACATCATTTTGGGTCTACACATAAAAAGTTTTCAATCGCTTTTGCAAAACTAATGAAGAAAATTTTGAAATGTCCATGATGGGTGAACTCACATTCTTTCTCGGACTGCAAGTTCATCAATCACCCCGTGGTATTTTCTTGAGTCAGTCCAAATATGCCCTTGAATTGTTAAACAAATTTGGAATGAAAACCTGTGACACCTATGCCACACCAATGGCTCATACCAAGAAGCTAGACGCTGATTTACATGGGAAATTGGTGGACCCTACAAAATACCATAGTATTATTGGGTCTCTCATGTATCTAACAGCTAGCGGACCTGATATTGTCTTTGCCGTATATCTTTGCTCTCGTTATCAGTCGCGACCAACTGAAACACACCTCTCGAGGCTAAAAGAATCCTCCGATACATAAAGGGAACCATTAACTTGGGGATCTGGTATCCGAAGGATTCTGGTTTTGAACTAATCGCTTTTTCAGACGCTGACCACGCAGGGTGCTTAGACTCACGGAAAAGTACTTCAGGAGCTTTACAATTTCTTGGTGATAAACTCGTGTCATGGCAATCGAAGAAGCAGGATTGTACATCGCTGTCCTCAACCGAAGCAGAATATGTAGCCATGTTCGCGTGTTGTGCTCAAGTCATTTGGATGAGAACACAACTCAAAGACTATGGTTACGTATTTGACAGAATCCCGATGTACTGCGACAATCGGAGTGCCATTGAGATCTCGTGCAACTCAGTTCAGCACTCGAAATCAAAGCACATCGATCTTCGATATCATTTCATCAAGGATTGTGGAACAGGGTATCGTTGAATTATATTTTGTGGGTACAGAATACCAATTGGCAGATCTTCTCACAAAAGCCTTGCCTCCCGCTAGGTTTAATGAGTTGGTCCACCGGATTGGTATGAGGTGTTTGACTCAAGAGGAAATGGATGACCTCCTAAAACAGTCTTAAAAACCTGTCAAACACCAAAATCTCTTTTGTAAATAATTTTTCAAAAAAACAAAATACAAAAATATAAAACCTGATAAAACAACAAAAATATTCTTCTAATCTATTTTTTTTCTTTCAACATGGCAAGTACATCTCTTCCATCAATACTTTAATCTTTCAAAATTCAGTATTTTTCCGATCAAGTGTTGAGGGGGAGAATACAAAGATTTAACTGTTTCAAAACATCTGTGTACTTGCATGTTATCATATCTCGGTTGTTTCTCTTATCAATGGTGGTAAACTTTTCTGGTTAAACTGACACTCCTCGGACTAAAATTTATAACCTTTCATCATTTATTAAGTCGAGGGGGAGTGTCGTCATGTTTCTTTCTTAAAATCTTTGTTTGGTAACCAAAATGGAAGTTAAATGGCTTTGTATGAAAAAGGAAAAGGTGGAGGGACCAAAACTGTCAAAATGTTAAAGTCATTTTAATAAAAACACTCTCCACCTAACTATTCCATCACATTTAATACTTACACCAAAAAGGATCCTACGCCTAAGAATCGTTTGACAAATCCTTGTTTCAGATCATCAATTTGTAAGTGATTTCGTGTTTATAACATGTTTTTAAGCAATGGTTTTGAATCTTTCAAAAATCCAACGGTTTAATTTTATGATATAGTCACTTTTGTGTCTTACGCGTAAGCGCAAGAACACCAAATCATAAAAGGGTGTTTGTGGTTAAAAAGATTGTGTCAAAACATGTATTTAACATCAATGATACTAGTTTCATCCTCAAAATCCACCCAGAAACACAAATTGATGGTTTTTTGAATATTAGGGTTTATGAGTCGATTTGGGTGTTTACAAATGTGAAGAGTTTTGTTCAAAAATATTGTTGTGTAATGTTTATATGATGATGAATTGATGATTTCCAAGCTCTATAACCACCCTGAAACTCTAAATGATTAAAATTTGGAATTAGGGTTTAAAGTTCATAAGTTTGGGCATTTTCAATTCTCCACGATTTAGATGTTATAACTTGGTTTATAGACTCTCACAACATCTTAGAACTACCAGAAATTGTTTGGTGCAAATCCCATGGCTGGAATTTATACGCGTAATTCATAACCCTTAGGGTTTTGACCTACGCGTATGACTTTCTACTCATAACTGTTTAACGAATGTTCATGCCATGATTTGTTATTAAAATGAACTTTTGTGTTAATATTGATGATTTGATGAATTTATTTCAGGCTTGCTACGCTCAAAATTCAGAATCAAGGTCATTTGAATCTCTACGCATAAGGATTACCCTACGCGTAGTCATGTTATGCGTAAGAATAAATCCTATTCATAACTATTACGCGTAAGGTTCTACAATGGGACTACGCGTATCCTGTGAAGGATATGCGTAAACAGTGACCTCTACGCATAAGGTCTACTCTTACGAGTAAGCCTTACGCGTAAGGTATAAATACGCCTACGCGTAAGCTCTACGCATAAGGTCCCCTTTTCCTACGCGTAACATTTCTTACGCGTAAGTTAAGATCCTACGATAAGCTTTCGCTACGCGTATGTCATTCGCACGCTTAACTTTGCCAATTCTACGCCTATGCCTTGATTGACCTTCATTATGAATTGTTACGTGTACAAACTTGTTAATAAACTTATCATAACGTCACGAATCCAATAATGTCACTAATAAACTTAAACGTTTGATATGTTGTGAACAATAAGTGATAACATAAACTTTAAAACTTAAAGTTAACTAACTCACGAAACATTTCACGACGTCATTGGACTATTGGACAAACAAGTGACTTAGGACTCGTAACAATCATTGACACTGTACATTCAATAACTAGACAATAAGACCTTCCGTTGACTAACACTATGTCTTTCGATATGTTGGTTCTTTTGGCTAATGTTATTTCAGATCACGACATGGCTGCTCAATTGAATGTGGATGCATCGAAGTTCTTACATTGCTGATATCTTTCCAGAGGGTTATCCAAGAAAGATTGGAAAGAACAACCTTAGGGTTGACTTTGAAACCCTCACATGCTCGTAATCTTCTTATCTCATTGCAGTGGATATTCTTCGGAATCATCCCTACCAGAACATGCTCTCACACTCTGCCACAGTTCCAGAGGTCTACATTCAACAATTTTGGGATTCTATGCAGAGGATCACTAGTCAAAGTGCTGTGACAGTGACACTTAATCACAAACAAGTCACTATCACTCCTGCAGACTTACAGGCTGTACTCATCATTCCGCACATCGTGCCTCATCGACTTCTTTGCTACACCTCTGAAGAGACAGCTTCGCAATTTCTACTTAATATTGGCTATGATGAAGCGCCGGAATTATAAACAAGCACTTTCACGTGGATCTTAAGAACATTCCTCAACCGTGGAGAACACTCTACATCATTATCACTAAGTCTGTCTCGGTCGCGGTGGCTATGAGCATCCCAAGCTCATGGAACTGCAAGTCTTCTGGTCATTGATCAATAAGAAGGACATTGAAATCGAAGCAATGATATGGGATGACATGATGTCATTTCACAAGAAGCTTGGCTCAAAGATTCCCTATGTCGATACACGAAGCTTTTGATCCAGAGAGCACTTGGGCTTAATCCTGATATTCCCAAGAGGCTCAATGACCCCGACAATCACGACGTGTTGTCCGAACCTATCCTTTCTATCAGAATCAAGGAATCGACAACAAAGAAACAAGGTGCCGTTCTGCCTGATCACCTTCCGACCAATGAAATAAAAAGCTTGAAACAAACAAAAGGTATCAAGTAGCAGTACGAGAAGGTAAAGTTGGTCATCTCGATGAAAAGCCTTCTGGAACTCCTACTCGAAGAACTAGAAGAGGAAGTGCCGAAGTGCAATAAGCACTGAGAGTCAAAGGAAGGTCCCAAAGAGGAAACCTACTCCAAGGAAGAAAGTTTCCTCCAAGGAAGCGCTCCTATTCCTACACCTGAACCACAAAGAAAGCTACTGGACGAAAGCTCTGAAGATACACAATCAAACGAGGAGGTCCACTACTGAAACAAAGAAAAGATGACACTCCATCAGACCAAAACCTCCTAGTCCAATAGCTGAACATGGCAAAGGAAAGACTCCTGTACTTGTGCCATATGATGAAAGCTCTGAAAGTGATGAAGAGCAACTGGATAAATCATACAGGAAGAAGTTCAAATTCGTTCGACTTCAACACTGTGACAACTCGTAATTTCAGGTCATTTTACAAACTTTACAAGTTTTACTATTTCATCATTTATCGTAAACTACGTTTACGAGTATCCAAATTCGCGTAACCTTAATGGTTTAGCTGCGAATTCATGAACATATCATCAAGGACATTTCATATAGACTAGATTTAGTCTACATAACATCAATAACATCATTTCATATCGGTTCATGCATGGTTTTGCATTTATTCATTAAACGTTTATTTTTCCTATTAAATAAACGCTATCGCGTAAACATTATTTTGAAACATTGATCCGACACTTCCAAAAATAATCTTAATATATTTTTATACTCATTTTAAGACTATAAAAATTATATTATCAATTTACCCGATGTTTTCAATTTATTTCGTATATAAATTGTCATATTTATATAATTACGACGGTTTTCTTAAAAACTACACGATAATTATTATTTCATTCAAATTTTGCAAGAAATGTATTTTTATAAATTTTAGGACCTCAATATATTTTATCTTGACCCGTTAAAATTTATTTTTATCTAACACTACCCTAAATACTCAAATGTGTATTCAACTTACCACATATCTTCAAGTAACTTACACTAAACTACACTTAAAGATATTTAAAAAAAAAATGTATTAAAGGATGACTAAACCCCCTTGTTGACACAAGGGGGGTGAGTCACTTGTGTTTGTCAAATATCTTCTAAGTATATCTTATTATACTTCACACATAACATTCACTTCATTATTTCAAAGTAAAAGACCAAACCATTCTCTCTTCCTCTTCTCTCTTGCAACCGGCCACACCAAGGACCAAGGAAGAATCATCCAAAATATTTTCTAGACAAGATTTTACACACTAGTATCACTCTTTATTAAGGTTTTGCAATAAAAACCTTGAGTGATTAGGAAAAATCCATTGTTCTTATAACCTCATCAAGTTTACTAGTAAGCATCCATATTCATGTTAATATTTCATATTCATTGTTATATTCATCTCATCATATTTGAGAAAACATGCAAGTTACATGTGAATTTATCCCACTTTCATTATTTTTAGTACTTATAATGAATATATATCATCCTATAATTATCCCTTGAAACATATCATTTTTAATGATTTCTAGGAACCCATGACACCCTAAGAAGGTGTATGGTAGGTTTAGAATAGCTTTGGCGTTGATTTGAAGTGGTTAGAAAAAGTATTACGCGAAAAAAATCATTTTCGACAACAATAAATAGTGGTCTGATCTTATTTGTGAAATCTGGAAATTTCGACAATTTGTAAAATATTTTGGGCTAGATATTCAGAAAATATACTTTAAAACAAAAGCGTGGCCGCTTGAACGGGTTAAAACGGAGTTATAACGAAGAAGTTATGCTATTTTCAAGTTTAACGACGAAAACTATATTTCTGAAAAACTGCATGCTGTCAAGAGTTAATTTAAGGGCAAAAACAAGTTTTAAACATTGTCTAAATGAGTCGATTTGTCAAAAATATATTAGTATACTTTAACACGAAGCTAAGGACATATAAAACGGACTTATAACGATAAAATTACACGTGTTTAAACAAGGTCGTCGTAACTTTTATTACAAGTATAACTTATATATTTTCCTATTAGACGAAAACAAGTTGCCGCTAAGGACCATGTTGAGAGTCGTTTTTAACATCGATGGAGTACTTTTTAGAAAGCAAAGTCTTCTAGTAAAAGTAAGTTCACCTAGCCTATTTTCCAAAATGTTCAACCGTTCGTCAAACGGAGTTGTAATGAATAAAATACGGTCACTCAAACTTTGCCGAAAATTACCCTTAAACTATATTTTTGGTACAAGTACCCTACTTTACCCATGTTTTTCTCCATGATCGAGACCTCTATGATGAAAATTTAAATGCTAAAACTTTGAGATAATGATACAAGCTTCCCAAAACCGTTGAGTTCGTTTCCTAACACTCGACGTGCACCATTTTACGACTAGTTTTTCAAGGTTGTTTTATCACTTTCATGAAATTTCAACTATTTTACGACGAAAAGTTATAATTTCATAATAAATCATTAAATGACTATCGTAAGATATCATTTCAATGTAAATACTTGTAAAGTATTTTATAACATGACGAGATGTCATAAACATATATTTCGACGATAAATTCTATTTTCAAAAGCGTACAAGTGGTATAGATTACATGTGGATTTGCATGCACGACATTGTTTCATGATTTACATTAGAACATATCATTCATAATAGGTTACGGTCAGAGGTTGCGCCTCATTTCAGTATTGCCATTACATCATTATTATCATTGCAACAAGAGAGTTTTCATAGCCCCGATTTATTCAAGTTTTTACTTTATTTCAAACCTACGGGGAGAATACATTGCACATCATTTTTATTACGATACCAAGTATATCAAATTCATTACATTGCTTAAGTTACCTCATGCCAATTGAATGTCCCCATTATATAACATGAACCGTTAATTTCATAGAAGCGAGGGTGAGTGGATAGATCTATCGAGGGTGACTCCTCCATCCGGGTTGGTGGATTCCAACTGGTTAAACGGATGCATTTCATTTAATATCATTATTTGAGTTGTTTGGCAAACTGTTGATCCCAGTTGAGCAAACGATCTAATATAGAAACTGACTTAGAATAACAACTTATTAAGTATTATGCGGAATTTAACACTTAACCTTAAGAAGAAGAACAGTTAATATTCAACACCTCAATATTATTTATTAATACGAATACTCTTACAGTATTAGGGTTTTGCAACCTTGAAGTGTATCGACCTTAGATATAAAACTTACGTCCATCTAATCTAGCCTAGGACCTCCTTTTATAAGCCAAGGAGTCCTATACATTATACAATACGTAACCTATAAGATAAATATCTTTTCCATATTTATCTAAAACAATAAACTAACCAACTATATAAAACACTAGCAGTAGTTACAATATATCATCCGTGGTTACACATTACTACTAGCCGCGGTTATCTTCATCCGTGGTTACACTCTTCTGTTTGTGGTTCTATCAAGCTCGTCCGTGGTTCCAGACTTAAAGTAATTCTTGATGTAAGGAACCTAAAACCCAACAATCCTCCCCTAAACTTGATACATTCCAAAAGAATTCTCAAGTTTCCTTTAAGCTCAAAACATCTGAAATGGAGGATGTAGCCAAACACTTACTATCCTTAAGTATATTCTCATATTTCAATAACAAATCGTAAGCTTGACCATCATAAGGTACTAACATCTTGATACAACCAGGCTTCAACATCCGAGCAATTATTCCTGGATGCTTATTCAGTTGAGGATAATCACCTTCTACAAGCATATGAATAACCTTTCCAGAAACAGTCAAAACATGAACTCCACAAGTTTGATATAAAAACCATCTAGTAACTTGACCATTGTAGAGTCCTTGCCATTCAGATTCATCATGAGTAGGTTCAAATAGAATCTTCAAATTATGATAAACCAACTTCTCATGATAATCATTTGGATGTACTTCACCAAACTTATTCTTGTAAAGTATCCAAAGATTCATCAAATCATCTCTATCAAAATACTGAAGCATTTGTGAAAATTTATTATACTCAGAAACTTCATTGTTGAGTCTTTTAATTTTCCAAACTCCTTCACTTCCATCACTAAGCTTAAACTCATAAGAAATGATTTGATTTTCATTTTCAACAACTTTCAATCTTTTAGAATCAGATGACTTCTGAACCTCAGATTTTCTCTTCCTTTTACTTAGCATCCACTCATCATGCTTCTTTATCCACTCGTCTTCCTTCTCGAATTCATTGGACGAAATCATCTACATTAATCCTCATACATCTCTCATAAATTTCCAAAATTCTTTCATATGAACATTTACTAAGATTATTAGAAACATAAATGCCCGAATTCTTAATAATTTTCATCAATACATTCCTCATCTGAGCCATAGTAGGAGGTTTCTTTCTTATAACCTGTTTCTTTGTTTTGCTAACCTTCCTTGCCCATTCATTCATCAATCTAGCTTTCTCCTCATCATCCAGTAATGCCCATTCTTGTGCAAGAAACTCATCAAGAATTTGTAAAGAAGCTTGAAGATAGTTTTCTGAGTTATACCATATAGCTAACCATTTCTCACTAGCTTCCTCTTCTTCTTTCTTTCTTTTATCCAAAGCTACTTGTTCTTCAAAGAACCATATTTTTACAAATTCATCATCAAAAGCTTCTTGTTCTGCTCTAGTTTTAAACTTCAACTCGTATCGCAATACCTTTACCCTTTCCAACATCGATTGAATCACCTTCTTCTGGTTCACCAATAACTAAAGTTTTTTCTCTGGGTTTGGATTTAGGTGCAGTAGTTTGAACAGATAAAGCAGGTGCAATGATGGGTGTAGTAATAGATGATGTTTTGCTCAGATTAATCAATGTACTTGCAGCTTCTTTCTCTACTTCTTTAGGCTTAGATGGTAATATAGAGAGAGTTGTTACAACAGTGGAAGTGGTTAAAATAGCAGTGGGTATGATTGTTGAAGGTATAGTTGTAGTGTTTATATTTGCTATGTCTTACAAGATCAGTGGTTAGAAGTGTACTAACCGTGGTTTCAGACATACCATCCATGTTTGTGTTCAGTACTACATCTTCTACAGCCTTCTTCACATTTTCAAGAACTGCATCATTCCCATCTTTATCAGATACCACAAATGTTTGATCTCCACTATCAACATCTTCTTCCATAGATACATGATCATCCTCTCCTGAATTCTTGCCTTCACTCCTCCCTTGTTTGGATACATCCTCCATATTCAGAGCTGGAGAGGAGTTCAACTTCTTTTTCCTTAGCTTCCTCAAAGCAGCAAGCCCAGGCCTTTTTATCTTTTCCAAAACAAAAACTCTGTGCTTCAAGCGCCGAATATCCTTTTCATGAAACCCAGCCAATTCCTTGAGATTTGAGATCGTCTCTTCCATCTTGGTACATTTGGCCGTCAATTCATTTAAGCTGCTCAAGAATATCCTCCCACTTCACCTATGTGAACTGGTCCGAGAGGTGGTTCATTGGAAAAGTCAAGATGTACAAACTCGAATCCGTCAATTCATGTTCAGGTTCCAACCTATCCTCATCACTTCGAGCTGTGTTAATCGCCCGAGAGGTGAATCCTTGGATATAGAAAACATAGCATCGACCGAGCCCAACATCTATGCACCTGTTATAGCCAAGTGGCGAGGGATTCCTCCACCTGTGTTAAGTTCCAGGGAACTCTCCACATTAGGAGTTGCCAATGGTTGGGTCTTATTTATGTTTCCACTATCCTGATCAGCATCTAAGCATGTATCAGTAGTGAAAGCCCTTCCAATCATGTCACCTTCATCACCTGTGACAGCCTCATGAGCAACACCACTAGCACTAGCCTGAGGAAGCTTAGTGCCCTTCTTTCTCCTAGTCCATACAATAGGTGTAATAGTAAGTGGAGATGTACTGTCAGGGATTCGGGTTGTAGTATCAGTGGTTGGAGTTGTACTGTCAGTGACAATCAGTTGAGTTTCAAGACCTTCATCAAAATAAGGAGCAGTAGGCACAATAAGCATGTGAGGAAATAAAGGAACATCTCTAATTTGTACATTCTGTGGCTGATTCCTCATATGTGCAAAAACCTTAGGAAGCATATAATGTACTTCATACACTCTAGAATGTTCAATAGGATTAACAATTTGATGTGCTACAATCAATTGAACAAACCGAGGATACAAATAGTATTTACCCTTCTTCCTAATGTTTTGTACTAACCCCTCATAAATCATCCTAGACCAATTAAACTTCCTTCCCTAAGATAAACAAATAATAGCAGAGCAATTTTGAAGGAAAGTCATTAAAAACTGTGGTCTTGTTACTCATACACATCAACAAGGTGTGAATCAAAAACTTCCATTGTTGTGAAAACAAACTCTTAAAGAATTGTACCTTGTCACCCCTATGAGTATAGCCTAATCTCTCTAAACCAAAGAACAATCTCAACATCTGAAAGATTATCAACCCCATCAAAGATCATCAAACCGCAAAACTTCTAATGATATCCTCAGAATCAAATAACATTCTCATCTACTTCAGAACGAAACATCTCCACACCATCAACTTTTGTAAGTGTAGCATTCCTCCGCATTGATGTATGTAGGCTCTAAGAATGGTGGGTTTAACAGTTAAAGCATAGTGAATTGGACTGTGAACTAAGAAATCAATCATTTGATGAAACCCTTCTAACGAGCATCCTTGGTGAGAATAGCAACCGTGTTATGGGAAGTGGAATACTTTTCAACCATTTTGATTTAGGAAAATAATTATGTGAGTTGATGAATTATGCAAAGAAAGTGATTAGGTTAAGGTTGAGAGCCAATTGAAAGTGGTTTGAGAATCAAATAAATGATCCGTCCGGGATTTGGGGAGAGTGATATAGATTCGCCAAAGTTACCAAACAGTTTGTACTATCCAAAACTAGAGTCGATGCTATCCGCGGTTCCAGAACTATTATCCGCGGTTGCAACATACCATCAGCAGATACATGGGATCACTTCTTCCAAAGAACCAAGAGATATAGCAAGAAAATCAGCTCTTTAGGTACCCAAAACCTTCATACCAGTAAGATAAAAACACAAAACCAACACAGAGTATAAGGTTATTGTTGTCAGTGGTTAGAAAGAGCTAAAAGTGGTTCCAAAAGATCTATCCGTGGTTTAAACAGGGAAGTCAAGATGGTCAACTTCTAGAACTAATATTATTCCAACTCCCAAGAATCTCATTAACTCCTCAACCACATTAAACCTGCCCCATATTTACTTCCATAACCCTAAACCTCACTTATAAAAAGAACCCAAATCTTTCATAACGCACACACCAATCAATATCAAAACCCTAATTACTTCAAAATCTCCAATCAACAGCAATCTCAATGTGGAACCCTAGTTGGAATAAACCAGAAGTAGTCAATCTAACATCCTCCTCATCCTCATCATCATCTTCATCAAGTGAAGAAGATAACCCATGGCAGTTCTACCTCCCTCCACAAGAAACAAGACCATCAAAATCTCCATTTCTTCCATCATCTGAAGATGACAGTGTGGTGAATCCAAGTAATGCTTCTGAGAACTCTGATGATTCCTCAAAGAAAAGATCTTCATACTCCCAACCTTCAAAGATCTCAACCCCAAACTAGACCACAAGCAAGAAACCCACCACTTTCAAAAGACAGAGAGGTGATTCTTGGTCTTCAAGTACCAAGTTATGGTGCTTCTTCACACATCGTAAAGGGGAAGGGAAAAAGGAAAATGGACTGAGGCGTTTTGGTGATATGACTATGTCCTTCGTGCTTCATCTAATGTGGTCATCGTCATCATCAACATTTTCATCAATCCATCCTTTCCATTTTGATCCTTAGCATCCTCGTCATAGTAGTTATGCATCTCCAGCCATTGAGATAGAAGGAATGGGTGGTTATGCAAGACTTCACGAACGCATATCCAGCATCTAGTGTGAAAGATGTGAGTGATCATGCATATCCAAATACCTGTTAGATGTTGGAATAGATGATATGTACTAGATTAGGATTAGAAGATCATGTATAGCACTTTTCAAGTAGTTGCATTTGATGTTGATTGTACTCTGTAAGCTATAAGCAGATTCTCTAATGAATAAATGACCACTTTGCATCACTACTTCTTTCACTTCTATAATGATCATTCTTGTAACTGCAAAATGGTTAGTGAAAAACAGGACAACTAGCAGTGGTTTGAATCAAACTATCAGTGGTTAGAAATAAACTATCAGTGGTTAGAAACAAAAATAGCAAAACTATGATTACATAATAATAGTGCAGACATATACAAACGGTACAAAACAATTTGAGAATTTAGAGATTAATCATTCCAATACTAACAACAAGATACTGAAACCTTCCCACATCAAAAGCTTTGGTAAGAAGATCAGCAACATTGAAATCAGTATGGATTTTAACCATTTGAATCAACCTTTTCTCATTACAATCTCTAATAAAATGATGTCTTATCTCAATATGTTTAGTTCTAGAATGTAAAACAGGATTTTTAATTATGCATATTGTATCTGTTATTATCAATGTAAATCTTAGTATGCATAAAATTGTACCCAAAGTCCAAAGAATTGATTCTAATCCATAGAACTTGACCACAGCAACTAGCAGCAACCACATATTCAGCTTCAGTTGTAGAATTTGCTACAATAGTTTGCTTTTACACGCCATGAAATAAGTCTGCTTCCCAAAAACTGACATCCTCCAGTTGTAGACTTCCTATCCAAACTAGCACCAACATAGCCACTATCTGTGTAGGCCACCAAGTCAAAAGGAGAATCCTTTGAGTACCAAAGGCCCAATTTAGGATGACCTTTAAGATACCTAAAAATTCTCTTAACAAGATTCATGTGTGATGAATTAGGTGTGACTTGAAATCTTGCACACACACATATTGAGAACATTATATCCGCCTAGATGCAGTGAGATACATCAAAGATCCAATCATGGACCTGCATACAACTTCGATCAACTCTTGTACTTCCATCATCGGTAGCAAGGGTTTTGAGTCTCCATTGGTGTACTAGCACTTTTGACATCCTGAAACCCAAACTTCTTCAAAACATCTGCTACATACTTGTCTTGACTAATGAAGATACCATCATTCCTTTGTTGAACCTCAGAGCCCCAAAAAGAAAGTGAGTTCTCCCATAGAACTCATCTGAAACTTATCATGCATAAGCTTCTCAAAATCTTTGCATAGCTCTTTATTGGTTGAGCCAAAGATGATGTCATCTACATAAACCTGAACCAGAAAAATATCATCTTTGTGCTTTCTTATGAACAAAGTTTTATCAATTAGTCCTCTTTTAAACCCATTGTCCATCAAATAAGTGGACAAGCACTCATACCATGCCCTAGGAGCTTGATGCAAACAATACATAGCCTTCCTCACCTCAGACCTTGTCGATGATCAGGATCTTCAAAACCAGGAGGTTGACAGACATAAACCTCCTCATCAATTGTGCCATACAAAAATGCACTTTTAACATCCATTTGATACACCACAAAGTTTTTAAATGAAGCATAAGCTAAAAACAATCTAATAGCCTCAATTCTTGCAACTGGAGCAAATACTTCATCATAATCCAAGCCTTCAGTTTGTGTGTATCCTTGAGCAACCAACCTTGACTTGTTCCTCACAACAATACCTCTTTCATCCCTTTTGTTTCTGAACACCCATTTTGTCCCAATTGCCCTCTTACCATTAGGAAGATCTACCAATGTCCAAACCTCTTGAAGTTTGAACTGAAGAAGCTCCTCTTGCATTGATTCTACCCATCCTTCTTCAGATAATGCTTCTTCAACTCTCTTTGGTTCCTTTTGAGACAGAAAACAAGCAAACGGGCAATTTTGCAAATCTTTATGACTGTTTCTTTTGTGAAGTGATCTTGCAAAGAACCCATGTTCAGGAAAGGGTTCTGTGTTTTTAACCTTGCTTCTTGTTTGAACTGGAGTATTCAAATTTACAAGTATTTGTTCCTTGGGATGAATCTTGTGTATCCTTGTGGAGGTAACAGGACTTTCATGAATGACATGTTCAAAATTAGTTAAATCAAAGATTAAAGAAATCATCCATGTCTTCATCATCGTAGGAGTATCAATTTCAATCAAAGGCATATCAGATCATGTGGATACTCCTCTTCACCATGTAATGGCTTTGCATGTGGTCCAAAGAAATTACTACTATCAGTACTTCCACCGGATTTCACTTGTGATGACAGTGGTAGAAGTTGTTGGCTTAGCAGTGGTTGTATTGACTCTATCCGTGCTTATGTTTGGCTTATCCGTGCTTGCAGACTGCTTTTTCTTCTTTTCAATTTCTTCTACCAACACTGAATTATCTTTCAATAACTCATCCTTATCATGATGATGAGCACTATTGCCTCCATTATTCAAGACATCATCATCAGTGGGACCTTGCTTATCAATGATGGGTGAGACAGAACTAGCTTTCCACTTTTCAAACAAATAGAACTCTTGAGGAGAATCAGCTTCCTAAGAAATTGCTTCTTCATCAGAATTCTTTTGAGTACCTGCATCAACATTAGTGGAAGTTCCTGCAATGATAGGCTCATAATTCATAGATTTGGTTAGCATATCAATGTTAAACAGCCAGTCCAGTCCTTTGGTCTCAACACTAGGAGACTTTTCACTGAATTTAACATGTAAATTCTCTTCAACAATTCTAGTCCTCCTATTGTATACTCTAAAGGCTTTACTATTTGATGAATAGCCTAAAAAGTATCCATCATCAGCCTTTTTCTTGAAACTTGCCTAGGTAGTCTATGGTATTCAAGATAGTAACAGGACACCCAAAAGGTTTTAGGAATGCAATCATTGGCTTCCTATCATGTAACTACTCATAGGGGGTCTTGTTATGAGGCTTCACTACCTTACTTCTATTCTGCTCATAACATGCAGTGCCTACAAACAAAAGGTAGTTGGTAACTTAGACTCTGAAAACATAGTCCTAGCAGCCTCAATTAGTGTTCTATTTTTCCTTTCAGCCACACCATTTTGTTGTGGTGTTCTAGCAACACTAAACTGTCTTTCTATACCTTTTCAAAACTGATTCATCACAGATTCTTAAACTCAGCCCATTATCACATCTGATTATCTTGACTTTATGATTCACTAGATTTTCTATCTTAATAATGAAACTCTTGAGAACTTCACTAGTTTCACTCTTAGCCGCCAAAAAGTAAACCCAAGAAAATCTACTATAATCATCAGTGATAACTAGGCAATACTGCTTATGGTTCAAACTCTTGACAAAAGTAGGTCCAAATAAGTCCATATGAAGCATAAACAGTGGTTGTGAAATGGTGTTGACAGTTTTGGACTTACAAGAAGCTCTATGTTGTTTTCCTTTCTGACAAGCCACACACAGTTCCTTACACTCAAAAACCTTAGAAGGTAACCTCTCACTAAGTTCCCTTTAACCAGTTTATTGATTGTTTTGTAATTGAGATGACCTAATCTTCTATGCCATAACTTAGACTCATCCACAGATGCTTTAGCAAATAAACAAGTTAAGGACCTATTAGGAATTACATCTTTAAGATCAAAACAATATATATTTTCCTTCCTAGGTACCCTAAGTTGTATAAACTTCTCATAAGGCATCTTAAACTCGGAGATAACACCACACACTCTTTCACCAAAAAGTACCCAGTTTTTCTTATCACACATTTGAGAAACACTGAATAAATTGTACTTAAGTCCCTGTACCAAGTAGACTTTTTCAAATTCCAAATTTCCTGTTCTGATTGTGCCTCTTCCAAGTATCTTTCCTCCCTTTGGATCATTACCAAAAGCCACATATCCTCCATCAAAAGCTTCAAAATCTTCCAGGTTGCTCCCATTCCAAGTCATGTGCCCAGAGCAACCACTATCAAAACTCCTTTGTCTTTTAGCTCATCTTGTAGATTGCCCTGCACATGAAATTAAACAAGTTAGTTTCTTTTGTGGACCCAAGCCAATACTGACTTGGGTCTGCCCTGTGCATCAATATAATCAAATTTCTTTAGGTCCATTGATGCACAGTTGACATGATGTAAAACCTTGGTCTTAGGTATCCATTGCCAACTAGCCTGAGGCCTTAACAAAGATAAAAATGATTTCCAACCACTCGACGGTTATCACCTTTGGAATTTTTAAAACTTCTTTGTTATCGTTGGTGATTTTTGGCTTATCAGTGGTTTGATTTTGCTTAGCCGTGTTTACACTTTGCTTAGCAGTGGTTGGAACCCATTTGGGAGAAGCAGTGACAATTGATTTTGTATTCCCATTTCTCATCAACACTGCACTAGGAATCATGTTTTTGTTTGGATGAGGGTTTGTATTCTTTGAAAAGTTTTGATGATTTACCCTTCTCCACTGATTCCATACTTGTGGTTTGTTTTTATTACAATTTCTCTGCAAGTGTTCAAAACTACCACATACAAAACAAGCCTTTTTAACACATTGAAACTCATCACCTAATCTGTTAGAAATTAGACCATTTAAGCTTCTTTGATTACCCCTAGGTTTATATTGTTTCATCTGTTCCCTAGATATTTCCCTGTACTCTACTACTTTCTTGGTAATTTTAGCTTCAAATCTAGGTACAAGGTTGACTTGCTGAGAATCAACTTTCTTAACTTTTTCTAGCTCTTTAGACTTAGTTGATTCAGTACTATCTTCCTCAGAATCTGATTCCCAATCTTCAATTATGGGAGCAGCAGATGACTTATCAGAACTTATCTTAGGTGTTTCAGGTTTACTTAATCCTTCTACAGGTTTGTTAAAGCTGAATTCACTACTAAATGACAGTTCTTTAGCAGGTGGTGCATTTTTCATCAAAGAGGGTGGTGGCATATTATTGTATCCAAGACCAGTACCATCTTTGAACAGTTTTTGACCTATTGGTTTATTTACTAGATCAGAAGCATATTGTGTTTTGGCAACCCTAACAACATGTTTTTCTTTTTCATCTAGGGCTTTTTGTTTTACACTCTCTGCCTCTGCTAGTTTATCTTTAAGCATTTTAATCTCTCTATCTTTAAGATCAATTTCAACACCTAGTATATTGATCTTTTCTACATACTCAAACTCACATTTGATACAGAATTTTAGCTTCTCTTCCACACCCTCTAGACCAACTCTATAACCTAAGTTATCTAGAGTCAATCTTTCTACTTCTTTCCTCATACTCTCAGTGATAGCTTTTTGAGATTCTAAGTTATCATAACATGATTTAAAAGAACAAGTAGATGATTTAGAATCATTAGATACCTCAGAATCTGAACCAGAAGATGAAGCATAGGCCATTAGAGCAAAGTTATGCTCTTTTGAAGCTTCACTAGCAAGAAAAGCTGCATTTGGACCTTCTTCAATTTGATCACTCCAGTCATAATCTCCAAGCCCATCTTGAGCAACCAAAGCTGAAGAAGCAGCAGGCTCTTCTGTGACCTTCTTAGTGCCTTCAATTCTCTTAGGAGCTCGACATTCCCTAGCAAAGTGACCTTTCTTCTTGCAATTAAAGCACTCCATCTTGCTCTTGTCGAATCCAGCTCTCCTTTGACCATCATACTTAACCTGTCTTCCAGTCCTTCTCAGAAACTTCCTTGCTTGTAGAGTCAACATTGCCATTTGCCATTGAAGATTAATCTCCTCAAGATCATCAGGATCAATTTGATCTAGGTCTTGATTAAGAACAGTAACACTGGTAGTTAAATCAGCCAGAAAGGCACAAATTGCACCATCACTGACATTATCACTAACAGTGGTATTGTTTGCAATAGCCGTGGATATACCATAGGCAGCAGTAGATACATCTTGTGGGCTCTTGTGATTAGTGGATACAAAAGCAATGTTTGGATTAGCAGAAGAGGCATTAGCAAAGGTATTCTCAGACTCATAAACCTTCAAGTTGTTGAAGAGATTATCCAGAGTCATCTTAGGAAAGTCCTCCTTATTCCTCCACACAATTGTATGAATAGCCCATTCAGACGATAGACTCCTAATGAACTTCAAATTAATATCTTCTTGAAGAACCTTATAATCTACAGACTTCAGTTGGCTGATAAGTTTTTGAAGTCTATTGTATGTGCCATCAATCTTTTCTCCACTGAGAGCAGTGAAGGTTTCAAATTGATGCTTGAGCATATTCATCCTTGACTTCTTAGTAGCTTCATTGCCAGCAAACCTTGTCTCAAGAGCATCCAAGAACTCTTTAGCGATTCATATTGTTCAAAATCCAAAGCATAATCATTGGGTATTCCCATGGAGAGAATACTGTGAGCTTTGATCTCCATTTTCCTTTTAGCTTTATCAGGTTCACTAACAATAGCTATCTCTTTGCCATCCTCACCCTTCTTAGGAAGAGTGTCTCCCTTTTCAACGACATCCCAGAGAGCATAGTCAATCATGCGAATGTATTGCCTCATTCGCATTCTCCAGATTTGATACTCACCATGCTTGAGCATGGGTACCTTGGAAGCAGTCACCATGTGAGTTTCGTCAGACATCTTATCGTAGAATAGAGCTTAACAGACTTCTTCTTGGTTATAGTTTCTAGATCACAAGCTCTGATACCACTTGTTGATCCCAGTTGAGCAAACGATCTAATATAGAAACTGACTTAGAATAACAACTTATTAAGTATTATGCGGAATTTAACACTTAACCTTAAGAAGAAGAACAGTTAATATTCAACACCTCAATATTATTTATTAATACGAATACTCTTACAGTATTAGGGTTTTGCAACCTTGAAGTGTATCGACCTTAGATATAAAACTTACGTCAATCTAATCTAGCCTAGGACCTCCTTTTATAAGCCAAGGAGTCCTATACATTATACAATACGTAACCTACAAGATAAATATCTTTTCCATATTTATCTAAAACAATAAACTAACCAACTATACAAAACACTAGCAGTAGTTACAATATATCATCCGTGGTTACACATTACTACTAGCCGCGGTTATCTTCATCCGTGGTTACACTCTTCTGTCCGTGGTTCTATCAAGCCTGTCCTTGGTTCCAGTACTTAAAGTAATTCTTGATGCAAGGAACCTAAAACCCAACACAAACACTCTGTTGGGGCGAACATCATGATCAGTCTAGTTTCGGTGTCATGGACTTATAACAATTGTATCATTTTTGTGACATCATTGTCATACAAACTTATACTTGTGGTAGTCGTATTATACATATACATAAACTCAATGAACTCACTCAACCTTTGTGTTGACACTTTTAGCAATGTATTTTCAGGTAACTAAGGCATTCACTTCATGGCATGCATGTGGACATATCATAGAGTCGCGGTGACGACGCGTCTCACATGGGATTTATACACTTTAAAAAAATCGTTTGACTTGTACCAAACTTATTTTTCCGCACATGTTGATTTTCATTTGGGACCTATCTTTGTAACTCTGAATGTTTTTATTAAATCAAGCGATGTAATTTCCAAACGACAATTTAGGTCGTTCAATATAACTGTGATTGTGATGCTATGACAGTCAACCCCAGGAATTCCATTCCGCTGCAAAACAGGTAATTTGGGGGTGTGACAAACACGTTGCACAACAATTTTCTAAAGAACAAATGGGTGGCCCCGGAGGGTCAAGTGGTGCAGCTCAACCTTCACCAGATCCTGATGCGGTTAATCAACCCGATAAGGGATCTGGTGCCACCACTTTGGTACAACAACAGACACGTGTCGAAGATACTCTTGAGTTTGATTTTGAAGAACCAGAATCTGAGAAGCTGGAGAAGGTTAAAGTTGATGAAGAAGCTGCAGTCAAAGCCAAAGCTAATGAACAAGCTAAGACCGGCAATGAAGAAGATGTTGAGTATGATACGTTTCTTCTAGATAGTCCTGCACGATCAAAGGAAGAAACTTCTGAACCACCAAAGGACCCCGAGTCTCCTCACATCTCATCATCATCAGATTCTTCTTCTCACTCTTCACCACCACCATCAAAAAGATCAACCAAATCATCATCCAGATCAGTGAAGAAGCCACCTCGATCTTGGATTTCTCATACTCATAAAAGAATTGTAAAAGCTGTCCAACAAGTTAGAAAGAAGGACATGCTCTACAGAAAACTGAATTGGTTTGCTGACCAAATGCAGTTTCTACATGATGAGAATGACAAGATGCAGAATGAAAGGGAATACATACAGAAGCTCATGCAGGATGATCTACAAGGAAAATGGAAAGAATGATCAAGGCTACACTCACAAGTACCTTCTGGATATCGTTCCTAAAGTCACAAAGGAGATGTTTACCAGACAACTATATCCGAATCTTATGCAGATAGCCAAGCAAACTATAAGATCAACACCCTTAACCTTCACAATCAATCAATCTGATCCTGTAGTTTTCTCGGATAATGAATTGGTGGCCAAGCTTGTCACACAAATGTCTGCACGATCTGGGACATTTACGTCTGATGAAGGAAAGCCGCTTCAAGCATTGTTGGACTACCAACTTCAAGCATGCAGATTCGAAGGAAAGTCTAAACGCCCTAGAGACGATGAAGATAAGGATCAGGATAAGAATGATGAAGCTAAAAGACAAAAGAAGTCTGGTGAATCATCTTCTATGCCACCACCTCCCCAACGGCCTCCTGCTCAACAAATGTCTCCTCCTCGTTCTTCTACCGATAAACCTCATGATTCTGAGACACCACCCCAGACTCACAAAACCGGTGATTACTTTGAGTATACGGGTGGTGACGATGAAGAACACCATGAGCCCCTACAACAACCCACCTCTCCCAAACAAGTAAAGAAACCAGAACCCTCATCTAGGCCTAAGAAACAGAAGAAAAAGGCGCCCAAGGCAGACGTCCTATCATGGCTAGATGAAGACACCACAGAGGAATTTGAATGGTTTTCTACACTTGTCAATTCCACTCCCTACCCTGAAGAAGGTCAAGATCTGGTAGACGGCAATACACTGGAGCATGCTAAGATTATGCAAGAAAAGTTCCATGTGAAGAAGATGACGAAATCCGAGTTGAGGCAAATCAAGAATGAAGATTTTCAACTGTGGAAAGACAACTCAGAAAGTGCCATCGAGGTCGAATATCACCTTGAAAACATTGCTCGAGCTATGTCTAACAACATGGATTGGCTCAACCCAGAAGCAAACATCGACTTCACTAAACGAGACAACCCTCCATACTACACAGATTGGTCAAAACCTCTACCAACAATTGGCCAATCAGATGAACCAAGGATTCCATTCCGATATTTCTTCAACAGAGACTTGGATTTTCTTCTACATGGTGGCGATGGTTCAAGGAAATACGCTACATCATTGACACTTCCATTCCCTGCAGCTATATACTCGAACTGCATAGCCATCGAGGAACGTGCCAATCACTTGTTCTCCAACAAAGTGGAAGCCTACGACCGAGATGCACTGTACGGGATGCATCATTGGCCGGAACACCCGAAGAATCTACTTAAGCTGCCAGTTCGAAGTCTCAACATGCAGTATTCAGTTCTAAAAGTATCGTTGCCATCAAACACGTCGATCTTTCATCAAAGTGGGACTACACCTTCCTAAAGAATATCGTGGTCAAACGACAAGATGAAAGGGATTATGCATTCTCTGAAGCTGACTTTGAGAATTTGTCTCTCAACGACATCGAAGACATGTACCTTGCCAAAGTACAGGGTCGTATGACACAATTCTCCACTGCAGTACAACGTGAATTCATCAAGTCAGTGCTCATCTTCATCAGACGCATAGTTATCCAAGAACGTATAGAAGATCTCCAGCTGGCAGTTGAATCTTATCGACGTGTCAACTTCACTCAACCGCAGCTTGATCTACCCGACATCAACCAGCTTCCACAATATACACTCATCAGCAAACCTTTCGGCGTCGTTTACATCGCAGTTGAACTTCAAAGAAATTGCTTGATGGCGTGCAGAGATCTTCATAAGTTTGGAGATCACACTTTGAAGATGGTTAGGGACGGATTGGCTTACTGGTTGAAGGATATACACCAAAAGATCGGCTCTCCTAAGCGATGGAATTCTCTGGATCGAAGGGACATGAAGAGGATCATCACCATGATTGATGAACGGTTGTATAGAAGGGATCAATTCAGAAGACTGGAAAGCTATGTTGGTGGTCGACCCAGGAGAAACATCATCGACTTTCAACGCCCGACTCACACTCCTGGTGACATCTCTGGACTACCTGGTACCCCTTGAACTGCTTCTTTCATTACATATTTGGATGTATGATTTATTATGTCGATGGCTTGTGCACACATTACAGTGTACAACCCGTACTTGTAAATAAAGGACCCTGTGGTACGCTTCAGTGCCACAATCCTTATAAAAGGAGCGAAAGCTTCTTACTTTTGAGTAAAACCTATCAAACCTTTCATTTTTCAAGGTTTTGCTCAAAAGAACAAGTACTTTCCCTTATGATTTTTCAAAACCTCAACCGTTTATATCACTTGTTGAGGGGGAGTACTTGAATTAAAACTTTGTTCAAAAATTGTTCACAGTGGTCATTCTTCCCGCAACACTCGAAATGGTCATATTTATTCTCAACTTTTCAAAAATAACATTTTATATGCCATTTTTGAGGGGGAGAAAATACGTGATAAGAAATATGTTGTATCAATGCAAATGAATCTTTGTGCTATAGACTTAACCCATGAATTGACGAGATCTTAACTGTGAGTAACTCGAAAAGACTTGTCCGGGACGGGTAATAATTTCAAGCTAGTTCGCTAGTGATGTAAACGTGTCTCGCAAAGGACTTGTCTGAGTAGAATGTACCATTCGAGAAACTCTTGGTAGACATGAACTCTGACGGGTTTGACAACCTTTCGAGGATTGTCTACACCTTCAAGGTAATTATTAGAGCTAGTTTTCACCTAAAAGCTGACAATGCAACTCTTTAACTATGCCACGTAACCGTGTCTCGCGGGGGAATGTCTATCTTGAGTTGATCAATTCCAAATGTGCGCGCTCTTTCCTCACTGTGCATTTTAACCGTTAAAACTCTTAAGCACATGTGGAGGGGGAGTATTTATGCAAAATCTTATCTCAACAGTGGTACTAAAATGTTTTTCATTCACAAACACTTTGAGAGATTTCTCACGACAGTGGTTTTTATGGCAACATAGGTTAGTCATGAAGTTATAAGGTGACTAAGGTTAGGAATAACCGTCCTATGATCCGCCAGAGCCGGATGAATCTACCCAAGGACACCACAAATAGTTAGTATTTAGAAGTCCTTAGGTATGATTATAAAAAGGAGAAAATGAGAATCGGAGAAAGAAGGAGTTGAAGAATTAAAAAAATGCAAAGAAAAGGGTGAAAAGAAATAGCCCTCCAGATTATTCAACTTAGGGCAGACACCGGGTTCAATTCATATGCTACTAGTTGTCACTTAGTGACACTGGTATTGAAGATTAAAAGTCGTCATGGACCCAGTGACGCATGCACTAAACCTTCTTATCCACTCAAGTTTCTCTCAACAGAAGCTTGTTTCATTCTCACTGGGAACCCTACGTAAACTATCGGCTTTCTCTTAGAGATTGCTGGTATTGAAGAAGGAGACCCTCTCCCTAGTCTCCGCTCAGGAAAACCAAAACGCACTATTGAGTCTAGAGCCACGAGATTCATCAAAAGATCTCTTAGGTACACTTGACATTTCATCACTTGATATTCAACAATAAGAATTTCAGTGGTACATTATCGAGTCCTTCACAGATCTTAGCAATCTGTCGAGAACATTTATGAGAGGTTCACATTTGTGATCCTCAGTGATTGAATGGAAACTCCTGCCAGGGTCAACATCAAACAGCCTTGACAGCAGGTCGCTTCGGCAACTCCCCGTGGATTACGCTTAGTGGTTTCAAACGGTCTAAACTGTCGTGAGGTGATGCTTCGGTGTACCTCAGAGACTCATCTGAATCGTAGGTGTACTTCGGTACATCGTGTTATCTCACTTGTGGGACTCCGATTCCGGAACGGCCTTTGTAAGAATTAGAGTTGTGTTTTCACACTATGCTGTTAACACTCTCGAAGTTCAAACTTGTAAGTGCCGAATCCGCTTATTACTAACCGTTTTATGTTTTCTTCTTATGGAAGCTCTGGAGCGGAATGATCGTGCAGATTCTTCTCATGCTCACGCCAACATCATCACTAATGGAAGTTCTATCGAAAAGCAATACAACAGTAAGAATGATTCTTCGTCAAATCAAAGAATCTACAAAGTTAAAGACTTAAAGAACTTCATCAGTAATTCCAACGTCAAAAGAGCATGTGAGCATGTTGAAGAATGACGTGGAGACACTGTGCAGCGAAAATGGCAGAACCTGAGGCAGACCTGATGCAGATAACAACATACTATCACTTTCATCACAAAGAACAATGATCAAAGAACAAAGTTAAAGATGACGTCAAAGCATAACTGTTCAAAGTAAACTATCTCCCTACACTGGGGAGATTGTTCAAATCAAGGCAATTCTTCTCACAAGAAAGAAGAATGTCAGACGACGTCAAAGCTACTATTACATCAACGCCTTCACCGTTTTTTCTTCACCAACACTTGAGTGTTTGTTACTCATATGTAATAACACTTGAGGGGGAGATTTTTGGAATCACTCCTAAACCTTATTCAAGTGTTAGTTACTCATATGTAATAGTTAGCCTATTATGGCCTTTATGTTTGTTATTAGCCTTAAGCTTATGTAGAAGGCCCATGAGCTTAGGCCCAAGCCCATAGGAGAAAGGGAAGGAGTAGGAGTGTTGCCCTAGCTCCTTGCCTATAAATACTATGTAATAACCCTCACTTGAGGGTTGGTTGTTCAAGTTATTTCCTTTCACCATACTCCTACGCATAACCGGTCTAACATTCACGTGTGCGTGTGTTTGGTTTCTTGTTCAAATGCCTCTCTATCTTTCTTATAAGCTTGTGTTGTAAAACTAGTGACCTAACAGTTCCTCACCGATTATCCAATTCCTAAAGAGCATAAAATCATGTTACCTGGTAAAAATCAAGGTATTTTTGATGCTCCAGAAAACTATGTAGGCTTATACACCCATGCATTCACCACCTCCAACCTTAGGATACCCTTGCACTCTTTAATTTTAGAACTCCTCCAGTACTACGAGGTACACATATCTAGGTTTAACCCTTTTGGCCTAACCAAGCTTACGACATACATTGTGATGTGTAAAGCTTATGGGTTTGAACCATCATTGACTGTGCTTAGAGGTTTTCTGAACTTATACCCTGGAGGAGATTGGTTGACATTGGCAAAGAGGGGTGAGAGGGATCTGCCCATTCTCATAGATAGGCTGTTTACAAACATCAGGAACTAGAAAGGAAAGTTCCTTTATATCCAAAACACCATTATGCCTCCAACTTTCCCTGCATTGTTAAACCCAGAGTTTCAATATGATGAAAAAAGGTTCAACGATCCCTTGCCCTACACTGTGAGGAGGAATCCTTTATATTAGTGTTTGGCTCGTCATCCAGCTGATTGCCAAACATTCCCTGAGCCAATTCTGTTCATGGCTGGTCAGTATGTATTTTTTTTGATTAAAATAAGAGATAAAAACTTATCTTGTTGATATTCATCTTATTTTGCTCCTTTGTGCAGAAATGTCATTCAGAAACTTTGTGGTTGCTGGTGGTGCGAAGGAGGTCAGCTTT
The DNA here is from genome assembly GCA_910596185.1 of Chrysanthemum makinoi. Taxonomy (NCBI): domain Eukaryota; kingdom Viridiplantae; phylum Streptophyta; class Magnoliopsida; order Asterales; family Asteraceae; genus Chrysanthemum; species Chrysanthemum makinoi. Next base: position 255,282,067 of record OU343218.1, read on the forward strand.
ATTCCAAAGGATCCCCAAGAGACGAGCTATGGTGTGGGCTCTCCTTAAGTGTCGGTAAACAACAATGATGTGGATGCTCAGCCCATCGAACCTATTTCCTTTGCTCCTCCTTCAAAGGAACCCATAGATGTTGAAGACCAGCTTGTGGAGAATGTTGCAGACTCTGACGAACCAGTCTCAGAAGGACTGTTGACCATCGTAGGACCCTCCGGCATTAGTGAGAGAGTCCGAAGAAGACTCCATCTCCCAAGGTTCCATCCCCAGGTTTAGCTGATCCGACCCATTCTAAATTTTGATGAAGGCTACCATGTGGTAGTAATTTGATCCCCAGGGTGGTATGTACCCTGTTTTAAAACAATTTGTCTGTGTCCTTTCCAGGCTATATGCCTGATGAAACAATTAACATTTGGTTCTTGTGGTATAGGCTTCGGCCTAAGACAATATTTTATTTGCTTGGATCGTTAAGGCTATGGCATGTTTAGACTAGTTAAACTAGTCATTAATTAATATCTACATTGAAGCCACTAGGGCTTGTATTTTGCCATGTGTGATTCTTCTCTTTATATTTTACTTGTGTAAAAATTTTTTACAACCTAAGGCGTATGGTAGATGCATAGCCTCATTGTGTGTAATTGATAAGGTTTTAAAATGTACCTTTTTGAGGGGTCGTTTAAGCCCTTATTTGATCACTTTTGTATCCGTTATTACTTAATATCGTTCCTTTTCACTTTTTAGGTCTCTTGAAGGCAAAATGCTGGAATGGCACTTATTTGGACGAAAAGGCGCGGATATACGAAGAAAATGGCCAAAGTCAAGAATCGAGACACTCAAGCTGCTGAAATACAAGGGGACGGCGTCAGGTGTTAATTGCGACGCCGTCAGAGCACTTCTGTGATGGCTCAGTAGCCAAATTGTCTATTTACAAGTGACGGCGTCGGGCTCTAAAAGAGTAGGTCGTCGCAACTCAGACGGCCTAGATTTGATCCAGACGGTGTCAGAAGCTGAAGAGGACGGCGTCACAGACATAAGGTGACGCCGTCGCAAGACTAACGTGGCCAAGACAAAACCCTAATGACGGCGACCCGACGGCATCACAATTCATAAGGTGACGCCGTCGCGATTGTAATCTTATATATAGAATCCGAATTTTTCAGTTTTAGTGTGTAGTCTTTTGGAGTAAAAACCTAAACCGAACCAAGGCTGTCTTGTACAGTAATTTAGGGTTCCAAACCCTATCTTACATCAAGATAAGTGTTGTACTTCATTAATTCAATTATGTCTTCAATTACTTGTGTGTATGCTTGCATGTTATCCATGTCCGGCTAATTTACTTGTGTGTTTGCTTAGGGAATGTAGGATATAGGATTTCACAAACACATTAAACCATAACCATAAGAGGCGTTGTATGTTTAGAGAGAGAAAGTTCTAGAGAGAGAAAGGGAAGAGAGTTGGGAACTATGTGAAACAAAGAAAAATGGGTAAAGACCCGTCCGTCCTAAGGGAGGTCACCTCAATTTACAAACAAACGCCACCTACGGGCTTAGATCAGGCATACAGTGGGTAAAGACCCGTCCGTCCTCCACAATGTTACATAACAAACAACTTAATAATATAACTTGACTACGACTACGAGCTTTCTAACGAATGCATATACTTGAGGTAACTGACTCTTTAACGACTGAATTTTCTAATTCCTAACAATCTCCCCCTAAGGGAGGTCACCTCAATTTACAATGAATACAAACAGATATTACATTAGATTGTTCTAGGATTCTTGATAAGGTCCTTTTCTCAGTAGCACGTAGTCTTTGATTCTTCATGTTTTGCATGCATGGATAATACAGGTGGAGGTCTTTAACTGATCCATGTGATGATGAGTTTTGAGCCAGCATTGAGATCATCAGCTAACATAAATCTTTGACTCTTCTATTGTGGTGATGGTATTATGTGATGTTGTGACATTTGGACCGACATGCTCACATTCTGGATCATGATATATTCTCATCAGAGTAGCGGAAGCTTTTATTGATTTAAGATATTGGCAGCAGCGTAGCAGAAGCATGGAGTGAAAATATCAAAAACATTGATGCACTAATCATGATTTCTTTCGAGATGAATGTGTTGAGTGAGCATGCGGCTATGGATTAACCGCTTCATTCTGATCAGCTGCAAACGTCGGTCGTACCTGCATACAAGATTAGAAATAAAGTGCACGAAAGTGTCTTTGATCACTTTCGTTGAATTGAGGTACACGGCCCACGGTTCCCCGTTGATCAGTACATGTACTGCTTGTGATCAGGTATAATTCCGAAGAATCTCCTTGACAAGGTTTCGCAGCTGTTCTAGCTGTTCTCAAACCGAAACGTCTCAAAGAAGACAACACGGAGTGAGTGAACCAACGAATTGAGATTCACTGATTGATAAAAAGATATTTGATAAACAATCGTGTATCGCTCAATAGAAATTGTTTTTGCAATACAACGAAGGTTTTAATGAAAATCAATTATCAATCATAAACACCTTTTATATTGAAATATTAGTGCTCTTTGCCTAGTGTGCTACTTTTCTTTTCTCTGTGTTGCCCCCTTTTGTTGACTGCTATTGGTGTGCCTGGGCTTTTGGTTTTATTTCTCAAGGCGCTTTGCTATTGGCTTATTTTAGGTGTGCTTGTGCGTGGCTCTTTTTTCTGTATGCCCTGTTTGCTTGTTTGCTTGCTTTCCTTTACTTCGCTTTTGCCTATTGTTTTTGTCGTATGCTATCTCTATACTTTCGCACTAGCACACATGCACTTGATGGAGGTCTTATTGGAAGCAGTCTCTCTACACTCGGGTTTACCCTGGTGTAGGGGTAGGATCTGTCTACATCTTACCTCCCCCATACCCTGCCTAGGCGGGATTGGGTTTGTTATTGTTGTTGTATATTGAAATATTAGTACACAGTCGATGTGCTAAAGAAAAGAGTTTTTAAGCACAACGACCGGTTTTTCAAAGTTATCCGTCAATCCATAACCTGAACCAGGATTGATTCAAAAGATTGAATCGCCCCATTGTTTCTGTTCAGTTGTCACATGGTTGATCTATTGAATAGATCTTCACATGCCACCTACTAGGAGCTTGTTTGATGTTGGCTCAAGAAGGCTTTCCATCTTCATTGTGAATATGTTTACATATCACTCGGATGTTCTGGCAATACCACAAGGATAATGCGTAGGACTCAAGATATAATCTCTCTTTGCACAATGTGTGAAATAGAGAGTCTTCATTGAAAGTGTCCTAATGAGATTTATTGATGATCTCGTGGCTCTAGACTTAATTTGTGCATATTTGGTTCCTATTTCGGAGACTAGGGAGAGGGTCTCCTTCTTCAATATCAACAATCTCTAAGAGAGAGTCGATAGATAATGTCGGATCCCCGTGAGAATGAAACAAGTCCTTTTAAGAGGAACTTGAGTGGTTTGGGAAGTTGAAGTGCAGTGCGTCACTGGGTCCATGACGTCTTGTGTTCAATACCGATGTTACCTTGGTAACCACCAGTACCATATGAATTGAACCCGGTATCTGCCCTAAGGTTGAATAAATGGAGGGCTATTTGTTTTCACCCTTTTCTCATTCAGTTCTTTTTCATTCTTCAACCCCTTCAGTGCTTACCGAGACTTCATAACTAGAACCTTGTTGGATTTATTCCAATACTAGCTCAGTCTTAGTCCGCACTCTTCCCATATCTCATTTTTTCTCCTTTTTTCAATATACCTAAGGACTTCTACACTATCTAGTGGATTGTCCCTGGGTAGATCCCTCCGGTTCTGGCGGATCATGGGAACAAATACCTAACCTTATCATCCTTATATCACCATACATAAAGTAAAGTTGGTCGGTCTATTTGGTATTGTTCATCTGCCATTGGAACCAATTGAAAACCTTTTGAAAATCAATCCAGATACTTGTGATATATTATCAAAGCATTTTGTACCTGAATTGTTTTAGATATTTTTAGAACTAGAGCTCCCCCTCAACATGTGCTTCATGTATTTGAAATCTTTTGGCACACGAAGGCAAGAGGAAGAATTAACTTCTTTGATTTCCATTTTCTAAAAGATATCAATCATCACTTCCCTAGTCAAATCAAGTAGATAAAGCATTTTGGGAAAGGATGAGGTTTTCAAAATTTTGCTCCCCCTCAGTATGTGCCTCAAGGTTTGAAAGAGTTTTGCACATACTAGAGGGAAAGGACTGTACATTGAACTAAAATGATCACGTTTCAGATCTTTGTGGTTTAAGATAGATGCTCCCCCTCAACATGTGCATCATGTATTAGAAATGGTTTGGCACATGAAGGAAGGAGAGCTTGTATATCCTTATAAAACCATTTACCGAAATATCAGTTTTAATCCAATATAAATCACAAATTCTCCCCTGATCACCATTTTTAAATCTTTTGAGATTTGTGAGCTCTGTAGATTTAAATTGATTTTGAAAGCTTTTAAGGAGAATTGTGACTTGATTATGAAAACGTTTTAACTGATAAGGATCGGATTTTGAGACTTTAAACTCCATTGATTAAACATGCATGATTATCTTTTGAAAACATAACATTAGCAACGATATTGAATCAACTGTATAAAACATTATTCCTTCTGATTTTTCAACAAAACACCTTGCTCATTTACGTGCCAATTGTTTTAAAAATAACCTTTTTAATTCAAATAAAATCATTCTCCCCCTCAATCAATGACACAAGTTGTTGATTGAGAGATAGAGATTTTGACAGATTAAAAGCACAAATGATTTACACGAGTAATAGAGTACGAGGTATTTTTCAAAGCAATTTAGTTTTCATTAGATGGCAAATATTTTTCAGAAGAATCATTAGACGGAAAAATATTTGGAAGGATAAACATTTGTCTTTTAGATGACACACATTTGTTTTAAGAATCAGAGCATGAGATTTGAAAAAATTAAGATAAAGCATGGCTCTGTTCTTTACTTTTAAAACGGGTTACTGCCTGAAATGACAATAAACCACCATTTTTCTCCGCCTTTTTTTTTTGTTTTTTGTTTTTAAATAAAAAACTATGTGCATTCGAAGAACATCTAAAAACCCGTGACATTCTTTGAATGTCAACACAAAGTCCGTAGATGATATCGAATAAGGAAAAACATGAAAAATAACAATATTTTTGGAATTTTTCAAGATTTTCTAATTTTTATGGATTTTGAGAATTTTATATTTTTATATTTTCTTTTTGAGGGTCTTTCAAGTTTTATATTTTGCTTTTTGAATAAATATATACAAGAGATAGATGAATAAAGACCTTTACTCCTCATCTTCCTCTTGAAGACGCTTGAGTGTTTCCGATTGTAAACTCTTTAGACCAAGGTGTGGAAGGATAAACTCAAAACGTTCTCTAGGAAGAGCTTTGGTGAAGATGTCAGCTAATTGGTATTCAGTCCTCACAAAATAGAGTTCCACCACACCTTTTTCCACTTGTTCCCTGATGAAATGATGTCGAATGTCGATATGCGTTGCTCTTGAGTGTTGAATGTTGTTGCATGAGAGAGCAATAGCACTTTTATTATCACAGTACAGAGGGATTTTGTTGAATTCAAAGCCATAGTAAGTTAATTGAGATCTCATCCATAGGATTTGAGCACAACAGGATGACATGGCTATGTATTAAGCCTCTGTAGAGGAAATAGAAGTACTCATTTGCTTCTTTGACGACCAGCTCATAAGCTTATCACCCAAAAACTGAGCACCTCAAGCGTATTATGATCGACGAGTATCTTGACACCGCATGATCTGCATCGCATATCTTTGTTAGTGACATACCGGTGTCCTTCGGTACCAAATTCGATATTGATGGTTCCTTGGAGGTACCGAAAGACCCGTTTAACCGCTTCAAGGTGCTATTTGGTAGGCTTAGCCGGTATCTACACACATGCATACGGCGAACAGGAATATCAGGGTCTACTGTGAGGTACATCGGGGATCCGATCATGCTACGATATTTCGTTTGGTATACCATGATCCCTGAGTGGTCCTCATCTAGTTTAGTACGCTCTATCATGGGAGTGCCAACGGTCACTAGAATCAAATCCAAATTTCTTTAAAATCTCATTTGCATATTTAGATTGATTTATAAAAATGCCTCCGGGACTTTGTGAAATTTGTAATCCCAAGAAAAATGACATTTGTCCCATCATAGACATTTGAAATTTGGAACCCATTTCATTAGCAAAACGATCACATTCATTGGGGTCAGTCGAGGAAAAGATGATATCATCAACATAAATTTGAATGTGAATTAAATGTTTGCCTGACTTCCTGGTGAACAACGTTGGGTCAAGCTGCTCCTTTCTTTGAATCCGGTAGATAGAAGAAACTTTGATAGCGTATCATACCATGCCCTTGGAGCTTGCTTTAAACCGTAAAGAGCCTTCTTCAAACGATAAACGTGAGTAGGATTCTCTGGATTCACAAAGCCCGAGGTTGGGCGTAGACGTCTTCTTTAAGATCTCCTTTAAGAAATGCCGTCTTTACATCCATCTGATAGACTACCATGTTCTTACTTGCGGCATTAGCCAAGAAGATTTTGATTGCCTCGATTCGGCAACGGAGAAAATGATTCTTCAAAGTCAATACCTTCCTCCCCGGTATCCTTTGCAACCAATCTAGCCTTGTTCTTTAATACATCATGCATGCTCATCAAGCTTCACTTTGAAGATCCACTTTAGTGCAATGATCATTGCACAATCTGGGCAGTACTAATTCCCATACATCAAATCGATCAAACTCATGAATTTCTTCTTGCATGGCATTAACCAACGTCTTCATTCATGGCAGTTTTAACATCTTTTGGTTCGACCTTAGAGAGTACGAGTTGAAGAAGCACCATAAGGCATCGGTTGCAAGTTGTTTACATGTGGATATTGGACGAGAGGGATTTCCAATGATGTTGTCCAATGGATGATCATGAGTCCATTTTCTGAGGTGTTCATGTGGCTGTTGTTGAGGGACTAAAGTAGCAGAGTCGAAGTCTCCTAATGAGGATGGCTCTGATGATGATTCGAGAGCAAATATGTTTTCAAATGGAGCATCTTCAGGAGTAGCAAAGGGATTAACTTCATCATTGATTCCAGAAACAATTCCATGATGTACATTCGAAGATTGATGATTTGTTGATGAGCAGAGTGATCAGGCGGCTTCTTGACTTAGCGTCATAGAACGAAGGGTTAACTTCATTGACAGTGATAGGAGCAGTCTCTGATGATGGAATTGATAGATCATTTTACGGTTGGCTCATAGTGTTCATCAAACATTGGATCGAACAGTTCCTTCAAGTCATCTTCTGAAGGAGGTAAATACGGAGTTACTGGCGAGGATTCGAAAACAAGAGTAGAACTGATGGGACTACATGATGATGCGGGTCTAGCTGGGTTGTCACTGGGCCATTGGACCGGTCGGCTCATCAACAATGCGTGAATTGTTTCCATGATATTTCGGGTTCTTTTGTTGTAGATTCGGTATCCCTTTTTGTTTGGTGCATATCCTACAAATACTCCAATGTCCGCTTTAGCTTTAAGTTTGCCTAAGTCTTGGCCCTCATTAGTTGGATAACACAATGCACCAAACACACGAAGGAATGAGAGATTAGGTTTTCTGTTGTGGACAAGTTCATATAGAGTTTTTCCATGAACAGTGTGAATCAGGGATCAATTTTTTGTGTAGCATGCAGTGGCAATGGCTTCACCCCAGAGAAACATTGGAACCTTTGAGTAAATCAGCATTGTTCTTGCGGCTTCCACAAGAGTTTGATTTCGTCTTTCAACTACACCGTTCTGTTGAGGAGTTCGTGGAACACTTCTTTGATGACTGATTCCAACACTTTCATAAAACTCACTAAGTTGTTTGTTAACAAACTCAGTTCCATTGTCTGTTCGGATGATTCTGACAGTTTTGTTAAGTCGAACCTGCAGCTATTTGATGAGTTTGATGATGATATCTGGAGTTTCATCCTTTGTCCTTAAGAACTTGACCCAGGTGAATCTAGAGTAATCATCAACCACAACTAACACATATTTCTTCCCAAAGATATTCTGCACTCTCATTGGTCTACATAAATCCATGTGAATTATATGAAAAAATTCTGTAATTGAGTTTGTAGGTTTGGGTTTATGGGCATACTTCTTGCTTTTTCCCAATTGGCATGCTGAACAAAGATGATCCTTTTCATACTTAAGTCTAGGTAAACCTACAACTAAGTCCTTTATGGAGAGATCATTGATGGTGCCGAAGTTCAAGTGATTGAGACGACGATGCCATAACCATGACTTTGTTTTCAAAGCCTTTGACAACAAGCAAATTGGAGAAGACTTTATCATATCTTCGATAGAGATGGTGTGTAGATTTGAACCACGTGTTCCTCTTAAAAGTTCCTTACCATCAAGTTCTCTAACGAAACAAGTATGTTTTCTGAAGACTACTTCTAGATCAGAATCACAGAATTGACCAACAGAGAATAGGTTATGACCAAGACCTTCCACATAATATACCCTGGAGATAACACTATCACCGACAACATAATCTCCATAACCCATAATAGAACCGAAATGATCGTTAGAATCTAACGTCCCGATGAATTTACTCATGAAGTTCATGAGCCACACTGGTCTCAGTCATATGCTTGGAAACGACTGAGTCCAGGTACCACGAGCGATTTGAACGATCTGCAGTTGAACACGAGACAGAATGGATAATTGGATAATTGGGAACCTCATGCAATAATGGGTTCCACTTGGTGTAATGCGATGATTGGAACACCCCATCGAGAAATAGAAACATTCATATCGAAATAGAAGCAATGGAATCATTAGGAATAGATGTGGTCTTTGGTGTCCGTATTTGACCTATTCAAAGTATGTTCACTTCTTAAAGGAATAGTTCTACTAGTAGGCATCCATTTTTAGTAGGCATTGTCTTAACAGTTGAGGCGAAGCCCGATTATCCTTATGACCAAAAGGTATCCATTGATAACCTATCTTTCTAAATGTTCTTCCTGTGGGTTTCCATTATTTTCTAACTTTCTTTCGTCTTTGCCTTTTAGCCTTCTTAGCATGATTTTTAGCATTAACAATTTTAACTTGGCATTTGACAGCATTAGACAAAACATTCACACCACATTCATGATTAGCACGAGAATTCAAGCGACATCATTACATGGTTTGCAAATAGTATCGAATTGAATTAATTACAGATACGCCTATGGCTAATACTAGAATCAACACGATTCGTTTTATTCAACTCAAACTTAAAGTTCCTAGGTTGGTCTTCTACTCTCTTCCAATGCACATTCTTAGCTTGTGAGGTCCTATCTTGCTTGGTATTTCATGGAGGCTTTGACCCGCTTGCTTTAATGTCGATTACTCTGTAGAGGGAATTATGGGAACATTAGTTGGTTGATCTACTTTTTGCATTCCTGAACTAGATGTGCAAGGATCTGAACTACTAGAAGGCACATTAGTGTTCACTCTCTTAAAACTAGGCATGGAATGGTTTGTATGCTTGGCACTAGGCATAGAACAGGGCATCACAGCATTACCTTTTGCACCTAAGGGTTTAGGACATGTTGCAATTAAACATTCTAGCAGTTCCTGAGATCGTTTGGACTGAATGCAAGCAAACCTAATTTCTCTATCGAGAGGCTTATTTAAGAAGTCCTCTTCCACAATCTCTCGGAGACATTCTAGACTATCCTTAAGGTGAGCACATTAGTTATTAAACACAAGTTCATTATTCCTAAGATGGGGAGGAATGTATTTACTGATCAGATATATTGCAGTCGAGAGGATGACTTAGAAGCGACATTCTCATTAAAACAAGTGGCGTTCCCTTTTTCTGACCCCTCCGATTCTCAATTTCGTTTTGTAAAGAAGTTATTTTTTCATTGTTTTTGTCATGAGTGACTTTCATTGAATCATATAACTCTTTAAAGTGACGTTTAACTTTTTCATTTTCTTCTAGAAAGCTCTCGTTTTCCTTTTGTAAAGCATTTACTAAGTTTTGAAGATGAGAAGTTTGAGAATACTGAGAATGAAAAACAACAAGCTATCAGTAAGAAAGAAGGATTACCTTTGTTTCTGAGTGATGGCGATGGCGTTTTACTGCGTGTGAAAATAGTCGGAGAGAGTAAAATGGGTTAGGGTTTCATCTACCCTCTTTTTATACTCCCTTTGGCATCTATTAAACACCGCACACGTGTCCCAAAAGATAAATATTACTCGTTTAAAATTTTTAAATTTTGAATAGAGATGACTTTTGGTTTAGGGTAAAGTGGGATAGTGTGATTCTGTAGCGAGGCAGCGGTAATAATTATTTGCATTTAATGCTCAGTTAGGCAAGTAATTATCCCAAACTAACGCAATTTGCAGTGAGATGTAATTTTTTAGAAGCAAGAAGTCGAATGAAATGCCTCTTCGCTCATATGCATCACTTTCGACTGGGGGGCTTGATGATGTACCCTCCGAGTAGCTCGAAGGACACTCCTCCGAGATGTGTCGAAGCCCTTCCATACGAAGGCCCAGGTTATTTGCAACTAAAATATCAACATCTTAAAGAAAATGTTAAAACCTCAAATATCAAGACATCCTCAGATGTTCCAGAGTTTGATGCAGTTTTTCAGATAAATAAACGTGACGAACAGATTCAAGCTCATTGTGGATTCCAAGTTCATTATAAAACAACAAAAGTGTACATTATCTGCAAAATATCTTCATGATCACTTAGCCGATTATCCCATCCCACTAGAACATAAAGTGATGTTACCCAAACCTACTCAGGGTATCTTTGATGCCCCTCCAAGTTTCGTAGGGTTGTATACACATGCATTTAGTCATTCAAACCTTAGGATTCCGTTGCACCCACTGATATTAGAGTTCATGCAATACTACAAAGTTCATATCTCTAGGTTTAATCCTTTTGGTTTTGCCAAATTAACCACATTCATAGTGATGTGCAAAGCCTACGGCTATGAACCAACATTGACAGTTTTAAGAGGATTTTTGAACTTGTACCCTGGGGGCAATTGGTTGACACTAGCAAAAAGACCTGAGGCAGATGTACCCAACCTATTTGGGAAGGTGTACACAAACATAACAGGTTGGAAGGGTAGCTTTTTCTATGTGCAAGACACTATTGTTCCCCCTACATATATTCAGAGCTGCTGAACAAGGAAAATAGGTATAATGCTAAATGGTATAATGACCCCATGCCCTACGAGGTTCGAAGTGATCCCTGTTATCAGCGTTTGGTCAAATATCCTATGGATGTGCAAGTATTCCCTGAAGCCATTTTATACATGGCTGGGATTTCTCAGAGTCGGGAGGGGTCCCCCCAGAAGCCTATGATCATATACCAAGGACAAAGTATGTTTATCTACTTCTATTTAAGTAGGACCAATGTAGCACTGATATTTATTTCTTCTTGTTTCTATTTTGCAGAGATGTCATTCAGAAACTTTATGTTCCAAGACTTGGATGAAGATTTAAGTTTCATGCTGCGCGAGAAGGCCGAGGAGTCTTATGGTGTTGGCTCTCCTTCAACATCTGAAACAACAACGAGGTAGACACTCGAAGCCGAGCCTCTTTCATCGCACCCCCCGCAACTTGCTTTGGAGGGTCCATCCCAACGGTGGAGAATATTGTGACCGGACGATCTTGCGGATGAGGATGTCCCGTCGTTGGTTCAACAGAATAGGCGATAGGTGAAGAGTAGGAAAGGAACAGGCCAAGACGTGAAGTCTACCAACAAAAGGAAAAATCCTGCACTTTGCTCTAGGAGCAGAGTTGTGAAGCAGAAGAGTGCCGAGGGCGTAAAGTTTGTGAAGTCTGCGCCAATTACCCGATGAATCCGTTGAGGTTCATGGTAAGTAGTTTTTCCTTATGAAACATGTGAAATTATAAATTGCACAACTATGTTAACTGTTATACATTGTGTTGCTCACAGGTCTTCCAGAGACAAAGGAACTCCCCAATGCTTTGGCCTGTCACTGGATTGTTGACCATGTGACCCCTCCGCAATGGAAGAGTATGCTAGAAAACATGTCTATTGAAAAGTTCTGTGACATGCATGATAATGGGGTTGCGAGGTAGGCAGTAATGTATAATCACTTGAATGCCAAGACCAGAGAGTTGCTCAGAACGTGGCAAGCGGAAGCTAAGTGTGACGAGATTGAGGGAAATGTTGAGAAAAACCCCATCATCCAGGACCTTCGAGAAAAGGTAGCCCAGCTAACCGTTGAACGCGGTAATCTTAAGTTGGAAGAAGCCAAGGTCGTCACTCACAGGTCGAATGCAGCTCTTGAGGCAAAATGTGCTGGGCTGGAAAGTGAGAAGGCCAGGCTCGGAGAGGTAGAGGTGAAGTTGAGGGAGGAGATCGATGGCTTGCAGATGAGGTATAAGATGCTACAAAAGGATCGTGCGGAGGTTGTTTCAAAGGTGGTGCCTTACATAGCCATGGAGCTTTATCACAGCGATGAATTGGGAGCTCAGATGTGGAAGGTCATCAAATCAGCCATATTTCGTGGACGGTGCTTGGCGCTGGAGGAGGCTGCCAAAACAGGTAAGCCCGTGGACCTCTCCAAGATTGAATGCTACCGTCCCACTTCGAAGGCTGAGTATGATGAGGCAGGAAATGCATTTGCAACTGCAGAGTACTCCTTCCTTGCTGAGGCTACCAAAGATCCTATGGCACCCTCAAGACCTCCTTTCCAAGAAACCTCGGAAGCTGAAGCCTACCACTCCAACCAAGAAGACTATGTCTACCAAGCCAGACTCAGTGCAACCATCCCCCACTCCATCTCCAAAAAATCAAGAATGAAGGCTGCTCTGTTAGCAGTAATTTGGTTCCAAAGGGTGGCATGTACCCTTAAGACAATTTATTTTATGTGACAATGTGTGTCTTGTCTTCCAAACAATTTAAATGCTTTTGATGTATGGCCATGGGCCAAGAACAATTTAACTGGAGCCTAGGCTCCTCATGCAGGTGTAAGGGCAATAGTCCTTATTTTGAATGTGACAGTGTTGGGGATGTACCCCTACATACTTAGTTTATATTTGTTAACTTCTCGTACGCCATTTTTCCGACGCTTAAGCTTTACAACCTAAGGTTAAACAACCTCATTGTGTGTAAATTACAACACCAAGAATATAATGACCAACTTGATCATTGACAGACGGTCGCGACCCACTCTATCTCAAATCCTTTACATAGTATGACTTTGTAAAAAAACTTTTTTTTACAAGCCAAAAACTACTAGGAGAGTTAATGTGAATGTTTATATTGGCTTAAATGATAAGGCGTGTATTACACCTCAAGCCATTCGACATTGAAACTCATTAACGACTTGGCTGAACAAATCTTTGTGTTTAAGAAACGAAGCAAGAGATTTGTGGGAAATGTCTTATTTATCATTGAATTGGTAAGGAGGATTACATCATTCTTGAAATGAAAACTAAGACAACTACCAATAATGTGTGCTTTCCCTTGAGAAGCTTCTAATTACAAGAAAAAGATAAAAAAAATACTTCTTAAACATATAACTTTCGAAGGTTCGTACCATTTCATGTCCCGGTCGATGGGTTCTCCGAGAAGAGTGGCCAATTTGTAGGCTCCTTTGTAGGCCTCAGCCTACCATGTAGGGTCCTTCCAAAGTTGGTCCCAGCCTTTCCTCGATATTCGCTTTCTCGCGTTGTTGAGGCGTAGCACATATTCTCCGAGTTTGAAAGTGGAAGGTCTAACCCTTTTGTTATAGTAGCCTTCGATCTTATGTTTGTGCATTGCTTCTCGGATGGAGGCTATTTCTCGCCTTTCTTCTAGTAGATCAAGGTTTTCCCTGATCCTTTCGTCATTTTGGGAGGCATCATACATTGCCACACGCCCGTGTGTACAATTAGTTCAAAGGGATGACCGCTATGTTCCGTATGTTAGGTCGAAGGGGTTTCACCATTGCTTGACTTAGGATGCGTCCTGTGAGCCCATAAGACTTGAGGGAGCTCGTCTACCCATCCGTGATGAGTTCGCCCTATCCTTTTCTCGATCCCTTTGACGATGTCTCTGCTTGTAACCTCCACTTGTCCGCTACCTTATGCGGGTGGTAGACGGATGTCCAGATTGCTTTATGTTGAGCCCTTGACGGAAGTCGAGAAGACTCCTTCGGCAACCGCTTCCCATTGTCGATATGATTATGGGCACTCCGAATCTGCACACAATGTGCTCTCACACAAACTTCTCGACTGTCTCCCTCGTTACAGAGGCTAGCGGTTTAGCTTCCACCCACTTAGTGAAGTAATCGATCGCTACCAAAGAATTTGACTCTCCGGGCGCTACAAGCATAGGCCCTACAATATCGATGCCCCATTGAGAGAAGGGCCATGCGGATGTCACACTTGTCATGTCTTGCTTTGGCATTTTTGGAACGCTTGAGTGTATCTGACAAGCTTCACATTTGAGAATGATTTCGGCTGCGTCCCTGTGCATCGAAGGCCAATAGTAGCCCAAATTCATTATCTTCGAGACAATCGAGGGGTCCTGCATTTGAAGACCGCAGGATCCTTCATGGACTTCGAGATGATGCTCAAGCTTGGGGCCTACACATCGTAACTGTGGTGACAAAATGACCTCCTATATAGGATTTCCCTATTAGCCGGATCTTGTGGAGACTTAACCGAATCTTCCTTGCTAGCTGGGATCTTCGGGAGAAGACCACTTATCAAATATTCCCTTATGGGAGTCATCCATGTCTCTCCTTCTTCGTGAATCACATCAGCAACCTCTTTGAGGACAATGGATTTTTCAGGAAGGACTTCCACGAGCACCTCTTTAGTGAGATGAGTGAAGGCCATTGAAGCTAGCTTACTTTGTGCGTCTGCCTTCTTATTTTGATTCCTACGAACATGTTGGATGGTGTAGGAGTCGAAGTTTTCAGTTTCTTGCACACAACCCATTGTTTTTATATTTTTCCTAGATTCCTCATATTATTTTAAGCTTATCTTGAATTTTTTAGATTTTTCTAGGTCAGTTTGGTATTTTTCTTGATTTAAATTAGTTTTTAAGCCTTTTTAATTAGCTTTTATTGCAATTAATTAAGAAAAGTTTCAAAAAAATAATTTTTCATTTTTCTTAAGTTAAGATAAATATAAAAAGCAAAAAAAATATTTTTCTAGATTTTTCTTAGTTAAATTTGTATTTTTAAATAATTTAAGTAGTTTTAAATAGTTTTTAATTCCTAGAAAATAGAAAAATAATCAGAAAAATATAAAAATAGTTTTGAAAATTCTATTTTGTTATTTTAGATTTTTCCAAGTCATAATTTTTTTTTTTTAGCTTTATTTCATAATTTCTTGTATTTTAGGTTATTATTTAATAGTTAAAAATAGTTTTTAATTAATAATAATTAGAATAATAGTTGTAAAAATAATTTTCTTTTTCTAAAAATTTTCTTTTATCATTAGGTTTATAAAAATGTCATTTTCATATTTTTAGGATTTATATTGCTTTAGTTTCACATTTTCTTTAAGACGCGTCAACGTAGTTTTAAATTCAAGTTTTATAAAAACATAAAATCAAAAACATCATTTTGCAAATAGTGATAGCGTTTATTTAATATTTTTTATCTTTTTAATTTTCTTTAATTTGCATTTAAGCCGTTGTAATTTATAGACTTTTTCTGTAGTTATAATAAATTCAAATCCCTCTTTTCTGTTCAAATCTCTCGATCACTATCCGTCTGATAATTCTTCGCATAGCTCGCTGGGACATAACGACCCGGGGAAACACTATACTCTCCTGATCTTCATTGCATTCGTTTCTGAACCGTTTTAAGTTTCTTACGGTCGGCCATTCACAAGTGGTCGGCTTGAGTGAGAAAACTTGACGGTTTGGAGCAGATCACTTGCTAAATTAAATTGCTCTAAAACCAACTTTTCCAATTTAAAACCATCAAGAATATTGCATTTGATTGAAGACAACAAAGTCCCTGTAAAGGACTTCATCTTACCTAGGCTTCACTACACTTTGAATGGTATACTTTTCTCTCGTGTCTTTTAGTCATAAACTTAATAATTTTAGCATTATAAATTTAAAGCTTTTAAAACACATCATAGTTTTTAACGCCGTTGTCGGAGACTTTATCTTTGTTTTTTAGTCATTTGTTATCTTTCTTAATAAAATTGAAAACCATTTCAAACCAAAAAAATGAAAAATTGCAGCATCACAGATTCACTAAGTACGCCGATTTTGTCCTCGCCACATTAGTTACCTGATTTGATTCTTAAAAAAACCGTAAATCAAACCCCAAGTACATCGTACTTCCTCCAAACAAACACAGATCTTGTTGTGTTTTATTTTGTTAACATTACTCAAATCTTATTGTTGTAAAATAGGTGTTAAATTTTATATATTGGTGATAGAAATTCTCGTTCTTGAGTTTTATCATTTTTATTAGATATAAAGAGAAGACGAAAATCTTAAAAGTTAAAAAGTAAGTAATGTTATTTTTTCAAAATACTCTTATTTATAAAAGGTAATGGAATATATTAAGTATTTATTTAAGGGGATATCATCGGTGCAACATGCTGCATGGATCTTGGGTGCTGCAAGGTACAAAAGGTGGGGGGATTGTATACACAAACAAAGTTGAAGGGTTAATATGTAACTTGATTTCTAAAACCTGTTAAAATATGAAAGTTCAGGGATCAAAGGTGTAGTTTTTAGAAAATTGGTTGTTAGGCGCCAAAGTTGGTTAGTCTTTTAAAAAGGCTTTTCCCTTTCAATTTTGATGTTGAATTTGTAATCTATTTTTCTATCTCAATTCAATCTAATTGTAAGAATTCCATTAATCATTCAATTTCGAATCTTGATTATTCTTTCAGTAGTACCTAATAATCCTAGCAATCGATCTTTGCAACACATCATAATCGACAGCACACAAAAAACCCATCGATCTTTGCAACACGTCATTATCCATTACCCACAAAACACCATGAATTACGATACAACAACGATTGTAAAGATACACAACTTCGGAACAGTGACTTGAGGATTTTCATATAGAATCACGCAAAACATGATTGTGAAGCCGGATTTGATAACCAAGCTTCCAAAAATAAAAGAACTTATAGTGGAGTTAGAGACAAAGTTAGAAGTTCCAGAAGATCCACATGATTCCCAACAAGATGCACATCCCATGCACTTAGGAGTCCCAGAAGATCAAATTGCACCTCAAGAACAGCGTACAAAACAAACTCAACATCGACGAATCATGTCAGTGGAAAGCTATTCATGGGAAAAAATATGGTCATTGGAAGAACAAAAAGGATGCAGGTAAACCAAGAAAGTACGTTTTAGTAATTTATATGCATCTTGCTATTATATTACTATAATTATTATTGTTTAATTTAATCATACTATGTCTTAAATACTATACATTCTTTTTAAAGATATTACTACAAATGCAAGAACTCGGCCACTCGGGTTGTCCGGCAAAAGCACAAGTTGTTGACTGATAACTCTAAACAATCGTGTGCTCGAGTTATATACATAAGAAGAACACATGTGCAGAAAAAACAAGATGGGAGATGATGGTGTTAATAGTCAACAAGTAATTCATGATTAGGGCGAAGGTAGTGGTGTTAATAGTGGTCGAGAAGTCTTTAGCGAAGGTTGTACTATTAATACTAGTCAAGAAGTGGGGCGTCCGGTGAAATATGATGGCCCTATGCCAGATTTTTAAAACGGACCCTTTAACATCGGAATTGAAGTATGTGTAATGGATATATCGGTTTAGGTGGGATTAATCGATGATTAATTGGATTAGCATTTCCGGAAAGTCTGGGTATTTCCGACGAGTTTTAAGTATTACCAATAATATTTTTTTAAAAACATCTTGTAATAGATATAAACAGCTACTATAAGTGATTGAAACTAGTAGACGACGAGTTTTGGGTATTTCCGGCAAGATTTGAAAGTTTCAAGCAAGTTTAACCACCATTGACAATTGTTGACCATGGTTGACCTATTTACACAAATCGAAAAGATTGGTACCCCAGTAGCGCCTAGGCGGTGATTAATCGGCCTTGTAGGCCTTGTTTTGCAACACTAGTAAAAATAGTGGACAATAATTAGATTATGACTCTATTTTTATAACGATCAAATGACACATCCAATCTTCTTCAAGTTTAAATAAATCTTCTACTTAAGTTTTTAAAAGATTATATGATGTTACATAAAGTTCTAAATACTTTTTTATAAGATAAGATGTCATATAGGACTTTCTTAAAAAATATATTAGCTGATAACACCGTTTTCTTTTCTTAAACAATCTACAACGTTTAGTTTCTCTAAAACAATATTCCTAGCTAAAAATATAGATTTTAATGAGATATGTGTTTTGTTTAAACTTTCAGACAAAAAATCTATATTTCACATAAGAATAGAGTTTAAAATAATAAATATTAAGACAAATAGATTAAAGTGGAAATTTCATAACAAATATGGTTAGAGAAAACAACACAATTTAGGATCCCCGCAAACTCTCTTATGTCTCTGTTGGGAATTAAGGTAAACTATGATTCATAAGATTCTGCCAAGAGATTCTCGCCACAAGAGAATGGATTCGGCTGACGTTATACTTCACAGAAGTGCTAAAGCAGATATTAAGATATATGCTCGACAAGAGATTCTGCGAAGAAGAAGGATTCTCGGGCCGAAGTTATACTTCGCCAGAAGTGCTAAAGCAGAAAATTGCGCTTGTCGCCGAAAGTGGGAACCACGTAGGAGAGATAAGCTCAGTATAGAGTAAAAGTCAGCGCCGTATTAAAGATAGGTTGGCGCCGTTTATGTAGAGCTTACTCAGAATAAACACTATGATTAACAAAACAAAATGATTAGTTGCATGCTTGTCTAGATGCATGCTTGGTCTATGTTAGTATTAGGAGCGTACATTGTAAACGCTCATTTTAGGGTTTCTTTCCTATATAAGGAACCATTGTAGTTTGTAATAAATAAGTTTAAAAAAAAAAAAAAAAAAAAAGTCTCAAGACTTGAAAAAAAACATCTGAAACATAGAGTTTCTATAATCAAAAGATCCATAGAGGATCAAAGAGTTCTTAGTTATTGTAACTTGTATTTAATTTCCGCTACAAAATACGAGTTGTGAGATCTTCTATTAGTTTGCTTGTGATTACATAGGCAACACTAACGATCTCCGAGTGTTTCAAGATCTATCAAGGTCTTGTTTTCAACAAGTGGTATCAGAGCCTCGGGAAGTCTCTACCATACTAAGAACCATTCATACCCTCATACAACCATACATACCGTCACCATGCCTGGATCCGATAATGAAACTGAAGTCACCAACACAAACAACACCAACTCCACTTCCATGCAACGCCTTCAAACAAGAATGGTAAATTTCCTTATTTGAAAAGGGAAGAGTATGAACTTTGGACTATGAAGATGGAAAACTGGATTTCCAATATTGATTGGAATCTGTGGGAGGTTGTGAAGAAAGGAAATAGTCTAAAGAAAATGATTCCTGGCAGGGATGGGAAGTTTATCATGGCTCCACCAAAACTGCTTGAAGAGGTGTCTGGCTATGCGAAGAGCATAAAGTAAAAACTATTCTGCTTCAAGCCATCCAAGATCATCTATGTGATTTTCATCATATGGATGATGCTAAGGACATATGGATGGCTCTCAAAGCAAGGTTCGGTGGAAATGAAGAATCAAAAAGAATGAGG
Organism: Chrysanthemum makinoi; assembly: GCA_910596185.1. Taxonomy (NCBI): domain Eukaryota; kingdom Viridiplantae; phylum Streptophyta; class Magnoliopsida; order Asterales; family Asteraceae; genus Chrysanthemum; species Chrysanthemum makinoi. Next base: position 255,301,860 of record OU343218.1, read on the forward strand.
AAGTCCATGCCGAGACAACAATTTCGTGACTTTAATATCTCTGAAGAAGAAGGTATTCACAAGGGATACGACATGTTCCATAGGATTTTGAGTGCCTAAACCGGTGAATGCAAAACCGATAATGATGACTGCAACTCAAAGTTCCTTCGATCCTTGCCTCCATCATGGTTGCATGTGAGTATAGCCCTCAAGGCTGCCAGGTGGGTTGGACATGCTCACCTTTGATGAGTCAGTTATAACAAGACTCGAAACCCTTTTGAACTGATGTCAGAACTCCCTACCGTACATCTTCTTTTGGCCATGCAGCTTTTGTTGGGACATCTCACTCCAACGTGATGGTGCAAGCTCCTAGTTCCAACTATTTTCCATCATCTCCGAGCTCCAACTACTTTCCATCATCATCTTCATCCCCCCCTCCACCACATAACCCTCGTCCCACTCCACCATGTTCTCAAGCTAGGTCTAGTAGTGTGATGGAGGATGTCCTTCATTCATTTGTTGCGACTATGATACTCGCAGTATCTTGCATATGAAGACTTTGATCAGTGGACCCACTTGAAATGGAGGAGATGAAACCTAAAACGGTGGCATTACCGTGGACATCAAAAGGTTTGAAGAGAAGTCTGGAAGGAAGTTTGCTTTCAAGGGAAAGGAACCAGCTCGCTTTGATAGGAGAAAAGTCAAGTGTTTCACTTGCCACCAGATGGGGCATTTCTCAAAGGAATGCAAAGACAGGAAAAGTGGAGATGGAGCAAACTACCTTTCCTATCACAGAAACAGCTTACAGGAAGCTGGAGCTTCAGCAGCTCTCCTCACCATGGATGAACAGGTCAACGGGATGCACATGAACACAATGAATGAGGAAGCTCATGATTGATAGTTGGATTGGCAAGGTGTACTTCGGATGAAAGGCATGATCAGCTTTGCCTTGATGGGACTATCTCGTGTACACAACAGTATATTTGGTTGTAGTCTAAGATACAATGAACTTAAAGAAGAGTATGATGCTATGAAACCTAAGTTTGATGAATGCTATGTTGAAAATGAAGCTCATAAACTAGCATTAAAAACAGTAGAAAGACAAAAGGTATGGTTTCAAAAGAATCAAATAGCTTATGAAGAAAAGATAAAGGTGTTACAGTTTGATCTTGAAGTTGCTAATAATTATTTAAAACTGTTTGAGAAAGCTAAGGATGCAGTTGTTACTGTGTCGAGAACCTAGAGCTTAAAGAAAAAGTAGATGAGGAAATAGCTAGGAATAAACAATGGTTAATTTCGTGTGATAATCTGGCTAGAGAACTCTATAATAGTCAATATGTAACCTCTGGCTTAGGATTAGGATTTCAAAAGTATGTAGGAGTAGAAGCTAGGTATGATGGTCGTAAATCCACACCAAAAGGGTTAGCTAACTTTGTAAAGAGGGTGATATGCATGTGCCCTGGACCTATTAGAGGTGAATTTATGCTTCACGTGACTGTCCATCATCGGTTGACTTTGATGGATCACATCATCTATATGGCAAAAGTCAAAAGACTTGCCAAGACCTCGATACCTCATCTAATGACTTTGTCTCTTGCTCGACAGTGACAATTCATCTGGATCAAGGGTCTACTTCCTATGAAAGCCGTGATTTAAATGAGAAGTCGACCTTTCCAAGCTGAGCCTACACCCAAGCTCCAGACCCGATCTACTTACAAGCCTTCTAAGAAGCTGCTGAGAATCAACTTCCAAGATAGTTTCTTCAAGACTTGTCTTTAAATCTTTGAATAATCAGTCTGTTAAAAACAATTCCTTGAATGTTTCTAATTTAAGTACATCTTCATGTAATCAAACATCTCCCTATTTGAATAAATCTTCCAAGAAGAAGAAATGTTTTGTATGTGGAAGTAAATTTCATTTGATTAAGGATTGTGATTTTTATGAGCAAAGATTGGGTGCATGTGCTACTCACCAGAAACACAACTCTAAATGTCCCACAAGCGCTAATACGACTCTCATTGGAGAGGATCAGCCGACCTATGTGTAACCAACTAGCCCATACTTTAAACATGGTTATTGGCCTACATATGTTGACTCTATGTATGTTGGGACGGATATGGGAGCACCTTTGCTTGAAGCCCTCAAAGCAAGTTGTTCTTGACTAACAAGGGACCCAATTATCAATGGAGGACCAAGAACAATGGTGGATCCTCTAAATACTCTTGTCCTAAACCTATGATCCACAAGGCGGTTCAAGTCAGAATGACTTGAACCTCCATTGTATACTAACTGTATGTATATATTTTATTGTTGTTTGTAGGATCATCCCCTTAAGCATAAGAATATTGGTATTGTTGATAGTGGTTGTTCCAGAAGCATGTCTGGGAACAGGGATATGATGCACAATTTTGTTCCTATAGAAGGAGGAGGCAATGTGACCTTTGGAGGAAGTGATGGGAGTATCACAGGGAAAGGCACCATAAAGACACCTCATCTGGATTTTGAAAATGTGTACTATGTTAAGGAACTTCAGCATTTCAACTTGTTCTCTGTTTCACAAATCAGTGACACTAAGAATAAAGTCTCTTCACTGAGAATGAATGTCTTGTCGTCTAAAGACTTCAAACTCCCAGAAGAAACTTCAATTCTGCTGAAAGTCCCTCGAACTCACAATCTATACACCTTCAACCTTAATGAAGTTCAACCAGGTGGTGACCTCACTTGTTTGGTGGCTAAAGCATCTCTTGATGAGTCCACTAAATGGCATAGGAGGATGGCTCATGTGAATTTCAAGACCATCAACAAACTCTCTAAAATGGGTCTTGTTGAAGGTCTTCCCACCAAAGTATTCACCAATGATCATAATTGTGTTGCATGTAACAAAGGAAAACAACACAGAGCCTCATACAAAGCTATCAATGCTATGAGCATCATTTCTGAACCTCTTCAGTTGCTCCACATGGATCTGTTTGGTCCAACTCAAGTCAGAAGCATGGATCATAAGTACTTCGTTGGTTATCAAATATGGCTATAGCAGATTTTGTTGGGTTTCTTCTCAGAACCAAAGATGAAACATCTCAAGTCTTTGTTGAATTCATCACTCTGTTGAAAATCAGCGAATCAAAAGGTTAAGGGAATTCGGTGTGATAATGGGGACAGAGTTCAAAATGCCATTCTTATAGAACTCAGGTCAAAAGGCATAAAGGGACTATAGTAATCCAAGAACCCACAACAAAATGGGGTGGCTGAAAGAAAGAATAGGACCTTAATAGAGGCTGCTAGATCCATGCTTGCAGACTCTAAACTGCCCACTATGTTCTCGGCACGAAGCGTTGGCACCTTTGCATGCTATAAAGCAGGGTCTCCATTACTAGACCACAACTCAAAACACCATATGAACTTCTCTTTGGGAAGGTTCCTGTCATTCACTACCTAAAACCTTTTGGTTGTCAAGTGACCATTCGAACACCTGATCCGTTGGGAAAGTTTGATGAAAAGGCTGATGATGGCTATATTGTGGGCTATTCAACTCATAGTAAGGCATACAGGGTGTACAACTTGCAAGCCAAGAAGATAGCGGAGACGTTGAACCTGAGATTTTTGGAAGATAAGCCTAATGTTCAAGGATAGGGTCATACGTGGTCCTTTGATCTTGACTACTTAACTGATTATTTGGGTTACACCAGACATTTGGCTACCCAAAATGCAGGTCCTCAGAGTCTCCCACTAACAATGCAGTTCCTAGATGATGATTCGAAAATGAGTTTGAAGATGATGAGCAACCTATACTTGTGCCTTCTTTCTCTCCTAACAATATTGCAGGTACCTCCTCCAAGGATATTTCGATACGAGTGATGAAGATGAATCGTGATATGCCTTTGAGGACCTTGCCGGCTTCGGACTCAAGAATTTGCTAGCTACACTTGAAGCAGAGAAACTGAATGGAAAGGTTGCTAATGAAGGAATCGGTGGAAACCATGTTTCTGCTGAAGTTGATTCTGTCACACATACACTCTACCACTCCACTGAAGGCTATGCTGTTTCTTCTCATGTTCCTTCTCAAGTATCTTCAGACTTTGGTGAACCCTATACACGCTTTCCAAAACCTTCAGATCTTGGAAATCATCAACCCAAAGTTGGCATCTTCACCTCACCCTCTTATGATGCTGAATTTGAACCAACCATCACTAATCTTGATTCATCTATTGAAGTCAACCCCACTACTACTCAGAGGATCAATATTGCTCATCCTCAATCCAACATTATAGGTGATCTTCTGGCACCTGTTAAAACTAGAAGGGCTATCACCCGGTCCTCGCTTGGACAGATTGCTTTTCTCTCTTATGTCTCCAACCAGCAAAGAGATAATCACACAGACTTCAAGCATTGTCTGTTTGCTTGTTTTCTTTCTCAAGTGGAACCAACCAGTGTGTCTCAAGCTCTTAACGATTCAAGCTGGCTAGAAGAAATGCAAGAAGAGATGCAACAATTTCACAATCAGCCAGGTTTGATTTTGGTTCCACTTCACGATGGCAAATATGCCATTGGGACAAAGTGGATTTTGAAAATAAGAGAGATGCTCGGGGGTGTTGTGATAAAAAACAAAGCAAGATTAGTGGCTCAAGGTTCGAACATAAAGAGGAAGGGATCATTATGATGAAGTGTTTGCACCTGTTGCCAGAGTTGAAGCCATTCGCATTTTCCTGGCTTATGCTTCCTACATGGGCTTCATGGTATATCAGATGGATGTTAAAGGTGCTTTTCTGTATGGTGAGATTGAAGAGGAGGTTTATGTCTCTCAACCCAAGGGATTTGAAGACCCAGATCACCCAAATCATGTTTACAAGGTTGTTAAAGCTCTATATGGCTTACATCAAGCTCCGAGAGCTTGGTATGCTAGGCTTTCATCATTCCTGCTGAAGCATGGTTATCGGAGAGGTGCAATTGATAAAACTCTGTTCCTAAAGAAGAATTACTCAGACATCATTCTTGTGCAAGTTTATGTGGACGATATTATCTTTGGTTCCACAAACGAAGCTTGGTGCAGGGAATTTGAGGAACTAATGAAGGGTGAATTTCAAATGAGTGCTATGGGAGAGCTTTACTTTCTTTGGGTCTCCAAGTTCAGCCAGAACAAGATGGCATTTTTATCTGTCAAGATAAATATGTGAGGGACATCTTGAAGAAGTTTGGTATGGAAGGTGTTAGGAATGCCACAACACCTTATGAAGCTCCAAAGACTAAAGCAAATAATGAACCAGATCTACCTGTGAATGTTCATCTGCACAGGTCCATGATTGGTTCATTGATGTATCTAATGTACGCTTCAAGACCGATATTACATTTGCCTTTGTGAGCGGTTGTTCTCGACATCAAGTCACTCCACTTACTTCCCATCTCAATGCAGTCAAGAAGATCTTAAGTACCTCAAAGGCCAACCTCTTTAGGCCTTTGGTACCCAAAAGAATCTCCTTTCAAGTTGGAAGCATATAGTGACGAGTGATTATGCCGGGTGCAATCTGGATAGAAGATCCACAACCGGGGGCTGCCAATTTCTTGGCAAGAGGTTGATTTCTTGGCAATGCAAGAAACAAACCATTGTGCTGCCTCAACTACCTTGAAGCGTAGTATGTGGCCAAGCAAAATTGTCGTGGACAGTCCTTTGGATTCAAAACCAATTGCTGGACTATGGGTACAACTTCATGAACACTACAATTCATATAGATAATCAAAGTACCATCTGCATAGTCAAAAATCCATTTTTTCACAAATCGGACAAAACACATTGAAATCAGGCACCACTTTATAAGAGATGATTATGAAAAACATTTGATAAAAGTGGCTAAAATCCATACTGATGATAATGTGGCAGACTTATTAACAAAAGCCTTTGATGGACCAAGGTTTCAACACCTCGTGGTCAATATTGGAATGTTAAACCCTTGATGCATAGTTAGGGGAGGCATACGTCTCAGGGGAGGCATATGCCTTAGGGGAGGATTTGTGCAAACTCTGCATATTTTTGTACATTATTTTGTTTAACTAACACTAACTTCTAATAATGCTCTAGTTTGTTTGTTTTTGTTGTTTGTGTGTGTTTTATGCATTTTGCAGGTTTTGTCCAAAACATTTTGCTGCATTCATTATCTGGATTGTAGTTTGTATATCCCCTGATCAAGATCAAATTCATCAAGTGTGGTTCATGAGTATATGGTCAAAATAGCTAAAAGAATGTTGCTTGTTTCTTTTGAAATCAATGGTAATCTGAAGCAAAACAATTTGATTCCACCTGAAGTTTAATATCAAGAAAAGAAATTGAAGTCAAATTGTTCATTCATTCATTCAAGAAACAGTTTACAACTTACAGCTTACATAAAGTCAACCTACTACTATGCATCTACAAGATATGAGTTGTACACTTAAGCTGAGCCTAAACTAGTGTATATCCTTCATTCCAAATCTAAGTGAATGTTTGGATATGCGTAGATGATGGCTTTGCTTTCGTAGGTCTTGCGTAACCACCCATTCCGTTTAACTGGCTGGTTGGATATGCATGACCAACTCGATGAAGATGCTAAGGACTAAAATGGGAGGATGGATGATGCAAACGATGATGATGACGATGACCACGCAGGATGATGGAGAAAAATAACGTGTCCTGTGTGCTTCATCTACTCATTTCAACCAAAATGCAATCGATCCACCTTCCTTAAGCCCTTCTACTTAACGATGTGTGTTCATGCACCAAAAGATGGCGCAGTGAGACCAAGAACCACCTCTCTATCTTTGGGGAGTGGCAGATTCCTGCACGCAGGTCTTTGTGGAGACCAAGATGCGGAGGTTGGGAGTAAGACGTGCCCTCCTTATAGGAGTAATCGAATCATCAGCAGATTCACTTGGATTCACTACACGTCATCTTCTCGAGAAGAAGGGAGAAAGGGCGATTTATTTGGTCGTGGATAGGGTTGAGGAAAGTAATACAGCCATGGGTTTGATTCACCACTTGATGATGATGAAGAGGATGATGAAGATGAGGAAGTGAGATCTATGATCTCAGATCTGGTATTCATGGTGCAATTTAGTTGATTGGGGTTATTTTGGCTTCTAGGGTTTGTGGTAATTATTTGAGGATCTTGATGAAGAGAAGAGTTACATTGGGATCATTTTATAGACGGGTTCGAGGTTCAATGAGTTTAATGCACTGGGTGGCACAAGTAATTCTAGAAACTTACCGAAGATATTCTTATCTTTGATGCATTCTTTTGAAGCTATAACTCAACATTGATCATGTGTTTCTGCCGAAGTGTTATTTTTTTGGTGGGTCAAAGATGCAATACACGTCAGCAAAGGTCAACCAAACGGTCCATTTTTCTTTGACTATAATTTGGGCAAAAACACTTCATCCACCATTACTCGCTTCAGAACAAACCAATTCCCTCTCATTCCACTTTCACAAACACTCACCATTTCAAGAATCATAATCCTAAACACTCATATTCCTCATGGCTCTTGAATTTAAACATGACCACAACAAAGTTGCATTTCTGGGAAATGGCAAGGGATATGAATTGTACGAACCAATGGTGAAATTTCTGAAAAGGTCCAAAATTTATTATGCTCTAAATCATTCTCCAAATGAGATATATGAGTCAAGCAAGTAGATTGGCTGAGTTTGAGAAGTCAAAGGAAAGTGTAGCATTGGCTAAACAACTTGAAACAGAGGAATTTTCATCTTTAACTCCTGAGAGAAGAAAAGAACTCGATGACCTGAGGGTTCAGATGCCTGCGCCAACACTGGGATATTCTAACTCAGCAAGTCATTTCAAGACCTTCTCTAGCTCAAAGTATACTAGGTGGTGACTTCCTCAGTGACAATTATGTGGAGCGAAATGATGGCTCAGGGAAGACAAAGGAGGCAAGAAGCAATTGCACAAAAGAGGGCCATCCAAGCTCAGAAGGCCAAAGACAAACCCCCCTACTAAAGATGAAATAAGAAGGGTGGTGAAGAACCAATGCTCAATGTACAACTCTGGGTTAACAATGAAACAAGTCAAAGCTTTCCCTGATCATGTCCTCAGACGTATCAAATATAACCAAATCATGAAGGAAAGATCATCATCCTCAAAGCACCTTCTACCAACTTAAAAGGATTTCAGAGAATGAAGCCTCTCCGAAGCCAAAAGACTCAAGGCTGATGATGCTCCAACCAAGGAATCCTCTCCAAAGTATTCCTGCAAGCAACTTCTGAAGTTGCTTCCTCTCATCAAGGGTCAATCTGCTGAACCATCTTCCATTTCTCCTGAATCACCTGAAGCATCAACTCCCTCTCCTCGTGGCACCTCGTTGTCACACCTTTGGAAGATTCTAAGTAAAGGAAGCCGATCTCACAGAAACTAAAACAGAGAGGGCTATAAAGATATTCCACGGATGAATGCACCGCGCTCCAACCAAGTCTCAATCTACCGGTTCAAGCCCTACTACAAATGCACAAGATGAAAATGCTCTCTCTAGGGATATCTATCACCGGGCTGGAGAAGAAGAGTATGGCCAAACGATCTCATTTGGATCTTGAAACTGATGACTCCACTTTCATTATAGAAGGCTCACTGCTGATTTTCCTCGATGGAAATTCAGATGAGGTGTTAGAGTGGAAATTAAAGGATGATGAGATGAATGTTCTTCTTCGAAGGGACTCCACTTCAATGGAATTCACCTTTCTAAAGGAAATTCTACAGTTGGTAGACAGGGCATTTACTTTCTCTGCTCACTCAAGTTACCACCTATTATTGCAACAAGGAACCACAAGGTTCTCGGATGTTCTTACCGAAGATCTTCAAGTTCTGTTAAACTCCCACATTCCCAATAGCAAAGCATCTTCCATTTGGGAAAACTCACATCGGTGGAAGCTTACATCCTGGAGATTCTATCCTCTCCCTCGTGTGCATGTGCTTGCGACTAAGGGTGGAATCAGCGTATGCATGTTGTGGAAAGAAAGTATCCTTTGCCTAAAAGACTTATGGAAAAGATGCGGAAGTCGGTTGAAATTCCTCCAGATCTGTGGGAAATGAAAGATACCGCTTTAACATCATGTGGGATTGATCAAAACTCAACTCAACAACCTGCAATAGGCCTATTCTTCATCCATATCAGGACACTTGGTACTCTCTGCACTACTTTGTTTTGTTCATTTAGTTTGCTTTATTTATGTTATTTGTCTATTTTTGTCTAAGTTTTTTTTTAAGTAAAAGACTTTCATAAAAAGAAAACTCACAAAAACATCATTTTAAAAATAGTGATAGCGTTTATTTAATAAAAATTAAGTTTTAATTTTCCTTTTCAACTTATTATTAATCTTTTTCAGTTTTATAAATTATTATTAGTTAAAAAAAAAAAAAAAAAAAAAAAAAAAAAAAAAACTTTTATGCAGATTTGTTTGTTGTACAATTCTAATGGTTTTCAACTCACCGGATGTACCTTGTGTATGTCAAAGAGATGACTAGTCCAAAGGGTACAGCTTTGGTAAAGACACAACAAACTTGTTGATAGCTGTAATGGTTTGCTCAAAATCATAGGGTATGCAACCACCCATGCTTCACTGCTGAGAGTTGTATGGTCATCAATTCACCATGGTCTATTCCTTTTTGGAATCCAAGAATTGGCTAGTCCACATGTATATGGCATGTGGTAAAGGCAACTGACTCCATATTTGGTGCTCAATTCACCAATACTAAGAATTGACTAGTCCTGAGCAAACGGCTACAGGTAAAGACAAGCCAAATCCGTTTATATGGTTGCCGGTTTGCCAATAAATCAGATGGTTATCAATGTACCATAGTTTTCGAACTCAAACATGTGGCTACTCCAGTAGTAATGGCTATTGGTAAAGAGACATCAAACCCATTAATTTCAATGATTCACCTCTCACAGGAGTTAACACACCTGGAAGTGATGAGCATAGTATGAAACTTATATGTTTTGATGTACATGATGTCATATGTTGCTGCAAAGATCTGGCGTATCACAGTTCAGTCATCATAGAGATGTTCCTCTTTTTAATCTTTGTTGCTGACGTTCGAACACAATCCTCAACAATTTTACAGATTCTATGACGAAACCTGGAACTTAACCTTGTCAAATTCCAGTTTAGGGGAGGATTGTTGGGAATTACGGTAAACTACTGATTTCGCCAAGATTCGAAGCGAAGAGATTCTGCCGAAGAAGAATGGATTCTGCTGAAGTTATCCTTCAGCAGGTGCTAAAGCGATATTAAGATATGCTACCTGATTCTGCCAAGAAGAAAGGATTCTGCGGGTTATACTTCGCCAGGTGCTAAAGCGTAAGAAATTGCGTTTGTCACGAAAGTGGGGAACCACGTAGGAGAGATAAGCTCAATATAGAGTAAAAAGTCATTGGCCGTATTAAAGATAGGTTGGTGCCGTTTATGTAGAGCTTACTCAGAATAAACACTATGATTAACAAAACAAAATGATTAGTTGCATGCTTGTCTAGATGCATGCTTGGTCTATGTTAGTATTAGGAGCGTACATTGTAAACGCTCATTTTAGGGTTTCTTGCCTATATAAGGAACCATTGTAGTTTGTAATAAATAAGTTTTTTTTAAAAAAAAAAAAAAAAAAAGTCTCTCAAGACTTGAAAAAAAAACATCTGAAACATAGAGTTTCTATAATCAAAAGATCCATAGAGGATCAAAGAGTTCTTAGTTATTGTAACTTGTATTTAATTTCCGCTACAAAATACGAGTTGTAGAGATCTTCTATTAGTTTGCTTGTGATTACATAGGCAACACTAACGATCTCCGAGTGTTTCAAGATCTATCAAGGTCTTGTTTTCAACAGTCTCTGATTTTGTCTTCCCTAACAAAATTTTGTACTTAATTTCCACCAATAAGCACAAACTTAAGCTCTTTTTTTATTTGAAAACTTCAAAATTTTGATTGGTGTCATACCGAAGTTACATTCTTCTTTCTAAATCATCTGTTATCCTTCAAAATGAGTTTATAATTATAACAAAGTTTCAAAAATCAAAGGCCTCTAAGAAGTCCTTATTGTGGCTAATGGTCAAGATACACCGGTTGCAGCCGAAGATGGCAGTGGTGATATGATTGATTTTGTGGATAACATGTTTAATTACGATGAAGATAACCAATAAGTCCTTATTGTGGTTGAAGGTCACCGGTTGCAGCCAAAGGTGGCATTGGTGGTAAGATTGCTTTTGCGGATAACATGTTTAGTTACGAGGCTTACGAGGAAGATAACCACCACTTATGAATGCAGTCATGTTTTTGTCTTTTTATAGATCGGTTCTAGACATTCACAGTACTTCTTTGTTTAAAAAAAGGAATCATGATTGTGTTTCTAGACATGGTTTTGTTTGTTAATGGTGGAGACATAAGACGCTAATTGTAATGACACTGCTTCTCTTCATCAAAAGTACATGGACCAAAATGTAAATACCAAAAACTCAGAAGGTTAGGGATCAGACTATAATAACCAAAAAGCTAAAGGACTGCAACAATAATCCACGTAATTAAGTTTGTTAGTTCAGTTTAAGATAGCAGAAAATATATCTTTCTATGTTAAGAGTTTCTTTTTGGGAATTGATAGTCACACCACCAAAATTGATGCACACACCACAATATCACATCACTAATGCACATGTTACAACATGGTATGTGCATAATTATGGTATGTGCATCAATTTTGGTGGTGTGAGTATCACTCCCCTTTCTTTTTCTCTATTTTTTTTAATTTCCGTACCATCGGCATGTCTTTAGCGTGTTGTTACGTCTTAACCAGGGAAAGCCACCCCATGGCATGTACAATTTGAAAGCTTCTGAAGTGTTTCTGTAACATGCTGTATAGTTTGTCAGCTATTGTGAATCATGTGGTCACTCTCAAGCTATTTTGGTGTGATAAAGTTGGTCAGATGATTTGTCATCGACTGCAAGATGGTGTTAGACTAGTTTTAATAAGGGACTTGATAGACCTACATCTCTACTGTCCACTTCAGTTTTCTCTCTCTTAGACTACTTCAGCGATCTATTTGTTGTAATAAGACGATCTACATCTTTTTTTTCTTTTTTCTTTTCTTCATTTTTTCATTTTCAATTTTTTAACAATAAAATAAAAACTTTCTTAACAATTAATGTTAGGATTTAGTAAATCCAGTTATTAAAGTGTCGGTCACCTCAAGTGTATGTAATCGTTAGAAAGCTCGTAGTCGTAGTTATTTAATGTTAAGTAGTATTTAGTTAAGTAACACCGTGGAGGACGGACGGGTCTTTACCCACTGTATGCCTGATCCACAGCCCGTAGGTGGCGTTTTATGTAAGACTATAAATACCCTCTACCTCCCAAGGTAGAGGGTTGGAGCTCATAATAATACTTTCATTTTCTCTCACTAAGTTCCCAAACCTCTAACTATTTCTGTTAGGTCACCATGTTTTTAACACAATCTTCAATATGTAAGAAAGAAAGGTAAGGTGATCGGTTGAACACTTAACCCAAAACACATGAATGATATTAGAAGAGTTACGTGTAGGGAATGAGATAAAATGAACAACCAACCCTCAAGTGAGGGTTTACAAGGATTATTTATAGGGCAAGGAGTTAGGGCAACACTACTAGCATCCTTCCCTTCTTATGGGCTTGGGCCAAGGCTCATGGGCTTTCTATGTGTGCACAAGCCATTAATATGTAATAGTGGTATCAGAGTATAGGTGTACACTGTTATGTGTGCACAAGCCTTGGCATGATAACTAACATAAAAGCCATAATTAAGCTAACTATTACATATTAATGACTAACACTTGAATTCTAGTTTAGGAGTGATTCCAACAATCTCCCCCTAAGTGTTAGTGATTGATGATATAAACATTGTAGGTGCTGATGTAATAGTAGCTTCGACGTCTTCTGACATTCTTCTTTCTTGTGAGAAGAAGTTCCTTGATTCGAACAATCTCCCTAGTGTAGAGAAATTGTTTCCTTTGAAGTATTTTGCTTTGACGTCTTTTGGCTTGTGCACACATAACATGTTAATGGCTTTAGTATTCAAACTAAAGTTCCACTAAAGTAACCATGTTTGTATAAATACTCCATATTTTGGCTTTAGCCATTTTTTCTTTTTACTGCTCTCCTGTTGCGAACGCTATTCTCCAATCTGTTTTTACTTTTGGTTGTGTCCGTTTTCCACGCTCCACAGTCAGGTTAGGTTCTTGAATCCCTTTGTATTTTTCTTTTATGGGTACTTTTTCTTATACCAAGTCTAAATTATCCCAGAAGGCACTTGATCGTTTCTGTGTTGATTACTCAATTCCGCTCTTTGTTCATCCGAAATTGCCTGATCCTGAAAAAAATATTCGCGAAGCGCCGAGCGGAAAAATTGGTGTTTATACCCGTTTCTTTGAGTTTGCTAATTTTCGCCTTCCCTTCTCTTCTTTTCTGGTTTCGATTCTCGACTACTATCACATTCATATCTCACAGCTATCCGTTATTGGTGCTGCCAAGCTTTCTCAATTTGAAATTATTTGTTTTGCACTTAGTATTGAACCCTTAGTTGGTTTGTTTAGGTGTTTTTATATCTTGTCTCGTAGCCATGGCTGGCTTTCTTTTAGTAAACGTGCTGATAGCTTTGGTGTTTGCTATACCAAGCCCCTTGACTGTCTTAAAAGTTAGAACGACCACTTTTTCTGGATTGACTCATTTGCTTGTCCTTCTATTCATCCTTTCTTCGTTGGTGGACATCTTCCTAAGGACGCCACCCCTAGGGATAATGAATTTGATGCTGAACATGTTGCCTCCCTTGTTACCAATGCTTCCTCCTTTGTCAAGTTTCCAGAGCCTTTCCTTTGTTTGGTTGGGTTGAGTCATAATTACACCTTGGGCAATGACTTTTATCCCGTGTTTTATGATCTAGAGAATCGGGGTGGGTATTCTGTATCTATGTTTTACTTCCGGTTACTTTATTCTTATTTTACCCTTACCTTTGTTTCTTTCCTGTTTGTTTGCTGCAGCTATGGATTTGTTGTCGTTGGTTAAGCAGAAGAATCCTTTGGAGTTGCTTGTTGATACTCGGCCACGGAAGGAGGATGAAGTTCCCTTGCTACAATTGACTGAAGGTCGTACTGTTTCTCTTGCCCCTCCTTCCTCTGGTGAGGCTGGTCGTTTGGCTATTTGCTCGAAAATCGGAGTTCGTTGTTCATCTGGTTTTGACAGTGGGGTGGCTTCTGGTTCTGGTAGGAAAAGGAGGAGGGCTGGTATTAACTTTGTCCATCCCCCTAAGAAGGCAAGGAGTGATCTTAATGATTCTGACAGGGCTTCTACTGGTGGTAAGTCTTTAGAGTCTATTAAGAAGTTGCTAGCTCAAAGTTCACGAACTCTTGAATATTGCTTGAATTCTTTGCCCAATCATTCTTCTTCTTCTCTTTTATTTTCAACTACTCCTTTTGTGAAGCTGGGATGTTTACTGAATCTGGCTTTGGTTTGCTTCATCTTGATGGCTTTCCTTCCAGGTTTGTTGTTTATACTTTTGTCTTTTCATAATTCTTTTCTCTTTCCTTCCTTTGCTTGCTCTTTATTTGTTTATTCACAGTTCTCCTGCGCCCGTTATGGCGGATGCCGTTGTTACCACTGTTCATTCTATTCGGAAGGAGAAGAGTCAAGTGGATGGTCCTACCTTTCTTTCAGATAGCCTTTCTCCAGTTGGTGATGTTTATCCCATTCTTGATGACCTTTCGGATCTTGATGTTTCAACTAGGGACATCCGGATCGTTGACGGTTCGGATTCTGATTCTCCCTCTGGTGTTCATGTTCCGAAATGGAATGTTACCAAAAGTTCGCTTCTTGATGATGTTGATGAGTGTCGTGCTATGGTAGACAAGTTCGCTCCTCCTTCCTTCTTTTCCTCTATTCGTGATATGGGGCATAAACGCCTTCTTGGTGAGTTTAATGTTTTCGTGGTGCAAAAATTGTGTTTTATTTCTGAATTCGTCAGCGTTTAGAATATAATGCTATGTTGCGGAAGCGTTTATTGTCCTTGTTGGTAAGTAAGGATGAGGAGATCTCGACTCTGAAGTCTGAGGTTGCCAATGCTATTTCTTCTGGAACGTCCTCTGCTACTGCATCTTTAGCAGCTTCTGTTGCGGATCTTTCATCTTTGGAGAACCAGAGTTCTACACTTGAGGAAGAATGAAACTCTTTTCGAGCTGAGGTGACAACGCTTTGATCATCTCTCGATGCTAAGGATTCTGAGTCATCTTCCTTGAGAGCTGAGATTGTTGTTCTTAAGTCTCAGAATACTAGTCTTTCCGGACATGTATGCGTTCGGTTTATATATATATATATATATATATATATATATATATATATATATATATATATTTTATTTTTTCTCCGTTGTCTCTTGATTTTGTTTTGTTTTTAGATACGGACTTTGGAAGAGTCATGTTCTGAGCTCAGTAGCCGAGCTCCATCCCTTGCTGCTTTAGAGGAGGAACTCTGCAAGATTCAGGATGCTAAGATGGTCGACTTATGCGGAAGGTTGACTCGGCTATTGCTGACTTGTATGCCTTGGCTAGTCATCTTGATGAGGAGTTTTATCCTCGATTCCTTACACTATTATCTAGCCGTCGTTGGTTATTAACGAACGGTATGGGCCTTGCTGTGTTTAAGTGCTTAAACTCTCCAGAGTATACTGCGGCAATGGCAAAGGTTATTGAGCGTGCCGTTGATAAGGGTATGCAAGAAGGCTTGGTTGCGGGTATTACTCATGGTAAGGAAAAAAAAGAGCTTCCTGATCTTGTTGCATATAATCCTACTGCAGAGGATCACTATGTTTCCGCTGTGAGGGCCCTTGAAAATGTGAAGTTTTCTTTGCTCTCCTTGCTTAAATCCAACAAGAATGCTGGTATTTCAGAAGTTATGGACCTTCTCCGTGTTGATGAGTCTTCCACGAATGCTCCTATGATTGCAGGGTTACAGCCGGACCTTGAGCAACTCATTGGCCCTGTTTTTGATAAGGGTAGTAATGTTATTGTTAGTAACAACTCTTTGTCTTGCTCTTTGGAGGTTGTTCAAAGGAGGGTTGATCAGGTTAGAAAACGAATCGGTAGTTATCGGTTGTCTATTAACGATGTTTACAATTCTTCAGTTGATCCTTTGTCCGCTCGTAACGTGATGGGTATGGAAACGTCTTCAGCTAATGAGTTAGCCTCTGTTTGTACTTTTTCTTTGCTGGTTGTGCCTCTTCCTATCAGCACTTCTGATATTTCCACGATACCTCTTTCTGTTGAAGATTATGATATTGGTGGGTCCGACACCCTTGTTGAGGTTGTGAATGACCCATCTTATGAAGTTAGTGGGGTCTTTGCGGTCCTGTCCGAGCCTGAGGTGAATGCTGCTGCCTTGGCGCGGACTTAGCTTTTTCTTTTCTTTGCTTTTGTAATCATCTGAACAATGTCTGTCTTTGTTTCTTTCTATGATACTTATGATGGTTGTAATCAACTTTTTTGATTATGTAAGTTCTTGATTAGTGTATGTTATTTTCCACTTTTGTGTTGCTATTGTTAACGTTATATGGATATGCACGTTTTGTAATAGTCTTGCGCACATACTCTTTTTGTCTGTGTGGTGCTATTTTTAACGTTATAGGGATATGCACGTTTGTGATAGTCATGCGCACATACTCTTTTTGTCTGTGCGGTGCTATTTTTAACGTTATACGGATATGCACGTTTGTAATAGTCTTTGGATAATTTTGGGTTATCCTCTCAGTACTGGGCTTGAAATACCTCTTATGTACTCTGATGATTAAGCTGTTCACCAATTGTGTTATTCATGATAACCTTATGCTATTCGGAAATAACATATTTTGGGCCGTACCCAATTCTTGTGCTTGCGCGTCTTATGCACTTAATAAAGATAAAAACATTTTAAAGAATAAAATAATGAAGGTAGCTAATCTTCATTCTTTTATTAATTGTTTTCATTTTTAAATATAGTACAATAATTATTATCATATACATAAATTTGGGTACATATTTTTCGTTGCTAGTTGTCCTTACCCCTTTTTGATTTCGAGTCTTGCAACTGTTGACATCCATTCTCTTGCGAGTCTTTGGTGATGGCCGTCATCGCTCTTGGAGGCACTCTTTGAGGTTCCGCGTTCTCTTTATCTTTGTGAAGTTGCTGTTTTAGTTGCCATCCATGGCAGTTTGTCTTGTGTTTGTGATATCCTCTCTTGAAGAAATGTTTTGGTCGGGGATCACTTTTGCTGACACTGTTACTTCTCGCTGATTTCCCTAGTCTTGGTTTTATTTATTTATTTATTTTTTCTGGGTTCCGAACGTTTTTTCTTGTCTGATGTCCATTTTTTGAAGGTGTTTAGGCTTCCGCTTCTTCTTGAGGCCGCTATATTCTTCCTGCGGGTTTCCCTAAGAAGTTTGTGGTTTTTCGAGTGTTTCCTGAAAGGTCGTGGTGTTTCCCCTTGTTTCTGCTGTAGGTCATACAACAGGTTCGATAGTCCCCTCAAGATGCTTCCTGTCTGGACCCCGTCTTGTTGTGCGGAAGTGGAAGGGCTTTTAGTGAGGTTACCTCTCTGCTTGCACAGCTTTTGCTCTATCCCAGCGCTCACAAGCTGATCATTTGTTCCTCAAACCTAGTCTATCCAACCCGATATGCCTAGGTTAGTAGACGTACGCTTGTTTGGAGGGTCGGGTTTTATAAACAGAGGAACGAAGGCATAGTTCTCATCCTTTGTTTGTTTACCTTTCTGGGGAAGTTTCTTGTTAGTTGCGGGGCATTTTACGTACGGTGTTGTGCCCCACTTCCTTTGTTGTCCTTCCCCAGGGACCAAACTCTTCGCACATTCAATCACACCCCTCGACCCTTTTCTCGTGAGATAGTTCCTTCTTCCACTCAGGAGCCAACCGCTCGGAAGAAACTATATGCACTACCAAAATCTCAAAGGGTTAGTGAGAGCTTTCTTGTCTCAGGCACTCACCTTTGGCATGCCCTAGGATCTCGGTATGTCCACACAAACTTCAATGGACATGGGTTTTGGTGGAAGGAGTGTTGTGAATGGTCGCGGAGGCTGGTTATTAGTCGTCATTTTAGAACGACTAAGTATTATTAGTTGTCACTTTATAACATGCTTCAACTGGCTCTGTCTTTGCCCTTACGTTTTCTTTTTGGAGTACAAAGTTTCAAGTAACGCATGGGTTTTTTAGAAACGATGGTGTGGTGGCTCTGCGTCGTTGTTGAGATTTGGCCATATTTTCTTTTTACCAAGCGTCTCTTAATCTTCTTTTTTGTTTCTCGGGGAAATTTTCTTTCCCTCATGTTGTATGCTAGTTTTTTTTAAGAAAGAAGTGGTTTTACTTATCTTTTTTTTATCATGTCTCTATTCTTTACCCCCGCGTATTTATAGTGGTAATTTCACTGTTTCCGCATGCGTCAGTATTAATTTTCATTTATTGTTTTGTAGGTAGGCGCGTGCCTAGGCTCATAGCCTGAGTACCTATTGTTTCTGTTGGATTTGATAACATTTCTTGGGAAGGAACGCGAATCTGTACTGGCAGATTCTCCCCTCCTTTTGAGTATTTGGATAAGGTTTATCCTTTTGTTTTCATCCTTGCTTCACTTCCCAGCCCGGGGCAGGATCCATTCTCTAGCTTTTGCCATTCCCTATCTTGGTTGTGGCTGTGTATTTCTATCGGTTCATTATTCTTCTGAATTGCTACTTCCCCCGAGTCTGACTCTCTAGGTTACGGATTTTTATTTGTCTTCTGGGAACCGCATCCGTGTGGTCTTTCCGCGGCTTGGTTGTCTTGAATTGGCAATGCATCTTTTATTCGTTTGCACTTTCTTCTTGAGTCTTTTTTATCCTTGGCACGGAGGGTTGTGTTATTTTATTTGCTTTTTCAAACACAGGAACTCTTCTGTGGTGTGTCTTGCTTTTCCGTGAAATTCGCAAAATTTCCCTTCGATTTCTTTTTTGGTTGGCATGGTTGTGAAAAGGTTTGTGGATTTCGCTTCCCTCTGTAGCACTATTTCCTCGAAAGGTTTTCGTGGGTTGCAGGAACCTTGTTGCCTTTCTCTTGTTCGTGTATTATCTTTGAATTCCTTTTCGAAGCTTTGTCGATGATTGGCTATTGTTCGTTCTGTTGGTCGTTGCCTCCATTGCCTTTTTCCTACACGAATTTCTGCGACTAATTCCCTTTTTACGAAGGAAGAAGTCATGCTCATTGCCTCGTTCATTGACTTCGGAGCTCTGCCGCGTACTTGCTTAACCAATTACGAATCGGTGCACGCATGTAGGAATCCTGAGACTTTCATCACTTCTGGGGCTCCCTTTACGTTCCTCGTTTCTTCCTTGAACCTCCGTACAAAGTCTTCCATTAGCTCTCCATCCTTTTGCTTAATGTGATGAATCTCCATAGGGTCTTTGATATATTTCTTTTGTTGTAGGAAGTTAATCAAGAAAACCTCTTTTAGCTTGTTGTAGCTATCTATTAATTCGGGCAGAAGGTCGTCAAACCAGACCCTAGCGGACCCGGTGAGCGTGGAGTTAAACATGTGACACCATGTTGGCATGGCCCATCGTTCCACCTTTGCTGCTGCTTGGAAGACCTTTAGATGATCCTCAGGGTCTCCGCTCCCGTCGTATGTTTTCACGTTGGTTGGCATCCGCGTTTTTACTGGCATTTCGAAGTAGCGGATACGTGGAGTGAACGGATCAGTCTCCTTGCAGACCCAGGGTTTGGCTAGGTTGCAGTCGTAATCATTTGGCTTCCGCTTTTTGACCTCAAATCCTCGGCTTTTGCTTCCGCGAGGTTCGGCATTCAAACAGTTGTTCGCCTTTCGCGACCGAGATTTTTCGGTTTTATGACTTCCCAACTCTGACCCCATCAGCCGTGGTTGGGAATCCTTGCAGTTGCTCCTTTCTTTTCTTATGGCTCCGCGGTGGACTTGTTGTCCGTGGTTTACGGGGTATATCGAAACACTTCCCTCCCTATCTCTGAGTCGGTGGAACACACTTGGGCGCAACCTTTTGAACACCGTTTCCCTTACATCCTCCTTCCTTTTAGGTGACCTGGGTCGGGTATGTCCTTGGCTGTCGTCATTTTGCGTGTTCCGCCGCTTTGCTATCTCAAGCCGCTTCCGCAGGTCTTCACTTGGCATTTCCGCTCTGCTGTGATGCTGGGTTTCATGATAATCCTTCAGAATTTCTGCCGTCTTGGCTCTTTCTTCCCGCTTCAGAACTTCCTCCGTCACAATAGGCAGGATCTTGTCGAAGTGCTTATCACAATACCTCTGGAGGGCTGCGTCGGACACAGGTCCATCAAGGTCCGTCGAGACCGCGTGGTCTCCTCTTTCTACCGTACTCCACAACGTAGACATGAAGGCAGGAGTTGGTCCAAATCTGGTGCTCATGGTGAGTTTTTTCTGGAACGCAGTTGTGTACTGGGTCCCACGGATGGCGCTAACTTGTTAGTACAATTTGTGCGATGGGTTATTAAGGGTCAGGACGTAGCTTACTAGACTGGGCCAATAAACCTCCGGTGAGTTGGTCTTGTACTAATTCAAGTAGTTTGAATGAGATCCCTACACAAGAAAGGTAAACCGTTAGTCTTACCGTGGGGACGAACCCCACGATTAGACTCCGGGGTGAGCTAAAGTATACATTCTTGAGAGGGAAAGTAGAAGTATGTGTGTGTAATTATGAGAGAGAAAGTTGTTCTACCTTGTATGGGGATTAGAGCCCCTTTTATAGGCGAGGTTTGCCACTGGGGCTTCTTGAATTATCGCATATAGTGGTTAGTCGTCGGAGCCGGACCCTTGATGGACAAAGGTTCCGTGTTAATCGCGGATGCGAACGTGAGAGGCCTAACGGTTGAAGGTTCATCCCGTTATATACCTTGCGCGCATTCCAAGGCCTGAGCCGTAGCCAATTTAGTCATTGGGCTTACTGTTGCCTCAGGGCCTGTGATTGTTGGACCTGAGTCCAGGATTTGCAGTCATTAGGCCTGAGCCTAGAGTGCGCGTAGAGTATGTTTTGGGCTTAGTGGGCCTGTTGTACATACAATACGTCATCAAGTATAATGTTTTAGTTTAACCTCGTAACCATATTATTGCTCAGTTTCTAAATTCAACTTAGTCTCAGCTCCAGCTTAGCTTAGTATCATGTTGTAGTCAAGTCTAAGTATTTAGCTCAACCTTAAATTATATATGAATGTTATATGCGTATATTAATGTGTGCAAAATGCTTTATGCACTTCTGGCATGCGATGTGTTTATATATACATGTCAGATTCTATTAGGTATAAGCTTATGCAGTTTTTAGGGTGCGCCAAGTGCTTTATGCACTTAATTAGTCAGAATGGTACTTTATGCATTACTCAATGTATTTAGGACTATCAGTATATAGTCAGTTATGTGATTACACATGTGTTCCAGACAAAGTTGAAACTTAGACCTCCTTAGTGGAGAATCGATCCTTAGAATAGTGAATGTTCCAAAATCGGAACTCATACATCCTATATGGATGATTAACATGCTTATATCGCTTGTCAGTTATGTATTCAGCCAGTATAGTACTATAAGTACTCGGTTAGTATATGCTTATGCACTCAGCCAATATAGTACTATAAGTACTTAGTTAGTATGTGCTTATGCACTCAGCCGTATAATATTATAAGTACTCAGTCAGTATGTGCTTATGCACTCAGTCAATATGTGCTTATGCACTCAGTCAATATATGCTTTACGCACTCACTATGTGCTTATGTACTCGTTTATGCATTAAGTATGTACTTAGTTATGCAAATCACTATGCACTCAAGTATGCTTATGTACTCACCAAGAACATGGTGTATCATGTATTTAATCACATGTCGTGCTTATGCAGTTAGTTAATATTATGATTCATGTAGTCAGAATAGTACTATATATACTAATTCAAAGAAGATGCTTATGTTTAGTTTATGATTTAATACGTTCGTTATCTCACTAAGTCTTATATACTTACCGCTCTCGGTTTATATTTTTGTAGGTATGCAAGATGAGACCATGTACATGCTAAATGGGGCGTAATGGGTTAAAATGGTGTAGCTCGTGATTCAGGTAACGAGCTTCTCATTTCCATCATTTGTTATCAATTTGGAATGCCCCTAAATCAAGAACCAGCTTCTTTACCAAGTTTAAAGAGTCACTGTTATGTATTTTGCAAAGTTTAATATTTTAACGGGACGTTTGGAATAAGCCCGTATGATGTAAAAAATTCGCTCTCGCTATTTTTATCAATGTATACAGTTACATGATTTATATATATATATAAATAATAAAAAAAAAAAAAAAAATCATGCGTTTCATATACTTGATTATACTTATAACAACGACTCATCTAATTTCTATTTAAAGTTTTATATAGGGATATCCGAAAAAATATTTTCAAAAAACTTTACATTTTAACTTCAAAAATGCTTATTATGTGCTACTACGTATTAAACTCGCATATTGTGTACAACATGATATCAATAGTTACATTTAAACAACACATTAACCTCAACACCCATATGAGTTTAATAAAGTTAAATCACTCAGTGACTCCATTATCTTCTTCTTGGGTCAGCGATTTCACTCACTGAGTTCCGCCTTAGGATGTGGTAAGACTTTCTTTAGTCTCTAAAGAATTCTGAAGATGACTCCCTGAATGTTCTATCATTTAGGGACTTCATTTTACACTTAGGTTTTTTTATGTTCAAATTCCAGTCATAGATCATTCGACTCTGAACTGACCCAACAATTTCCCCCTATTTGAATATAAAAATAGCCTAAGTGTTTATTAGTGTAAATGAGCATAACAACTTCATTTTACTAACCGAGATAATATAAAGTAAATCATAAACTGATAAATGATGCAAAAGACTTCATATACTATTCATATATTACACAAGATAAACATAAGACTGAAAAATACATAAGACCCTATTCAGGCTTGTTTTTCAGATACTCCCCTCATCTCAAGCTTCACTTTCTTTGTAAGGAGGATGTGATTGTCCTTCCTCTTGTCCATCTCTTCATCTATGATCTTAATTAGCCCTCGAGCTTCAGGTGTCCTTTCAAATAATGCAACAAGCTTGTAGAGGAAGAGTGTTTGAGCGTCCACCATATGCATATCAAAGACTCTCTAAAATGCCGGATCACCAAAAACATCACCGAATAAGATGTCGTGTTCAGGGGATTCGATCACTTGATTTTCTCTGAATGGAACTCCTTGAGGAAGAGCCATACTGTAGTGAATACCAACAATGAAGTGTTCAGTTGCTCCACGATTCTTTTCCTCTTCTTTTGGGATTGGTCTTTAAGGGTGTCCCTGAGGGGTGAGGAAGTGCTTGTTTTAATTTCAAGGAAATTTTCTTGTTCCTTTATTCCTTCAATTCCTTTCTCTAAGTTTGACTTCAGTTCAACATTGTTCAGACGCAGCGTGATATCATAACCCATTCCTTGTATCCAAACAGGCTATACTTAAATTAACTTATGACTTCAAAGTTTGAGTCATGATGGTTCCTGGTGATAATAACCTTGGGTGGTTTGGTGTTGGGAACGGATTTGATATCAGTTATCTCCCCAGGCTTCCTGACAAATTCCATTACGTGCTCGTACCTTTTCATTGTTTTTTTCTTTAAGAGTGCCTTTTATTTGAGCTTCTCCCTGGCTGCCTTGAGCTATTGTTGTTTAAGAAGTTAGAATTATTTTCCAGACTTGAAAATTTGATTTGTTGCCTTGACTTCTTTTTGGGCTACCTTAGCTACTTCTTTTTTAGTAGCTTCATCTAAAGCATCGCTATTCTTTTCCCCAGCTTCAAGTATCTTACTCGGCTATTCTTTATTGACTTTTATAGCGACTTATAAATTATTTTTTAATGTTTTTAAGATACAAACATAACAAAAAAAATGTTAGAGGAGTTCACAAACGGGTTCGATTAAAATTTAAAAGTAAAAAACATTTTTTTGCGGGCAAGGTTACTCGCGTTTCAAACCACTCTTAAGCGTTTGTAACATTTAATCAAGTTAAACGAAATACATGATCCATACATAAGATGCAATTAGATCAAAGTGTGATAATATACACTCTTGGTATAAGGCGCCACCACCAATAGAATATGAGAGCAAAGCTTTCTATTGCATCATCATTGCTAAGGTTCGATTTGTCAAGAGGATATGCCTAACTTTTTCTCGTCAACATGAAACAATGTTTACTACACGCGAGTCAGTTAACAAGGATTATAAAAAAGGCAATAAATCAACGGTAGAAAATCCAATGTGCACTACGTTTTTAGCGTTGAGAGTTTGACGACTTGGTCTCAGATATGTGTCGTGATTGACTCAAACCTTGTAGATTAATCAGGTTAGTAAAAGAGAAAGGTTAGTTTAAGAAAGAAAGAAAAAAAATATATAATTTAAGGAAGGGGGTAAATCGTTTTAACCGTTGGTACAAAAAGAGAAAGTAGAGTTACATCAGGTGTTTAGAAGTCAAAGTGTAGTCAACAACCAGTTTTTCCGACCACCACCACCACCACCCATACAACCACAGCGTGAATCAAAATGGGTTCACGATAATTGGCCCAAAAGTAGTTTCCGGTTTAATAGAAGCGGTATTCAAGAATAGGGTTTCAACCGGCGGAAGGATTTTGGAACCCATTTCAAAAACAACCCCCAAAACAACAACACCCACAACAACAGCAGCAAGTCAGTTGAGAAGGAGGTATCCGAATCCGATCATTAGTACACTTTCAATTTCTGGCAACAAAGAACCCTATTTCACTTTCAAAATCCTTCCTCATGTGTCCGAGGGTAGTGAGAGGTGGTCACGCAACGTGACGACTTTTTATCTAGAGTATGCCTACGATTGTAATGCTAGGGTCCCTTTGCACCTTTCTATTTCACCATCTAAGACTTTTACGATAGCCTTTTCCCAAATGCATCCCATGGGGTACCAAAGGTTAATGCATATATCATGGCATGTTTTGGTTTGAATGCCCCACCGAGTTTTCTTGTGTGCAGGCAGATTTTATGCCTTCGTTAGCATGGGTCGTGGTAGTCTATAGAAAAAGATCCAAGTGTGACTGTGTTTTTTTCCATAGTTGGGTCTGCGGAAGGGTTATTTGGGTGGCATAAAAACTGGGTATGGATAATCGTTGATGAGTCTGTTGTGCCGAGTCGTTATTTTATAAGGAGCACTAGGATTAGGTCTAACTTGTAGGATCCGCTATATGTTCCTCCTGGTGATGAGCGCAACCTTTTTTGAATCACTTAACAAGAATGGAAGTGTATGGTAGACCCATGTTAGGGGGTGCATTGGTGCTGGCCAACTTAAGTCCTTTGCCACATGCCCAATACCCTTATAGTTAAAACACTTAACATTTGCAATATTACTCCTCTGCAAAGAATTCCCGACACATGCATTGTTCCCATTCGTACCAACATTCCCTGAATAACCAACATTTCCAGAATACCCGTTGTTATGTCCTGGAGACGCATAATTTCATTGTTGTGCTGGAGCTGGAGCTCTAGGTGATTGGAAATTTCCGACTGGGTTTTTCAGATTGGATGACATCCTTAGATTGTTGTTGGTGTGGGTTGTGTAGGTTCAATTGTTAGCTTGCGAAAGTAATGACATTATAGTGTTTAGGTCTTGAATATGATCAAATTCATCAGTGTGATGTGGCAAGACTCTAGTTGCCTCTGGTGTGGAATATGTAGAAAACTAGAAGGGGGGTTGAATAGTTTACAGATTAAAAACTTTGTTTTGAAACTTATTGAAAGATCAATTGATATTGATCTTAGATATGTTAATGAAATATGTAAGCAATAAGTAAAGAGTAAATAAGGAAAGAAATGATCAAACCACAACAAGTTGTTTATAGTGGTTCGGTCTACAAGGACTCTTTTTCCTTGCCCTACTCCACTCCTCGAGTCTCACACTCGAGAGTTTAACTTCACTAGTCAACAATATCCTTTCACCGGCGTAGAAACCTTTACACTTCGCTTACACTATTTCCGACACTAAGCTAAATGTCGAGTTCTTTCCAAGGGTACAACCACTCCCACACACAATGTATTTTGAGGACTAAAATACTAACCACTCACACTCACAATATTATGATAGTTTGGTACAACAATGAAGTATGAATCAATACAAGATCATACAACACCAAACAAACAAGACTTCCAACTTCTCGTTGAAGCTTGAATGTGACTTGATCTTCTTTGTTACAAAAGAGATCACTAATATGATATGAAACTGAGTTAGAAAGGTTAGAGAGAAGATATGTAAGAGAGTATGATAGAAAGGGATGAAAAACTACTTGGTTTGGCTTTGCTATTTATAGCCAAAATACTCAGCAAGCACCACGGACGCATGACCCCTTAAAAGGGTTCCGCCCGTTATGAGTTTTGGTGCCGAGGTCCTGACAAAGAAGATATCAAGATCTTGCCAAAGTCAACCATATCTATGCAAGATTGTGTACGATATGAAGAGTCCAAATCTACACAAAATATCTAATGAAATCTTCCAATGATTTCCATGATGCATCACATCATGTCATGTGTTGTTTTTCTATTTTTAGAAATATGCAAATACATAAGTAATGTTTAGTTTTTAAGAAACTAAAACATTATAAAAACTACTATCATACATTATGGTTAGAGTCATATTAAGATATGATTAATCACAATGTAAATTCTTGAGTGATGAAGATATTATTTGAAAAAACTTGTTTTAATATCTATTAAACTTGACAAGCTTTAAGCTTTATAAAAATTAAATTTACTTTTGTCGTTAACAAAACTTAGGTAAAGATCAAAAATATAAATAACGTTTAATGACGATATTTGTATTAACAATCGCCCCATTTTTGTTGAGGACAAAATATAAATTTTATTTTTATAAAAGATACAAAAATTGTACAAGAGTTATAAAAATATTAGTTTTAGAACTTGAAAAAGAAATGATAATGCAAGTGTATGATGTTTGACTTTTTCAGAAAGTCAAAGTCTTCACTAGTTGAGGCATGATGTTGACTTTTTCATAAAGTCAAAGTATGCAGTTGACTTTTTCAGAAAGTCAAGTATTACCAATGAAGTATCATGTTGACTTTTTCAGAAAGTCAATGTATGCAGTTTGACTTTTTCAGAAAAGTCAAATATAACCAAGTTCTATATATTTCTCCCCCTTTTTGTCTCAACAAAAAGAAGATGCGATGCGGAACGTATAATGAGCCCGAGCCATTATCTCCCCCTTGATCAAAGCTCCCCCTAAATTGGGTGCCAATGGGAAGATACATGGATTGTGAAAAAGCTACAAAAAGATTTGTTAGTAATAATCATCATTCACAAGCATTTCCAAACACTATGTAATAAGCACCAACAATATAGAAAACACCATTCATTAGTTAAAAATTTTCATGATTTTAAAAACCATGAAAAGGGAACACAATGAAGTGTTTAGTACAATAAACAAAAGAAATAAAAATAAAAAAAATGCTTAGAAGAGCTAATCTAGGACCATTATAATGAGATGGTGGATGAGAAAGAGCGTTGATTCGCTCAAGGATGTGATTGAGGATGAACCTCATTTCCTCTTGGAACTCATGGACCATCACCCGGGTCCGATCAATGGTTTGGGCGGTTTGCTCACAAGTTGAGCAACCATGCCTAGGGGGTAGTATGGTTGATGAGATTGTGGTGGTGGAATGGTAGATGTGTTGATGTTGGTGTTGGTGTTTGGGGTGGTGATTATGGAGGCTGGCGAAGCACTTTGCATTTGCATAGTCTCACTTAGGTGAGAATCCACCATGTTGGAAAATTAGTGGAGATGTTGGAGTTCGGCTTGAATCTCCTCTCTTGTGGGATGATCATCCCACATGGACTCCTCAATGTCCTCTATGTGAGGGGACATTGATGTAGGGAGTGGTTGATCCCCATACAAAGGACCATAGATGTCTTTGTGGATGGGGTGGAAGAGAAGAGGTCTTGGCCTTAACGGGGCGTTTGGGTCAAAGGATGGTCTAGATGAGCAATTCGCTCAATAGTGCCAAATGATGGCAATGGTGGTGGATGATTGGGCCTAGGAGGCAAATCTTCCAAGTCCTCCAAGAAAGGATTTGGAGAAGTGGGATGTGTGGAAAATAACTCCAATGGGATGAGAGTTGGAGATTTTGGTGGTGATGGTGATTTTAATGTTTGTAGGGGTGCCGGTGGTGGTGAGCTTGGTGTTTTTGTTGGTGGTGGAGTGGTGATGGTGATGGGTGTAGGAGTAGCTAAAGTGAGGTGTATATCATCCCTTATAGGAGATGAGATGGTGAGTGGAGATGACTCGGATGAAGAACTCAAGTTGACAAAACAACAAGGTCTTACGCTAATCCTAGCGGTTTTCTTGCAAGGCTTGGTGGAAGGAGAGGTTTTTATCATTTTGACTTGAGTTTTTGCTAGTTGATGGTAAGAATGAAGAAGGTGTGAAGATGATCATGGTAAAACCTCTTAATTTATAAAGGTGAAAAATTATGGAGAAATGTGTTTGATTTGATGTTAAACCATAGAAGGGATGAGGTTCCTAATGATTTGAAAGTGGGTTAAATGCTAGTCATATCACCCAAGTCAAGCCATACAAGAGGGATGGAGTGAAGAGGAAAAGATTTGCAATAAATGTGTTCTAATGATTGTAAGATCCTAACAATCAGATTACCCACGGATTGCAAAGAACCAAATTTTTGGTTCATTCCTTTATGCAAAAGGGTTCCTTGGGTTGATTTTTCAAATTTTTTGAATTTTGGTGGGAAGTGGATTTCCTATATGCCTAAGTATGTTATACTAGTTCTAATATGGGTAAAAACTAGTCAAGATTAACTTACAAGCAATGTATGGTATTATGGAATGTCGAAATAACCGAAATTCACAAAGTTACCTAGAGGAACCACGGCACCAAAATTTTACACAGGCGGAACCCTTAAAAGGGTGCCGCCTGGTCCGCCTGTACAGGTACGGTGGTACCAATTCTCATAACAGACGAAACCAAAATATTGGTGCCGCCTGATCCGTGGACACCAGAAATCACCACATAACGTATTTTCAAGTGTCGGAGACATTTCCGAAACCTGAAATTTTGCTTAAAACATGTGACATTAATTATTTCTAGTTAGGAAAAGTAAATAACACATGCACAAACATAGTGGAGCATAGATTTTGACCAAGGGTGAATGATTTTCACATTGAAGTGAAAATGGGTAAAATTTGATAACATACTTGTGCTATCCCCCTACATGAAATAGTTAGCATACAACATTGTTTTGAGTTATATTATCATCCTACAAAATAAAAATAACCAAATTGTATCAAACATTCAAGATAATGTAGTGTTCCAAACACTCCTTAAACCGATTCTCACTTGTCCAACTTCTTGTAGATCTTGTTCATCATCCTACCAAGGCACTTGAACATCCCCTTGGTTTGCTTGAACTCCGCTGATTCATTCTCAATCTCGGGAAGAGATGCATAATACTCATGAGGTGGAAGGCGAGAGTTAGGAAGACCATCCTCGGAGCTATTTGATGATGATGATGATGGAGTTGGAGGTTTTGCTCTCTTGCCTTAGCAACTCGCTCGTCACTCAAGGGCACAAAAATGTGAGGGATGAGCTCATAGTGAAGGTGCATCCCTTTTGGGATTGGTGGAATTGGTGCATAAGCTCTATAGAGACGGGTGAGAAGCATCCCGTACGGAAGAGCAACCAATCCTTGAGTTGGAATGTCAATCATTCTCCTAGCGATGTAGTAGGCTAAATTGAATGGTTGACGGGTGGACAAGTTGTAGAGCATGTGGCAAAGGCAAGCATTGATGTGATCCCTATTCCCTATGGTGCTAATGACGTTGGCTCTAAGTAGTTCTTCCTACTTCTTAAATTCGGTCTTAAGTTCATTTAGCTCCATTCCATATGGATCTCGGTTCACTTCTTTTCCTTTTCGGGTGACTCGAGTTGTATCTCCCCTTGGGATAAATAGGCGCTCACGGATGACATCCTTATTTGCTAAAGGCGTTTGGTAGGGAAAAGAGCGGTCATTGATTGCATCAAGGATGGTGAGTGATCATTTATCCGAGTAGACACATGTCCCTCGGTTGGGAATTCCTAGCACTTGAGCAAAGTTGGTTAAGGAGATGGTGTAGTCGTTTTGATTGATCTTAAACCTAAGGCTAAATTCATCATCTTCATCAATGAAACCGGTGACACTAGCATAGAATTCTAACACAAACCTAGGACAAATAGGTTCATCGATGTCAAGGAGACAATCGAATTGAATAGCTGCTAGCTCTTCACGGAGATTGGTATTTTCGATAAAATATGAGTGAATGGTTCTACCCTCATTGAAAGTACCTTGTTTCTAGACTCTTAAAGATTTCGACTTGTTCCTTGGTGAGTCCCTTGGTTTTATGATGTTTGGGAATGTAGCTAAGGGTATCCTTGTGATCATAGAATCTTGCGACTACCATGGTTATTCCTAGGAGCAAGAAATAACATGTTAAAAATGAGAATAAACTTAACATTTTGGTTCTAGTGTGTGCCTATATGAAAACGATTTGGAGTTGCGGTTATCTCGACTCATTTTATGCACAAAAATTGTTTTAGTGGGGTGTTTGGCAAATACCATGAGATAACCCAAATGCTCCTAATTCAATGTGGCTCCATTTGAATATACCCGGGAATGCATATTAGTTATGCAATACCTTTAGTATTTGATCGCTCCCGAACCGTCAAGTTTTATCACACAAGTGGACCACTTGTGAATGGTCAACCGTAATAAACTTCAAACAGCTCAGAAACAATGCAATTAAGATCTAGAGGAGTTTAGTGTTTCCCCAGGTCGTTAAGTCCCAACGAGCTGTGCACTGAATAATCAAACGAATAGTGATCGGGAGAATTTGAACGGGAAATGGGTTATGATTATGAATAATTATACCTAAAGAGAAAGTTTATAAATTACAGGGGCTTAAATGCAAATTAAAGAAAATTAAAAAGATAAATTATATTAAATAAACGCTATCACTATTTTTAAAATCTGATGTTTTTGATTTTTCTTTTATAAATTTAAATTAAAAACTACGTAACGTACAAAAGAAAATATGAAATTGAAACAGTATTAATCCTAAAAATATAAAAATGACATTTTTACAAACTTAATGATAAGAGAAAATTTTGAGAAAAAGAAAATTATTTTTATTACTATTTATTTAATTATTATTAATTAAAAACTATTTTTACCTATTTAATAATACCCTCAAATACAAGAAAATATGAAATAAAGCTAGAAAAATGAAATTATGACTTAGAAAAATCTAAAATAACTAAAGAGAATTTTCAAAACTAATTTTGTATTTTTACGATTATTTTTCTATTTTCTATGAATTAAAAACTATTTAAAACTACTTAAATTGCTAAAAATTACAAATTTAACTAAGAAAAATCTGGAAAAATATTTTTTGACTTTTTATATTTATCTTAACCTAGGAAAAATGAAAACTTATTTTTTGAAACTTTTCTGATTTAATTGTATTAAAAGCTAATTAAAAATGCCTAAAAAATTGTTTTAAATGAAGAAAAATAGCAAACAGTGCTAGAAAAATATGAAAAATTCAGGAAAAGTCTAAATTAATATTCTGAATCGATAAAAAATATAAAAACAGTAGCTTATGTGTAGGATTATGAAACTGCAGTATAAGCACTTGAAATAAGCCAAAGGCTACAAATGAGCACCAAACTGATACGGAAGCTATAATATGTTAAAACTACTCAAAAGCAACTTATTACAACTATCCTAAACCTCTAAAATGCAAACTGCTATGATTTGATGTATTTGAAAATCAAGTGCTAAAACAGTTTTTCTCCTAACTTCTAGCTTAAGCACAAGCTCATTTAATAAGCCAATGTGAAAAATAAAACTGGAGACCTCAATTCCACCAAATTAACTACCTCTAAACCAAGTTTCAGATCCTAAGGATCTAAAACCAAACCTATGCAAGGGCTGCAAGGCAAGGTGCCTCTCACACTCGGTGTATGCAGTGTGCACAGGGCACTTTTGACCCACTAGACAAGCCAATTTGAAGCTTGTAAAAAATTACAAAAAATCTACAAAAATCATATTTCAATTCTTGACCAATTCAAGTTGTTAAGTCCAAAGTTTTAATGATATTGACCCAGAACTGAACATATGAAAATTACACAAAGTTTTGCCAAAACTGCATTTTTCAATTTTGACTATCTAAGCAGTTTTGATACTTTGACTTTTGTGAGATTTGAGCTTAATTTGTTAACTGATTATGATGAATTAAGTTAAAATGAAGCTATAATAAGCTACTAACCATTATCTAAACACAAAACAAACTTTTGATTTCACAAATTTCCAACAGTTAAGAAAATAGAACAGATTATTGAGGATTTTGACTTTAGAGAGTGCAGAGGCAATATGAAGACTAAAATGATTCAATGTGGTCCTATTTGAGACTGAGTAGACAAATTTTAAGCATAAACCAAAGCTCAAGCTCAATTATATTAACTGATCCAAACACAACTTTAGCTATTTGATTAACTGATGACTTTACCTAAATTACTATCCGCTTATTCTACTGCTTAAACTGAATAACTATGACCTAATAGCAGTTAAATGAGCAAGTATAAACTAAAACTTAACAACAAATCAAGACAGATATAAATGTGCAAACTCACTAGTGTCCACAGCCACTATGGCTTGCCAAGAATCAAAGAACCACTATTCTATTACTGTTTTAATCCCATATCTAACTAAGAATCAACCCATATCCAACTCTGCATCATCCCATATCCATTTCCAAGACTGCTTAACCAAAATCTCTTCATAGTTTGACTTTTGTTGACCAAACACCAAACTTGCTTAAAAATGACTTATAAGCTTACTCAAAGCTATGGACAGCTTGAATGAGCTTATTTGGGTTGTAATTAAGCTTATTGAAGCTTGATGATTAGCAGTTTTAAGACAGGCTTGATTTCAGAAAATGGAAAAACAGAAACTTTAACCAATCTTTGAATTGATACTGAAAATTAAATACAACTGATACAATAGCTTAAGTTTGATACAAGGAGGATTAAAAATACAATTTTAAGACTTAATTAAAACTCAAACATAAAAACGACATACATAGAAATTAAAAACTAAATACTACTCTTTTCTTCTCTCCTACTCTTCCTCTATTTATTCACCAAAAGTGTTCCCACGTGTCTTCTGAGCATTTCCCACCTCTATCCAGAACCATTGGATCACTTGGGCTCATATTGGCCGTTGATGAGTTTTTGGCGAGAAAACTCTTTTTTGCCAGTTGGTACTGATAACTTGGGATAGGGGAAGGATGCATTAAATGTGGCTTTGGGGGGTTGTGGTTGGAGGGGACAAAGCGTGGAGTAAGGTGAGCTAGAGGTTGAGTTGCAGAAAAAGTGGTGATGGAGAAGGTGGGTGGTTTGGAGTTAAAACGAGGGGCGAGGTGGGTTTGACCAAGATATTGACCGGGTATATTATTAGTGGACGGGGTCAAAACAGGGGGGTCAAAGGTGTTATGGCAGGGGGTCATGGTTCAAAAGGGGTTCAAGGGTTTGATATTAAATAAACAAGGACCATTTTTGCAATTCACCAAAACCAAGGACCAAAACTGCCAATTATGATTTTCCAGGGACCAATAATGTACATTCTGAAATTATAATCCAAGGGCTAAACTTGACAATCTCCAATATTCCAAGGACCAAACTTGTCAGTTTTGAAACTCAAAGGACTAAACTTATAATTTCTCAAAACTTTTGACATTTTTCACCAAAGGACTAATTATGGCAACTTATGATTTCAAAAGGACCTTTGGTGACTTTTCTTTTAAAATAAGTGCTCAGGGACTATTTTTGACAAGATTTGGAAGTCGGGGGGCTGAAACTGCCAATTATGCAAACTTAGCTCATTTTTCATCTGATTTTAAACTTTTGCATCAAACATATAAAATACAATTTTGAGATATTTTCAGTATTTTGATGCATTTCTGAGCGTTTTTAAGTGTTTTGCAGTTCAGATTTGACCAAAAATGATGAGTATTTACACACTCATCAATCCCCACACTAAACTATTGCTAGTCCCTAGCAATCTTTTGAGAAAACTTAATGGATTTGAATCTCTTTACCAAAAGCCATTACTTCCGGAGTAGCCAAATGTTTCAGTTCAAGTAAGAACCTTGGTACACCGATAACCAAATGATTTTGAGCAAACCACCAGCTTTCAACGGATTTGATTTGTCTTTACCGAAGCCGCTTGCTACGGACTAGCCAACTCTTAGATAAAATATCTTTGGTGAGCTGATTACCAATTATGGTTTTCCAACAGCCTTTACCACAAGCCATAAACTTGCGGGCTAGCCAACTCTTCACTAATTAAAGATATGGTGAGATGAACACCATACAATTTTGGGCAAATTGCAAGCCGTCAACGGATTTGAGAAATCTTTACCAAGAGCCGTTTGCTCCTGGATTAGCCAATCCTTTTGGTTATTAGACATGGCGGTGATAACGTAAGTGAGTAAGTGCAAAACACTTACTCCAAAAAAAAAAAAAATTTGGCCAAAAATGGGGGAATTGGGTGGTATAATTACATGATAAAATTTGTATAAAATTTGTGAGAATTCCCCCCCCCCCCATACTAGAATTGAATATTGCCCTCAATATTCAAAGTACCGGCGGTTATGCCGAAACATAGAACGTAAAGGGAAATACTAAGGCCATTATTTAGCAAGAAGATTTTTTTGAAACTTTATATACAACAGCGGGGGGCAACTCCCTCACACTAGGGTGGTACACACGGGTGAAAACCCATGTGGCATGCTACTGTTTTTGATTTCCGAGTCGCTAGCTTGACTCGATCCCCGCATTCATTGGTTCATGGGGAAAGTTTGTAGATCCGGGACAACCACAGGAGGAATGTCCTCTCCAAAATAATGCTTTAATCGATGACCATTCACTTTAAAGTTTGGACCATCGGTTTGAGATAACTCAATGGTTCCATAAGGAAATACTTTAGTGATGGTGAATGGTCCAGACCAGCGGGATTTTAGTTTTCCCGAGAAAATCTTCAATCTTGAGTTGAAAAGACGGACTCGATCACCGACGTTGAAAACGCGGTTCTTGATTTTGGAGTCATGAATCTTCTTTGTCTTTTCTTTGTAGATCAAAGAGTTCTCGTATGCATGATCACGGAGTTCATTTAATTCATTCATTTGAACTTTCCGGTGATCACCAGCTGTCTGAATATCGAAGTTGGCATGTTTCAAGGCCCAGTATGCCTTGTGCTCAAGCTCAAGCGGTAGATGACACGCCTTCCCGTACACTAGCTTGTATGGAGTACACCCGATGGGTGTTTTATAAGCTGTCACGGAAGGCCCAGTGCGTCATCTAGCTTATCGACCAGGAGGCACGGTTTTACCGCTGTCCTTTCCAATTCTTTTAATCCCTCGGTTGGAAACTTCCACTTGCCCACTTGTTTGGGGTGGTACGCAGTAGAGAGACGGTGTGTTACACCATACTTTTGCATGACTCTATCAAACTGGTCATTGCAGAAATGCGTACCACGATCACCGATTATAGCTCGTGGAGTTCCAAACCTAG
Organism: Chrysanthemum makinoi; assembly: GCA_910596185.1. Lineage (NCBI taxonomy): Eukaryota > Viridiplantae > Streptophyta > Magnoliopsida > Asterales > Asteraceae > Chrysanthemum > Chrysanthemum makinoi. The sequence goes on from OU343218.1 coordinate 255,337,571, forward strand.
CCAAAAGAGATTTTAAGAATTTCACAACAACTCGGGCATCGTTGGTAGGCAAAGCCTTAGCTTCAACCCATTTTGACAAATAGTCAATGGCCACGAGTATGTATTTGTTTCCTCGAGATGAAGGAAATGGCCCCATAAATTCAATGCCCGGATGTCAAAAATCTCACACACTTGAATGGCGTTTCGCGGCATTTCATTTCTTTGTGAGATATTCCCGTGACGTTGACAAGCGTCACAGGTTTTGACAAATTCGTGGGCATCCTTGTAAATCGTGGGCCAATAAAATCCGGTATCAAACACCTTTTTGGCGCAGTAGTTGGGACTATGATGTCCCCAGTAGGTCCGAATGGCAAGCCTTGAGAATGTCATGGCTTCCGACCATACACACATCGCTGATGACTTGATCCGCGCAAATTTTAAATAAGTAGGGTCGTCCCGAAGTAATGTTTTACATCTTTAAAGAATTTGTTTTTCTGTGGGGACGACATCCCTTTCACCACAAAGTTACCCGCATGGTAATTTGCAAAGTCAGCAAACCATGGGGTAGAAGAGTCTCCACGAAAAGAAACCACATTGAGTGTTTCAAGAGGAAATGTTTCATTTATTTCCTTTTTCTCGAACACATCCTGGTGAGGGTTTTCTAGACGGGATAGATGATCGGCAGCCTGGTTCTCGGCTCCTTTTTATCACGTATAATGATATCAAATTCTTGTAGGAGGAGAACCCAACGGAGCAATCTCGGCTTTGCATCTTGTTTTGCAAAGAGATATTTGAGAGCCGAGTGATCCGTATACACCACGCATTTGGTCAAGATTAGGTATGGCCGAAACTTTTCAAACGCATACACCACAGCTAATAATTCTTTTTCCGTAGTGGTGTAATGGGTTTGAGCTTCAATCATAGTCTTACTCGCGTAGTGGATAGGCTGAAAATGCTTGGTTTTTCGTTGCCCCAGGACCGCACCGATAGCAAAATCACTTGCATCGCACATGAGTTCAAAGGGTAAATCCCAGTCGGGAGCAACTAGAATGGGTGCTTCCGTAAGCTTTTTCTTTAATGTTTCAAAAGCTTCGATGCACTCAGGTGAGAAGATAAAAGGAGCATCTTTTCAAGAAGATGGGTCATAGGCCGGGCGATTTTAGAAAAATCTTGTATGAATCTACGATAAAACCCGGCATGACCTAGAAAACTCCTAATACCTTTGACGGTAGTAGGATGAGGCAATTTAGCAATAACATCAAATTTTGCTCTATCTACCTCAATCCGTTTTTGGAAATCTTATGGCCAAGGACTATGCCTTCTTTGACCATAAAGTGGCTCTTCTCCCAATTTAGACAAAGATTGGTGTCTTTACACCGTTTTAGCATTTTTTCTAAATGGGAGAGACATGTGTGAAATGAGTCCCCAATGACCGAAAATTCATCCATAAACACCTCCATTGTTTCCCCGGTCATTTCGTGGAAAATTGCCATCATACATCGTTGGAATGTGCCAGGAGCGTTACATAGGCCAAAAGGCATACGCCTGTAGGCAAAAGTTCCGTATGGGCAGGTGAATGTGGTCTTTTCTTGATCCAGCGGATCAATGGGGATCTGAAAATAACCCGAGAAACCATCTAGGAAATAATAGTATTCGTTCCCTGCTAATCTCTCAAGCATTTGGTCCATGAAGGGTAGAGGAAAATGGTCTTTACGGGTGGCTTCGTTTAACTTGCGATAGTCAATACACACACGCCATCCCATAACCAATCAAGTTGGAATTAACTCGTTTTCTTCATTAGTGACAACAGTTATGCCACCCTTTTTTGGAACACAGTGGATCGGATGACCCAAGGACTATCAGAGATCGGGTAGATTAAACCGGCATCAAGAAGTTTGAGAACCTCTTGTTTGATAACCTCGTGAATCTTAGGATTAACCCTTCTCTGGTGTTGGACTGATGGCTTGAAGTCATCCTCCATCAAGATTTTGTGAGTACAAAACTCATGGTTGATACCCTTAATGTCGGAGAGTTTCCAAGCAATTGCTTGCTTGTGTGTCTTCAAGACCTATATGAGAGCAGTCTTCTCCTCCTCAGTTAAGTCTTTAGCAATTATGACGGGTAATTTATCATCACCCTCCAGGAATGCATACTCGAGATGAGGAGGTAGGTCCTTAAGTTCAACCTCTGGAAATTCTTCAGTAGATGTTTGTACTGATTTGATTTCCTCAATTGTGATCTCTTTCGGAGGGAGTGAAGGTAATGGATCTTCATTTAACAATTGCTCGAGATAAAGAATATCTCCCTCCGAATCATAAACACCATCAATTCCAGGTGGAATTGATTCATCACTGGCAAGAAACTCATCGATCTCTTCTAGAAAGAAGTCACCTCCCTCAAACGGAGTGAGAGAGGGGGAAGAGTCGGCAATGATTGGTTTAGAAGATGTGGTGGAATCCCCACTCACAGAATTATGAAGATAACCAAGAAACTCTTGAGAGTACTCCTCTGAAGCAATATCAATTAAATCGACTCGATTAACTGATTCAGTATCATAATTTGAGGAGTACCTCGAAGTTTGATCAAGGTTAAAGGTAACAGCTTCATTACCCACACGTAACGTGATTTCTTGCTCAAATACATCAATAAGAGCACGGCCCGTTCTCAAGAATCCTCGTCCAACAATGAGGGGAACCCGATGATCGGCATCGAAATCAACAACCACAAAGTCAGGTGGAAAATGGAACTTTCCTACTTTCACGAATACATCCTCGGCGATGCCAAGAGGACGCGATATAGAACGATCTGCAAGCTCAAGAGTCATGCCGGTAGGAATAAGTTCTGGAAGAGAAAGTTTCTTCCATACTGAATAAGGCATCAGATTGATGCTTGCACCAAGATCGGCAAGGGCAAAGCATTCAATCATCCCTGGAAAAACACAAGGGAGAAGAAATTTTTCAGGATCTCCTAGCTTCTCGGGAAGCTTCTTTAACAGTACTGCTGAGCAATTCTCGTTCAAAGGAGTTTTAGCCATTTCAAACAGCTTTTCCTTGTTGCTTAACATGTGTTTGAGAGTTGATGCAAACTTGGGCATCAGCATGATGGCATCCGCAAAGCTTATGTCAAAATGTAGCTCTTGGAAAATTTGAAAAAATTTTTCCATTTGATGACTGGCTTTTTCGCGGAGCTTTTGCTCATTTAAACGTGAGGGGTAAGGAATAGAAGTTTTGGATTTGGGGTTGTCAACTGGAGGTTCAAAAATAACTCCAGGTTTGGTTTTGGGTTTCGGGACAACTTGAGGATGGACATGTGCTGTACTTTGTGAGCTAGTAGGTTGCACTTGGTCCTTTGTCGCCTCAGGTTCACTTTCCACTACCTTCGGGAGAGAAGAAGAAGAGGTAGTAGGAATAGCGGGTCCATCATATGAAGCACCACTTCTGGTTGTGATCGCCTTTGCATCGCCCCTCGGATTAGCGATCGTGTTGCTAGGTAAAGTACCTGAGCCCGAGGGTCGATCATTTAATGACTTCTTAATGTCAAATCGCTAACCAACAACCTGTTCATTTCCTCTTGGGATTTCATGAATTGCTTCAACAACTCATCAGAAGATGGTCCAGTTGGAACAATGGCTTGATTTTGTGTAGGAAAATTCTGGCCTCTATTGTTTGGATTAGGGCCTTGATTTTGGAAATTTCCTTGATTATTGCCATGAAAATACCCTGGGTTGAAATTTCCCTGACCTTGGTTTCTATTGAAATTTTCTTGGTTTTGGAAATTTTGACTTTGATTTTGAAAACCGTTATTTTGACTAAAATTACCTTGGTTTTGAAAACCTTGGTTTATTCTATTCTGATTTTGATTACGGTTTTGGTTTTGGTTGAAACCGGGTGGTCCAGGGTAGTGGTTAGGACGGTGGTTCGGGTCCATAGGAGCACGGTATTGGTTGCCTCCTGGATTAGAAATCCCGCCCACAGCGTTTGCTTAATAAGGGTTACCCTCGGTGGCCATACAGTTGTAGTAGGCATGGGGGCCACCGCAAGTAACACAGACTTCCACTTTCTTAACTTCAGCAGGAGGTGAAGTTTGTGTAAAAGAAACTTTCTTTGGTTGGAGAGAACCAAAGCTTGAATTGCTTCCGTGAGTTTGTCAATCTTAGCATCGGTGCTAGATTGACTCACGGGTGATGAAGAAGAAGGACCAACACTGACTTGGGAAACAACCGGTTTGCTTCGTGCAGTGCGGACTTTAGATTTGTTTTCAATGATCGCTAAAGCTTCTTTTACAGTTTTGCTCAAGAAATTTCCTCCAGCGGAGGAATTGAGAGAATCTTGATCAGATTGACTCACTCCATTATAGAAAGTATCGAGTTGCATCAACTCGGAGAAACCGTGGTGAGGACATTTGCGGAGCAATTCCTTAAAACGATCCCACGATTCACTGAAGGATTCATCAAACTTTTGTGTGAATTTGATGATTTCGTTTTTAAGCCTCGTGGTTTTGGAAGGTGGATAGAACTCATTCACAAATTTCTTCACCAGATCTTCCCAAGTTTCAATTGATTTAGGGGGTTGTTTTTCAAGCCAAATCCGGGCTTGACCCTCTAGGGAAAATGGGAAGAGAAGAAGTTTAACAGCAACGGTAGGGACATTCTTGTATTTGATGGTAGATGCAATCTTGTTAAACCATCGAATATGAGCATGAGGATCATCCCTCTCAAAACCATAGAATTGACTTGAGGTTACAAGATTTAGTAACCCGGTTTTGAGTTCAAAATTTTCAGCCACAATGGCTGGGATAACAATAGCATCTCCATACCCGTCGATGGGTGCCTGGAGAAGCTCACACATAGGATGTTCTTCCGCCATGATAACGGAAGTAGTGTGAGCAGTCCGGATCGTGATCCGACCGATGGTAAGCGAACGTCTACGGACACGCCTTCTTGGAATCTTGACAAGCTCACGAAATGGGCTCACAGACCTAGAAGAGCGAGTGCGCATACACTAGAGTTAACTCTAAGAAATCTCAGAGTTAAGGAAGGGAATTATGAAAATGGGGTAAGAAGAATCTTTTTGGGTTTTATGGTTTTGAAAAGTAGATATAACAACAAATCCAATTAAAACGATATCGAGGCAAAACGACAGTGAACTTAAACCAATAATCACAAGATGAATGGCTTCTTTGAAAAAGGTACACCACTCACAAGGACACAAAGGCAAGTTTTAATCTTTGGTTCGGGAACTTATTATGGTCGTACCCCCAGTTAGGAGATAAGCTGTAATTATGCTAAACTGTATATAAAGCCAATAAAGAAGAAAAAAAAAACAAAAAGGCCTTTAAGCAATAAATGGTGTAATATACAACACAATAAAAAGAGTAGCACAGTTGGTTGATGGTGTTGGGTCTCAGGTGGTTCTGCAAGAATCGGGCGTGAGGTCGTGGGTTCAAATCCCACTGCCCACTTTTTTTTTTCACTTATTCTTTTCTTTAAAAAAAAAAAAACTAAACAGCAGAACTTAACAAAAAAAAAAACGAACAGCAAGGCCTAAAAACAGGTCACTTATCAGCAAGGCCAACAAAAGGGGGGCTGTTTGGTTTAAGTAACATAAGCTAAAATAAAGACTTAAGGGGCTGTTTGGAACAGTCACAAAACAAACACCATAAGCTGCTGTTTGGGACAGTCACAAAACAAACACACCTTTGGACAGTTTGCAAACAAAAAGCACTAAGATAAGCAGTAAAAAAAAACACGGTGACAATGCAAGCTTTACAAAACTCAAATAAGCTAATTGTGAAATGAAGTAAGCTAAAAAAAGGGAATAAGCAATTAAGGGGATTAAGCTTAACTAAGGGGAATCCTACTATAAGGCACAAAGAAGCAAGGGGAACTACAAGTAAGCACTAAATAAGCAATAACAATGATCTAATCTAATCTACTTACACTATTGAACACTGATAAGCCCAAATAAGCCTAATAAAACACTTAATAAGCACTAAAAAAAAGAAAACAAAGTGGTCAGCTGTTGTAGTTGCAGCAGAATAGGCCAAAGGGTTACCTTTTGAACTTATTCTGAATAAGCTACAGGGTGAACAAGCCCTTGAGCTTCTGGGAACCTGAAGCTCGCCCAGCCAACTATCATTTGCCCCTATGTATGGTTCATAAGAAGCGGATTACAGCTTATAAATAAGCTGAAAAATAATCTTGGAATTGGACTGAACAACCTGCACAGAACAGAAAAATGGCCGACCCACCCACTTTAACCCATAGGCAGACCTCTTAAAACATTTTTTTGATTTTTTTTTTCTTTTGACCCAAGTTAGATAAGCTATTGAACTTGTTATTTTTATTTTTTGCAAATTTTTATCTCCAAAGAAACTTAACCAAATTTCTAATGAAAACTTTACCATACCTCATTATTTTGAAACCAAAGAAAATTCTAAACTTCGTGTAAACTGTTAAAAACTTTTCCCATTGTTAACACTGACTCAAATGCTACTGCTAAACTGATTTTAGAACCCAAAATGGGTCTGGCGATGAAGTTAAAAAAAAACAATTACGGGTATGAAACTTGAAAACACAGCTTTGTAAACTCGAACAAAAGCTTCACAAGAACTTAACCAAACTTATAACACTCTTTAACGACGATGTATTCAAAGTAAATGATGGCAGATTCAAGGTACATGGACAAAAATTAAAGTTGCAGATGAAATAAAAACTGAAAATTGCATTAATTATAAATTAAAGATTACATGTAAATAAGAGTGATAATGAAAGTTAAATCATGAGCTAGAATACTAATTCTAGACTGAAACTAAAAAAACTAAATTACTAACTAACTACTACTACTCCTAATGGCTACAATGAGCTTCCTCTTTTATACTCCAAAGCTAAAACGGGTCTTCACTTCTTTCTTCTGTCTGAGAGTGATGGGTTGGTGGTGTTGCAGGTTGATTTGCAGAGAGAGTTGGTAATGGTGGAGGTGGTATTTGGAGGGAAAAACAAGTGGGGGAGCGGTTTTATTATAAACCGTGGGTAGTGGGTTTGGTTTTTTTGGATATTGGGCCAAGGTTTGTGTTTGTTAATAATACAAGGGTCCGTTTGTTTAAGCTTATTAACACAAGGACCCATTCTTGCAATTCATCCAAACTTGAGGGACCGAAATTGTAGTTTTCCAAAATTAATCATAAGGACTATATTTGACAAGCTTTATTAACCAAGGACCATAAATAATATTTTCCATTTTTGAAAATCCCGGGGACTTGTTTTGCCATTTTTTTGAAAGTTGGGGGACTGAAACTGCCAATTATGCAAATTTAGCTCATTTTTCATCTGATTTTAAACATTTTGCATCTGAAACATATAAAATGCAATTTTGAGATATTTTCAGTATTTTGATGCATTTCTGAGCATTTTTAAGTGTTTTGCAGTTCAGATTTGACCCAAAAATGATGAGTATTTACACACTCATCAATCCCCCACACTAAACTATTGCTAGTCCCTAGCAATCTTTTGAGAAAAACTTAATGGATTTGAATATCTTTACCAAAAGCCATTACTTCTGGAGTAGCCAAATGTTTCAGTTCAAGTAAGAACCTTGGTACACTGATAACCAAGTGATTTTGAGCAAACCACCAGCTTTCAACGGATTTGATTTGTCTTTACCAGAAGCCGTTTGCTTCTGGACTAGCCAACTCTTAGATAATATATACTATCTTTGGTGAGCTGATTACCAATTATGTTTTTTCCACTGCCTTTACCACAAGCCATAAACTTGCGGGCTAGCCAACTCTTCACTAATTAAAGATATGGTGAGCTGAACACCATACAATTTTGGGCAAATTGCAAGCCGTCAACGGATTTGAGATATCTTTACCAAGAGCCGTTTGCTCCTGGATTAGCCAATCCTTTTGTTTATTAGACATGGCGGACTGATAACCGTAAGCTGAGTAAGTGCAAAACTCTTACTCCAAAAAACAATTTTGGCCAAAAACGGGGGAATTGGGTGCTATAATTACATGATAAAATTCGTGAGAATTCCCCCCACACTAGAAATGAATATTGCCCTCAATATTCAAAGTACCGGCGGTTATGCCGAAACTGAGAACGTAAAAGGGAAATACTACGGCCATTATTTGATTTTTTTTTTTTTTTTTTTTTTTTTTTACTTTATATACAACAGCGGGGGGCAACTCCCCCACACTATGGTGGTACACACGGGTGAAAACCCATGTTTAACTACCGTTTTTGATTACCGAGTCGCTAGCTTGACTCAACCCCGAATTCATTGGTTCCTGGGGAAGCAAAGTGGAAGAAACAATCTCCATCGGACTTTCATTCAAGATGTTTGGACAAACATTTGAAGCACGTGAAAGTTCCACACCGATGAGATATATTCCCGGCTCAAGATAATGGTACATGGAAATGCCGGGGTCAAAGATAATGTCTTCATTTCCGAAGGAGTGAAGAACAGGAGAAGTGACAGAATATATGAAGAAAAGAAATAAAATCATGATAAAAATCATGACTAACTCTTCATCCTCAATGGGAGAATTCATAGTTTCATGAATTTCATCAGTTAAGCTCGCTTGATCAAGACATATTATGGGTGTGTCTAGATCAAAGTAGAAATTATCATACTCCGGCGGAGATATGATATGAGTGAGTTCATCTGAGAACTCCTTGAAGGTGAATGAATCATATTCAGAATTGATATGAGTGGGTTCACTAGTGAACTCCTCCAATGTAAATGATTCATAATTGGGGAGAGAATTATGAGAATGAAAAGTGGTACTGCCACTAATCTTCTCTCCCATATTATCAAAACAGAAGGCTTTCATTTCCGGAATAGAGTCATCGGAAAGAATGTCACGATCCTTAATGGGGATAGGAGATGAAATAGGTTTTTCATTAAAAGCCTCGATTCTAGAAATGAGAAGATTAACATTCAATAATGTTGCACGAAGTTCTTCGTCTTTGATTTCAGTGTTAGTAACTTCATCATTCTCTTCTTCTAAGCTAACAAGCTCAGAAGGTAAATCTTCCACATAAACGATGTCTCCACAAGACAACGAATCATCATCATCAGAATCGGAGAACATCTCAACATGATCTTTTGGGAAGACAAGAGGGGTAGGGATATCACACAGATGCTCGAGAATTCCCTGTGACTCTCTTGGGATTGGGACAAGGTTCTCAACACTAGACTTTATGAATTCGTCCGATTCCTTTTCAGGAACAGTGTCAAGATGCTCGTCCCCCATGCTCAGAGAGTGAGTGTGAACCTCGGGTGTGATAGCAGTTGTTTGAGAATGAATCTCAACTGCTGGGATATCATCTGATGAACTTGATGAATCTTTATAGAATTGAAGGATATCAAGTGTATCCTCATCATCACTGTCATCAGGAATAAAACGAAATTGAGAGCTAGATCTGGCTGCTTTTTCTTTTGCAATTGATTCCCTAATAGATTTTTCAAACGCAATTTGGGAATTTATTTTAGTAGCCTGCTCTTCAGCTAACAATTCTTCCATGGATTTTTGATTTGGATTATCTTGGGAATGTTTACATTCCTTCAAATCTTTCACTAAATCCAAAAGATCAAGGAGAAGATTTTGAGGAAGTGGTTCAGGCTGAGGTGGTGCCTGATTCATTTGGTACTGTAGAGGTTGGTTATGAAACGAAGAGTCGTAATTGTTACAAGGAAATGGATTCATTGTTTGACAATCAGAGCTACAGTGTGGACCTCCACAATACTCACAACAGTAAAACTGATGTGGCTGTGAGTTATATGCGTGGTAGTCATAATTGTTATCAGGAAACTGGAGTGTGAACCACCACAGTACTCACAACAATAAAACTGCTGAGTCTTACAGTGTGGTAGCTGATGGAATAAATCAGTTGTGTTATGGTAGGAATAGGGATCCTGGTTATAGACAGACCCGTTTCCTGATTCCACCATGCTACAACTGGGGCAATTGCCACCATTATAAGGACCACCACACCATTGACAACCAAGAGGGTGAGGATAAGACATAGAAAGAATCAAATGTTTTCAGAGGGGTAGGGATGAAGAATCAAAGATGTGAGAGGGTAAAGATGGATATTTTTGGATTTTTGGATAAACATTTTGTAAAAATAAGAAAGAAAATCTTTTTGGGTTTTTGATTTTATATATATGTAGAAACAAAAGAAAAATATTTTTGTGTTTTATACGTTTTAAGATGTTTTTGGGTTTTTGGATTTTTTTATAAGAAAATATATATATAGATATAGATGGATGGTATGAACAAAGAGTGAATATTCAAATCACTAATCTGCTAAGCGTAAGATAATTAGCACAGCTCCCTGGCAGCGGCGCCAAAATTTGATCCGCTCTCAGACGGTCAAGTTTTGTCACACAAGCTGACCACTTGTGAATGGTCAACCGTAACAAACTTCAAACAGTCTGGAACCAAATGCAATGAAGATCAGGAGAGTATAGTGTTTCCCCAGGTCGTTATGTCCCAACGAGCTGTGCGAGAATAATCAAACGAATAGTGATCGAGAGAATTTGAACGGAAAAGGATTGTGATTGATTATACCTAAAGAAAAAGTATACAAATTACAGGGGCTTAAATGCAAATTAAAAAGATAAATTATATTAAATAAACGCTATCACTATTTTTAAAATGATGTTTTTGATTTTTTTTTATTTTATAAAACTTAAATTAAAAACTACGTGACGTACAAAAGAAAATGTGAACTGAAACAATATTAATCCTAAAAATATGAAAATGATATTTTTACAAACCTAATGGTAAGGGAAAATTTTTAGAAAAAGAAAATTATTTTTAAAACTATTTATCTAATTATTATTAATTAAAAACTATTTTTACTTGTTTAATAATACCCTAAAATACAAGAAAATATGAAATAAAGCTAGAAAAATGAAATTATGACTTAGAAAAATCTAAAGAGAATTTTCAAAACTAATTTTGTATTTTTCTGATTAATTTTCTATTTTCTATGAATTAAAAACTATATATGTAAAAATAAATTAAAAAAAAAATACTAAAACTTAATGAAAAATTACGAAACTTTTTCTAAAAATACTTTATTAAAATCTTAAGCATAGAGAAAATACTAAATCTGAAAAATAAGCCGGAGATAAGCTGTAATTATGCTAAACTGTATATAAAGCCAATAAAGAAGAAAAAAAAAACAAAAGCCTTTAAGCAATAAATGGTGTAATATACAACACAATAAAAAGAGTAGCACAGTTGGTTGATGGTGTTGGGTCTGTGTGGTTCTGCAACTGGGCGTGAGGTCGTGGGTTCAAATCCCACTGCCCACTTTTTTTTTTCACTTATTCTTTTCTTTTAAAAAAAAAACTGAACAGCAGAACTTAACAAAAAAAACGAACAGCAAGGCCTAAAAACAGGTCACTTATCAGCAAGGCCAACAAAAGGGGGGCTGTTTGGTTGCTGCTACAAAGGGGGCTGTTTGGTTTAAGTAACATAAGCTAAAATAAAGACTTAAGGGGCTGTTTGGAACAGTCACAAAACAAACACCATAAGCTGCTGTTTGGGACAGTCACAAAACAAACACACCTTTGGACAGTTTGCAAACAAAAAGCACTAAGATAAGCAGTAAAAAAAACACGGTGACAATGCAAGCTTTACAAAACTCAAATAAGCTAATTGTGAAATGAAGTAAGCTAAAAAAAGGGAATAAGCAATTAAGGGGATTAAGCTTAACTAAGGGGAATCCTACTATAAGGCACAAAGAAGCAAGGGGAACTACAAGTAAGCACTAAATAAGCAATAACAATGATCTAATCTAATCTACTTACACTATTGAACACTGATAAGCCCAAATAAGCCTAATAAAACACTTAATAAGCACTAAAAAAAAGAAAACAAAGTGGTCAGCTGTTGTAGTTGCAGAAGAATAGGCCAAAGGGTTACCTTTTGAGCTTATTCTGAATAAGCTACAGGGTGAACAAGCCCTTGAGCTGGGAACAAGCTCGCCCAGCCAACTATCATTTGCCCCTATGTATGGTTCATGAGAAGCGGATTACAGCTTATAAATAAGCTGAAAAATAATCTTGGAATTGGATGAACAACCACGGAACGAAAAATGGCCGACCCACCCACTTTAACCCATAGGCAGACCTCTTAAAACATTTTTTTGATTTTTTTTTTCTTTTGACCCAAGTTAGATAAGCTATTGAACTTGTTATTTTTATTTTTTGCAAATTTTTATCTCCAAAGAAACTTAACCAAATTTCTAATGAAAACTTTACCATACCTCATTATTTCGAAACCAAAGAAAATTCTAAACTTCGTGTAAACTGTTAAAAACTTTTCCCATTGTTAACACTGACTCAAATGCTACTGCTAAACTGATTTTAGAACCCAAAATGGGTCTGGCGATGAAGTTAAAAAAAAACAATTACGGGTATGAAACTTGAAAACACAGCTTTGTAAACTCGAACAAAAGCTTCACAAGAACTTAACCAAACTTATAACACTCTTTAACGACGATGTATTCAAAGTAAATGATGGCAGATTCAAGGTACATGGACAGAAATTAAAGTTGCAGATGAAATAAAACTAAAATTGCATTAATTATAAATTAAAGATTACATGTAAATAAGAGTGATAATGAAAGTTAAATCATGAGCTAGAATACTAATTCTAGACTGAAACTAAAAAACTAAATTACTAACTAACTACTACTACTCTTAATGGCTACAATGAGCTTCCTCTTTATACCCAAAGCTAAAACGGGTCTTCACTTCTTTCTTCTGTCTGAGAGTGATGGGTTGGTGGTGTTGAGGTTGTTGCGAGAGTAATGGTGGGGTGGTATTTGGAGGGAAAAACAAGTGGGGAGCGGTTTTATTATAAACCGTGGGTAGTGGGTTTTTTTTGGATATTGGGCCAAGGTTTGTGTTTGTTAATAATACAAGGGTCCGTTTGTTTAAGCTTATTAACACAAGGACCCATTCTTGCAATTCATCCAAACTTGAGGGACCAGTTCTTCAAAATTAATCATAAGGACTATATTTGACAAGCTTTATTAACCAAGGACCATAAATAATTTTTTCCATTTTTGAAAAACCCATTGATTTGGCGCAAACTTATAAACTCTTTACGACGATGTATTCAAATTTAGCTCATTTTTGCATCACGCATTAATTTTAAAATTACATTTTGAAACATCCAAATAAACGGTCTTCATGCAGTGTTGCATTTTGATGGTGGAGGTGGTATTTGGAGGGAAAAACAAGTGGGGGAGCAAGTAGTGGGTTTGGTTTTTTTTTTGATGCTTATTAATTCTTGCATTCATTTAATTGTGTTAAGGACTATATTTGACAAGCTTTATAACCAGATGAAAATCCCGGGGACCCAACTGCCAATTATGCAAATTTAGTGATTTTAAACATTTTGCATCTGAAACATGCTGAGAATTTTGATGCATTTCTGAGCATTTTAAGTGAGTTCGGGTATTACACACTCATCAGTGAATTTGAATAATCGGAAATGGGTTATGATTATGAATAATTATACCTAAAGAGAAAGTTTATAAATTACCGGGGCTTAAATGCAAATTAAAGAAAATTAAAAAGATAAATTATATTAAATAAAAGCTATCATTATTTTTAAAATCTGATGTTTTTGATTTTTCTTTTATAAATTTAAATTAAAAACTACGTAACGTACAAAAGAAAATGTGAAAATGAAACAGTATTAATCCTAAAAATATAAAAATGACATTTTTACAAACTTAATGATAAGAGAAAATTTTGAGAAAAAGAAAATTATTTTTATTACTATTTATTTAATTATTATTAATTAAAAACTATTTTTACCTATTTAATAATACCCTAAAATACAAGAAAATATGAAATAAAGCTAGAAAAATGAAATTATGACTTGGAAAAATCTAAAATAACTAAAGAGAATTTTCAAAACTAATTTTGTATTTTTCTGATTATTTTTCTATTTTCTATGAATAAAAAAAACTATTTAAAACTACTTAAATTGCTAAAAATTACAAATTTAACTAAGAAAAATCTGGAAAAATATTTTTTGACTTTTTATATTTATCTTAACCTAGGAAAAATGAAAACTTATTTTTTTGAAACTTTTCTGATTTAATTGTATTAAAAGCTAATTAAAAATGCCTAAAAAACTGTTTTAAATGAAGAAAAATAGCAAACAGTGCTAGAAAAATATGAAAAATTCAGGAAAAGTCTAAATTAATATTCTGAATCTATAAAAAATATAAAAACAGTAGCTTATGTGTAGGATTATGAAACTGCAGTGACAAGTGCTTATAAATAAGCACTTGAAATAAGCCAAAGGCTACAAATGAGCACCAAACTGATACCGAAGCTATAATATGTTAAAACTACTCAAAAGCAACTTATTACAACTATCCTAAACCTCTAAAATGCAAACTGCTATGATTTGATGTATTTGAAAATCAAGTGCTAAAACAGTTTTTCTCCTAACTTCTAGCTTAAGCACAAGCTCATTTAATAAGCCAATGTGAAAAATAAAACTGGAGACCTCAAGTCCACCAGCTTAACTACCTCTAAACCAAGTTTCAGACCCTAAGGATCTAAAACCAAACCTATGCAAGGGCTACAAGGTGCCTGTCTCACACTCAGTGTATGCAGTGTGCACAGGGCACTTTTGACCCACTAGACAAGCCAATTTGAAGCTTGTAAAAAATTACAAAAAATCTACAAAAATCATATTTCAATTCTTGACCAATTCAAGTTGTTAAGTCCAAAGTTTTAATGATATTGACCCAGAACTGAACATATGAAAATTACACAAAGTTTTGCCAAAACTGCATTTTTCAATTTTGACTATCTAAGCAGTTTTGATACTTTGACTTTTGTGAGATTTGAGCTTAATTTGTTAACTGATTATGATGAATTAAGTTAAAATGAAGCTATAATAAGCTACTAACCTGTTATCTAAACACAAAACAAACTTTTGATTTCACAAATTTCCAACAGTTAAGAAAATAGAACAGATTATTGAGGATTTTGACTTTAGAGAGTGCAGAGGCAATATGAAGACTAAAATGATTCAATGTGGTCCTATTTGAGACTGAGTAGACAAATTTTAAGCATAAACCAAAGCTCAAGCTCAATTATATTAACTGATCCAAACACAACTTTAGCTATTTGATTAACTGATGACTTTACCTAAATTACTATCTGGCTTATTCTACTGCTGAAACTGAATAACTATGACCTAATAGCAGTTAAATGAGCAAGTATAAACTAAAACTTAACAACAAATCAAGACAGATATAAATGTGCAAACTCACTAGTGTCCACAGCCACTATGGCTTGCCAAGAATCAAAGAACCACTATTCTATTACTGTTTTAATCCCATATCTAACTAAGAATCAACCCATATCCAACTCTGCATCATCCCATATCCATTTCCAAGACTGCTTAACCAAAATCTCTTCACAGTTTGACTTTTGTTGACCAAACACCAAACTTGCTTAAAAATGACTTATAAGCTTACTCAAAGCTATGGACAGCTTGAATGAGCTTATTTGGGTTGTAATTAAGCTTATTGAAGCTTGATGATTAGCAGTTTTAAGACAGGCTTGATTTCAGAAAATGGAAAAACGGAAACTTTAACCAATCTTTGAATTGATACTGAAAATTAAATACAACTGATACAATAGCTTAAGTTTGATACAAGGAGGATTAAAAATACAATTTTAAGACTTAATTAAAACTCAAACATAAAAACGACATACATAGAAATTAAAAACTAAAGACTACTCTTTTCTTCTCTCCTACTCTTCCTCTATTTATTCACCAAAAGTGTTCCCACGTGTCTTCTGAGCATTTCCCACCTCTATCCAGAACCATTGGATCACTTGGGCTCATATTGGCCGTTGATGAGTTTTTGGCGGGAAAACTCTTTTTTTGCCAGTTGGTACTGATAACTTGGGACAGGGGAAGGATGCATTAAATGTGGCTTTGGAGGGTTGTGGTTGGAGGGGACAAAGCGTGGAGTAGGGTGAGCTAGAGGTTGAGTTGCAGAAAAAGTGGTGATGGAGAAGGTGGGTGGTTTGGAGGGAAAACGAGGGGCGAGGTGGGTTTGACCAAGATATTGACCGGGTATATTATTAGTGGACGGGGTCAAAACAGGGGGGGTCAAAGGTGTTATGGCAGGGGGTCATGGTTCAAAAGGGGTTCAAGGGTTTGATATTAAATAAACAAGGACCATTTTTGCAATTCACCAAAACCAAGGACCAAAACTGCCAATTCTGATTTTCCAGGGACCAATAATGTACATTCTGAAATTATAATCCAAGGGCTAAACTTGACAATCTCCAATATTCCAAGGACCAAACTTGTCAGTTTTGAAACTCAAAGGACTAAACTTATAATTTCTCAGAACTTTTGACATTTTTCACCAAAGGACTAATTATGGCAACTTATGATTTCAAAAGGACCTTTGGTGACTTTTCTTTTAAAATAAGTGCTCAGGGACTATTTTTGACAAGATTTGGAAGTCGGGAGGGGGGGCTGAAACTGCCAATTATGCAAACTTAGCTCATTTTTCATCTGATTTTAAACATTTTGCATCTGAAACATATAAAATACAATTTTGAGATATTTTCAGTATTTTGATGCATTTCTGAGCGTTTTTAAGTGTTTTGCAGTTCAGATTTGACCAAAAATGATGAGTATTTACACACTCATCAGTATTCAAGAGCATGCAAGTGATGAAAATCTAACGTTTCTATTTGTATTAACAATGAAAAATTGTTTTCCTACAAGTGAGAAGCTTTTCAAATTTTTTGACATGGGGTGTTTGGTTATTTGAATAAGGCCTTATAGTCATTATCTATTGATTATTGGGAAGCATGATTTGTTTAGGCAATATGATAATGTAGTACCTAATTTCAATGACTAGTTATGCAATTTGACAATTGAATCCATGTTTTATATAAGAATATATACAAACCCCATGTAGTGATGATTTTGTGCACAAATTAGAATCCTAGACTCAGAATTAAGAGATAAAATGTAGTTGGGATACTTACAATGATGTTATCTCCAGTGATTAGTGGGTGAGAAGGTGTCAATAATGATTTGGGTCTAATGTTTACACGTTTTGGTAAAGTTGGTTTTGAGGAAGAAGATGTTTTGTAGGTAGCAGTTTTGCTTCTGAAGTCACCACGGACCAGACGGCACCATAAAAATGGTTCCGTCTTTGTTGTCGTTTGGT
Organism: Chrysanthemum makinoi; assembly: GCA_910596185.1. Taxonomy (NCBI): domain Eukaryota; kingdom Viridiplantae; phylum Streptophyta; class Magnoliopsida; order Asterales; family Asteraceae; genus Chrysanthemum; species Chrysanthemum makinoi. The sequence continues at coordinate 255,354,810 of OU343218.1, forward strand.
GCCGTAGCTACAATAGCAGGTATAAAACAAAATTGTTTTGTTTTGTTTATTCTAAGATTTAGGCTATGTTTATCCTACATGTTTGGTTCCATTAACCCCAAACCAAGTCTAAGAAGATTGAATGGTTCTCGTTTGAGAGGCCTAGTTAGAATATCGACAATGTTGTCTTCGGAGGACACTTTCTCAATTGAGATGTTTCCTTTTTGGACATTATCGCGAAGAAAGTGATGACGGATTTCAATATGCTTCGTACGAGCATATTGGACGGGATTTTTGCTGAGATCGATAGCTCCTTTGTTATCGCAAAGTATAACAATATCGTTGAGATGAATTCCGTAATCTACGAGAGCTTGCGTCATCCAAAGAGCTTGTTGACATGCTTTTCTGGCTGAGACGTACTCGGCTTCAGTGGTTGAGATGGCTAAAGCCGTTTGCTTCTTTGCGAACCATGAGGTGAGACAATGTCCAACAAAAGTGCAAATACCACTTGAACTTTTTCTATCGACATAGTCACCGGCATGATCCAAGTCGGCATACACTATGGTTTCTACACCCGTTCCTTTGGGATACCATAATCCTAAACACGTTGTTCCCTTAATGTATCTAAAAATCCTTTTCAAGGCTTCTAAGTGTGATGCCTTTGGGTTTTCTTGAAAGCGAGCACATAGACAAACACTAAACATAATGTCGGGTCTACTAGCCGTAAGATAGAGTAGGCTACCAATCATTCCTCTATATTTAGTGTTATCTACGGATTCACCTTCCTCATCCTTGGTGAGTTTAGTGTCCGAGGACATGGGTGTCTTAGTTGGTTTGGAATCTTCAAGACCAAATTTCTTAAGCATGTCTTTTATATATTTAGATTGGTTAAAGAATATGCCATCTTCTAGTTGTTTAATTTGAAGTCCTAGAAAGAAGTTTAATTCACCCATCATACTCATTTCAAACTCGTCGTGCATGATTTTAGAGAAATCATCACATAGCTCTTGACAAGTTGATCCGAATATGATGTCATCAACGTATACTTGAACAATGATAATATGTGACTCCTTTTACTTGGTAAAAAGAGTATTATCTACTAATCCCATAGTGTATTTGTTTTCAATAAGAAAAGTCTTAAGTCGATCGTACCAAGCTTTTGGTGCTTGCTTAAGACCGTATAATGCTTTCTTGAGTTTGAAGACATGATGTGGTTTCTCAAAGTCGGTAAAACCGGGAGGTTGAGCAACATATACTTCTTCGTTAATAAACCCATTAAGAAATGCACTTTTAACATCCATTTGAAATAATTTAAAGTCATAGGCACATGCATAAGCAAGTAATATTCTAATAGATTCGAGTCTAGCTACCGGTGCATAAGTTTCATCATAATCAATCCCTTCTTGTTGATTATAACCTTGTGCAACAAGCCTAGCTTTGTTTCTAGATACTACACCATTTTCATCCATTTTATTTCGAAAAACCCATTTCGTTCCAATTATAGTTTGATCTTTAGGTTTTGGAACTAATTTCCAAACATCATTTCTAACGAATTGGTTTAACTCTTCTTGCATGGCAATTACCCATGATTCATCTTTTATTACTTCATTTATGTTTTTCGGTTCAATAGTGGATACAAAACAAAAATAATTACTTTGATTTTGGGCTTGTGACCTTAAGGTTCTTTGATTAAGTTGTCCTATGACCTTTTCTAAAGGATGACTTTTAGATTCTTTGATGTTTATAATCTCATTATTTAATGGTTCATCTTCCTTGTTATTTTTAATTATTTCTTGACTTTCTATCATTTGACTTTCAACTAAGTCATCATCTACCAAAGGTGATTTCTTAGAGGGAGGTGGACTTTCGTCGAATGTTATGTTCAACGATTCCTCGACTATCATTGTTTCTTTGTTTAAGACAATGTAAGCTTTACTAGTTTGAGAATAACCAAGAAATACACCTTCATAAGACTTTGGGTCAAACTTGGTGAGATAATCTTTAGTATTAAGAATAAAGCATTTACATCCAAAAACTCTAAAATATCCTAAAGTTGGCTTTTTACCTTTATAAAGCTCATATGGTGTTTTGTTTAAGAAAGGGCGTATTAAGACTCTATTCAAAATATATGTACAAGTGTCAACGGCGTTACACCAAAACTTTTGAGGAATGTTTTGTTCATTAAGCATTGTTCTACTCATTTCTTGAATTGTTCTATTTTCACGTTCTACTACTCCATTTGATTGAGGTGTTCGAGGAGCCAAAAAGTTATGTGTTATACCATTTGTATCACAAAAGTTTCCAAATTGAGTTTCGTTGTCAAATTCACGACCATGATCCATTCGGATCGACACAATTTTAACACTTAGTTGATTTTGAATTTTCTTGCTAAGAATTTCAAATTTATCAAAAGCTTCATTTTTGGTTTTCAAAAACAACGTCCAAGTAAACCTTGAGTAATCATCTACTATGACCAAAGTGTATAAGTTGCCTCCGTAGTTTCTTATAGCGGATGGACCAAACAAGTCCATATGCAATAGTTCTAGACACTTAGATGTGGACACCATATTTTTAGATTTATGACTACTATGGGTTTGTTTACCAATTTTGCAAGCGTCGCAAAAGTGTTGGTCATATTTAAGTTTTGGTAAATTCCTAACTAGCTCTTTTGATGATAGGTTTTGTATAAGTCTCATATTAGCGTGACCTAAGCGTCTATGCCAAAGAGATGAGCTATCATCTAACGTTGTTAGACAAAGTTTGTCATTAGATGTTTTATCTATTTTCATGACGTATATGTTATTTTTCCTAACTCCTTTAGCTATGGTGATACCATCTTTTAGTATTTTACTACCATTTTCATCAAATAGTACTCTATACTTTTTATCACATAATTGGCTAATACTAAGTAGATTAAATCCTAACCTATCTACATGAGCAACATTTTCAATAGTTAGGGAGTTATGAGCGATCGTACCTTTGCCAATGATTTTGCTTTTGAGATTGCTACCAAAAGTGACATTACCTCCGTCATACTCTTGGTATGATGAGAAGAGACTTTTGTTGCCCGTCATGTGCCGTGAGCATCCACCATCTTTTATCCACTCATCAGGTACCAATCCAACTTTCAAGCATACCTCGTTTGACTCATGTGCCATTAGAGCGATCTCTTCCTTGCTTGACTCTTCATCATCTTCACTATCACTCCAAGCACCACTTACAAAAGCTCGTTGAGTTTTGCTTTTAGGTGGCTTGGGACATTCTCCTATGAGATGACTTGCATCACCACATCTAAAACACTTTCTTTCACCTTTACCCTTTTTGTCATCCCGAGTTTTCGGAATGGCTTCTTTTCTTCTTGAGGTTGTCTTACAAACTTTCCTCTTCTTCTAAAGAAATTTTTAAAGTCTCTAACAGCCATGGCATACTCCTCATCTTCACTACCGGAGCAAGATTCGTCATCATCACTAGATTCCGCCTTTGCTTTTAGAGCAACGGATTTGATCTTCTCCCTTTTTCCTTTGATGATCTCCGAATCTTTCTCCATCAGCATTTCATGTACTTTGAAGTTACCGATTAGCTCGTCTAGTGACATTTTTTAGAGATCTTTTGATTCTTCAATAGCGGTCACTTTAGCTCTCCATTTCGGATGGAGTGCTCTAAGAAATTTCTTGACAAAGTTCTTACTACGAAAAGATTCATCAAGTGCTTTAAGTGATGTAATAATAGTATTAAAGCGAACAAAGCCACAATCAATGGTTTCATCTTCAGGGATAACAAATTGTTCATATTGTTGAACAAGAAGATCAATTTTGTTATCCTTGACTTGTGAATTGCCTTGATGTGTAACAATCAAAGATTCCCAAATATCTTTGGCAGTTTCACACATAAAAATTCTTTCATATTCTTTTCTAGGCAAAGCATTATAAAGCATCATTTTAGCTTCATTATTGTTAGCAATTAATTTCTTTTGTTCTTCAACAGAAATATCCTTTGTTGTAGAACTAAAATCCCCTTTAACAATAACAAACCAAATATCTATATCTTTTGATTTTACATATGTTTCAAAACGGTTTTTCCAATAGATAAATCCATTGGTTTCAAAGAGTGGTGGTCTTTGCATAGATTGCCCTTCTTTAAAGTTTTCAGAATCCATGGATCGTTTCAAGTTTATAAAATACAGATTATTTTAGAAATTCTTGAGTAACGAGGCTCTGGTACCAATTGTAGAAAACTAGAATGGGGGTTGAATAGTTTACCGATTAAAAACTTTGTTTTGAAACTTATTGAAAGATCAATTGATATTGATCTTAGATATGTTAATGAAATATGTAAGCAATAAGTAAAGAGTAAATAAGGAAAGAAATGATCAAACCACAACAAGTTGTTTATAGTGGTTCGGTCTACAAGGACTCTTTTTCCTTGCCCTACTCCACTCCCCGAGTCTCACACTCGAGAGTTTAACTTCACTAGTCAACAAGCTTCTTTCACCGGCACCGGCGGAGAAACCTTTACACTTCGCTTACACTATTTCCGACACTAAGCTAAATGTCGAGTTCTTTCCAAGGGTACAACCACTCCCACACACAATGTATTTTGAGGACTAAAATACTAACCACTCACACTCACAAGATTATGATAGTTTGGTACAACAATGAAGTATGAATCAATACAAGATCATACAACACCAAACAAACAAGACTTCCAACTTCTCGTTGAAGCTTGAATGTGACTTGATCTTCTTTGCTACAAAAGAGATCACTAATATGATATGAAACTGAGTTAGAAAGGTTAGAGAGAAGATATGTAAGAGGGTATGATAGAAAGGGATGAAAAAATACTTGGTTTGGCTTTGCTATTTATAGCCAAACCCATCAGCAAGCACCACGGACCCCTTAAAAGGGTTCCGCCCGTTATGAGTTTTGGTGCCGCCGAGTTCTGACAGCAAGATATCAAGATCTTGCCAAAGTCAACCATATCTATGCAAGATTGTGTAAGATATGAAGAGTCCAAATCTACACAAAATATCTAATGAAATCTTCCAATGATTTCCATGATGCATCACATGATGTCATGTGTTGTTTTTCTATTTTTAGAAATATGCAAATACATAAGTAATGTTTAGTTTTTAAGAAACTAAAACATTCTAAAAACTACTATCATACATTATGGTTAGAGTCATATTAAGATATGATTAATCACAATGTAAGTGCTTGAGTGATGAAGATATTATTTGAAAAATCTTGTTTTAATATCTATTAAACTTGACAAGCTTTAAGCTTTATAAAAATTAAATTTACTTTTTCGTTAACAAAACTTAAGTAAAGATCAAAAATATAAATAACGTTTAATGACGATATTTGTATTAACAGAATACACTTGAGGTAATGATGCATAGTCAACTTGTGAAAATTTCTGGTCCGGTGGTGTGTAAACTGTGGTAGGATGAGTAGGTGCAAGGGCTACATATGTTGATGATGAGGCTACATAAGCAGGTGGATTATGCGATGGAGCTTTTGCTACAAAAGTAGATGGTTGTTGAGGATAATTGGTAGGTAGAAGAGTTGGTGGTGGTGCATATATAGTATGTTGATGCCCCGTTTGCCTCTGGACTAGTGCTTGAGCTTTAACTTGTGTCTGGGATAAGTGACATACCAAGTCTGTCATTAATGTCTATGGATCAATCTTACGTCTTTCAAGCTCTTCTCGAACATCATTTGCTTCATCTTGATTATGTTTCAAGATATCGAAGACCTGATGAAATGTCATCTCTTTTAGAACTTTAGTCTGCTTGACTTGGGTGATAAAACGTTTCCATTCGGGTTGAAGACGTAACATGAATTTGATAGTTAAATAGATTTGAGGTACAACAATGCCATTTCTGTTCAATTCATTGACCACGGTAGAATATCTCTGATAATGTGATTCAATTATTTCCCTTGGGACAAATGAGAAACTTCTGATATTCCCATAAATACATTACTTCCATATCTTGCTTCCCGACTTTGATTCCCTGCATCAAACGCTCTACTGCTTCCTATAGTGATTTTGCATTTGTGTAACTATCTACAAATACGAAGATTTCATTTGATAGTCCCTGACATACAAGATGCATAACACGTCTATCTGCTTTCACTTGAGCCCTTTCTTCATCACTACGATATGTGTTTGTTTATTCGTGAATAATCTCAGTGATCGGAGGTGTAGCATTAGGGTTAAAGGTGAATGGTGACGACCTTGCGAATGTAGGAACCATTCTAAATTGAGTTTCAGATACGTTCACCATCGGGTTTGCTGTCGATAAACATTGCATTCGATTTGCCCATTGTGTATACAAACCCTTGACAAGCATTGGTGGACAATTATCTGAACCGGATTGAGCAACATCGGATTGAGAAGAAAGCATTTTTAAGTTAATTTGTGTAGGAGGTTGTGATGCCATGATGAGGATTGATCTTGGATCGGTTCAATGATAAAGGAGTTATATGTAACACCCTAGGCAAATCCTACATCGGCTGTGGCCTGGAGAGATGTTGGGCTCATAATATAACATTCGCCTTACAATGACACAACGCGTTTTGTGGTCTACTGCGGGTGGAGTTCTTAGGAACTGGCGGTTAAGCGTGCTCATGTGAGAGTAGTAATCGGCTTGGGTGACTGCGGGAAGTCTTCAAATGAGGCCATAAAAACAAAGCCGTGAGCCTGCGGGCAAAGCGGACAATATTGTGGTCTATAAGGCGGGGTGTTACAAGTGGTATCAAAGCCACTCCAAGTCGTTCAGGATGTGGGGCAAACCTCATCGAGGACGATGAGTCCCTAAGGGGGGTGATTGTAACACCCTAGGCAAATCCTACATCTTGGTGGCCGGAGAGATGTTGGGCTCATAATATAACATTCGCCTTACAATGACACAAGCGTTTTGTGGTTCACTCGGGTGGAGTTCTTAGGAACTGGCAGTTAAGCGTGCTTGGGCGAGAGTAGTACTGGCTTGGGTGACCTGCCGGGAAGTCTTCAAATGAGGCAACAAAAACAAAGCCGTGAGCCTGCGGGCAAAGCGGACAATATTGTGGTCTATAAGGCGGGGTGTTACATTATATTTGTTATAGGTTAAGGTAAGTTGTTGTAGTGAAAATGTGGTATGAAATCTTAAAATCGTCAATAACTTCTTTCTGGAGCAATTTCAGGCTTCAAAATTTCGTTTCCCGACATAGTGCAGTAACCTCACAATAGCCAGGCTGTTCCAGTCGTTTTGACTGGTAATTCGCTGAAAATGGAGTTACGGTTCAAAAGTTATGGCCGTTTGAAGTTTTGTCGTAAGAAGTCAAATTTCAGCCGCAAAAGTTAACTCTTCAGGAACAAATTCGATGACCAAATCTGATAACTCAAATTCGATAGCCTAAATCTGATAACTCAAATTCGATAACCCAAATCTGATAACTCAAATTCGATAACCCAAATCTAATAAGTCAAATTCGATAACAAATCTGATAACAAATTCGATAACAAATCGATAACAAATCTGATAGTATCTATCTAACTTATCTAAGTTAGAAGATTTCCCCTTTGTTGAATTATTCCACAGGCTTATCCAAGCAAGGGAAGTACTGAGTAATCCGTGAATTGTGAAGAAACTGTTCCTTGAGAAAATTTTATAAGTAAATCTGTTAAACCCGAGTTGCAAATTCGATAGACCAATCTGATAAACCCTAAGTGCAAATCTGATAAACCTTTAGTGCAAATCTGATAAACCCCTAACGCAAATCTGATAAACCCTGAGTGCAGATCTGATAAACCCTTAGTGCAAGTATGATAACCCCTAAACGCAAATATGATAAACCCTTAACTGGTAAACTCGATGGATTGCCAAAAAATTTAAAGACCCGTTTTTTCAACAAATTTATGTTTCCAAGTCATTTCTTTTGTTCAAAATCACTTAAAGTTCAATAAAGTTTAGGCTTTTCACGTATTTAAAATGCTTTGAAGAAATTCGATAGAGTACCAAAACTATTTAAACTAATAAGAAACAATCTTTTTGACATTTTTGATGCAATTTTTTTTTTTACCAAAACTCACTAAATAGTACTAGAACTATAAGAAAGACAACAACTTTAAACTAGAAAAACGTAAAAATCAAAACTTTATAAGGAAAAAGCTAACGTTTTTATAAGAAAAACGCAACTCTTTCAAAGGTTCAACATAAACACTCCTAAATCATTGTTTGGAGATTGATACCACTTGTTGGTTCCCATATTATCATAACATCACAGAGACATAAAGAGAAAAACGTAGAGAGAGAGAGAGAGAGAGAGAGAGAGAAAGAAACATAGAGAGATGTTGAAGATCTTATGAATTACACATAGTAAACACAAACTCACACACACCTCAAATGAGGTGGTTTATGTTATTTATACTACTACTACTACTAGTAGTAGTGACCGGGCGATTTGATCAGTTGATCTTGATAGGTTCGGCATTGTGGGGATTCTTGTGAAGAGTCAGCAATAGACCATTGTCGTTCTTCTCAGTGTGGATGGTCTTATACATAACTTCATTACCTAAATTAATCCTGCGAGTAAAATTTATTAAAAAAAGAGCGTCGGAAGTGGGCTGAACATGAGCTCGGACGAAAAGAGCATTGTATTTGAAATCCAACTCGGCACGAACGCCAATTCCTTTAACATTCTTTGCATCGAATTCAAGGAAAACATTTAACACTTGATTGGTCTCGCTCCTCTTCTCGTTCCCAGGGATACTTTAGGTTTTCTACGTGACATACATTGTTAATGGTCAAAGATTTATAAGAAATCGTACCTTTACCGATGATTTTGCTCTTGCTATTACCAAACACCACATTTCCTCCATTGAAGGATTAGGTATGTGGAAAACAAGTCTTTGTTACCGGTCATATGCCTCATGCACCCGTTATCCTCGATCCATTCATCGGATCTAGGTCGAACCTTTAAGCACACCTAAGAAAACAATTAACTAAAAAGTTTGGTCCCCATTTATTCATGGGTCCATTAGTGTTATACATTTCATTCATGTTAGGCATATATGGAAAAGGCGTGAAAGCATTCCACGGTGTATAGTTTTGAAATGGAAAATTGTTTTGTACGTTAGGATTCCATCCCATTTGATGGTGGTTACTTCTCGGATAAACATTATTTGGTCTTCTTATAAATGTGTTTGGTTTAGAAAATGATGGACCTTTGTTTCTCATAAAACTTTGATTTTGTTTTAGTGGAGGTGGTTGTTTGACGTTTCTAACAGTAACGTGGGTTGGTTTCTTCTTGTTAAAAATAACAAAGTCGGTTCTAGATGAACTAGCTACATTATTTCTATTGTTTGCTGGTATAGACCCACGGATCCCTGGACTTGCACTAGACGGTTCCTTTTTCAAGGGATCCGTTGGATCCGTGACTATAGTAGCTTGTTTTTCAATTGCTTTAACGAATTGTGTTTCTTTAATCTCGCTAGTTGATGTACTAAGTTGTTGAATACCTAAACCCTTTTGATTATTTCCCGTTTTAACACTATCAAGTATTATATCAAGAGTATTAGTAATCATTCTAGCAATCTTGGAATCAAGATTATCAACTAACGTTTGAAGTTGAACACAAAGCTCACATTCACCATCTACATTCGTCCCCTTTTCTAAACGTTTTAATTTATCTTTTAACTCAATGATTTCCTTTTCTAAACGTTCATTTTTGTTTTTCAAAATATTATTTTTGTTAATTACTTTTAGACTAATTTTTCAAAGTTTATCATATTCACAATGCAATGATTCATCATCTAATGATGAGCTACTATAATAAAGAGATTCGGGACATACCTCGTGTGAGTTATTTTCCATGAGACAAATTTCTTTGTTCTCTTTCTCACTCATTCCCCACGAACCACTTACGAACGCTTTTTGTTCGTCATGCTTGGGACATTCACTAATGAAGTGATTAGGGTCCCCACATTTAAAACATGTGCCTTCATCCCTTGCTTTCTTGTCATCTTTCCCTTTTCGGAACCCCTTCTTGTCGTCATATGGTTGCTTGACATATCTTCCTTTTCTTCTAAAGAACTTCTTGAAATCCCTTACCGCCATGGCATACTCTTCGTCATCACTTTCCGAAGAAGAGGTTTCTTCATCGCTTGAGACCTTCTTGGCTTTTAAGGAAATTTGTGCTTCTCTTTCTTTTCATTTGAGGCTTCGGAGTCTTTATGATGCTGCGTACAAAGGCGCGTTCAGTCAAAGGAACTTCCTTTTTGTCGAGCAAATTTTTCAGACCCTAGGCAGTGTGAACCTAATCGTTGTAGTGTAGTATTGGGTAAGCCTCGGGGATTGATATCGTTCTCTAGGGGAATAGGAATGCTAGTAGAAATGTACTACGCTAAGGTTGAAGTTGAGGAAGATTCTTTTTTTATCTTTTTATATTTTTTAGAAAGCTAAGGGTAAAATCTCGGGGTTTGGATTTGGGTGGTGTTTCTACCAATTACTTCTACTATCTAATTATCTAAACTATGGGTAGTCTATGTCTTTTTGATGTGTGCTCGTATGATGATTAAAAATGTGCTTACCTACATACTATTACTCCCTAGTTATCTTTTATTGGTGGTTGAATTGTCGCGTCCTTATTCTTAACGCGTTGTGTTTTCTAAGGTCGTAGGGTGTGCCTTTTTCCCTAACTCTTTGAGACTACCTTAAGGTTATTGCCTACGAAATCCTCTCGATTAATTATAAACTAACTTTAAGGTTATCTTTGGATGTTTAGACTACGAAATCCGCTAAGTGAAAGGTTCACAAAGATTACTCAAGCATTTAAACACAACGATGGCCTAATTACAATCCTAAGCCAATTACAATTAAGATAAGAGACAACCAATCAATAATTAATAACTAGGTTTCATAGATCTAAGCAAACACACAAGAAATTTAGCCGGACATGTTAAACACGCAAGCATACACACATTCAATGGAATACATAATGAAATCAATGAAGTAAAACACTTATCTTGATGTAAAATAGGGTTTGGGAACCCTAAGATACTGTCCAAGTCGGATTACAAACGTTTAGGGTTTTTACTACATAAGTCTACCTCTCAAAATTCTTAAAATTCGAATTCTATATATAATTTTACACTTGCGACGGCGTCGCCTTATAGGTGGGACGCCATTAGATCGCCGTCATTAGGGTTTTCGTCTTGGCCAAGTAATCGTTGGGACGGCGTCATGTTGTAGTTGTGACGCCGTCGGACTTCAGCAGGGACGTCGTCTGATTCTGGATCTAGGCGTGCGAGATGAAAAGTCTTGTGATGCCCTTCCTCTTCAAAGCCTGAACGAGCCATCGGGTGTATTTTAGCAAAAATTCTACCTAAGGACGTCAGAGATTTTAATTAGTATAAAGGGCGGCTTAAGCCTTTTAGATGGGGACGCCAGTTCAATTCCAGCGGCTTGAGTGTCTTCGATCTTGACTTTACCATTTTCTTCATATATTCACTCCTTTTCGTCCAAATATGCATCATTCCAACATTTTGCTACCAAGAGACCTAAAAAGTGAAAAGGAACGAAATTAAGCGAACGGATATACATGTGGGCAATTAAGGGCTTAAACGACCCCTTAAAAGTGTACGTTTTAAATTCTTATCAAATATCCCTACACTTGGTATTTTCTTGTCCTCAAGAAAATGTGCTTTTGGCCAATCAATTTATAAGTTAGGGGGCATGAAGCATTGGTTTAACATAATTCACAACAAGTAAAAGCACCGCAATAGTCATAACAAGCACGGAAATTATATACTAGCACCTCACAAGGGGTGTTTGGATTCTCTCATTTCTCGGGTGTATATGAAATATAGTAAATGGATATGGAAGATAAACACTCATTACCTGGTCATAGTACATAGATTACCATAGGCTTGAGACTAGATCAAACCTCTACCGCTTTGGCGTAAGAACCTAGGAACAACAATTTAAGAGGTCTTTAAAAGGGTTGTAACGTTAGGCTTACAGTAGGGAAACAAAGGGTTTTGTTGGATAGGCGATTTAGTGGTGGCAAGTCAAAAATCTTATGTTACAAGCATGAAAATAATGGCGTTGCTAAGCCAAGACTCGACTCACTAAACTCTAGATAACTTGAAACAAACATATATAAATTTAAAAACATAAACATAAAGATAGATGTAGGATGGTAGCCCATATATATTTTTTTTAATACACTTTTACTCTACCATCCTCTAAGATAACATCAAAATATAAGGGATTTATAGGAGCATCCCTACACTTGAGTTTTTATTATTCTAACACTAATTTGACCTGAATTGAAAAGATCAAAACACTTGGAGTATTTAATTACGTAAATAAAGGGAATTTGAATTTAACGTTCTTTCCCGTCACTCCATAAAATTTTACTTTACCCATGAGTCCCAATCATCCCAAAACTGTGTACAAAAGATATGACTCGACTTAGCAACCATTCAAACAACTAGATAATTGAACTAAGGGTTTAGTATGATAACAATAATGCACTAAAGGTGAGTGCATACAAGGTAGGCTAAGGCGATTTGGGTGTACATTTGGGGGTGGATTGTAAACAATGCTCTTCACTGATATTCCGGAACACCAAAACATCACGAGAACCGCGAAAAATATAGGCTCTGAGGGGTTAACTAGGGGTATCGTGTACTAAAGATGAGTACATCGCAAGGGTGTGGTGTAATTACTCGACCGATGTGGAAGAAGTAATTATAATACGGGTATCAAATAAGGGTTATCCTAATGCCTCTTATCATTTTGTTATTCCTAACTACACAAGTGTAGTCTCACTAGCGATCTCGGAATGCATCTCAAAACAAGTTCTAGAATCTATTATACTACTGGTGCACTCTCTAAGCATTAAAGGTGAATGCTTTAATTCCTATAGATCTAGGGGCGAACCTCACATTTTTGGGGTGGAATTTGAGTGGTAAACGGTTTTTGTGCTAGTCATATAACTCCTATCCATGAGACGCTTTATTAAAACTAAAGTCCCACTCGTACATGTCATAAAAAATTTAAAATTTGGCGCTAAAATTGCCCTAACAAATATTTCTCATAGCTTATTACTTAAATGAAATAGGAAAAGACAAATAATCAAGGATAATCATAGTTTCAAAGTTCCCGTTTTATTCTCCCTCCGTACACTTAAACTGAACATTGTCCCAATATTCCAAAGTATCAAAGTTATGATAACGGAAGGTAATTAAAAGAAAGATACTAGTACTCCCTGATTAGCTCGGTAGGATCCGTGTGAAGTAGTGGTTAAATTCTTTTCCAAGAAGAAGGTATGCGTGATAATCTTCATCCAATTTTATGTTTCTTCTTCTTGATAAATAAAACCTGCACACTTTAAGAAAATAGATGAAACTTTTGCGTAAAATCGGTGGTAAAACTATATATGACTCAACTACACTATGATATAATGCTTGTGGAATGGATGTTTGCATATTTTCGGGAAAATTAAGACCTGAGAATTTCCAAAAATTTATACTTAGCACAAAAAAAGAGAAAAATTTATAAGTTGTTTCGCTTAACCCTTTGGCGTCGTCAAGTTTTAATCTGGCGCCAGTTGTCATGATAAAAACTGGTCTGCTGCGTTTTCCTGGAAAAATTATATCTTTAGAAACTGGAAAATTTCCTGCAAAACATCCATTATGACTCGATACAAGCATTTGACTCTAACAAACACACATATATATATATCAATTTCACTAATTGTAATTCTCATGTTCATGTTCTTAAAAACATATTTGATCTTCCCTACACTTATCTTTTTGTAAAATACATTTATATGTAATTAAGACGAGGTTAAAAACAAAATAAAGCATTTTCACAAAGTCTAACATGAGAATAAACAATAATGAAAAGATATATAAACACACAAATAAAAATGAAAAACAAATACACATGGGTTGCCTCCCAAGAAGCGCTTTTTTTGTTCGAGTCACGAGCTTGACTCTACCCTTATTTAACGGATAAAGGGGAAGTTTTTCCTACACTTAAGCTTAAGTGTGGGTGATAGTAGCGATACACACCCTTAGGGTGGAAATTTGCTACGTGAGGAGAGGGTAATGGGTGATTTATATGCTCAAAGGGGTGTGCTCCATTCATTATAACCTTACCTAATTCTATAGGTTAGCGGGTGAATCAATTCTTTCTCGTAGAAATGGATCATCTTCTATCAACTTCAAGAGATTCTTAGTTAAGGATCCATCTTGACCTAATAAACCCGGTTTAAACCCATAATATTTTTTGTTATCAACCATGAATGGGTGATGTAAGTGTGTAAGGTCATGGGTTACTCCTATATTAGCTTCCACTCTACATGGCCTAGAGTCTACTACCTTTATCAAGAAACTACTCGGACTATTTATTTTGATGGGTGGATTGGGGCCTAATTCAATTCCTAGATTCACATCTAAAGACGGAAAATTGGGTAAGGTTTTTGGTTGAGGCTCCAGTTCATCAAAGTTAGGAACTTCCCTAGGACTAAGATATATGTCATGACAACATGCATCTAAACCTACATTCTCTAATGGCGTTTGGTCCAAAGGTTCTATATCAATCGGGGTTCCTATAGTCTCTTCTACTTCTTTCGGGTAAGTTATAGGCAGTGTGTGTTCCTCAAGTGATGGTAGGGGTTGTGGGCTTGGAGTTTCCACCTCATTCTCCATTATATCTAGATCTCCTATGTTCATCATGTGTTTTAGTATGATCTAACCCAAATACACTCTTAACTATCTCAAATCCTTCTTTAGCCATTTCAAATTCTTGGTCCGATTCATAAGAATTGTTCTCAAAAACTTGACTACTATGTTCTATTTGCCTAAAGGATTCCTCACGCGTGTCATATGTTTTGGTGAAATCTATCCCACGCATGCAACTAGGTAGTTTAACTCTAACCATCTCATAATCTTGTTCGGATTTTGGTTCCATGTTCTTAAAATATAGGTCTTTTTGTTCATGGTGCCTAAGATTGGATAAATCCTCCTTATCTGTTTCCTCAAATTGTGATGTAGACAAACCTGTGATTTCATTCAACTAGTGGTTTATGCTTATGAGGCTTTTCTCAAAAAATTTCCATAGGGTCTCACTAAAAGGAGTTGATTCTAACAATGATTGTTGAATAGAAGCCACGGAAGCACAAAATTTATCAAATCCATCCAACCTTACACTGTCTCCTTTTGGATATCTCTAAGATCACTCACAAATTCATTAGAACAATAAAATGCAATCCAATCTGTGAAATTCAGTTGTTCCTCATTTGTTAATGATTCATATGCAATTTCACTTGCCATAGCGACAAATGAAAAGGGTTTTAACGAACACAAAACACAAAGAAGGGATACACTACAAGGAAGCTAAAAATGAGAAAAAATCTTACTTGATAGGAATCAAGCAAGGGAACCTAAACGAGATAAAAATCTAACTAACTATTCTATTCCCCGATGCCGTAAAAACCTGATAATGCGTACAAAAGGCGCGTTAGGGTCAAAAGGAACTTCCTTTTCGTCGAGCAAGTTTTTCAACACCCTAGGCCGTGAACCTAATCGTTGTAGTGTAGTATTGGGTAAGCCTCGGGGATTGATATCGTTCTCTAGAGGAATAGGAATGCTAGTAAGAAGTGTACTACGCTAAGGTTGAGGTTGAGAAAGATTATTTTTTTATCTTTTTATATTTTTTAGAAAGTTAAGGGTAAAATCTCGGGGTTTGGATTTGGGTGGTGATATTTCTACCGATTACTTCTACTATCTAATTATCTAAACTATGGGTACTCTATGTCTTTTTCATGTGTGCTCGTATGATGATAAAAAATTTGCTTACCTAGATACTATTACTCCATAGTTATCTTTTATTGGTGGTTGAATTGTCACGTCCTTTTTCTTAACGCATTGTGTTTTTGAAGGTAGTAGGGTGTGCCTTTTTCCCTAACTCTTTGAGACTACCTTAAGATTATTGCTTAGGAAATCCTCTAGATTAATTATAAACTAACTTTAAGGTTATCTTTGGATGTTTAGACTACGAAATCCGCTAAGTGATTCATAAGCTAAAGTTCACAAAGATTACTCAAGCATTTAAACACAACGATGGCCTAATTACACTCCTAAGCCAATTACAATTAAGATAAAAGACAACCAATCAATAATTAATAACTAGGTTTCATAGATCTAAGCAAACACACAAGAAATTTAGCCGGACATGTTAAACATGCAAGCATACACACATTCAATGGAAGACATAATGAAATTGATACTGCGCATACAAGCGTTAGGGTCAAAGCAAGTTTTTCAACACCCTAGGCAGTGAACCTAATCATTGTAGTGTAGTATTAGGGTAAGCCTCGGGAATTGATATCGTTCTCTAGGGGAATAGGAATGCTAGTGAGAAATTACTACGCTAAGGTTGGGGTTGAGGAAGATTATTTTTTATCTTTTTTATATTTTGTTTTTGAAAATGGAAAGGTACGAATCTCGGGGTATTGGATTTGGGGGGTTGGTATTTCTATCGATTACTATACTTATCTAATTATCTAATTATCTAAACTAAGGTGAGTGTAGTCTATGTCTATTGTTGTGTGCTCTTATGATGATTAAAAAATGTGTTTACTTAGATGTTATTACTCCCTAGTTATCTCCTATTGATGATTGAATTGTCACGTCCTTATTCTTAACGCGTTGTGTTTTCTAAGGTCGTA
Organism: Chrysanthemum makinoi; assembly: GCA_910596185.1. NCBI lineage: Eukaryota > Viridiplantae > Streptophyta > Magnoliopsida > Asterales > Asteraceae > Chrysanthemum > Chrysanthemum makinoi. Next base: position 255,371,513 of record OU343218.1, read on the forward strand.
GGGTATGCGTTTATCCCTAACTCTTTGAAGCTACCTAAGGTTAATGACTACGAAATCTCTAGGATTCATAAACTTAACACTAAGGTTATCTTTGGATATTTAGCCTACAATTCCACTAGTAACTATAAGCTAAGGTTCAACAAAGACTAATCAAGCATTAATAACACAACGGATGACCTTTCGCAATACTAGGTCAATCACAATTAAGATAAGAGACAACCAATCAATATTCAATACCTAGGTTTCATAGATCTAAGCAAACACACAAGTAAAATAGCCGGACATGGAGAACATGCAAGCATACACACAAACAATTGAAGACATGATTGAATTAATGAAGTAAAACACTTATCTTGTTGTAAAATAGGGTATGGAACCCTAAGATACTGCCCAAGACAGCCTTGGTTCGGTTTAGGTATTTACTCCACAAAACTACCTCTCTCAAAATTGAAAAATTCGGATTCTATATATAGTGTTACAATATGCGACGGCGTCACTCTTTAATTGTGACGCCGTCGGGTCGCCGTCATTAGGGTTTCGTCTTGGCCACGTCAACTCTGTGACGGCGTCACCTTATGCTCGTGACGCCGTCGGCTTCAATCCTTGACGCCGTCGGGATCCAAATCTAGGCCGTCTGAGTTGCGACGCCCTACTCTTTTAAACTTGATGCCGTCACTTGTAAATTAGAAATTTTCTCTCTGAGACGTCTTAAGGTGTGTCGCGACGGCGTCGAATTTAAGCAGTGACGCCGTCCCCTTCAGTTCTAGCAGCTTGAGTGTCTCGATTCTTGACTTTGGCCATTTTCTTCGTCTATTCACGCCTTTTCATCCGAATAAGTGTCATTCCAGCAATTTGCCTTCAAAAGACCTAAAAAGTGAAAAGGAACGAAATTAAGTAGTGACGGATACAAAAGTCATCAATTAAGGGCTTAAATGACCCCTCAAAAGTGTACCTTTTAAATCCTTATCAAATAAACATACACTTGGTATTTGTTTGTCCTCAAGCAAATGTGCTTTTAGCCAATTAATTTATAAGTTAGGGGTCATGAAGCATTAGTTTAGAACAATTCACAACACATATAATCCCCGCAAAAGTCATAACAAGCACGGAAAATACATACTAGCACCTCACAAGTAGTGTATGGATACTCTCATCTCTCGGGTGTATATGAAATATATCAAGTTGGAAATTGAAGATAAACACTCATTAACCGGTCCTAGTACATAGATTACCATAGGCTTGAGACTAGATCAAACCTCCATCGCTTTGGCGTAAGCACCTAGAAAAAACTATCCAAGTGGTATTTTAAAGGGTTGTAACGTTAGGCTTACGGTAGGGAAACAAAGGGTTTGGTAGGATAGGTGATTTAGTGGTGGCAAGTCAAAAATCTTTATGTTACAAGCATGAGAAGAATGGCGTTGCTAAGCCAAGACTCGACACTCTAAACTCTAGATAACTGAAACAAACGAACATAAATTTAAAGATAGAAGTAGGATGGTAGCCCGTACATTTTTTTTTTTTTTTTTTTTTTTTTTTTTTGTTAATTTATTTAATTTTTTTTGAATCACTTTTTTTTTTCCCCTTTCATACACTTTTACTCTACCATCCTCTACGATAACATCAAAATAATAGGGATTTATAGGCACATCCCTACACTTGAGTTTTTATTACTCTAACACTAATTTGACCCGAATTGAAAAGATCAAAACACTTGGAGTACATTATTACGCAAATAAAGGGAATTTGAATTTAACGTTCCCTTCCCGTCATTTCATAAAATTTAACTTTTCCATGAGTCCCAATCGTCCCAAAACTGTGTACAAAGGATATGACTCGACTTAGCAACTTATGCAAGAAACTAGATAATTGAACTAAGGATTTGGTATGATAACAATAATGCACTAAAAGTGAGTGCATACAAGGTAGGCTAAGGCGATTTGGGTGTACATTTGGGGGTGGATTGTAAACAATGCTCTTCATTGATATTTCGAAAAACCGAAACATCACGAGAACCACGAAAAGGATAGGCTCTGAGGGGTTAAATAGGGGTATCGTGTACTAAAGATGAGTACAACGCAAGGGTGTGGGGGAATTACTCAACCGATGTGTAAGAAGTAATTATATTACGGGTATCAAACAAGGGTTATCCTAATGCCTCTTATCATTTAGTTATTCCTAACTACACAAGTGTAGTCTTACTAGCGATCTCAGAATGCATCACAAAATAAGTTCTAGAATATATTATACTACCGGTACACTCTCGAAGCATCAAAGATGAATGCTTTAATTCCTACAAATCTAAGGGCGATCCTCACATTTTGGGTTGAACTTAAGTGGTAAAGGGTTTTTGTGCTAGTCATATAACTTCCTATCCATGAGACGCTTTATTAAGACTAATGGCCCACTCCTACATGTCATGAAAAATTTTAAATTTGGTGCCAAAATTATCCTAACCGATATTTCTCATAGTTTATTACACAAGTGAAATTGGACAAGGAAAATAGTCAAGGATAAGCATAGTTTCAAAGTTCCCGTTTTATTTTCCCTCCCTACACTTAAACTGAACATTGTCCCCAATGTTCCTCGAAAGTATCAAAGTTATGATAATGGAAGGTAATTAAAAATGAAAGAAACTAGTACTCCCCTGATTAGCTCGGTAGGATCCGTGTGAAGTAGTGGTTAAATCTTTCTTCAAGAAGAGTGTTTGCGTTAAAAGCTCCTTCCAATCTTATGTATCTTCTTCTTGATAAATTAAACCTGCACACTTGAAGAAAACAAACGAAACCTTCGCGTAAAATCATCGGTAATGATATATATATGACTCTACTAAACTAGGATATAATGCTTGTGGAATGGATGTTTACAGATTTTTTGGAAAATTAAGACCTGGAAAATTCCAAAAATTTATAAGTAGCTCAGAAAACGAGAAAAAGTAGTAAGCAGTTTCTACTCCTCCTGACGCCGCAGGTTGCGACCCTGACGCCCTCAGGTTATCCTGACAGAAACTGGTCTGCGATTTTCTAGAAAAACGTCTGGAAAATTTTTATCTTTAGAATCTGGAAAAATTTCCTCCAAAACATCTATTATGACTCGATACAAGCATTTGACTCGAACAATCACACATGTATATCTTTTAAATAATCGTAATTCTCATGTTCACGTTCTTTTTGAAAGCGTGTGTAATCCTCCCTACACTTATCCCTTATGTAAAATACCTTTATATGTAATTAAGACGAGGTTAAAGACAAAATAAAGCATTTTTACAAATTTAAACATTAGAATAAACAATCAATAAAAGATATACGACACACAAACAGGCAAACAATTAAGCATGGGTTGCCTCCCACGAAGCGCTTTTCTTTATTTATGAGTCTTGTAGCTAGACTCGAAGTCGTGCCCCTACGTGACTTCATTACCATCACCTTCTTCCTCATGATGGTCTCTATTGGGGTTTTCCATGTTATAGTAATGCCCTATTATGCATCTTTCTAAGAAGTAATCTTCTCCCCAATCCGTTCTATATTTCGGTCCTAGTTTCAAGCAATCCTTATAGAACCCGAAAATCTTATTCATCACATAATCAACTCCCTTTTCCTTATCTTCCTCATTACTATAGTAGACTGATAGCTTAAGTTCTTTTTCATCATTGGATAGTGATGAAAATTTCTCAATCTTAAAGGGCATTTGGTAGGCTACATCATCGGTCTCTTCCTTGAATCTCACTATTCCTAACCACGGATCATAAGTCATCCTGGTGTTTTCTATGAAAGGCTTTCCTAGAATAACGTGGGACAAGCTAGGATCTATGGTCGTACTAATATCATTCACAACTATGAAATCCGTAGGAAAAGTAAAACTTCCTACATAAACGGGCAATCCCTTAACTCTACCAAGAAAATTTCAACTAACCCTAGGATTATCGGGATCTTGCCTAGTTGGGATAGGCTTCTTCATTACCCTATTATAGTAGGTGCAGGTCATGATATTTATCGGGGACTTGCGATCAATGTAGGCCTTTGCCACAAAAAGGTGTCCTATGCAACATGGTATGTTAAGATTCCAAGGGTTCCCAAACTTGATCCTAGGGCTTCTCCTAACATACATGTGACGGAGGTCTAGTACTAAGTGTGGGTGGCGAGAGAGTTCTTCTTCCGTAGGAAACTTATTGAAATAGTCATTGCCTACTTCATCTAATTCCTCGGTTGTTTCATTCCTAGGAGTTTCACTAACCTCAAGTACTGTCTCATTGTGCGCTTCGTCATTTGTTCTTTTAGGTTTCACTAAGGTGATGGTATTGACGAATTAAACGTGCTTAGCTAACTTACTTGGGTCCTTAATCTCTACACCGGAAGCTTCGGGAGTTGAGATAGCGTTAACCTTCCTATAATTATTGGTCATGGCTTTCAAGAGGTTATATATCTTCCTATCCATCTCGGCTTGTTGTTGGTTAAAATGGTCCGAGAGCTTAGCTATTTGAGCTTCTTGGGATGTGACTAGGTTTTGCAACATCCCTTCTATGTTTTGTTGGTTAGGGTCGTGAGATGGGGGCCATGAGAAATCATTAGATGTGAATTCTTTGGTTTGTCCCCTATAAAAGTCGGGCTTGCCCTTCCATGCTTCTCGGGCGCATTAAAAGTCCTAGGTCCGGGTGTTGTAGGGAATCTTCCTCCCGTTCCATTGGTACGCGAGGATGCGTAGTCAACGAAAGCTTGTTCGGGGAGTCTTGTGCAAGTGCGAGTGTTATGAGGACCATTACACGGCTCACACAAGGAAGCAAATTTGTTCACTTGGCGTGAAGACTTAGAATTTTCGTAGGAGCTCATTAGGACCTTAACTTGATCTTCAAGCTCGAGCATCCTACGGTCGGAAGATTGTGAGTCAATGGGAGGCAAGGAGATTGCCTTTACGGTTTTGGGAAACTCACGGGGGTCATTCCAACTTTCGTTGTCATAGAGAGCAAGGTCCTCTATTATACCCCATGATTCTTCCGCGGTGAGATCACTAAGTTTTCCACCGGCCGCTTGGTCAATGGATCGCTTAGTGGGGAAGTTGACATGATCGTAGAAGAGTTGGAATTGAAGCCAAAGATCAACGCCGTGATGAGGGACTCTATGGATTAAGTCCTTGAATCGAGACCATTCTTCGTAGATAGATTCACCTTGACGTTGTTGGAACATCAAGGTTTCATTCCTAAGCTTAGTAGTTCTCCCCGGTGGGAAAAATTGAGCAAGGAAACGAGAGGTGAGATCATCCCAACTTGAGATGCAGCCGGCGGGAAGTCGCTCATGCCAATTACTAGCTTGGTCTCGTAGAGAGAATTGGAAGAGACGCAAACGCGTGGTCTCCAGAGTAGTAGCATCGAGGTCGATGGAATCGACAATTTTAAGGAAATCCTTAAGATGCTGATTAGGATCTTCGGAATGAAGTCCATGGAATGCACATCCGTTTTGCACCAAACGGATGGTGTCAGATCGCAGGGCCATAGTTTGGGCTTGTTCAGGAAGTTCAATGGTTTTTCTATAGCCTAGGTGGCTTGGTCTTGAGTATTCACCAAGAGTACGGCCTCTTGGCGGGTCATTTGGTGGTGGGTTGATGAGTGGTGGTTGATTATCACCTTCCATGATGAAAAGTGATGGGATTACTAACAAAGGTCACGAAGAAGGGGGATAGACTACAAGGAAGCTAAAAATGGGAATAAAAAGTTTACTTGATAGGAATCAAGCAAGGAAACCTAAACGAGGTGAAAATCTAACTAGCTATTCTATTCCCCGGCAGCGGTGCCAAAAACTTGATACGCGTACAACGCGCGTTCGGGGTCAAAGGAACTTCCTTTTCGTCGAGCAAGTTTTTCAACACCCTAGGCAGTGAACCTAATCATTGTAGTGTAGTATTAGGGTAAGCCTCGGGAATTGATATTGTTCTCTAGGGGAATAGGAATGCTAGTGAGAAATTACTACGCTAAGGTTGGGGTTGAGGAAGATTATTTTTTATCTTTTTTATATTTTTTTTTTTAAAATGGAAAGGTACGAATATCGGGGTATTGGATTTGGGGGGTTAGTATTTCTACCGATTACTCTACTTATCTAATTATCTAATTATCTAAACTAAGGTGAGTGTAGTCTATGTCTATAGTAACGAATACAAAAGTGATCAATTAAGGGCTTAAATGACCCCTCAAAAGTGTAAATTTTAAATCCTTATCAGAAATCAATGAAGTAAAACACTTATCTTGATGTAAAATAGGGTTTGGGAACCCTAAAATACTGTCCAAGTCGGACTACAAACATTTAGGGTTTTTACTCCAAAAGTCTACCTCTCAAAATCCTTAAAATTCGAATTATATATATAATTTTACACTTGCGACGGCGTCGCCTTATAGGTGGGACGCCGTCAGATCGCTGTTTTTAGGGTTTTCATCTTGGCCAAGTAATCGTTGGGACGGCGTCACGTTGTAGTTGTGACGCCTTCGGGCTCCAGCATGGACTTCGTCTGATTCTAGATCTAGGCCGTCTGAGATGAAAAGTCTTTGTGACGCCCTTCCTCTTCAAATCCTGACGCCGTCAGGTGTATTTTAGCAAAAGTCTCTGAGCCATCGAGATTTTAATTAGTATAAAGGGGACGGCATCGCCTTTTGATGGGGACGCTTCGAGGTTCAATTCCAGCTGACTTGAGTGTCTTCGATCTTGAATTTTCCATTTTCTTCATATATTCACTCCTTTTCGTCCAAATATGCATCATTCCAGCATTTTGCTTCCAATAGACCTAAAAAGTGAAAAGGAACGAAATTAAGCAGTAACAGATATACAAGTGGGCAATTAAGGGCTTAAATGACCCCTTAAAAGTGTACGTTTTAAATCCTTATCACTTTAGCAAGGACAAGCTCATAGACTTTTAGATTGCTTATGAGTTCGTCGAGAGTGAGAATTGACAAGTCTTTGGATTCTTCGATGGCCGTCACATTTGATCTCCACTTGGATGGAAGCGCCCTTAGATATCTCCTGACATGATTACGACTAGAAAACGACTCATCAAGTGCTTGTAATGAGGTGATACTAGTATTAAAGTTAGCAAAAGAATTATCTATACTATCCTCATCCGATATTGAAAATTGTTCATATTGTTGAACAAATAAATCTATTTTATTGTTGTTAACTTGTTGGTTTCCTTGATGAGTTACAACTAAAGAATTCCAAATTTATTTAGAGGTTTTAAGCATAAAAATTCTTTCAAATTCCTTTTTGGGTAAAGCATTATATAAAAACATTTTAGCTTCACTATTTTTGAAAAGCTTTTTCTTTTGATCGTCGGTGAGGCGATCATGAGGGATGTTTATTTCTTTGTCGGTTTTATCATCTTTTGTAGTGGCTTGAAAGTCATCTTCAACAATGATGTACCAAAGATCAATATCTTTTGACTTCACATGAGTCTCAAATCTATTTTTCCAATAAATAAAACCATTTGTTTCAAGTAGTGGAGGTCGTTGCATAGATTGCCCTTCTTTATAATTTTCAAAACTCATTATGATCAAAAAAATTTAAAAATATAAATTACTTTAAAACTTTTGTAAACCTTGCTCTTGACGCCAATTGTGGAAAACTAGAAGGGGGGGGTTGAATTGTTTTGCCGATCTTAAGTTAGTTTCAAAAACTTTAGATTCGATCTTATGTGAATTCGTATGGATGAATAGAAAGTATAAAGCAATAAGTGATGTAAGTAATGAAAGAAAGTAAAGTAAAGGATATAAAGTAATGACACAACCGATTTATAGTGGTTCGGCTACAAGGACACCTTTCTTACCCTACTCCACTCCCCGAGTCACCTACTCGAGAGTTCAAGCACTATGTCAACAAGCTCCTTCAACACGGCGGAGAAGCCTCACAACTTCGCTTACACTTCCGGTACAAAGCTAAATACCGAGGCCTTAGCACGGCGGACTAAACCAACACAACTATTACACAACAACTATGTGAAATATAAGATACAAGATCTAGCTACAGAAATCTTGTGGAGGAACAAATCAATCAAGGACCCCTTGCTTGGATGACTTGTAGTATCTCGTGATCTCGCCTTTGGAAGGACTTATATGAGAATCACAACAAAAGAAAGAATAACTACTAGATAGATCAAGAGATCTGAGATTAGAAGAGACAGAGAATATATGAGAGAGTTTGTAAGAAGAGGGGTGAGTAACAATGAAGAAATGGCTCACTATTTATAGGCAAAAATCCTCTACTATTCCCCGGATCCCACGGATCCCTTACATGAGGGATCCGTTCAGTGTAAACTGGGGGATCCGCCAGACGCTCCTCCCTATTTGGGTTATGGGTCTTGGATCATGGGTCATGGAATTTGGGTCATGGGTCATGCGAACTTCTGATATTCCCATAAATACATTACTTCCATATCTTGCTTCCCGACTTTGATTCCCTGCATCAAACGCTCTACTGCTTCCTATAGTGCTTTTGCATTTGTGTAACTATCTACAGATACAACGATTTCATTTGATAGTCCCTGACATACAAGATGCATAGCACGTCTATCTGCTTTCACTTGAGCCCTTTCTTCATCACTACGATATGTGTTTTTTTATTCGTGAATAATCTCAGCAGTCGGAGGTGTAGCATTAGGGTTAGCAGGAATGGTGACGACCTTACGAATGTAGGAACCATTCTAAATTGAGTTTCAGATACGTTCACCATCTGGTTTGTCGTCAATAAACATTGCATTCGATTTACCCATTGTGTATACAAACCCTTGACAAGCATTGGTGGACAATTATCTGAACCGGCTTGAGCAACATCAGATTGAGAAGAAAGGATTTTTAAGTTAATTTGTGTAGGAGGTTGTGATGCCATGATGAGGATTGATCTTGGATCGGTTCAACGATAAAGGAGTTATGTTTGTTATAGGTTAAGGTAAGTTGTTGTAGTGAAAATTTAGTATGAAATCTTAAAATCATCAATAACTTCTTTCTGGAGAAATTTCAGGCTTCAAAATTTCGTTGCCCGACGTAGTGCAGTAACCTCACAATATTCTGGCTGTTCCAGTCGTTTTGACTGGTAATTCGCTGAAAATGGAGTTACGGTTCAAAAGTTATGGCCGTTTGAAGTTTTGTCGTAAAAAGTCAAATTTCAGCTGCAAAAGTTAACTCTTAAGGAACAAATTCGATGACCAAATCTGATAACTCAAATTTGATAGCCTAAATCTGATAACTCAAATTCGATAGCCTAAATCTGATAACAGAAATTCGATAACCCAAATCTCATAACTCAAATTCGATAACCCAAATCTAATAAGTCAAATTCGATAACAAATCTGATAACAAATTCGATAACAAATCTGATAACAAATTTGATAGTATCTATCTAACTTATCCAAGTTGGAATATTTCCCCTTTGTTGAAGTATTCCACAGGCTTATCCAAGCAAGGGAAGTACTTTGTAATCCGTGAATTGTGAAGAAACTGTTCCTTGAGAAAATTCTATAAGTAAAACTGATAAACCCGAGTTGCAAATTCGATAGACCAATCTGATAAACCCTAAGTGCAAATCTGATAAACCTTTAGTGCAAATCTGATAAACCCCTAACGCAAATATGATAAACCCTGAGTGCAGATTTGATAAACCCTTAGTGCAAGTATGATAAACCCTAAACGCAAATATGATAAACCCTTAACTGGTAAACTCGATGGATTGCCAAAAACTTTAGAGACCCGTTTTTTCAACAAATTTATGTTTCCAAGTCATTTCTTTTTTTCAAAATCACTTAAAGTTCAATAAAGTTTAGGCTTTTCACGTATTTAAAATGCTTTGAAGAAATTCGATAGAGTACCAAAACTATTCAAACCAATAAGAAACAATCTTTTTGACATTTTTGATGCAATTTTTTTTTACCAAAACTCACTAAATAGTACTAGAACTATAAGAAAGACAACAACTTTAAACTAGAAAAACGTAAAAATAAAAAATTTATAAGGAAAAAGCTAACGTTTTTATAAGAAAAACGCAACTCTTTCTAAGGTTCAACATAAACACTCCTAAATCATTGTTTGGAGATTGATACCACTTGTTGGTTCCCATATTATCATAACATCACAGAGACATAAAGAGAAAAACGTAGAGAGAGAGAGAGAGAGATGTATGGAGAGAGAGATTTAGAGAGAGAAAGAAACATAGAGAGATGTTGAAGATCTTATGAATTACACATAGTAAACACACACCTCAAATGAGGTGGTTTATGTTATTTATACTACTACTACTACTAGCAGTAGTGACCGGGCGATTTGATCAGTTGATCTTGATGGGTTCGGCATTGTGGGGATTCTTGTGAAGAGTCAGCAATAGACCATTGTCGTTCTTCTCAGTGTGGATGGTCTTGTACATAACGTCATTACCTAAATTAATCCTGCGAGTAAAATTTATTAAAAGAGACGTCGGAAGTGGGTTGAACATGAGCTCGGACGAAAAGAGCATTGTATTTGAAATCCAACTCGGCACGAACGCCAATTCCTTTAACATTCTTTGCATCGAAGTCAAGGAAAACATTTTACACTTGATTGGTCTCGCTCCTCTTCTCGTTCCCAGGGATACTTTAGGTTTTCTACGTGACATACATCGTTAATGGTCAAAGATTTGTGAGAAATCGTACCTTTAACGATGATTTTGCTCTTGCTATTACCAAACACCACATTTCCTCCATTGAAGGATTCGTATGTGGAAAAAAAGTCTTTGTTACCGGTCATATGCCTCATGCACCCGTTATCCTCGATCCATTCATCTGGATCTAGGTCGACCTTTAAGCACACCTAAGAAAACAATTAACTCAAAAGTTTGGTCCCCATTTATTCACGGGTCCATTAGTGTTATACATTTCATTCATGTTAGGCATATATGGAAAAGGCGTGAAAGCATTCCACGGTGTATAGTTTTGAAATGGAAAATTGTTTTGTACGTTAGGATTCCATCCCATTTGATGGTGGTTACTTCTCGGATAAACATTATTTGGTCTTCTTATAAATGTGTTTGGTTTAGAAAATGATGGACCTTTGTTTCTCATAAAACTTTGATTTTGTTTTAGTGGAGGTGGTTGTTTGACGTTTCTAACAGTAACGTGGGTTGGTTTCTTCTTGTTAAAAATAACAAAGTCGGTTCTAGATGAACTAGCTACATTATTTCTATTGTTTGCTGGTATAGACCCACGGATCCCTGGACTTGCACTAGACGGTTCCTTTTTCAAGGGATCCGTTGGATCCGTGACTACAGTAGCTTGTTTTTCAATTGCTTTAACGAATTGTGTTTCTTTAATCTCGCTAGTTGATGTACTAAGTTGTTGAATACCTAAACCCTTTTGATTATTTCCCGTTTTAACACTATCAAGTATTATATCAAGAGTATTAGTAATCATTCTAGCAATCTTGGAATCAAGATTATCAACTAACGTTTGAAGTTGAACACAAAGCTCACATTCACCATCTACATTCGTCCCCTTTTCTAAACGTTTTAATTTATCTTTTAACTCAATGATTTCCTTTTCTAAACGTTCATTTTTGTTTTTCAAAATATTATTTTTGTTAATTACTTTTAGACTAATTTTTCAAAGTTTATCATATTCACAATGCAATGATTCATCATCTAATGATGAGCTACTATAATAAAGAGATTCGGGACATACCTCGTGTGAGTTATTTTCCATTAGACAAATTTCTTTGTTCTCTTTCTCACTCATTCCCCACGAACCACTTACGAACGCTTTTTGTTCGTCATGCTTGGGACATTCACTAATGAAGTGATTAGGGTCCCCACATTTAAAACATGTGTGTTCGTCCCTTGCTTTCTTGTCATCTTTCCCTTTTCGGAACCCCTTCTTGTCGTCATATGGTTGCTTGACATATCTTCCTTTTCTTCTAAAGAACTTCTTGAAATCCCTTACCGCCATGGCATACTCTTCGTCATCACTTTCCGAAGAAGAGGTTTCTTCATCGCTTGAGACCTTCTTGGCTTTTAAGGAAATTTGTGCTTCTCTTTATTTTCATTTGAGGCTTCGGAGTCTTTATGATGCGCGTACAAGGCGCGTTCGGGGTCAAAGGAACTTCCTTTTCGTCGAGCAAATTTTTCAGCACCCTAGGCAGTGAACCTAATCGTTGTAGTGTAGTATTGGGTAAGCCTCGGGGATTGATATCGTTCTCTAGGGGAATAGGAATGCTAGTAGAAATGTACTACGCTAAGGTTGAAGTTGAGGAAGATTCTTTTTTTATCTTTTTATATTTTTTAGAAAGCTAAGGGTAAAATCTCGGGGTTTGGATTTGGGTGGTATTTCTACCAATTACTTCTACTATCTAATTATCTAAACTATGGGTAGTCTATGTCTTTTTTATGTGTGCTCGTATGATGATTAAAAATGTGCTTACCTAGATACTATTACTCCCTAGTTATCTTTTATTGGTGGTTGAATTGCCGCGTCCTTATTCTTAACGCGTTGTGTTTTCTAAGGTCGTAGGGTGTGCCTTTTTCCCTAACTCTTTGAGACTACCTTAAGGTTATTGCCTACGAAATCCTCTCGATTAATTATAAACTAACTTTAAGGTTATCTTTGGATGTTTAGACTACGAAATCCACTAAGTGAAAGGTTCACAAAGATTACTCAAGCATTTAAACACAACGATGGCCTAATTACAATCCTAAGCCAATTACAATTAAGATAAGAGACAACCAATCAATAATTAATAACTAGGTTTCATAGATCTAAGCAAACACACAAGAAATTTAGCCGGACATGTTAAACACGCAAGCATACACACATTCAATGGAATACATAATGAAATCAATGAAGTAAAACACTTATCTTGATGTAAAATAGGGTTTGGGAACCCTAAGATACTGTCCAAGTCGGATTACAAACGTTTAGGGTTTTTACTACATAAGTCTACCTCTCAAAATTCTTAAAATTCGAATTCTATATATAATTTTACACTTGCGACGGCGTCGCCTTATAGGTGGGACGCCATTAGATCGCCGTCATTAGGGTTTTCGTCTTGGCCAAGTAATCGTTGGGACGACGTCATGTTGTAGCTGTGACGCCGTCAGGCTTCAGCAGGGACGTCTTCTGATTCTGGATCTAGGCCGTCTGAGATGAAAAGTCTTCGTGATGCCCTTCCTCTTCAAAGCCTGAAGCCATCGGGTGTATTTTAGCAAAAATTCTACTAAGACGTCAGAGATTTTAATTAGTATAAAGGGACGGCGTCGCCCTTTAGATGGGACGCCGTCAGGTTCAATTCCAGCAGCTTGAGTGTCTTCGATCTTGACTTTACCATTTTCTTCATATATTCACTCCTTTTCGTCCAAATATGCATCATTCCAGCATTTTGCTACCAAGAGACCTAAAAAGTGAAAAGGAACGAAATTAAGCAGTAACGGATATACATGTGGGCAATTAAGGGCATAAACGACCCCTTAAAAGTGTACGTTTTAAATTCTTATCAAATATCCCTACACTTGGTATTTTCTTGTCCTCAAGAAAATGTGCTTTTGGCCAATCAATTTATAAGTTAGGGGGCATGAAGCATTGGTTTAACATAATTCACAACAAGTAAAAGCACCGCAATAGTCATAACAAGCACGGAAATTATATACTAGCACCTCACAAGGGGTGTTTGGATTCTCTCATTTCTCGGGTGTATATGAAATATAGTAAATGGATATGGAAGATAAACACTCATTACCTGGTCATAGTACATAGATTACCATAGGCTTGAGACTAGATCAAACTTCCACCGCTTTGGCGTAAGCACCTAGGAACAACAATTTAAGAGGTCTTTAAAAGGGTTGTAACGTTAGGTTTACAGTAGGGAAACAAAGGGTTTTGTTGGATAGGCGATTTAGTGGTGGCAAGTCAAAAATCTTATGTTACAAGCATGAAAAGAATGGCGTTGCTAAGCCAAGACTCGACTCACTAAACTCTAGATAACTTAAAACAAACATATATAAATTTAAAAACATAAACATAAAGATAGATGTAGGATGGTAGCCCATATATATATTTTTTAATACACTTTTACTCTACCATCCTCTAAGATAACATCAAAATATAAGGGATTTATAGGAGCATCCCTACACTTGAGTTTTTATTATTCTAACACTAATTTGACCTGAATTGAAAAGATCAAAACACTTGGAGTATTTAATTACGTAAATAAAGGGAATTTGAATTTAACGTTCTTTCCCGTCACTCCATAAAATTTTACTTTACCCATGAGTCCCAATCATCCCAAAACTGTGTACAAAAGATATGACTCGACTTAGCAACCATTCAAACAACTAGATAATTGAACTAAGGGTTTAGTATGATAACAATAATGCACTAAAGGCGAGTGCATACAAGGTAGGCTAAGGCGATTTGGGTGTACATTTGGGGGTGGATTGTAAACAATGCTCTTCACTGATATTTCGGAACACCAAAACATCACGAGAACCGCGAAAAATATAGGCTCTGAGGGGTTAACTAGGGGTATCGTGTACTAAAGATGAGTACATCGCAAGGGTGTGGTGTAATTACTCGACCGATGTGGAAGAAGTAATTATAATACGGGTATCAAATAAGGGTTATCCTAATGCCTCTTATCATTTTGTTATTCCTAACTACACAAGTGTAGTCTCACTAGCGATCTCGGAATGCATCTCAAAACAAGTTCTAGAATCTATTATACTACTGGTGCACTCTCGAAGCATTAAAGGTGAAAGCTTTAATTCCTATAGATCTAGGGGCGAACCTCACATTTTTGGGGTGGAATTTGAGTGGTAAACGATTTTTGTGCTAGTCATATAACTCCTATCCATGAGACGCTTTATTAAAACTAAAGTCCCACTCGTACATGTCATAAAAAATTTAAAATTTGGCGCTAAAATTGCCCTAACAAATATTTCTCATAGCTTATTACTTAAATGAAATAGGAAAAGACAAATAATCAAGGATAATCATAGTTTCAAAGTTCCCGTTTTATTCTCCCTCCGTACACTTAAACTGAACATTGTCCCCAATATTCCCTGAAAGTATCAAAGTTATGATAACGGAAGGTAATTAAAAGAGAAAGATACTAGTACTCCCCTGATTAGCTCGGTAGGATCCGTGTGAAGTAGTGGTTAAATTCTTTTCCAAGAAGAAGGTATGCGTGATAATCTTCATCCAATTTTATGTTTCTTCTTCTTGATAAATAAAACCTGCACACTTTAAGAAAATAGATGAAACTTTTGCGTAAAATCGGTGGTAAAACTATATATGACTCAACTACACTAGGATATAATGCTTGTGGAATGGATGTTTGCATATTTTCTGGAAAATTAAGACCTGAGAATTTCCAAAAATTTATACTTAGCACAAAAAAAGAGAAAAATTTATAAGTTGTTTCTGCTTAACCTGACGTTGTCAAGTTTTAATCCTGACGCCGTCAGGTTGTCATGATAAAAACTGGTCTGCTGCGTTTTCCTGGAAAAATTATATCTTTAGAAACTGGAAAATTTCACCAAAACATCCATTATGACTCGATACAAGCATTTGACTCTAACAAACACACATATATATATCAATTTCACTAATTGTAATTCTCATGTTCATGTTCTTAAAAACATATTTGATCTTCCCTACACTTATCTTTTTGTAAAATACCTTTATATGTAATTAAGACGAGGTTAAAAACAAAATAAAGCATTTTCACAAAGTCTAACATGAGAATAAACAATAATGAAAAAGATATATAAACACACAAATAAAAATGAAAAACAAATACACATGGGTTGCCTCCCAAGAAGCGCTTGTTTTTGTTCGAGTCACGAGCTTGGCTCTACCCTTATTTAACGGATAAAGGGGAAGTTTTTCCTACACTTAAGCTTAAGTGTGGGTGATAGTAGCGATACACACCCTTAGGGTGGAAATTTGCTACGTGAGGAGAGGGTAATGGGTGATTTATATGCTCAAAGGGGTGTGCTCCATTCATTATAACCTTACCTAATTCTATAGGTTAGCGGGTGAATCAATTCTTTCTCGTTGAAATGGATCATCTTCTATCAACTTCAAGAGATTCTTAGTTAAGGATCCATCTTGACCTAATAAACCCGGTTTAAACCCATAATATTTTTTGTTATCAACCATGAATGGGTGATGTAAGTGTGTAAGGTCATGGGTTACTCCTATATTAGCTTCCACTCTACATGGCCTAGAGTCTACTACATTTATCAAGAAACTACCCGGACTATTTATTTTGATGGGTGGATTGGGGCCTAATTCAATTCCTAGATTCACATCTAAAGACGGAAAATTGGGTAAGGTTTTTGGTTGAGGCTCCGGTTCATCAAAGTTATGAACTTCCCTAGGACTAAGATATAGGTCATGACAACATGCATCTAAACCTACATTCTCTAATGGCGTTTGGTCCAAAGGGTCTATATCAATCGGGGTTCCTATAGTCTCTTCTACTTCTTTCGGGTAAGTTATAGGCAGTGTGTGTTCCTCAAGTGATGGTAGGGCTTGTGGGCTTGGAGTTTCCACCTCATTCTCCATTATATCTAGATCTCCTATGTTCATCATGTGTTTTAGTATGATCTAACCCAAATACACTCTTAACTATCTCAAATCCTTCTTTAGCCATTTCAAATTCTTGGTCCGATTCATAAGAATTGTTCTTAAAAACTTGACTACTATGTTCTATTTGCCTAAAGGATTCCTCACGCGTGTCATATGTTTTGGTGAAATCTATCCCACGCATGCAACTAGGTAGTTCAACTCTAACCATCTCACAATCTTGTTCGGATTTAGGTTCCATGTTCTTAAAATATAGGTCTTTTTGTTCATGGTGCCTAAGATTGGATAAATCCTCCTTATCTGTTTCCTCAAATTGTGATGTAGACAAACCTGTGATTTCATTCAACTGGTGGTTTATGCTTATGAGGCTTTTCTCAAAAAATTTCCAGAGGGTCTCACTAAAAGGAGTTGATTCTAACAATGATTGTTGAATAGAAGCCACAGAAGCACAAAATTTATCAAATCCATCCAACCTTACACCGTCTCCTTTTGGATATCTCTAAGATCACTCACAAATTCATTAGAACAATAAAATGCAATCCAATCTATGAAATTCAGTTGTTCCTCATTTGTTAATGATTCATATGCAATTTCACTTGCCATAGCGACAAATGAAAAGGGTTTTACGAACACAAACACAAAGAAGGGGATACACTACAAGGAAGCTAAAAATGAGAAAAAATATTACTTAATAGGAATCAAGCAAGGGAACCTAAACGAGATAAAAATCTAACTAGCTATTCTATTCCCCGGTAGCGGCGCCAAAAACCTGATGTGCGTACAAGGCGCGTTCGGGGTCAAAGGAACGTCCTTTTCGTCGAGCAAGTTTTTCAACACCCTAGGCAGTAAACCTAATCGTTGTAGTGTAGTATTGGGTAAGCCTCGGGGATTGATATCGTTCTCTAGGGGAATAGGAATGCTAGTAAGAAGTGTACTACGCTAAGGTTGAGGTTGAGAAAGATTCTTTTTTTATCTTTTTATATTTTTTAGAAAGTTAAGGGTAAAATCTCGGGGTTTGGACTTGGGTGGTGATATTTCTACCGATTACTTCTACTATCTAATTATCTAAACTATGGGTACTCTATGTCTTTTTGATGTGTGCTCGTATGATGATAAAAAATTTGCTTACCTAGATACTATTACTCCATAGTTATCTTTTATTGGTGGTTGAATTGTCACGTCCTTTTTCTTAACGCGTTGTGTTTTCGAAGGTCGTAGGGTGTGCCTTTTTCCCTAACTCTTTGAGACTACCTTAAGATTATTGCTTAGGAAATCCTCTAGATTAATTATAAACTAACTTTAAGGTTATCTTTGGATGTTTAGACTACGAAATCCGCTAAGTGATTCATAAGCTAAGGTTCACAAAGATTACTCAAGCATTTAAACACAACGATGGCCTAATTACACTCCTAAGCCAATTACAATTAAGATAAAAGACAACCAATCAATAATTAATAACTAGGTTTCATAGATATAAGCAAACACACAAGAAATTTAGCCGGACATGTTAAACACGCAAGCATACACACATTCAATGGAAGACATAATGAAATTGATACGCGTACAACGCGCATTCGGGGTCAAAGGAAGTTTTTCAACACCCTAGGCAGTGAACCTAATCGTTGTAGTGTAGTATTAGGGTAAGCCTCGGGAATTGATATCGTTCTCTAGGGGAATAGGAATGATAGTGAGAAATTACTACGCTAAGGTTGGGGTTGAGGAAGATTATTTTTTATCTTTTTTATATTTTGTTTTAGAAAATGGAAAGGTACGAATCTCGGGGTATTGGATTTGGGGGGTTGGTATTTCTATCGATTACTATACTTATCTAATTATCTAATTATCTAAACTAAGGTGAGTGTAGTCTATGTCTATTGTTGTGTGCTCTTATGATGATTAAAAAATGTGTTTACTTAGATGTTATTACTCCCTAGTTATCTCCTATTGATGATTGAATTGTCACGTCCTTATTCTTAACGCGTTGTGTTTTCTAAGGTCGTAGGGTATGCGTTTATCCCTAACTCTTTGAAGCTACCTAAGGTTAATGACTACGAAATCTCTAGGATTCATAAACTTAACACTAAGGTTATCTTTGGATATTTAGCCTACAATTCCACTAGTAACTATAAGCTAAGGTTCAACAAAGACTAATCAAGCATTAATAACACAATGGATGACCTTTCGCAATACTAGGTCAATCACAATTAAGATAAGAGACAACCAATCAATATTCAATACCTAGGTTTCATAGATCTAAGCAAACACACAAGTAAATTAGCCGGACATGGAGAACATGCAAGCATACACACAAACAATTGAAGACATGATTGAATTAATGAAGTAAAACACTTATCTTGTTGTAAAATAGGGTATGGAACCCTAAGATACTGCCCAAGACAGCCTTAGTTCGGTTTAGGTTTTTACTCCACAAAACTACCTCTCTCAAAATTGAAAAATTCGGATTCTATATATAGTGTTACAATATGCGACGGCGTCACTCTTTAATTGTGACGCCGTTGGGTCGCCGTCATTAGGGTTTCGTCTTAGCCACGTCAACTCTGTGACGGCGTCACCTTATGCTCGTGATGCCGCCGGCTTCAATCCTTGACGCCGTCAGGATCCAAATCTAGGCCGTCTGAGTTGCGACGCCCTACTCTTTTAAACCTGATGCCGTCACTTGTAAATTAGAAATTTTCTCTCTGAGACGTCTCAAGGTGTGTCGCGACGGCGTCGCATTTAAGCAGTGATGCCGTCCCCTTCAGTTCCAGCAGCTTGAGTGTCTCTATTCTTGACTTTGGCCATTTTCTTCGTCTATTCGCGCCTTTTCATCCGAATAAGTGTCATTCCAGCAATTTGCCTTCAAAAGACCTAAAAAGTGAAAAGGAACGAAATTAAGTAGTAACGGATACAAAAGTCATCAATTAAGGGCTTAAATGACCCCTCAAAAGTGTACCTTTTAAATCCTTATCAAATAAACATACACTTGGTATTTGCTTGTCCTCAAGCAAATGTGCTTTTAGCCAATTAATTTATAAGTTAGGGGTCATGAAGCATTAGTTTAGAACAATTCACAACACATATAATCCCCGCAAAAGTCATAACAAGCACGGAAAATACATACTAGCACCTCACAAGTAGTGTATGGATACTCTCATCTCTCGGGTGTATATGAAATATATCAAGTTGGAAATTGAAGATAAACACTCATTAACCGGTCCTAGTACATAGATTACCATAGGCTTGAGACTAGATCAAACCTCCATCGCTTTGGCGTAAGCACCTAGGAAAAACTATCCAAGTGGTCTTTTAAAGGGTTGTAACGTTAGGCTTACGGTAGGGAAACAAAGGGTTTGGTGGGATAGGTGATTTAGTGGTGGCAAGTCAAAAATCTTTATGTTACAAGCATGAGAAGAATGGCGTTGCTAAGCCGAGACTCGACACTCTAAACTCTAGATAACTGAAACAAACGAACATAAATTTAAAGATAGAAGTAGGATGGTAGCCCGTATGTTTTTTTTTTTTTTTTTTTTTTGTTAATTTAACGTTCCCTTCCCGTCATTTCATAAAATTTAACTTTTCCATGAGTCCCAATCGTCCCAAAACTGTGTACAAAGGATATGACTCGACTTAGCAACTTATGCAAGCAACTAGATAATTGAACTAAGGATTTGGTATGATAACAATAATGCACTAAAAGTGAGTGCATACAAGGTAGGCTAAGGCGATTTGGGTGTACATTTGGGGGTGGATTGTAAACAATGCTCTTCATTGATATTTCGGAAAACCGAAACATCACGAGAACCGCGAAAAGGATAGGCTCTGAGGGGTTAACTAGGGGTATCGTGTATTAAAGATGAGTACATCGCAAGGGTGTGGGGGAATTACTCAACAGATGTGTAAGAAGTAATTATATTACGGGTATCAAACAAGGGTTATCCTAATGCCTCTTATCATTTAGTTATTCCTAACTACACAAGTGTAGTCTTACTAGCGATCTCAGAATGCATCACAAAATAATTTCTAGAATATATTATACTACCGGTACACTCTCGAAGCATCAAAGATGAATGCTTTAATTCCTACAAATCTAAGGGCGATCCTCACATTTTGGGTTGAACTTAAGTGGTAAAGGGTTTTTGTGCTAGTCATATAACTTCCTATCCATGAGACGCTTTATTAAGACTAATGGCCCACTCCTACATGTCATGAAAAATTTTAAATTTGGTGCCAAAATTATCCTAACCGATATTTCTCATGGTTTATTACACAAGTGAAATTGGACAAGGCAAATAGTCAAGGATAAGCATAGTTTCAAAGTTCCCGTTTTATTTTCCCTCCCTACACTTAAACTGAACATTGTCCCCAATGTTCCTCGAAAGTATCAAAGTTATGATAATGGAAGGTAATTAAAAACGAAAGAAACTAGTACTCCCCTGATTAGCTCGGTAGGATCCGTGTGAAGTAGTGGTTAAATTTTTCTTCAAGAAGAGTGTTTGCGTTAAAAGCTCCTTCCAATCTTATGTATCTTCTTCTTGATAAATTAAACCTGCACACTTGAAGAAAACAAAGGAAACCTTCGCGTAAAATCATCGGTAACGATATATATATGACTCTACTAAACTAGGATATAATGCTTGTGGAATGGATGTTTACAGATTTTCTGGAAAATTAAGACCTGGAAAATTCCAAAAATTTATAAGTAGCTCAGAAAACGAGAAAAAGTAGTAAGCAGTTTCTACTCCTCCTGATGCCGCAGGTTGCGACCCTGACGCCGTCAGGTTATCCTGACAGAAACTGGTCTGTGATTTTCTGGAAAAACGTGTGGAAAATTTTTATCTTTAGAATCTTGAAAAATTTCCTCCAAAACATCTATTATGACTCGATACAAGCATTTGACTCGAACAATCACACATGTATATCTTTTAAATAATCGTAATTCTCATGTTCACGTTCTTTTTGAAAACGTGTGTAATCCTCCCTACACTTATCCCTTATGTAAAATACCTTTATATGTAATTAAGACGAGGTTAAAGACAAAATAAAGCATTTTTACAAATTTAAACATGAGAATAAACAATCAATAAAAGATATACGACACACAAACAGGCAAACAATTAAGCATGGGTTGCCTCCCACGAAGCGCTTTTCTTTATTTATGAGTCTTGTAGCTAGACTCGAAGTCGTGCCCCTACGTGACTTCATTACCATCACCTTCTTCCTCATGATGGTCTCTATTGGGTTTTTCCATGTTATAGTAATGCCCTATTATGCATCTTTCTAAGAAGTCATCTTCTCCCCAATCCGTTCTATATTTCGGTCCTAGTTTCAAGCAATCCTTATAGAACCCGAAAATCATATTCATCACATAATCAACTCCCTTTCCTTATCTTCCTCATTCCTATAGTAGACTGATAGCTTAAGTTCTTTTTCATCATTGGATAGTGATGAAAATTTCTCAATCTTAAAGGGAATTTGGTAGGCTACATCATCGGTCTCTTCCTTGAATCTCACTATTCCTAACGACGGATCATAAGTCATCCTGGTGTTTTCTATGAAAGGCTTTCCTAGAATAACGTGGGACAAGCTAGGATCTATGGTCGTACTAATATCATTCACAACTATGAAATCCGTAGGAAAAGTAAAACTTCCTACATAAATGGGCAATCCCTTAACTCTACCAAGAAAATTTCAACTAACCCTAGGATTATCGGGATCTTTCCTAGTTGGGATAGGCTTCTTCATTACCCTATTATAGTAGGTGCAAGTCATGATATTTATCGGGGACTTGCGATCAATGTAGGCCTTTGCCACAAAAAGGTGTCCTATGCAACATGGTATGTTAAGATTCCAAGGGTTCCCAAACTTGATCCTAGGGCTTCTCCTAACATACATGTGACGGAGGTCTCGTACTAAGTGTGGGTGGCGAGAGAGTTCTTCTTCCGTAGGAAACTTATTGAAATAGTCATTGCCTACTTCATCTAATTCCTCGGTTGTTTCATTCCTAGGAGTTTCACTAACCTCAAGTACTGTCTCATGGTGCGCTTCGTCATTTGTTCTTTTAGGTTTCACTAAGGTGATGGTATTGACGAATTGAACGTGCTTAGCTAACTTACTTGGGTCCTTAATCTCTACACCGGAAGCTTCGGGAGTTGAGATAGCGTTAACCTTCCTATAATTATTGGTCATGGCTTTCAAGAGGTTATATATCTTCCTATCTATCTCGGCTTGTTGTTGGTTAAAATGGTCCGAGAGCTTAGCTATTTGAGCTTCTTGGGATGTGACTAGGTGTTGCAACATCCCTTCTATGTTTTGTTGGTTAGGGCCGTGAGATGGGGGCCATGACAAATCATTAGATGTGAATTCTTTGGTTTGTCCCCAATAAAAGTCGGGCTTGTCCTTCCATGCTTCTCGAGCATTAAAGTCCTAGGTCAGGGTGTTGTAGGGAATCTTCCTCCCGTTCCATTGGTACGTGAGGATGCGTAGTCAACGAAAGCTTGTTCGGGGAGTCTTGTGCAAGTGCGAGTGTTATGAGGACCATTACACGGCTCACACAAGGAAGCAAATTTGTTCACTTGGCGTGAAGACTTAGGATTTTCGTAGGAGCTCATTAGGAATTTAACTTGATCTTCAAGCTCGAGCATCCTACGGTCGGAAGATTGTGAGTCAATAGGAGGCAAGGAGATTGCCTTTACGGTTTTGGGCAACTCACGGGGGTCATTCCAACTTTCGTTGTCATAGAGAGCAAGGTCCTCTATTATACCCCACGATTCTTCCGCGGTGAGATCACTAAGTTTTCCACCGGCCGCTTGGTCAATGGATCGCTTAGTGGGGAAGTTGACATGATCGTAGAAGAGTTGGACTTGAAGCCAAAGATCAACGCCGTGATGAGGGACTCTATGGAGTAAGTCCTTGAATCGAGACCATTCTTCGTAGAGAGATTCACCTTGGCGTTGTTGGAACATCAAGGTTTCATTCCTAAGCTTAGTAGTTCTCCCCGATGGGAAAAATTGAGCAAGGAAACGAAAGGTGAGATCATCCCAACTTGAGATGGAGCAGGGGGGAAGTCGCTCAAGCCAATTACTAGCTTGGTCTCGTAGAGAGAATTGGAAGAGACGCAAACGCGTGGTCTCCCGAGTAGTAGCATCGAGGTCGGTGGAATCGACAATTTTAAGGAAATCCTTAAGATGCTGATTAGGATCTTTGGAACGAAGTCCATGGAATGCACATCCGTTTTGCACCAACCAGATGGTGTCAGATCGCAGGGCCATAGTTTGGGCTTGTTCAGGAAGCTCAATGGTGTTTCTATAGCCTAGGTGGCTTGGTCTTGAGTATTCACCAAGAGTACGGCCTCTTGGCGGGTCATTTGGTGGTGGGTTGATGAGTGGTGGTTGATTATCACCTTCCATGATGAAAAGTGATGGGATTACTAACAAAGGTCACGAAGAAGGGGGATAGACTAAGCAAGGAAACCTAAACGAGGTGAAAATCTAACTAGCTATTCTATTCCCCGGCAGCGGTGCCAAAAACTTGATACGCGTACAACGCGCGTTCGGGGTCAAAGGAACTTCCTTTTCGTCGAGCAAGTTTTTCAACACCCTAGGCAGTGAACCTAATCATTGTAGTGTAGTATTAGGGTAAGCCTCGGGAATTGATATTGTTCTCTAGGGGAATAGGGATGCTAGTGAGAAATTACTACGCTAAGGTTGGGGTTGAGGAAGATTATTTTTTATCTTTTTTATATTTTTTTTAGAAAATGGAAAGGTACGAATATCGGGGTATTGGATTTGGGGGGTTAGTATTTCTACCGATTACTCTACTTATCTAATTATCTAATTATCTAAACTAAGGTGAGTGTAGTCTATGTCTATTGTTGTGTGCTCTTATGATGATTAAAAAATGTGTTTACTTAGATGTTATTACTCCCTAGTTATCTCCTGTTGATGGTTGAATTGTCACGTCCTTATTCTTAACGCGTTGTGTTTTCTAAGGTCGTAGGGTATGCGTTTATCCCTAACTCTTTGAAGCTACCTAAGGTTAATGACTACAAAATCTCTAGGATTCATAAACTTAACACTAAGGTTATCTTTGGATAATTAGCCTACAATTCCACTAGTAACTATAAGCTAAGGTTCAACAAAGACTAATCAAGCATTAATAACACAACGGATGACCTATCGCAATACTAGGTCAATCACAATTAAGATAAGAGACAACCAATCAATATTCAATACCTAGGTTTCATAGATCTAAGCAAACACACAAGTAAATTAGCCGGACATGGAGAACATGCAAGCATACACACAAACAATTGTAGACATGATTGAATTAATGAAGTAAAGCACTTATCTTGTTGTAAAATAGGGTATGGAACCCTAAGATACTGCCCAAGACAGCCTTGGTTCGGTTTAGGTTTTTACTCCACAAAACTACCTCTCTCAAAACTGAAAAATTCGGATTATATATATGGTGTTACAATATGCGACGGCGTCACTCTTTAATTGTGACGCCGTCGGGTCGCCGTCATTAGGGTTTCGTCTTAGCAAATATCAACTCTGTGACGGCGTCACCTTATGCTCGTGACGCCGTCGGGATCCAAATCTAGGCCGTCTGAGTTGCGATGCCCTACTCTTTTAAACCTGATGCCGTCACTTGTAAATTAGCAATTTTCTCTCTGAGGCATCTCAAGGTGTGTCGCGACGGTGTCGCATTTAAGCAGTGACGCCGTCCTCTTCAGTTCCAGCAGCTTGAGTGTCTCGATTCTTGACTTTGGCCATTTTCTTCGTATATTCGCGCCTTTTCGTCCGAATAAGTGTCATTCCAGCAATTTGCCTTCAAGATACCTAAAAAGTGAAAAGTAACGAAATTAAGTAGTAACGGATACAAAAGTGATCAATTAAGGGCTTAAATGTCTTGACGAAAAGGTCTTGGCCAAGTAATCGTTGGGACGGCGTCACGTTGTAGTTGTGACGCCTTTGGGCTCCAGCATGGACTTCGTCTAATTCTGGATCTAGGCCGTCTGAGATGAAAAGTCTTTGTGACGCCCTTCCTCTTCAAAGCCTGACGCCGTTAGGTGTATTTTAGCAAAAAGTCTACTGAGCCATCAGAGATTTTAATTAGTATAAAGGGACGGCATCGCCCTTTTGATGGGACGCCTTCAGGTTCAATTCCAGCAACTTGAGTGTCTTCGATCTTGAATTTTCCATTTTCTTCATATATTCACTCCTTTTCGTCCAAATATGCATCATTCCAGCATTTTGCTTCCAATAGACCTAAAAAGTGAAAAGGAACAAAATTAAGCAGTAACAGATATACAAGTGGGCAATTAAGGGCTTAAATGACCCCTTAAAAGTGTACGTTTTAAATCCTTATCACTTTAGCAAGGACAAGCTCATAGACTTTTAGATTGCCTATGAGTTCGTCGAGAGTGAGAATTGACAAGTCTTTGGATTCTTCGATGGCCGTCACATTTGATCTCCACTTGGATGGAAGCGCCCTTAGATATCTCCTGACATGATTACGACTAGAAAACGACTCATCAAGTGCTTGTAATGAGGTGATAATAGTATTAAATTTAGCAAAAGAATTATCTATACTATCCTCATCCGATATTGAAAATTGTTCATATTGTTGAAAAAATAAATCTATTTTATTGTTTTTAACTTGTTGGTTTCCTTGATGAGTTACAACTAAAGAATTCCAAATTTATTTAGAGGTTTTAAGCATAGAAATTATTTCAAATTCCTTTTTGGGTAAAGCATTATATAAAAACATTTTAGCTTCACTATTTTTGAAAAGCTTTTTCTTTTGATCGTCGGTGAGGTGATCATGAGGGATGTTTATTTCTTTGTCGGTTTTATCATCTTTTGTAGTGGCTTGAAAGTCATCTTCAACAATGATGTACCAAAGATCAATATCCTTTGACTTCACATGAGTCTCAAATCTATTTTTCCAATAAATAAAACCATTTGTTTCAAGTAGTGGAGGTCGTTGCATAGATTGCCCTTCTTTATAATTTTCAAAACTCATTATGATCAAAAAAATTTAAAAATATAAATTACTTTAAAACTTTTGTAAACCTTGCTCTTGACGCCAATTGTGGAAAACTAGAAGGGGGGGGGGGTTGAATTGTTTTGCCGATCTTAAGTTAGTTTCAAAAACTTTAGATTCGATCTTATGTGAATTCGTATGGATGAATAGAAAGTATAAAGAAATAAGTGATGTAAGTAATGAAAACAAGTAAAGTAAAGGATATAAAGTAATGACACAACCGATTTATAGTGGTTCGGCTACAAGGACACCTTTCTTACCCTACTCCACTCCCCGAGTCACCTACTAGAGAGTTCAAGCACTATGTCAACAAGCTCCTTCAACACGGCGAAGAAGCCTCACAACTTCGCTTACACTTTTTCCGGTACAAAGCTAAATACCGAGGCCTTAGCACGGCGGACCAAACCAACACAACTATTACACAACAACTATGTGAAATATAAGATACAAGATCTAGCTACAGAAATCTTGTGGAGGAACAAATCAATCAAGGACCCCTTGCTTGGATGACTTGTAGTATCTCGTGATCTCGCCTTTGGAAGGACTTATATGAGAATCACAACAAAAGAAAGAAGAACTACTAGATAGATTAAGAGATCTGAGATTAGAAGAGACAGAGAATATATGAGAGAGTTTGTAAGAAGAGGGGTGAGTAACTATGAAGAAATGGCTCACTATTTATAGGCAAAAATCCTCTACTATTCCCCGGATCCCACGGATCCCTTACATGAGGGATCCGTTCAGTGTAAACTGGGGGATCCGCCAGACGCTCCTCCCTATTTGGGTTATGGGTCTTGGATCATGGGTCATGGGTCATGGAATTTGGGTCATGGGTACCCAAATAGATACAATGTATCTAGAAGATGCAATGCATCTAGTCAATGGGTTATGGATTAGTTCCATGGGTCATCGGTCTTGGATATTATCCATCTTATTAAACTATTACAACAAATTACAACAAATTATGTTAAATGACTATATGTAAATGCTTTACAAAAATAACATGTATCCCTATAATTTTACTTATGATAACTTTATATTTGTTATCAACAAAACATAAAGAGATCTTTTTTATGGTTTATTTGTATTAACAGTTTCTAAAGCCCTTGTGGGAGTCATTCCAGGTATTGGCCCCTGCAAATCGATCATTTGTCTCAAGGAGATGTTTAGACCTTTGTAGAAGACATTCACCTTTTGCTGGCTATTAAGGTCATGAGTAGGGCACTTGTATTCCCAGGCTTGGTACAGCGTTTCATCGACCTCTTGCTTGAAATTATGGATTTCTTCGAGTTGCTTTGCTGTCCTAGACGGAGGGCAATACTTTTGAATGAATTACTTTTTTAGGAGGGGCCAAGTATTAATGGTCCCGGCTGGTAATCTGTCGGCCCATCTTTTAGCAGCTCCAGTGAGTGAAATAGGGAATACTCGTAACATGACAGCATCTTTCGAGACTCTTGGAATTTTAAATAAGCTGACAATGTATTCCACGTTATCCACGTGTTCGTAAGCATCACCGGTAATGCTTTCGGAGAAGGGATTTGCACGAAGCTCCCTCATAAATTGCGGTTTGATTTCGAACTGAGCATCTTTGGCGATGGCTGGCCTAACGAGCCCCAGCCCTTGTTCATCTCTAGTCAACGCCAAATATTCCTCAAGAGTGAGGTCATCGATGTTCACAACCTCTATAGTACCTGAAACTTAAAAAGAGATCATGAGAAAACAAGAATTCAAAATAAAACAAAAATAAAAGACTTAATAAAAATCCTATTATAACTCCCCGGTAGCGACGCCAAAAACTTGATGCAGGTTTTCTGACCAGGTTTTAATATTTATAATGTCTCGTTTACCTAAGGTCCACCTTATGCACTCACGGGCAGTGTACCCGATCGTGTGTAGTGTAGTAATCGGTAAAACCGAGATCGTCCCAAGAGCTAAGTGAGCGGATTCTAATTAAGTCTAGGTTTCATTGGTTTTAATTGTTTTTAAGATTGAAATGATTATTAAACTAATTAACAAGAACTAAAAGAAAGTAAATAAAATAGAGTTGTGATCAATAGAGGTGAAGTGTGCTAACCTAATTACTCATCCTATCATGTTATGATCATTTCTAATTACTTCCAGTTGATTCAAGTGGGGTTTAAATTCGCTAGGAAAACATTTGGTCAGTTCGTCCTAACCTATCAGCAAAGGCTTCCATCGTAGATCAAGCTACTACCCTTGAAAGTCCAGCTGTTTTTAGTCCCCTAATCCAAGTCATTAAGCACCTCTACATGCAAGATTCGCAACAATGAGTTCCCGGGCGCTAGCATCTTAGACACTCATCTTTAACTTCTTAAGTTCATCTAAACGGCAGGTGATCATTTGGTCAGTTCACACAAGCGAAGAAGGGTCGTCAGTTGGTCAATTCTTACCCTTCTCACTCAGTCTACCTACTGAGGGTCAGTTGGTCAATTCTCCTAAGCACTAGACACTACCGCCATTCAAAACTACCGAAGATAGGGTAGCTACCAACGAACTATGCATGCATACACTAGAAACAATTATACGGAAGCATGTAAACGTAAACAAAACAATTAAGGAATCATAACTAGGCTAGCACCAAAGGTGCTTAGCCGATCATATTAAACGAAACCAAAGATTCAATGTTTGACATAATGAAATACATGAATCAAAAGTAAAAGACAAAATAATCGCTAAAGCTTATCGTTAGAGAGTGATTTCTCCCTTGGAGATGTGATAACGCTCAAATTGTGCATGTTTTTAGTAGCGTTATCCGTGATTTTATGTATGTTATTTGGCTATAATCATATGCTTTTGTTGCTTAATCATATATAAGTGTGTTTGCAAGTTCATTTGTAGCCAAGTACAGGAAAGTGACTGAAAAGACGGAAAAAGAAGTAAAACATGAAGATTTCTCCAAATACGAAGAATTCCCGACAAAAGCAAGACTTGTGGAGTGTATTAGAGAAGATAAAGTCATCAAGATAGTGGTCCAAAGACTCAAGAATAAAGTTCAAGAAGGAAAACGAGAAAGAAATGAAGAAAAGAAGCTTAAACGAAGAAATATTGGAAGCCTCGTTGTTCCCGACACACCTTCACCATTTTGGCCATAACTTTTGCATACTGACTCCATTTGACCCCCGATTTGCTGCCACGGAAAGCTAAGAGAAAGATCTACAACTTTGGAGATTGTCAATTTCTGTCAGAAGGCTCCAAACGTTTGGTCAGGCCCCGCAACCAGAACGGTTGGAGAGTAGTCAAGAAGACCAACCGAAATGGTTAGAGCCCAACCGATTCGGTTGGGAAGCACTGGACAGCCATTTCTTCATCACTAAGACTCCAAACTTGTTCCAAACGATTCTAGGTTCTTCCTACATGTATTCTAGTCCCTTCCAAGCTCTTTGGTGACCAAGAAATGCATTTATAACCCCAAGGGCTTGAGAGTAGTATAAATAGACCTCATTTGTGTATGTTTTCATCATCCCTTCTCCATCCTTCTCATCCCTTTCACCCACCACTCCATCTCTAGGTGTGAAATTCGAGCCTCCACCCTTAAGGACGAATTTCCACCTATTACGCCATCCATCTCTCAACTTACCTTCCCCAAAGGTGTGAAATTCGAGCCTCCACCCTTAAGGACGAATTTCCACCAACTATCCTATCCCAACTTGTGTGTAATTCTTGCCTCCACCCTTAAGGACGAATTTCCACCAAAATTATCTCTCCCAAAAGACCAAAAACCTCTGTCATTTCCAGAAGTATGCATGGTTAGAAGTTGTAGTTGATTGGAGGCTTGAAGGAGTGCTATAATCCTTCACCCTTGCCTAATGTAATCTTACTTTGGGTAAATCCTTGTTACTTTTATGATGTTGAATGCTATTTTTCATGTTTGGTTCTTTGATTGTGTTGATTATGTGATTCTTGTGAATGTTGTCTTGATACTTGTTTATTTCATATGAGAACTTGTGATAAAATGATGTTTGGATAATTGTAGTGTTTGTTTGGAATATGTTGATAACATCATATTTGGTTAAATTGGAACTTGTTCTTGTTTATTGTTTTGGTTGATCATTGTTGAGTTCAATGGACGAAAGTATTCTTAACAATGGTTAGTTCCAATTCATTAGTCGACGAATGATTTTGGTCGTGTACTTTGTGACGATTGTGCAAGAGAATTAATAAACATAACAAGTAAAGGTTTAATTTGGATTGAGGTCGGAAGGAATCTTTTGAATATGTGTTCTCATTATCTTTCAAGTAAATGGAACTTATCGGATTAATGACATTAAAGTATAAGGGCCGAAAGGATTATTTCTTTGTTGTTGGTTTAGGCATAAGGCTCATGACATGACCACTTGATTGAGGCTTATGCATATTTGATTTATAAAACACTAGACTATTATTATTGGTTCAAGAGGTCGAAAGATTACCTTTAATAATATATATTTTCCAAACTACACATCCTAATATCCTTGTGATCATTTGTCTAAACTTGTATGTTCTTTGTGTGCTTGTTCTTATTGCTTTTCTTAGTGGTTTGATCCGTGACAATCATAACCACGACCATGTTACTTGCTTAAACAAACAAACGACGCTTGTAGTGCAACCAAGTCTCTTGGGACGACCTTGATTTACCAAAACCTATACTACAACTTGACTAGGGTATACTTGCCCGAATGTGTTCCTAGTTAACCGGTAATTCTTGCATATAAATTTAAAACCCCGATGGAACCCATCAAGATGGCTCCGTATGCTCTTCAAGATCTGCGTTTGGACCCCTCTTGACGTTCTCTGCTTTTGGTGTGGAGTGAATGATGTGAAACGCAGAAATTAGGGCTTGTATTTATAGGCACGATCTAGTTACGGCGTAACTTTAGTTGAGAGTTACGCCGTAACCTATATAATTCCATAATAAAGCTCTCGTAAAGCTGGTTACGGCGTAACACATGGAATGGGTTACGCCGTATATTCGGTACATGTTACATTTGTATTGATTACGCCGTAATCATTGGAAGGAGTTACGGCGTATCTGATGGCGGCGCGGAACATCCTTTGACCTAATTGGTTACGGCGTAATCTTAAGAAGGGAGTTACGCCGTAATTAGCTGTTGAGTTGATCTTCTGAGTCACACACTAGCTACGGCGTAACATGAGAGATGGGGTTACGCCGTAGCTACTTCACAGTAGGCATACTATCATAAATCTCTTTAGTAAATCTCCAAATTCGCGTCTCATTAGCTCTAATGCTCGTAATTTACCTGAAAGTGAAATATAAAGGAAAAAAAACGTAACTCCATATAAATGATATAAAATACGAGCATTATCAGGGGAAATTGACACTTAATATTCAGGACTATTTGATGTTATCACTTAGTTGCACTTATATTTGCATTATCATGTTATATTCATGCCTAGTTGTTATGTTTTAACGTTGTACGTGTGCATCTATCATGATATAGGTGTTCGAGACATTCAGAATCATTCATCTTGCATTATACTGCCCAAGTGAGTAACATATTTTCAGTTAACATGTTTAGGAGATTAGTGTGTTTAGTATATAATGTCTTGCTATATCTCAAGTACTATACAAGTTATGTATCATGTTGACCCGTGTGGTCATATTCAGTATCATGTTAACCCGTGAGGTCCTATTCAGTATCATGTTGACCCGTGTGGTCATATTCAGTATCATGTTGACCCGTGAGGTCATATTCAGTATCATGTTGACCCGTATGGTCATATTCAGTATCATGTTGACCCGTGAGGTCATATTCAATATCATATTGACCTGTGTGGTCATATTAAGTATCATGTTGACCTCTTTTGTCATATTAAGTATCAAGTTGACCCGTTGGGTCATATTAAGTATCATGTTGACCTCTTTGGTCATATAAAGTATCAGGTTGACCCATTGGGTCATATTAAGTATCATGTTGACATGTTTGATCATATTAAGTATCAAGTTGACCCGTTGGTCATATTAAGCGTCAAGTTGACCCGTTTGGTCATATTAAGCATCAAGTTGACCCGTTTGGTCGTATTAAGAATCAAGTTGACCCGTTTAGTCATATTAACTGTCATGTTGATTCATTTGGTCATATTCATTATCATGTTGACCTGTTTGGCCATAATTAGTATTAAGTAGACCCGATTGGTCTTACTCAGTAGTATGTTGTGGCCCAACCTCAGTATTATTTATAGCAAAAACTTAGTTATATGCCATAGCGGTCTCAACATTATGTTTATAGTAGTTTAGGTTTATATTATAGTTCAGATATAGTATCAAGTTATAGCTCAGCCTTGGTTTATGTTATAGTAAAATTTTAGTAATTAATTCAGTTTTAGTATCATGTTTTAGTTTAACCTCGTAACCATATTATTGCTCAGTTTCTAAATTCAGCTTAGTCTCAGCTCCAGCTTAGCTTAGTATCATGTTGTAGTCAAGCCTAAGTATTTAGCCCAACCTTAAATTATATATGAATGTTATATGCGTATAATAATGTGTGCAAAATGCTTTATGCACTTCTGGAATGCGATGTGTTTATATATACATGTCAGATTCTATTAGGTATAAGCTTATGCAGTTTTTAGGGTGCGCCAAGTGCTTTATGCACTTAATTAGTCAGAATGGTACTTTACGCATTACTCAATGTATTTAGGACTATCAGTATATAGTCAGTTATGTGATTACACATGTGTTCCAGACAAAGTTGAAACTTAGACCTCCTTTGTAGTTTTCAATTAACTATGGATCGTATCAAGTTTTTAAAGTACAATATACTTCAAGAAACTTGGTAACGAAGCTCTGATGCCAATTGTGGAAAACTAAAAGGGGCGGTTGAATAGTTTTGCCAATTAAAACTTCTTTTTAAACTATTTAGATCGACTTATGTCAATCTATTTGGATGTGTGTGTTGGATGTTGATAAACAAGCATATAAAGGTATGTAATGAAAAGATAAGAGTAAGAAGCACAAAACCACAACGCGAGTATTTATAGTGGTTCGGCTACAAGGACACCTTCCTTGCCCTACTCCACTCCACGAGTCACCTACTCGAGAGTTCGTAATCACTACACCAATCTCCTTATGGCAAAAAAGCCTTCACAACGTCGCTTACACCTTTTTCCGGTACAAAGCTAAATACCGAGTTCTTTCACACCAAGGCGAACCACACCTAACACAACGTCGCCTACCCTTTATACGGTGCTAGGCTAACCACCGAGTTCTTTCACACCAAGGAGAACTAATCCTATCACAACGTCTCCTACCCTTTATTAGGTACTAGGCTAAGCACCTAGTTTCATTACTATAGAGGAACTACTACCCATCACAACACAACACCTAAACTTAAGGAGATCCACTCCTTATTACAACACCATCAAGGATATCACCATCCTTGGAAATAAACAAATACTTATATGTATAACGATGCACCTCATCGATTATACGACCTAGGCATTCTTCCCTAATGCCACTTGATTTATTCTTAGGCATCCTTCACTAATGCCTTTGACACAACGCTTGGCACCTTTCACTAATGCCTTCGTCTTGACACCTTTAGCATTCTTCACTAATGCTTTTGACACGGACGTTAAGCACCTTTCACTAATGCTTTCGTCTTGACTCTTTCGGCATCCTTCACTAATGCCTTCAACACAACATCTACGGAGGAAGAAAGAACAATCAATAAGAGAACCTCAGTTGTCTTGGTGATGACGAAGCATGGAAACTCATGGACTTAAGCTTGCTCGACTTCAAGAAGTGGTGATCTCGCCTTTAAGAGGAACCTAGAGAATCATACAAAAACAAAAGACAAACTACATAGATCTCTTGGATCTGAGGTTAGAGAGATATAATACTTGGAGAAAGTATGTGTGAAAGTGGTGAGTTGAAAGGAAGAAATGGCTCTCTATTTATAGAGGAAATTTTATACTGTTCCCCGGATCCCGTGGATCCCTCCCACAAGGGATCCGTCTAGCACAAAGCTAGGGATCCGTGGGGCGCTCCTCTTTGCCCATGGGTATTTTTGGTTATGGGTCATGGGTCATGGGTCATGGGTCATGGGTCATGGGTTATGGGTTGATCCATGGGTTTCTTTCTAGATACAATGTATCTCTAGAATACATTGAACTTGGTTAAGTGGTTTGTATAAAACCATGGGTTATGGGTCAATACAATTTGCTAGTTTTTACCCATTTAGTATATACTTGTTTTTACCCATTTTAGTATAAACTTGTTTTTACCCATTTTAGTATATACTTGGTTAAGTATATGTCAGCCCAATATATAAACACTAGTTGTTGTACATATGTATCTAAATCATAAAATCACTTATACTTGTTCTAGTGTTTTATGTGAAAACGTTAGTGTGTTAGAAAACTATTGAATCAAACTATTTACGTATTTTATTTGTTTCGTTAAAATGATTTTACGTTTGTTATCAATAAAACATTAGAAGATCATAAAATATAAATAAAAATTTTTACGGCTTATTTGTATTAACAATCTCCCCCTTTTTGTTGATGACAAAACATAAAATTATTTTAAGGAAAAGCTAAAATTCGTAAAAGTTTGAATTTGTAGTTTTTACTTTCTTCTCCCCCTTTTTGTCGAAACAAAAAGAGCTTCGAAAGGAAACTAACACATTGTTTTTAGAGAAAAAAAAAATGTGAAAGAAATAAAAAGAAATAGAGAGCAAGTAACGGGAAAGGATCTCGTCTTTACTCCCCCTTGATGAGTCCATCCCTATGTAAGGGCGTCAAGAAAGTAATACTAAGCTAGTTTGTTTGCATCTAAGTTTGCAAAATATTTCGTCTAAGTGACGAATGTGCTCCCCCTTGATGATTGCAATTTTTGCAAAGGGATGTCAAGAAATGTAATCCTAATATTGCAAGTAATTTGCAATGTATTGCTTTGACACAAAGCTCCCCCTAGCTTTAGGGTGTCAAAGGCTTCAAGTGTAGATTGAATAACTACAAAACAAAGGTTAGAAAGCAAGTATAATTCACAATTTCCTGCAAATGTGGTCCAAGTTAGTAGAAAAATAGTTTTATGTATCGCGGATCTGTTGGGTCCAATAAATTGACCCAATCACCCTGAACAAGATTTGAAAATAAAATAGCCTAACTCACTAAATAAATAGTGAGTGACTCACTGATAAAGAAATCAGTGAGTGTTGTTTAGTACTCTTTACTTACTGATACGGTGTCAGTGAGTAAAATATATGAGCTACAAACAACACCAGTGACACTGAGATTTTGACAAATGTCTCAGTGATCCTGAAGACCTATCTCTACATACAGACTGAAAAATATAGGTGGGAACTTCCAAGAGAAGAAGTCAAACAAGTACAAGACATTACCAAAAAAGTGAGAATATTAGTTATGACAATTCCAAAAGGATGGTTGATGCTTTTCCAAAAAAGGAAGATGAAGAAGGACCACCTGATCATGACATCTCACCTACCACCACTTGTCTTTGTATTCATGTACCTATATATATTTTTGTATTATAATAGAGATAGGTATGTATCCTCAAACACATAATACATAGTATTAGTTGATAGGATCATCCTCTTATTGAAACACAAGCATAGCTTGGATCAATGAGAGTTTATTTGTCATTCAATGGGGATAATATACCGAGATTATCCCCGTAAAAAGTTGAGGATGTTATCATGTAGTCTAGTTGGTATTGAGAAATCTTGTAACAATTGTTCAATATGAATAATAAAGTTGTTCTTTATTTTTATCAAGATTTACTCAATTCTTTTGGACCAACAAGTGGTATCAGAGCCAGGTTTCGATCCTAGGACCTGTGGGTTATGGGACCACCACGCTTCCGCTGCGCCACTCTGATTTTCAATGAGCACTTTCAGTCACTTTGGGTTCATGGGCTGAACATTCAGGTACTGTACCTTAGTTTCAGTGAGTCCATATTCGGTGACTTAGTAACTCAGGTTCAAAGACAGATTTTAGAAACCTGAATGCATTCTGTGACTCAATTACTAAGTTCAAGGAGTCAGGTTCAGTGAGTGAGGGATCAGGTCTTGGATTCAGAGACCAGATTCAGAAACTGGAGTTCAGTGAGTAGGTTCAGGGGTTCAGTGTATAGCGACCTTGTTCAGCTTGGTTTTGTTACAAGACTGATTCGCCACACTACCATTGATACTTATCTCAAAACCTTAGAATACACTGAAACATATTTCTTTCCCTCATGCATAACTCTACCTGATTCATTACTACTCCCTGATTCCTTCACTTCCTGATTCTCTCAAGGACACTGATTAGAATTACAACCCATTTTTCACCTTTACAAAATTACTCTCACCTTTATACAACAAACCCATTTCCATCCCTTATTTCAAATCCCATAACCATGACCAGAGCTGCTTGTCGCCGGGTATCCCACCTCTGACCAATCAGAAATCAAACACAAACAACATCACTAACCTCACATCATCAAAACATTGCTACTCTGCTTAACACAACGAAGCCCCAACACCAACATAAAGAACTACTCGAGCTTAGCTTATCATAAACAAATCTTTTTCTAATTATAAACCATAAATTAAATTTAAACCCCTTTCAATCTAACTGCCTACCATTTTTTTATTCGACCTTGAATCTGAGTCAGTTTATGACGTGGGTTTTGATTTGAGTCAAGATGAGTTACGTTTGATTTGTTGAATTTTGGGTTTTGATTTGAGTCGGTTTTGGTGTGTTGGTTGTGTTTAGATTTTTGATTTGAGATGGGATTTTGTTACTGGATTCGTATGAGCTTTTGGGGATCGGATAGATAGGATTTGGGAGATTTTTTTGTGTGAGATTGATTCGAATGTAGGATAAAGGATTGAGAGTATTTTTGTTTTGAGGATCTGTGTATGTCGTGTGACTTGGATCTGGGTTTTTTTTTTTTTGGTTGTAGATAAGATAGGATTTATGATTTTTTTTGTTTTGTGAATAAGAATGATGGTGAAATAGATCTGGATCAAGTAATTTTGTAAAGGTGAAAAATGGGTTGTAATTCTAATCAGTGTCCTTGAGAGAATCAGGAAGTGAAGGAATCAGGGAGTAGCAATGATTCAGGTAGAGTTATGCATTAGGGAATGAAATATGTTTCAGTGTATTCTAAGGTTTTGAGATACTTATAAGTATCAATGGTAGTGTGGCGAATCAGTTTTGTAACAAAACCAAACTGAACCTGATCACTAACCACTGAACCTGGTTATTGAACCTCCTGTCACTGAACTTGGTCACTAAGACTTAAAGGATCATACAGCCTGAACCTAGGTTCTGAACCCCAGTCACTGAACAACCTGAACCCTTAGACTGAACCCTCAGTCTTATACCTTTTACCAATCACTTTTAGGCTATTTGTATATTCAAATAGGGGGAGACTGTTGGGTCCAATAAATTGACCCAATCACCCTGAACAAGATTTAAAAATAAAATAGCCTAACTCACTAAATAAATAGTGAGTGACACTGAAAATAAGAAAGTGAGTGTTGTTTAGTACTCTTTACTTGATACGGTGTCAGTGAGTAAAATATATGAGCTACAAACAACACCAGTGACACTGAGATTTTGACAAATGTCTCAGTGATCCTGAAGACCTATCTCTACATACAGACTGAAAAATATAGGTGGGAACTTCCAAGAGAAGAAGTCAAACAAGTACAAGACATTACCAAAGAAGTGAGAATATTAGTTATGACAATTCCAAAAGGATGGTTGGTGCTTTTCCAAAAAAGGAAGATGAAGAAGGACCACCTGATCATGACATCTCACCTACCACCACTTGTCTTTGTATTCATGTACCTATATATATATGTTTGTATTATAATAGAGATAGGTATGTATCCTCAAACACATAATACATAGTATTAGTTGATAGGATCATCCTCTTATTGAAACACAAGCATAGCTTGGATCAATGAGAGTTTATTTGTCATTCAATGGGGATAATATACCGAGATTATCCCCGTAAAAGTTGAGGATGTTATCATGTAGTCTAGTTGGTATTGAGAAATCTTGTAACAATTGTTCAATATGAATAATAAAGTTGTTCTTTATTTTTATCAAGATTTACTCAATTCTTTTGGACCAACAAGTGGTTTCAGAGCGGGTGGATTATTCTCATGATCCAGATCCATTCAAATGACTGCTGATAGCATCTTTTAATTGTCAAAAAATAAATGTGATATCTTCAAAAACTGCTACTGCTGAAGCAATTTTTGAGGGAGAGACACATTTATTATCACTGAAATGACAAATCCCTTCCAAACAACCCAACAACTCACTGATTGAAATAATCACTCAAAACCTTATCCACACAAATCATCACAAAACCCACTTAACAAAACCTTATCCTCAAATCAACAAACACAAAAAAAAACAAATCATCACAGATTCGACATCTCTAACAATACCCTCAATAATCACTCTCATCATAAAAATTCATCACACCTTCATCTTCAAAATTCATCACTAAAAAAAACAGATCCAATCAATCTACAATCTCACTCTTATTCAAGAGTCTCGATCCGAAAACCCTCACAGATTCATCACAAAAAAAAAAACAACTCACAATATGTTCCATCAATCATCAAATCCCTCAAAAACCCAGCTGCATCTATTCTACTCCGGCAATAGCTCCCGTGAGCATGCCAAAGAACAAACCCAGTTTCAATATAATAATCCGTATTGTCTCGAAGTCAGAAACCCCGGCTTCAGTGGCAAGAAAAAGTAGACGAATTGGGTCAAAGAATGGACAATCGGTTTGCATCTGAAATTGTATATCAGTTTGTGGTTTGGAAGTGAAAAGGATAGGTTTAGTCGGATTTGATGGGTTTGACTCGGCAGAAGATGTCACTGATAATGATGAGTCAGGTTAGATGATGACTCAGTGAGCATGAAGATTGAATCAGTGCGTTAAAACAAATCAGAGGTTGATTCTTGTGAAGTCAAGTCTACTGAGAGTGAATCGATTGGGATTATAGGTGTTAAAATGATGGGTTTGATCAGAATTTGGGATGTTATGAAAATTAGAACATGCCTGCTCAGTAGTTTGTTCCTGATAAGCTTTGAAAATGAAAACATCACACAACCTGACTTACGTGAGTCTCTGAAAACAAGATATCAGCCAATTATGTGTCTATCAGTGGGTGTTGTCTCAGGGAATGATGAAGACGAGATTGTGATTATGGTGTTGGTAGTGCTTTCAGGCTAAGACTGATCATGTTTAAAATGAGCAGCAAGCTAAGTGCAAGACTGATATGAATCAGTGGATACTTAAGGTTGAAAGTGAATCAAGAGTGATAATGAGGTCTTTGGATAGAGAGTTTGCATATCAAAATGTTAAGGTAGTCTCTCAGGCTAAGCTTTAACATCAGAGAGTTGTCTCAGGGAAGACTGAAGTGGTTGTAGAGCTGAGATTTTGCAACTTCAGGGAGTGTTAAGAATAGGTTTGTGATTTTTAGGTGAGACTGAACGTGACACTGAGTCAAGGGTATAATTTGAATAAGGCCTTTGCGGCTCAGGAAGTAAGTAAAAGAATCAGGGAATGTGGAATTTCCAGCTTAGCTGAGATATAGGTGGGTTGCAATCAGGTAATGTGGAGTGGAATGTATTAGGAAGATGTTGAACGAAAAGAGTCAGGGACATAGTCTTTGAAGGCTAGTCAAGTACCTGAAAAAAAAACGGGTTTCTCAACATGTACCTGACCCTGAAAGCCTATTGTAACACTGCCTACTGAAGTCACTAACAACCTGATAACCCGAAACATTGGTTCCCTGAACCTTACAACCTGAAACTTAGTGAGTGAACCCACTCACTGAAATCGAGAGAGTACCTGAATATTCAGTCACTGAAACCATAGCGACTGAATGATATTCATGTCCCTCAAACCCGAGTACCTCATTATGGTATCCCAGATGGTGCCTGCAAACCCGAGCCACTGAGCTCATAGTGACTAAACCAAGTCACTGAAAAAATATGAACCCGAAGACCTGATAACCAGAGACCTTGGTGGTGTCAGTAAGTGTAATAGATTAACATCTTTAGGCTTAGCCTAAAATGAAATGTAATGCTTATCACTTACCTGGGAAATTCATATTGTAACTGAGGGTGGACAATAGACACTGATGTATCAAATTGAACTAGGTCCTTAATTGTATCATTGGAATCAAAACATGTAAGAGGGTGGTGGACACTGATGAATCAAAGTGAACCAGGTCCCTCAGGGTCTAAATGAGGACACTGAACCCTCCCACACTGAACCCCTTAAACCTGTCAAAGTGAACAAGGTCACTGAACCTGATCAACCACTTGTTGGTCCAAATAATTGAGAAAATCTTGATAAAATAAATATGAACTTCATTAATAATGATGAACAATTGTTACAAGATTACTCAATACCAAATAGACTACATGATAACATCCTCAACTTTTTACGGGGATAATATTCGTTATATTATCCCATTGAATGACAAATAAACTCTCATTGATCCAAGCTATGCTTGTGATTTAATGAGAGGATGATCTAACAACTAATCTTGGTATTTTGTTTGTTTTGAATACATACCTATCTCTATTACAATACAAACATATATATATAGGAAAAATACAAAGACTTGAGGTGGTAGGTGGGATGTAACATGTGGTGGTAGGTGAGATGTCATCCATCATGTGCTCCATCTTCATCTTTCCTCTTTTGGAATAGCACCAACCATTCTTTTGAATGTGTCATACAACATTCCACTTCTTTGGTAAAGTTTTGTACTTATTTGACTTTTCTCTCTGGAAGTTCCACCCAATATTTTGAGCTGTATGTACAGATAGGTCTTCAGGATCACTGAGGACATTTGTCAAAATCTAGTTCATGGTGTTGTTTGTAGACTATTTTACTTATGACACTCGGTAAGTAAGAGCACTAAACACACTCATGATTTCTTTATCAGATCACTCACTATTTATTAGTGAGTTAGGTTATTATTTTCAAATCTTGTTTCAAGGTGATTGGGTCAATTATTGGACCAACACTCCCCTATTTGAATATACAATAAGCCTAAGGTGATTGTAAAAGGTGTAAAAGGAGGGTTCAGTCTGAGAGTTCAGTTCTTCAGTGCAAGGGGGAAGACGTTAGGTTCAGGCAGTGGGTTCTTGGTTATTTTATTTGAGTTAATTCATTAGGATTATCTTGCATTCAGTGAAACAAATTTAGGTTGGTTTTTATATTGATATACCAAATATTCATATAGGTGAGATATGAGGTGTTCAGATGAGGTTTGGATTCATGTTGGGTATATTATTTTAGTATTTGATTTATTTATATAATTTGTTAACATTTGGGTGTCATTAGATAGGATATAATTTAGATAAAATATTGAATTACATATGTCAGTGTGATTTTTAGATGTTTTATTTATGTTGATAGCCTTTAAGTCAGTGACCAGGTTCAGTGAAAAGGAGGTTCAATAACCAGTTTTCAGTCAGTGATCATTGCCAATGCGTTTTATGACCATTTAGGTACCATTGGGGTTGAATGTAAGGATCAGTGACATGGTTTCAATTTGATACATCATCCATCTCCCTTTTTGTCTTTAAAACAGGTGATACATGCTTTGACAAAATACAATATTCATTGATAAAGCTATTAAGGACTGGTCATTGATACACAGGGTCCACTCTTTCTTGACTTATCAGATACAAATTGCCACATTCTGACTAGAAGTTTAATACACGAGGCTTGATTCTATGTTTACATTTTCTGAGTTGCAACATTATTTCAAACCCATGATGCAAATTTAACCCACATCCTGAAACTTATTAGGGACACCACTAGAGCTAGATGGTCTCGGGTAGTTACTACTTCAACGACTTCAAAGGGAGTTTATTTTCAAGCTCATGTTCAAGCTAAGTCTGAATCACATACACACTCCCTGAATCTTGAGTCCTTTTACTTTCATACCCTTTTCTATTCCCTGATACGCTCCACGAGTCAGTTTCAATCCAAAATTCCAAACTCCTTATCTCTATAATCCCAATACTCGATTGAGTTCAGTGATTCGTGTTTTAGAGTGATAGCCTAGCCTGAAAGACCCATTACCTGATATACTATGGCATCAACTGACCCAAATATCCCATAGCCTATACCACAATCTTTTAACCATTCAGAATCAGACCCATTTTCACTCTTAATCCCACCTGATTCTTTCACACCCTGATTTTCAATGAGCACTTTCAGTCACTTTGGGTTCATGGGCTGAACATTCAGGTACTGTACCTTAGTTTCAGTGAGTCCATATTCGGTGACTTAGTAACTCAGGTTCAAAGACAGATTTTAGAGACATGAATGCATTCAGTGACTCAATTACTAAGTTCAAGGAGTCTGGTTCAGTGAGTGAGGGATCAGGTCTTGCGTTCAGAGACACCGGATTCAGAAAATGGAGTTCAGTGAGTAGGTTCAGGGGTTCAGTGGTTATAGCGACCTTTTCAGCTTGGTTTGTTACAAAACTGATTTGCCACACTACCATTGATACTTATAAGTATCTCAAAACCTTAGAATACACTGAAACATATTTCATTCCCTAATGCATAACTCTACCTGAATCATTGCTACTCCCTGATTCCTTCACTTCCTGATTCTCTCAAGGACACTGATTAGAATTACAACCCATTTTTCACCTTTACAAAATTACTCTCACCTTTATACAACAAACCCATTTCCATCCCTTATCTCAAATCCCATAACCATGACTAGAGCTGCTTGTCGCCGGGTATCCCACCTCCGACCAATCAGAAATCAAACACAAACAACATCACTAACCTCACATCATCAAAACATTGCTACTCTGCTTAACACAACGAAGCCCCAACACCAACATAAAGAACTACTCGAGCTTAGCTTATCATAAACAAATCTTTTTCTAATTATAAACCATAAATTAAATTTAAACCCCTTTCAATCTAACTGCCTACCATTTTTTTATTCGACCTTGAATCTGAGTCAGTTTATGACGTGGGTTTTGATTTGAGTCAAGATGAGTTTCGTTTGATTTGTTGAATTCTGGGTTTTGATTTGAGTCGGTTTTGGTGTGTTGGTTGTGTTTAGATTTTTGATTTGAGATGGGATTTTGTTACTGGATTTGTATGAGCTTTTGGGGATCGGATAGATAGGATTTGGGAGATTTTTTTGTGTGAGATTGATTCGAATGTAGGATAAAGGATTGAGAGTATTTTTGTTTTGAGGATCTGTGTATGTCGTGTGACTTGGATCTGGGTTTTTTTTTGGTTGTAGATAAGATAGGATTTATGATTTTTTTTGTTTTGTGACTAAGAATGATGGTGAAATAGATCTGGATATGGGTTTTTGTG
Source organism: Chrysanthemum makinoi (assembly GCA_910596185.1). Taxonomy (NCBI): domain Eukaryota; kingdom Viridiplantae; phylum Streptophyta; class Magnoliopsida; order Asterales; family Asteraceae; genus Chrysanthemum; species Chrysanthemum makinoi. The sequence goes on from OU343218.1 coordinate 255,415,505, forward strand.
TGTATTCGTTGTGTGTGTGTGTGTTAGGACGTGTGTGGATAAGATATGAGTGGTGGGTAAGGGTTACTTTTTGACTGATTATTTCAATCAGTGAGGGTTTTTGGGTTGGTTTTTGCCATTTTGTCAAATATTCAGTGTCTTCTCTCCCTCAAAAATTGCTATTACAGTAGCAGTTTTTGACGGTTTACACCTGAATTTTTTGACAATCAAGAATGTTATCAGCAGTCATGAACGGATCTGGATTAGAGAAAAATCCACCCGCTCTGATACCACTTGTTGGTCCAAAAGAATTGAGTAAATCTTGATAAAAATAAAGAACAACTTTATTATTCATATTGAACAATTGTTACAAGATTACTCAATACCAAATAGACTACATGATAACATCCTCAACTTTTTACGGGGATAATCTCGGTATATTATCCCCATTGAATGACAAATAAACTCTCATTGATCCAAGCTATGCTTGTGTTTCAATGAGAGGATGATCCTAACAACTAATACTGTGTATTTTGTTTGTTTAGAATACATACCTATCTCTATTACAATACAAACATATATATAGGAAAAATACAAAGACTTGAGGTGGTAGGTGGGATGTAACATGTGGTGGTAGGTGAGATGTCATCCATCATGTGCTCCATCTTCATCTTTCCTCTTTTGGAATAGCACCAACCATTCTTTTGAATGTGTCATACAATATTCCCACTTCTTTGGTAAAGTTTTGTACTTGTTTGACTTCTTCTCTTGGAAGTTCCACCCAATATTTTTCAGTCTGTATGTACAGATAGGTCTTCAGGATCACTGAGACATTTGTCAAAATCTCAGTGTCACTGGTGTTGTTTGTAGCTCATATATTTTACGTCTACACACGTATCAGTAAGTCAATAGCACTAAACAACACTCACTGATTTCTTTATCAGTGAGTCACTCACTATTTATTAGTGAGTTAGGCTATTTTATTTTCAAATCTTGTTCAAGGTGATTGGGTCAATTTATTAGACCCAACAGTTATTTCAATCAGTGAGTTGTTGGGTTGTTTGGAAGGGATTTGTCATTTCAGTGATAATAAATGTGTCTCTCCCTCAAAAATTGCTTCAGCAGTAGCAGTTTTTGAAGATATCACATTTATTTTTTTGACAATAAAAGATGCTATCCGCAGTCATTTGAATGGATCTGGATCATGAGAATAATCCACCCGCTCTGATACCACTTGTTGGTCCAAAAGAATTGAGTAAATCTTGATAAAAATAAAGAACAACTTTATTATTCATATTGAACAATTGTTACAAGATTTCTCAATACCAACTAGATTACATGATAACATCATCAACTTTTTACGGGGATAATCTCGGTATATTATCCCCATTGAATGACAAATAAACTCTCATTGATCCAAGCTATGCTTGTGTTTCAATAAGAGGATGATCCTATCAACTAATACTATATATTATGTGTTTGAGGATACATCCTATCCAACCATCCTTTTGGAATTGTCATAACTAATATTCTCACTTCTTTGGTAATGTCTTGTACTTGTTTGACTTCTTCTCTTGGAAGATCCCACCTGATATTTTTCAGTCTGTATGTAGAGATAGGTCTTCAGGATCACTGAGACATTTGTCAAAATCTCAGTGTCACTGGTGTTGTTTGTGGCTCATATATTTTACCAGGACACCGTATCAGTAAGTAAAGAGTACTAAACAACACTCATTGATTTCTTTATCAGTGAGTCACTCACTATTTATTTAGTGAGTTAGGCTATTTTATTTTCAAATCTTGTTCAGGGTGATTGGGTCAATTTATTGGACCCAACAGTCTCCCCCTATTTGAATATACAAATAGCCTAAGGTGATAGGTAAAAGGTGTAGGACTGATAGTTCAGGTTGTTCAGTGACTGGGGTTCAGAACCTAGGTTCAGGCTGTATGATCCTTTAAGTCTTAGTGACCAAGTTCAGTGACAGGAGGTTCAATAACCAGGTTCAGTGGTCAGTGATCAGGTTCAGTGACCTTGTTCACTTTGACAGGTTTAAGGGGTTCAGTGTGGGAGGGTTCAGTGTCCTCATTTAGACCCTAAGGGACCTGGTTCACTTTGATTCATCAGTGTCCACCACCCTCTTACATGTTTTGATTCCAATGATACAATTAAGGACCTAGTTCAATTTGATACATCAGTGTCTATTGTCCACCCTCAGTTACAATATGAATTTCCCAGGTAAGTGATAAGCATTACATTTCATTTTAGGCTAAGCCTAAAGATGTTAATCTATTACACTTACTGACACCACCAGGGTCTCTGGTTATCAGGTCTTCGGGTTCATATTTTTTTAGTGACTTGGTTTAGTCACTATGAGCTCAGTGTCTCGGGTTTGCAGGCACCATCTAGGATACCATAATGAGGTACTCGGGTTTGAGGGACATGAATATCATTCAGTCGCTATGGTTTCAGTGACTGAATATTCAGGTACTCTCTCGATTTCAGTGAGTGGGTTCACTCACTAAGTTTCAGGTTGTAACGTTCAGGGAACCAATGTTTCGGGTTATCAGGTTGTTAGTGACTTCAGTAGGCAGTGTTACAATAGGCTTTCAGGGTCAGGTACATGTTGAGAAACCCGTTTTTTTTTCAGGTACTTGACTAGCCTTCAAAGACTATGTCCCTGACTCTTTTCATTCAACATCTTCCTAATACATTCACTCACATTACCTGATTGCAACCACCCTATATCCAGCTAAGCTGGAAATTCCACATTCCATGATTCTTTTACTTACTTCCTGAGCCGCAAGGCCTTATTCAAATTATACCCTTGACTCAGTGTGCCCGTTTCATCTCACCAAAATCACAAACCTATTCTTAACACTCCCTGAAGTTGCAAAATCTCAGCTCTACAACCACTTCAGTCTTCCCTGAGACAACTCTCTGATGTTAAAGCTTAGCCTGAGAGACTACCTTAACATTTTGATATGCAAACTCTCTATCCAAAGACCTCATTATCACTCTTGATTCACTTTCAACCTTAAGTATCCACTGATTCATATCAGTCTTGCACTTAGCTTGCTGCTCATTTTAAACATGATCAGTCTTAGCCTGAAAGCACTACCAACACCATAATCACAATCTCGTCTTCATCATTCCCTGAGACAACACCCACTGATAGACACATAATTGGCTGATATCTTGTTTTCAGAGACTCACGTAAGTCAGGTTGTGTGATGTTTTCATTTTCAAAGCTTATCAGGAACAAACTACTGAGCAGGCATGTTCTAATTTTCATAACATCCCAAATTCTGATCAAACCCATCATTTTAACACCTATAATCCCAATCGATTCACTCTCAGTCGACTTGACTTCACACGAATCAACCTCTGATTTGTTTTAACGCACTGATTCAATCTTCATGCTCACTGAGTCATCATCTAACCTGACTCATCATTATCAGTGACATCTTCTGCCGAGTCAAACCCATCAAATCCGACTAAACCTATCCTTTTCACTTCCAAACCACAAACTGATATACAATTTCTGATACAAACCGATTGTCCATTCTTTGACCCAATTCGTCTACTTTTTCTTGCCACTGAAGCCAGGGTTTCTGACTTCGAGACAATACGGATTATTATATTGAAACTGGGTTTGTTCTTTGGCATGCTCACGGGAGCTATTGCCGGAGTAGAATAGATGCAGCTGGGTTTTTGAGGGATTTGATGATTGATGGAACATATTGTGAGTTGTTTTTTTTTGTGATGAATCTGTGAGGGTTTTCGGATCGAGACTCTTGAATAAGAGTGAGATTGTAGATTGATTGGATCTGTTTTTTTTTAGTGATGAATTTTGAAGATGAAGGTGTGATGAATTTTTATGATGAGAGTGATTATTGAGGGTATTGTTAGAGATGTCGAATCTGTGATGATTTGTTTTTTTTTGTGTTTGTTGATTTGAGGATAAGGTTTTGTTAAGTGGGTTTTGTGATGATTTGTGTGGATAAGGTTTTGAGTGATTATTTCAATCAGTGAGTTGTTGGGTTGTTTGGAAGGGATTTGTCATTTCAGTGATAATAAATGTGTCTCTCCCTCAAAAATTGCTTCAGCAGTAGCAGTTTTTGAAGATATCACATTTATTTTTTTGACAATAAAAGATGCTATCAGCAGTCATTTGAATGGATCTGGATCATGAGAATAATCCACCCGCTCTGATACCACTTGTTGGTCCAAATAATTGAGAAAATCTTGATAAAATAAATATGAACTTCATTAATAATGATGAACAATAAATACAAGATTTCTTAATACCAACTAGACTACATGATAACATCCTCAACTTTTTATGGGGATAATTTCGGTATATTATCCTCGTTGAATGACAAATAAACTCTCATTGATCCAAGCTATGCTTGTGTTTCAATGAGAGGATGATCCTATCAACTAATACTATGTATTATGTGTTTGTTTATGATACATACATATCTCTATTATAATACAAACATATATATAGGTACATGAATACAAAGACAAGTGGTGGTAGGTGAGATGTCATGATCAGGTGGTCCTTCTTCATCTTCCTTATTTGGAAAAGCACCAACCATCCTTTTAGAATTGTCATAACTAATTTCTCACTTCTTTGGTATGTCTTGTACTTGTTTGACTTCTTCGCTGGAAGTTCCCACCTATATTTTCCGTCTGTATGTAGAGATAGGTCTTCAGGATCACTGAGACATTTGTCAAAATCTCAGTGTCACTGGTGTTGTTTGTAGATCATATATTTTACTTACTGACACCGTATCAGTAAGTAAGAGTACTAAACAAAAAACAAAACACTCCTGATTTCTTTATCAGTGAGGCTCACTATTTATTTAGGGAGTTAGGCTATTTTATTTTCAAATCTTGTTCAGGGTCTTGGTCAATTTATTGACCCAACAGTCTCCCCCTATTTGAATATACAAATAGCCTAAGGTGATAGGTAAAAGGTGTAGGACTGAAAGTCAGGTTGTTTACGGACTGGGGTTTAGTGACCAGGGTTCACTTTATGCTAAGAGGGACCTGGTCATTTTGATACATCATGGCATTTTCTTTTGCAATCCCCTAAAGCACTATTTTAATCACTCAAGTGAAAGGACGTGGTTCAATTTTTGATACGTCAGTGCTTTTTACCATACCACACAAAAATACTTCATCAATAATTCAGTCATTGGTTAGCGTTTTAGGTGAGGGCAACGTTTTTCAGGACCCATGTTCAGACTTATCAAGATTAAGTCTTCATGAGAGTTTTCAGGGAAACTGAGTATCAGGAGGAAGTACCTTTGCTATTAGTGAAATGAGTATGACATTGGTTTTTCCAGCGACTCGATTCAGTCACCACGGTTTAGAGACTCGGTTTTCAGGTGCTCCTCAAGAATAGGTTCATTGCCCGGGTTCTAAAATTTTCAGACTCGCGGTGTAAGTCCCCAAGAGATTAGTGGCTCGGGTTATCGGTTTAAGGGTGGGGTCAGTGAGACCATGGTTAGGGTCTCGGGTGAACTATTCTGTCAACGGACTTCTCATGGGAGTACATATCAAGTTTCTTGTTCAGGCTAAGTTAAAATTAATAAATACTCCTGAGCAATCTCAACCGATAAGGCTTCGACATTCCTGATTATGGCAGGGATTTACAGCTGGTTTATTTAGTGCCCTGATCCATCTCATAGCCTGAGGCCGGGTTTTGGTGATTTAGCAGTCTATAGAATGGTCAGGACAAGGTTATACTTTTCTTTGCATCACTGATTTTTTTATCAGCCTAGAGCAGCCCCAAAAGACCACTTCATCCCTACTCTTTTATACTCAATTGTCATTGAGTCTCAAGGGGTATCTGGTAAGTCTCACTTATGACAGGTTTCGGGACTCGGTGTCGGGGTTCAGTTGAGTTGTTTTGTGTAACAACTGATATTATCAGTTATACACAGAAACATGTCTTTGTCCCCAATCCGCGCTCATTAAAAGTTATGGCCAACCCAGTATTTTCAAATCACTTCCCATCTCCTCTTCAACAATAATCGCCATCATCAAAAAAAAACTAAACTACACACCACCAATTCCTACTCTTGCCGTATCTTTCAGTAGCAAGACATTTTTTCAAATCAACCTCACTACAAAGACCAGGTACACCTCATGAAACAGTTTCAAACTGTAATAGGCTAGCCAATAAGCCGGCTTCATATCAGTCCCAACGACCAAAGAATAATTCAATACTCAAACTCAGAATCATGTCGCATCTTGCTACAAATCTATTTAAGCTACACCTTATCTCTGGTTCGCACCTATTAACCATCTCAGCTGTCTCCTACTTTTCTTACCTCAAGCCATTTTGTTGGTGTTAGATCGAGAACTCTTGAGATGAGATGAAGTGCTATTTGACGATATGGTCTTGATCGATGTAATTTTTTTGAGTGTTTATGACGGAATCTGGGATTTTTTGTCGATGATATTGAGTTTGTGATTTTTGATTTGGGAAACGAAGGTGACTTTTGATCGGTATAGAGAGATGATGTTTGTGGGTTTTTTTGTTTGTGATGGTTATGTGAGGGTAGATCGAGTACCGTTTTTTTTGGAGAGGATTGATAAATATACATTTTGATGAGTCTGGTGAATCTTTGATGTGTTTGTGTATGTGTGAAGATGATAGATGTGTTTTTTTTTTGTTGGTAGGGATAAGATTTATGTGGTGTTTGTTTAGATCAGGATATAAAATACAGATCTGGGTTTTTGTGTGTATCGGTGTGTGTTGGGATGTGTGTGGATAAGATATGAGTGGTGGGTAAGGGTACCTTTTGACTGATTATTTCAATCAGTGGGTTGTTTAGGTGGGTTTTTGCCATTTTTTCAAATATTGAGTGTCTTCTCCCCTTAAAAAATTGCTATTACAGTAGCAGTTTTTGACGGTTTACACCTGAATTTTTTGACAAAGAAGAATGTTATCAGCAGTCTATGAACGGATCTGGATCATGAGAATAATCCACCCGCTCTGATACCACTTGTTGGTCCAAATAATTGAGAAAATCTTGATAAAATAAAGAACACATTCATTAATAATGAAGAACAATAAATACAAGATTTCTCAATACCAACTAAACTACATGATAACATCCTCAACTTTTTATGGGGATAATTTCGGTATATTATCCCCATTGAATGACAAATAAACTCTCATTGATCCAAGTTATGCTTGTGTTTCAATAAGAGGATGATCCTATCAACTAATACTATGTATTATGTGTTTGTTTAGGATACATACCTATCTCTATTATAATACAAACATATATATAGGTACATGAATACAAAGACAAGTGGTGGTAGGTGAGATGTCATGATCAGGTGGTCCTTCTTCATCTTCCTTTTTTGGAAAAGCACCAACCATCATTTTGGAATTGTCATAACTAAATTTCTCACTTCTTGGTAATGTCTTGTACTTGTTTGACTTCTTCTCTGGAAGTTCCCACCTATTTTTTCAGTCTGTATGTAGAGATAGGTCTTCAGGATCACTGAGACATTTGTCAAAATCTCAGTGTCACTGGTGTTGTTTGTAGCTCATATATTTTACTCACTGACACCGTATCAGTAAGTAAAGAGTACTAAACAACACTCACTGATTTCTTTATCAGTGAGTCACTCACTATTTATTTAGTGAGTTAGGCTATTTTATTTTCAAATCTTGTTCAGGGTGATTGGGTCAATTTATTGGACCCAACAGGATCCCACGGTTCCCTCCTAGTAGGGATCCGTCTAGGCAAATTAGAGGGATTCGTCTGGCTGATGAATAAATTCAGCAAATGGTGGTATAACAAATAATGTTATCACAAAAGTGAGATATGAATACAACGTAATCATATACTCAGGAATATAGCAAGTAGCATGTAGTTTCATTTAATAAAACTAGAGTTATGATATACATGACTCAAAAAAAATACATGACTAGGAATTTTAAGACCAACTATCGTTTGATGCTAGGAAACCACTAAAATCTTCTAGCTCAAGTTTTGTTTAGGTTAATCTCGTCGAAACGTTCGAGGAGATGATAGAACATGAAACATTGGTTTTCTCGTACTTCATGTATCAAACTTTCAACATGTTGACAAATGATAGCAATCTTTTCAGGATAGGTGGTGGTGGTGGAAGAAATGAAATGTTAGGAATTAGAAATTCCAGGTATTAAAGAGTCGGTCACCTCAAGTATATGTAATCGTTAGAAAGCTCGTAGTCGTAGTTATTTTAAGTTAAGTAGTATTAGTTAAGTAACACCGTGGAGGACGGACGGGTCTTTACCCTTGTATGCCGATCCACGGCCCGATGTGTGGCGTTTTATGTAAGACTATAAATACTCTCTACCTCCCAAGGTAGAGAGTTGGAGCTCATAATAATATCTTTCACTTTCTCTCACTAAGTTCCCTAAACCTCTAACTTTCTCTCTCTAGAATTCCATCTATATTCTACCTTGTGTTAATGTTATGATGTGTATGTGAAAAGTTATATCTTACAATTGGTATCAAGAGCCATGGTTAGATCATATCTTACACATCTTTGGATTTCTAGTGGTTTTAGGTGGTTTTTGAGTTTGAAAAAGTTTAGTGGTTTTGCATCATTTGATTGATTTCTAGTGTTAAAGTTTCGATTTTGGTTGTACTTTTATGTTTAGAATCATCAAAAGTGTTTAGGTTTTCATTTGGTAAGCTTGAATCATCTTGGTTGGGTTGTTTTTGGATTGAAAAGTGAGGTTTATATGGTTTTTCAAGCTAGCGACTTAGCTCACGGAATAGTTTCTTGGTAGCGACTTGCTTCACATTTTTGTAGCGACTTACGGTGTTGGAACTAGCGAGTTAGATCTAGCGAGTTAAAGTACAAGTAGTGGATTCTCCACTACGGGTTGCGACTTGTGGTAGCGACTTGGTCAGTAGCGAGTTGCTCTTTAGCGACTTGTGTCTCTAGCGACTTGTGTAGCGAATTGCTGCCAAAATTTGGTTAGCGACTTGGTTTGTAGCGAGTTACTACTTAGCGACTTGTTTTTCTTAGCGACTTGGGACTCTAGCGACTTAGGGGTGTAGCGAATTAAGGGTTAGCGACTTAGTGCATTAATTTCTAGCGACTTAGTGCACTAATTTCTAGCGACTTAGTGCATTATCTTCTAGCGATTTAGTATTTTATCATCTAGAGTCTTGAGTGATTGTTTACGGTTTTCTCTTGATTTAGTAAAATCCCGTGAAAGAATCCATTTCCCGGTTTAATCATAGAGCTATAAAATTCCGTATAATCTGTTAACATGTCTACCAACGTTCCCACTGTTATCTCCACTGTTGCCGAAGATGTTCAAGCTGCTGGTTCAGATACTCGTCCACCCATGCTTGAGCAGAATGACTACGACTCTTGGGCTCAACGAATTAGACCGTATTGCCTTGGAAAGGAAAATGGTGTCAACATTCTCAAATCCATTGATGAAGGACCATATCGAGTTGAGACGACTAGAGACATACTTGATACTAATGCAGATGGTACTACTGTTTACGGAATGGACAGACCTAAGATGTATGATGAGCTTGATGATAAGGATAAAAAGAGATTTGATGCAGATATCAGGGCTTCAAACATTGTTCTTCAAGGTCTTCCTAAAGACATCTACAAGCTGATCAATCATAACACAGATGCTAAGGCGGTTTGGGACAATGTTAAGATGCTTCTCTCAGGTTCTGAATTAACTATGGAAGGCAGAGAATCCCAACTCTATGACGAATTTGAGCATTTCAAGATGAAACCAGATGAGAGTGTCTATGAGTACTATGTGAGATTTCATAAGTTAGTTAATGACATGAGGAACATCGGAATGACTATGCCTAACATTCAGTTGAACTCAAAATTTGTGAACAACATGAATCCCGAATGGCACAAGTTTGTTACCGCTGTGAAGCTCACTAAAGGATTGAAGAATACAAACTATGAGCAACTCTATGCCTTCCTCCTTCAGAATGAGAGACATGCTATGTTTGAAAAATTAATTCTCAATCGGTTCAAAACCAACCAGGGAGAGACAAGCTCGTCTAATGACTCTCTGACTTTCTACTCAAACATCGGAATCACAACCAAAGCATCACAAGTCATACCCTTGGGTAATGGTAATCACAAACTCATTCATGATCCTATGTACAAACAAGGCGATCTTGATACTCCGTGGGTAGCTTCATTAATCAACTAGCTCTTCTCATCAGTCAAAACATGAATACTCTCCCACAAACCAACAACAACCTCAGACCTGCATCTAACCCACACAATCAAGCCACTATTAAAGATGGAAGGATCGTGGTGCAACCGGTACAGGAAAGACAATATGATCGAGGGGCGAGGTGGAGCTGGGAGAGGTTATGTTGGAAACCCGAATCGAGGAAGGAATGGTAACCAAGGTCAAACTAAGCTCATCAAATGTTATAACTGTGGTGGAGGGGGACACATTGCAAGGAACTGTACATCTCCAAAGCGTCCCACAGAATCTTGATTACTTCAGAGAGAAGATGCTGCTGGCTCAAGCTCGGGACAATGGTGCTACTCTGAATGAAGAGGAATTGCTATTTCTTGCTGAGGGCAATGCCAAGACCTATGATGCAGATGTGGATGAGCGGCCTATTCAGGAGATAGGTCACAATCATCGAGAATGCCTTTCAAGTCGTGATTGTGATGCATACGACTCGATGTGGATGATGGACCTCGGCACACACAATTTTTATGGCTAGCATTTCTCCAATGGTTTCTCCCAAGGTCTCCTCTTCATCACTAGCTGGGCCATCCCATGACAAGCTCATCTCAGAGGTATTAAAACTATACGATGATCCTGATGTGCACCAGATGCATGACAAAGTACAATCAGCTGAAACTATTGAATCAAATATTGAAAATATGGGTAATATCAATATTGTCCCATATGATCAATACGTGAAACAAAGTGAAAGTGAAGTTGTACCAAGTGATGCATCTTCTGCAGACAACAATGACTATGTTTTTGATGAATACCTTTGCATGTGCCCCTTGATGATTCCATTATTTAGAACTAAATGCCTATAAAGAGCGTGTTGCTATTTATGAACAACGTGCTAAGTTTGAGTTGACCACTCGTGGGCAGGAAATGGATAACCAAGTAAGTACAGTAATTAGAAAAAGTAAGTTTAGAGAAGAAGTATTGAAACAAGAATTAAATTCCTTGCAAGAAAAACATTCTAAAACATCTAACAAAAACAAGAACTTCAAGAAAATGTGAAAATGCTTAAGCAAGAATTTAATGCAAAGGAATCAAAACTCTTGAGAGATTTTTCTAATCTGAAAACTTTGAAAAACAAACTTGAGAACAAGTTGTACATACAAGGAAACACCATTCAGACTGCTCACATGGTCACTAAACATAGAGTCTTAAGCGATAAGCATAGCATTCCCCTTGTTGAGGAACCTAATCCAGAGGTAATTAAAAGGCTAGAAATGCTCATAAGGTGCTTTATGATGGTAATGAAATTCTTAAGCCTAGGCAGAAACCTAGTTGCGTTGAGTGCACCGAGGAAGATAAGAAATCGGATGAAGTCACTAGGGAAAGGATGAACAAAAAACTAGATGACCCTAAATGCAAAGAGAAAAAGATTATTATCACTCCCCATGACTACAAGAAGGAAAAGTGGATTTCCTTGAACATGTTTAAGCCTCGAACATTGTTGACCCCGAACAAGTGTTACGGAAAAGGATATGGACTTGCAAAAGCTGAAAATCTTGTTGAAAAGAATCCCCCTTGTAGGAAATTCCCTAAAGCGGCTGTGTATCCTCCAAATACACCAATGCATTTAGTTCCTAGAACTATTGCCACTAAAAGCAAGACCTTAATCAGTCAATATGTTATTCTTCAACTATTTGTTGATTTTGAGAAAACTTGTAAGAAAAGGATCACACCACTTGGGATAGCTGAAGGGGAAAGGGTTTTGAGCAAATGAAAGAATGTTATTTAACTGAGGTCATGCCTTTCTTTAAACAACTAAAAGATCATTTTGAGAGTATTAAAACGGGGACAAAATCGAGATATTAAAGAAATGGAAAAGGAATTTGATGCAATGGTAGTTGAAGTTAGTGATTATGGGCGTGCACTAAAATATAATGAGATTGAGAGGAAGAACTTGCATACCTTAAATGAGACTCTTATTACTGAATGTGTTGCTCAAGATATCTTTTCACTGCTTCAAATTGCTCTATTAATGCTTCCCAATTTCATGAACTATCTGTTGCCCTGAAAGTCTCCCAGGATCGTGTCATTGAGCTTGAAAAAACTAATTCTGAACTAAGCGAGAAAATTGAACTGGATGATCACGACAATTTGGTTAAACATTTTTCTAAACTGGAAGTTGAGCATTTTAATTTACAACTAAAATATCAACATCTTAAAGAAAATGTTAAAACTTCAGATATCAAGACATCGTCGGATGCTCGAGTTTGATGCAGTTTTCAAATTAACAAGCGTGATGAACAGATTCAAGCTCATTGCAACGCGATCGAGAAAGTTGAAAGCCCAAATCTCTCAATTAAAGGGTCAAACGAACAATAAGACAGGCTCCCAAATCCCTCCCCTTTAGATTCTCGAGAATTCTCAAACTTTTCATCTTCAAAACTTAGTTGATGCCTTACAAAAGGAAAACGAGAGTTTTCTAGAAGAAAATGAAAAAGTTAAGCGACATTTTAAAGAGTTATATGATTCAATGAAAGTCACCCGTGACCAAAACAACGAAAAATAACGTCTTTACAAAAGGAAATTGAGAATCTGAGAAGTCAGGGAAATGGGAAACCGCCACTTGTTTTCAATAAGAATGTTGTCTCAAAGTCACCCTTAGATTGCAAATACATTGTGACGGTTAAATATATTCCTCCTCATCTTAGGAATAATGAACATGCTTTTCATGAATACTTTGCTCACCTTAAGGATAGTCTAGAATGTCTCAGTGAGATTGTCGAAGAGGATTTCATTAACAAACCTCTTGATAGTGAAATTAGGTTTGCTTGCCTCGAGGCCAAAGCGATCTCAAGAGTTGCTAGAATGTGTAATTGCCACATGCCCAAAATCCTTAACCTTAGGTGAAAAAGGCAAAGCTGTGATGCCCCGTTCTATGCCTAGTCTTAAAAAAGGAAACACTAATGTGCCTTCAAGTAGTTCAGATTCCAGATATGTTAGTGCTAAGAAAGTGAACTTTAGTGTGCCTGCAAAAAGCTCAAATCACAGTCTTAAAGTATACACTAATGTGCCTTCTAGTACTTCAGATCCTTGCACATCAAGTTCAGGAATGCAAAAATTAGATCAACCAACTAATGTTCCCATTCCCTCTACAGGAGTAATCAGTGACTTTAAAGCGAGCAGGTCAAAGTCTCAAGACAATACAAGGAATGATAGGACCTTGCAAGCTAAGAATGTGCATTGGAAGAGAGTAGAAGACCAATCTAGGAACTTTAAGCTTGAGTTGAATAAACGAATCGTGTTGATTCTAGTATTAGCCTTAGGCGTACTGTAATTAATTCGAATTCTGATACTATCTGCAAACCTTGTAATGCTGCATGCTTGAATTCTGTTGCTAATCATGAATGTGGTGTGAATGCTTTGTCTAATGCTGTCAAATGCCCAGTTAAAATTGCTAATGCTAATAATCGTGCAAATAAGGCAAAAAGGCAAAAACGAAAGACTGTTAGAAACAGATTGGAAACCCACGGGAAGAACTTTTATAAAGATAGGTTATTATTGGATACCTTTTGGTCATAAGAATAATCAGTTTTGTTCTCACACTGCTAAGATTATGCCCACTAGAAAATGGATGCCTACTGGTAGAACTATTCCCTTAAGAAGTAAACATACTTTGAATAGGGCAAATACAGACACCAGCATTGCATCTATTCCCAATGATTCCATTGCTTCTACTTTTGATATGGATGTTTCTGATTCTGATGTGGGTGTTCCAATTACTGTTACTAACCAAGTGGAACCCATTCTTGCATGGGGATCCCAATTATCCAGTTATCCATTTTTTTCTGTGTTCAACTGCAGATCGTTCAAATCGTTCTGTGGTACTGGACTCAGGCTGTTCCAAGCATATGACTGGAGACCGGTCGCGGCTCATGAACTTCGTGAGCAAGTTCATCGGGACTGTTAGATTTGGTAATGATCATTTCGGTGCTATTATGGGTTATGGAGATTATGTTGTTGGTGATAGTGTCATCTCGAGAGTCTACTATGTTGAAGGGTTGGGTCATAATCTGTTCTCTGTTGGTCAATTCTGTGACTCTGATCTAGAAGTTGCCTTCAGAAAACATACCTGCTTTGTTAGAGATCTTAATGGTAAGGAACTGTTAAAAGGAACTCGTGGGTCAAACCTTTACACCATCTCTATCGATGACATGATGAGGGCTTCTCCAATCTGCTTGTTATCAAAGGCTTCAAAAACAAAGTCATGGTTATGGCACCGTCGTCTCAATCACTTGAACTTCGGCACCATCAACGATCTTTCCAGAAAGGACCTTGTTGTAGGTTTACCTAGACTAAAGTATGAAAAGGATCATCTTTGTTCAGCATGTCAATTGGGAAAAAGCAAGAAATATGCCCATAAACCCAAACCTACTAACTCTGTCACAGAAGTCCTTCATATGATTCATATGGACTTATGTGGACCAATGAGGGTACAGAATATCTTTGGGAAGAAATATGTGTTAGTTGTGGTTGATGATTACTCTAGATTCACCTGGGTCAAGTTCATAAGGACAAAGGATGAAACTCCTGATATCATCATCAAACTCATCAAGCAGCTGCAGGTTCGACTTAACAAAACCATCAGAATTGTCAGAACAGACAATGGAACTGAGTTTGTCAACAAACAACTTAATGAATTTTATGAAAGCGTTGGAATCAGTCATCAAAGAAGTATTTCACGAACTCCTCAACAGAACGGTGTAGTTGAAAGACGAAATCGGACTCTGGTTGAAGCCGCTAGAACAATGTTGATTTACTCAAAGGTTCCAATGTTTCTCTGGGCTGAGGCAATCGCCACTGCATGCTATACACAAAATCGTTCCCTAATCCACAACGTACATGGAAAAACTCCATATGAACTTGTCCACAACAGAAAACCTAATCTCTCTTTCCTTCGTGTGTTTGGTGCATTGTGCTATCCAACTAATGAGGGTCAAGACTTAGGGAAACTAAGGGCTAAAGCTGACATTGGAGTATTTGTAGGATACGCACCAAACAAAAAGGGATACCGAATCTATAACAAAAGAACCCGAAATATCATGGAAACCATTCACGTTACGTTTGATGAGCTGACCGGTCAAATGGCTCCTGGACAATCCAGCTCAGGACCCGCACTTCAAGACAGTCCCATTGGTTCATCTCTTGTTCCAAAATCTACTCAAGAAACTCCATATGTACCTCCATCTGAAGATGATGTAAAGAAATTGTTTGATCCTATGTTTGATGAACTGTATGATTCAAACACTAATGAGGTAATGATTCCTGCAACAGAGGATGCTCATATTCCTGTGAATGAAGTCAATCCTTCAGTCTCAATATCTTTAAGTCAAGAAGCACCAGCTGCTGATCCTTCAGATCTCATCAACAAATCATCATTCTTCAAATGTACATCATGGAAATGTTTCTGGCATCAATGATGAAGTTAATCCCTTTGCTACTCCCGAGGATGCTCCATTTGAAAACATATTTGCTACTCCTGAATCATCATCAGAACCATCTTCTTCAAGAGACATCGACTCAGCTACCTCAGTTCCTCAACAACTGCCACATGAACACCTTAGAAAATGGACTCACGATCATCCATTAGACAACATCATTGGAAATCCCTCTCGTCCTGTATCAACCCGGAAACAACTTGCAACCGATGCCTTATGGTGTTTCTTCAACTCCGTACTTTCTAAGATCGAACCAAAAGATGTTAAAACCGCCATGAATGAAGACAGCTGGTTCAATGCCATGCAAGATGAAATTCATGAGTTTGATCGACTTGATGTATGGGAGTTAGTACCTGCTCCAGACTGTGCTATGATTATAGCTCTCAAATGGATCTTCAAAGTAAAACTTGATGAGCATGGTGATGTGTTGAAAAACAAGGCTCGTTTAGTTGCTAAAGGATATCGTCAAGAGGAGGGTATAGACTTTGAAGAATCTTTTGCTCCTGTTGCTTGAATCGAGGCAATCAGAATCTTTCTGGCTAACGCTGCTAGTAAGAACATGGTAGTGTATCAGATGGATGTAAAGACGGCATTTCTGAACGGAGATCTTAAAGAAGTCGTCTACGTCAGCCAACCTGAAGGATTTGTGAATCAAGAGCATCCTACTCACGTTTATCGTCTGAAGAAGGCTCTCTACGGTTTAAAGCAAGCACCGAGGGCATGGTATGATACACTGTCAAAGTTTCTTCTATCATCTGGATTCAGTAAAGGAGCAGTTGATCCTACATTGTTCACCAGGAAGTCAGGCAAACATTTAACTCATGTTCAAATTTATGTTGATGATATTATTTTTGCTTCGACTGACCCAATGGAATGTGATCATTTTCTAATGAAATGAGTTCTAAGTTTCAAATGTCAATGATGGGACAAATGTCGTTTTTCTTGGGATTACAAATTTCACAAAGTCCTGGAGGCATTTTCATAAATCAATCTAAATATGCAACAGAGATTTTAAAGAAATTTGGATTTGATTCAAGTGACCCTGTTGACACCCCATGATTGATCGAACCAAACTAGATGAGGACCACTCAGGGATCATGATTGACCAAACGAAATATCGTAGTATGATTGGATACCTGATGTACCTCACGCTAGTAGACAGACATCTTGTTCACTGTTTGCATGTGTGCTAGATACCAGGCTAAGCCTACTAAAAAGCACCTTGAAGCAATTAAACGGGTCTTTCGGTATCTCCAAGGAACCATCAATATGGGACTATGGTACCCGAAGGACACCGGTATGTCACTAACGGCCTATGCAGATGCTGATCATGCAGGTTGTCAAGATCCTCGTCGAAGTACATCGGAGGTGCTCAGTTTTTGGGTGATAAGCTTGTGAGCTGGTCTTCAAAGAAGCAAATGAGTACTTCTATTTCCTCTACAGAGGCTGAATACATAGCCATGTCATCTTGTTGTGCTCAAATCTTATGGATGAGATCTCAATTATCCGACTACGGCTTTGAATTCAACAAAATCCCTCTGTACTGTGATAATAAAAGTGCTATTGCTCTCTCATGCAACAACGTTCAACACTCAAGAGCAAAGCATATCGACATTCGACATCATTTCATCAGGGAACAAGTGGAAAAAGGTGTGGTGGAACTATATTTTGTGAGGTCTGAATATCAGTTAGCGGACATCTTCACCAAAGCTCTTCCAAGAGAACGTTTTGAGTTTATTCTTCCACGTCTTGGCCTGAAAAGCCTTCAACCAGATACTCTCAAACGTCTTCAGGAGGAAGACGAGGAGTAAAGGTCTATCTTCATCTATCTCATGTAAATACTTATTCGAAAAACTAAATACAAAATTATAAAACCCTAAAAAAAAAAAAAAAAAAAAAAAAAAAAAAAAAAAAATTTCTTCAAAAATATTGTCTTTTTGTCATGTTTTTTTTCGGTTCGAAAATATCTACGGTCTTTGTGCTGTCACTCAAAGAATGACACGGGACTTTAGATGTTGTTCGAATTCTTACACAAAAAAAAAAAAAAAAAAAAAAAAATATATATATATATTTTTGGGAGAAAGAGAAACAATGGTTTATTGTCATTTTCAGGCAATAACCCGGTTTTAAAAGAAAGAACAGAGCCATGTTTTACCATGTTTTCAAATTCCATGCTCTGATTCTATAACATTTATCTGCTGAAAACTAAATGCTTTGAAAAATAACTCGGTCTCTATTTTTGATAATCATCAGGACTTATCTGTCAAAATCTCTATCGCTCAATCAACAACCTATGTCATTGATTGAGGGGGAGAATGATTTCAATTAAATTAAAAAGTTATTTGGCATTAAATTGTTTTCAAAAGATGTACATGCATGTTTAACCAATGGAGTTTAAAATCTCAACATAAGATCCTTATCAGTTAAAACGCTTTCATAATCAAGTCACAATTCTCCTTAAAAGCTTTCAAAATCAATTTAAATCTACAGAGATCACAAATCTCAAAGAGTTTTAATAATTGTGATCGGGGGAGAAGTTGTGATTTAAACAGGATTTAAACTGATAATTCGATAAATGGTTTCTTAAGTGATTAGCATGTTTGCCTCCTCGTAAATGACAAACGATTTCAAATTTTCCATGCACACATTGAGGGGGAGCATCTATAATTTGAAACGTGATCATTTATCTCAATGTGCAGGTTCCCTCTAGTATGTGTAAAACTCCTTTCAAACCTAGAAGCACATATTGAGGGGGAGCAAAATCATGAAAATCTCATCCTTCCCCAAAATGCTTTATCTACTTGATTCGATTTGGGAAGTGATGTTGATATCTTTTAGAAAATGGTAATCAAAGAAGTTAATTCTTTCTCTTGCCTCCGTGTGCAAAACATTTTCAAATACTTGATGCACATGTTGAGGGGGAGTTCTCGTTCTAAAAATATCAAAAACAATTCAGGTACAAAATGCTTTGATAATATATCACAAGTATCTGAATTGATTTTCAAATGGTTTTCAATTGGTTCCAATGGCAGATGAACAATACCAAATAGACCGACCAACTTTACTTTATGTACGGTGATATAAGGATGATAAGGTTAGGTTTTTGTTCCCAAGATCCGCCAGAACCGGAGGGATCTACCCAGGAACTATCCACTAGTTAGTGTAGAGTTCTTAGGTATGATAATAAAAGGAGAAAAATGAGGAATGGGAAGAGTGCAGACTGAGACTGAGCTAGTAATGGAATAAACCCAACAAGGTTCTAGCTATGAAGTCTCGGTAAGCACTGAAGGGGTTGAAGAATTAAAAAGAATTGAATGAGAAAAGGGTGAAAACAAATAGCCCTCCATTTATTCAACCTTAGGGCAGAAACCGGGTTCAATTCATATGCTACTGATGGTAACATCGGTATTGAAGACAAGACGTCATGGACCCAGTGACGCACTGCACTTCAACTTCCCAAACCACTCAAGTTCCTCTTAAAAGGACTTGTTTCATTCTCACGGGGAACCGACATTATCTATCGACTTTCTCTTAGAGATTGTTGATATTGAAGAAGGAGACCCTCTCCCTAGTCTCCGACACAGGATCCAAATATGCACAAATTGAGTCTAGAGCCACGAGATCATCAATAAATCTCATTAGGACACTTTCAATGAAGACTCTCTGTTTCACACAATGTGGAAAGAGAGATTATATCTTGAGTCCTACGCATTATCCTTGTGGTATTAGCAGAACATCTGAGTGATGTGTTTACATATTCACTGTGAAGATGGAAAGCCTTCTGGAGCCAACATCTAACAAGCTCCTGGTAGGTGGCATGTGAGATCTATTATACAGATCAACCATGTGACAACTGAACAGAAACAATGGGGTGATTCAATCTTTTGAATCAATCCTGGTTCAGGTTATGGATTGACGAATACCTTTGAAAACCGGTCTATGTGCTTTAAAATTCTTTTCATTAGCATGTCGACCGTGTACTAATTTTTCAAATCAAAAGGTGTTTTATGATTGATAATTGATTTTCATTAAAACCTTCGCTGTATTGCAAAAACAATTTCTATTGAGCAATACTCGATTGTTTTTCAAATATCTTTTCATCAATCAGTGGACTCAAATTCGCTGGTTCACTCACTCCGTGTTGTCTTCTTTGAGATGTTCCGGTTTGAGAACAGCTAGAGCAGCTGCGAAACCCTGTCAAGGAAATTCTTCTGAATTATACCTGATCACAGGCAGTACTTGTACTGAACAACGGGGAACCGTGGGCCGTGTACCTCAATTCAACGAAAGTGATCAAAGACACTTTCGTGCGATTTATTGCTAACTGTTGTATGCAGGTACGCCCGACGTTTGCAGCTGTTCAGAATGAAGCGGTCAATCCATAGCCGCATGCTCACTTAACACATTCATCTCAAAAGAAATCATGATTAGTGCATCAATGACTATGATATTTTCACTCCATGCTTCTGCTACGCTGCTGCCAATATCATGATTCAACAAATGCTTCCGCTACTCTGATGAGAAGATATCATGATTCAGAATGTGAGCATGTCGGTCCTAAAGTCACAACATCACATAATACCAACACCACAAAGGATGTCACAGAGATTTTTTGATGGCTGATAATCTCAAATGATGGCTCAAAATTATTATCACGTGGATCAGTAAAAGACCTCCACTTGAAGTAACCAAACATGCAATGTGAAGAATCAATGACTACGAGCTTAGGAACAAAGGACTACATCAAGAATGCAAGAACAATTGTTAATGTCATATCTGTTTGTATTCAATGTAATTTTAGTGCATGATTGAGGTGACCTCCCTTAGGGGGAGATTGTTAGGAATTAGAAATTCCAGGTATTAAAGAGTCGGTCACCTCAAGTATATGTAATCGTTAGAAAGCTCGTAGTCGTAGTTATTTTAAGTTAAGTAGTATTTAGTTAAGTAACACCGTGGAGGACGGACGGGTCTTTACCCACTGTATGCCTGATCCACAGCCCGATGTGTGGCGTTTTATGTAAGACTATAAATACTCTCTACCTCCCAAGGTAGAGAGTTGGAGCTCATAATAATATCTTTCACTTTCTCTCACTAAGTTCCCTAAACCTCTAACTTTCTCTCTCTAGAATTCCATCTATATTCTACCTTGTGTTAATGTTATGATGTGTATGTGAAAAGCTATATCTTACAGAAATGGCTTGATGCAAAGGATCAAGTGAAGCGGCTTGTGGAGCTTCAAACGACGGAGGGATTGGTGGAGGCGCATTTGAGAGTGGCTCGACAAAGAATGATGGTGGTGGTAGAGAAGTGTCAACTTCCATATGGTCGGGTGGTTGACTTTGATAATTTCTCATAATCCAAATGGGATTATATGATGGAAACGGCGAAAAGGAAGCCGGAGCTAGTGTTGACTCAACACCTTGATTTTGTACCATTATTCCTCCTAATGAGGAGAATGTTGTCGGAGGAGGAGGATGAGACGGCCTAGGAGGCAAATCCTCTAAATTGTAGAGGTGTGGTGATGATAGTGGAGATGTAAAAGAAATAGCTCTAGGAACCAATGGTGATGGTTTAGTGGAGATGATATTGTTTGGCCTAGGAGGTATGGTGGTGTTTGGCATAGGTAGTTTTGTGGGTACTATCCTTTTAGGAATTGGTTTGATTGGTTGAGAAGAGATTCTTGCATTTGTTGGCTTGACCGGAGATGATTCAGTTGAAGAAATTTCGTGTACAACACGAGTAATTTTCTTGGGTGGTTCTTTGGTGGATAAATTACTACTTGGAGTTTTTCTCATGATAAGATGATTTCAAAAAGTTTGTAAGGGTTTCTTAAGTGCTGAAAATTAGGATGAAGGTGATGACTATGGAAGTCCTAACAATGTGGTTTATAAACCAAGAGATTTGGCAAGTGCATTTAAGCCTTAAGCCACTAAAATTCATTGGAATGTGATTATTAACATGCACAAGAGTCAACTTCAGAGTTTGTACTGATCTAGGAACTCATTTAAGATGAGATGGAGTGTTTGAGTTAGAAAGATGAGTTGAAATGATTTTTTTAGCAAGGTTTGACATAATCTGTCACCCGGATCCCACGGTTCCCTCCTCAGAGGGATCCGTCTAGGCTAATCCTAGGGATCCGGCTCTCAGCAGCTATGAAAGAGTAGAAATGATGTTTCTAAGGTCTAAGATCTATATCATCTTGAGTGTATCAGTCCTCCTAAGTGTCTTAAATGAAGGGGTGCTTAAGTACTTGAAGGTAATGAGTGATGTAGCTAATGATTGCCTTTTATGGAAGGAATTGAAACTTTCATGAGTACCAATGAATGAACAAGGATGACACTAAAGATGAGAGTGTCAATTGAAGCTAAATGATCCTAGAGATCAGATAGTGACTTAGATTTATCCTTTTGGAGAATATCCTAAAGGCTTAAGATGGAAAAACTAGAATTTGATCAATTTCGACCAATTTTGACGTAAGGATGATTATGATCAATTTTGCTATAAGAGGTTTCCAACGTTTAGATATGAGGAATCATGTGAAAAATGATGTGTGAGCTTGAGAGCGGAAGAGTAATGGATTAAAATGAAACGATAGATCTACAAGCGTCTTTGAGTGTGATCAAGGTGAGTTATGTGTGAGTAGGAAGGATCTACTTAAATTGATAAGGACTTAATTTGCCTTAAGACACTATGTCTAGCTTAGTGTGAGGTGTTCTAAGGATATGTTTGAAATACAATGCTTGCAATTGCATTTTCTGTTTGCCGGATCCCACGGTTCCCTAAATGTAAGGATCCATCTAGCACAAACTTTGGGATCCGTCCATCTGCTCAGCAGAACCTTTACTAAAGGTATGCAATGATCTTGACAATGCATTAAATTCCAAGGTTAGTTTAAAGGGGTTCTAACACTAAGATATCAAATGTAAGATGTTTTATTTCATGAAGGAAATAGGATTATATTGATAAAGCACGAGTACAAGAGGATTGATCCTATTTGAAATACTACTAGGTTCCTTGAGTGTTTTCGCTAGGAGGATCATCACGTGGTTGATGAGTGTTGGTGGAATCAAGAATGAAGAAAGTCTTAATGAGAGATATGTTTAGCGGTTCCATCATCTTGTTCACAAGTACGTACAACAGACTTTGAAATTGAGGATGAAAGTGCATAACGTTATGATAAAGGCGTGTCAAGAACATTCCATAAGGGATGAGTTTATTCTTGGAGCCTTGAAGATTTACAATTCGCCTTGCGAAGAAGTAGGCGAGATTGTATGGTTGTTGTGTTAGCAAACAATACATTATGTGAGCACAACAAGAGGGAAGGATTTCTTGATTTCCCCTAAGACTCCAAACATTTTCATGTAGGATGAGTGCAAGGGGCTTGTACTCTTCTCGGATATCCCGTGTGAAGATAATGTTTGGATCGGAGTAATATGGTCGAGGTTTGCATATTATGCGATGTAAATCTTCCGGGGAGGGTAAATATGGACTATTTTCTTCACGAAAGTTGAAGAGAGAATCAAGACACCAATCTTCAGTGAAGGCACATTGTCCATGATTTCGAATTCGGAGGATGTGAGCAAAATGCCCAAGGGTTAAAGTAAACTTTTGGTTTTTGATATAAAACCAAACAGATATAGAGCGATCCTCGTTACGAACGAGTTCAACTTGACGGAAGAATTCCATTATGAACCTTGGACATATCTTCTCGTTGATTTCAAGAAGACATTCTAGTCCTATGGCTCGGAAGGAGGTATTGATACCTTCTTCAAATTGTAGAGAGGTGTCTACAATACGTCCTTCGTGGAAGTGACCGGTTTCGAGGTTATTGAACCCACGGACATGAATGCCAGGTGTGTTGGGTTCAAGGGAGATGTTCGGAGTGTAGACGTTAGTGAGTGAAAAATCAAACTCATATTCATGCGTCATAGTTGAACCTATAGAAATGATGAGTTGATAGAGAGTGATGTTTGTGGTCAACCTATGATTATCTAACGTTTTAACTAGATTTTCATTAACAATGGTTTTTAACAACAATGACACTTAACTCACTTATGGTTTTGACATTCTAGTGAAAAATTACTTTTAGAAGAAAAGTGGTTTTTAATTTGCATGAAAAACTGTTCTCTAGTAGGACGGTTCAGACGGTTCCCTTTGAAAAGGGATCCGGCTAGTACATTTGCCAGGATCCGTGGATCTGTAGTTACAGAAACAGTTTTTATGATGAAAAACATAGGTTTTTAGATCTCATAGTTTTATACCAAGATAAGTGCTTTAGCCTACATTTTTCTTTTAGCATGCATACATGACTTCTAATGTATCACTAAAAAATAAAAGAAAATGATAAACATATTATGACAATAACCTAGATAAACTAGATTATTAGTAATATTTCATTTCAATGCTAAGGATGATACAAAAGATTAGGTATATAACCCCAATGTAGATTAACAACACAAAGTATATGTCTCCGTATGTGAACTTCATCATAGGGAACACAAGTGCGATGAGTGTTAAGGCGATGAGCACGAGGGCGATGTAAACCATGTTGAAGACGATTCTTCTTGGTTTCGGTTGAGATGAAATGGAGAGGAGGATGAAGTTTAGAGTGAGAGGAAATATTTGAAATTGGAAGATTTGAAAAAACGGGGATTTGATAGAGTGATTGACGGAGGGTTTATTTATAGGGAAATGAGGAATTTTTGAGATTTGTGTTTTGTTTTATTATTAGAGAGATATGATTTTTGGATTAAGTGAGACAAAACACAAGTTTTATAAACCATGATTTTTAGATGAAAGAGTGACACGTATGTGAGAAAAAGCTTCCTAATGAAGCTACATGTAAAACATGAATATACATGAAACCTACTCAAATAAATACCTAAGTAATCACACTTATTTATTAAACTAATATCATTTAGAGATAAGTGGAAAGTCATACCTCAAATGCACTTAGGAATGTCTTTACAAATGACACAGCAAATGTCAGAAGACAATTCCAGCTCCTTTATGCTTAAGATACCTTCTTAGGGAAGGTAATATTTATTATCAAGCAAATCCTATGGCTTGATAGATGTGAGCTTTGACTAATCAACATGACAAAGAGGATTAATGCAATTGGATGAAAAAGTGAATAAGAAAAATGTTGTTATCAAATCAACATCCAAACAAATAGTTTTAAAAGACATGGTGTTTGTTTTTATGAAAAACCTTCTTTGTAGTTTTCAATTAACTATGGATCGTATCAAGTTTTTAAAGTACAATATACTTCAAGAAACTTGGTAACGAAGCTCTGATGCCAATTGTGGAAAACTAAAAGGGGCGGTTGAATAGTTTTGCCAATTAAAACTTCTTTTTAAACTATTTAGATCGACTTATGTCAATCTATTTGGATGTGTGTGTTGGATGTTGATAAACAAGCATATAAAGGAATGTAATGAAAAGATAAGAGTAAGAAGCACAAAACCACAACGCGAGTATTTATAGTGGTTCGGCTACAAGGACACCTTCCTTGCCCTACTCCACTCCCGAGTCACCTAATCGAGAGTTCGTAATCACTACACCAATCTCCTTATGGCGGAGAAGCCTTTACAACGTCGCTTACACCTTTTTCCGGTACAAACCTAAATACCGAGTTCTTTCGCACCAAGGCGAACCACACCTAACACAACGTCGCCTACCCTTTATACGGTGCTAGGCTAACCACCGAGTTCTTCCACACCAAGGAGAACTAATCCTATCACAACGTCGCCTACCCTTTATTAGGTACTAGGCTAAGCACCTAGTTCCATTACTATGGAGGAACTACTACCCATCACAACACAACACCTAAACTTAAGGAGATCCACTCCTTATTACAACACCATCAAGGATATCACCATCCTCGGAAATAAACAAATACTTATATGTATAACGATGCACCTCATCGATTATATGACCTAGGCATTCTTCCCTAATGCCACTTGATTTGATTCTTAGGCATCCTTCACTAATGCCTTTGACACAACGCTTAACACCTTTCACTAATGCCTTCGTCTTGACACCTTTAGCATTCTTCACTAATGCTTTTGACACAGACGTTAAGCACCTTTCACTAATACTTTCGTCTTGACTCTTTCGGCATCCTTCACTAATGCCTTCAACACAACATCTACGGAGGAAGAAAGAACAATCAACAAGAGAACCTCAGTTGTCTTGATGATGACGAAGCATGGCAACTCATGGACTTGAGCTTGCTCGACTTCAAGAAGTGGTGATCTCGCCTTTAAGAGGAACCTAGAGAATCACACAAAAACAAAAGACAAACTACATAGATCTCTTGGATCTGAGGTTAGAGAAATATAATACTTGGAGAAAGTATGTGTGAAAGTGGTGAGTTGAAAGGAAGAAATGGCTCTCTATTTATAGAGGAAATTTTCTACTGTTCCGCGGATCCCGCGGATCCCTCCCACAAGGGATCCATCTAGCACAAAGCTAGGGATCCGTGGGACGCTCCTCTTTGCCCATGGGTATTTTTGGTTTTGGGTCATGGGTCATGGGTCATGGGTTATGGGTTGATCCATGGATTTCTTTCTAGATACAATGTATCTCTAGAATACATTGAACTTGGTTAAGTGGTTTGTATAAAACCATGGGTTATGGGTCAATACCATTTGCTAGTTTTTACCCATTTAGTATATACTTGTTTTTACCCATTTTAGTATAAACTTGTTTTTACCCATTTTAGTATATACTTGGTTAAGTATATGTTAGCCCAATATGTAAACACTAGTTGTTGTACATATGTATCTAAATCATAAAATCACTTATACTTGTTCTAGTGTTTTATGTGAAAACGTTAGTGTGTTAGAAAACTATTGAATCAAACTATTTATGTATTTTATTTGTTTCGTTAAAATGATTTTACGTTTGTTATCGACAAAACATTAGAAGATCGTAAAATATAAATAAACGTTTTTACGGCTTATTTGTATTAACACACTCAGTCAATATGTGCTTATGCACTCAGTCAGTATATGCTTTACGCACTCACTATGTGCTTATGTACTCAATCAGTTATGCACTAAGTATGTACTTAGTTATGCAGTCAGCTATGCACTCAATATGCTTTTTTACTCGGTCAGTAACATGGTGTATCATGTATTTAATCAGTCAGTGTCGTGCTTATGCAGTTAGTTAATATTATGATTCATGTAGTCAAAATAGTACTATATATACTTATTCAGCAGCATGCTTATGTTTAGTTTATGCTTTAATACAGTTCCGTTATCTCACTAAGTCTTATATACTTACCGTCCTCAGTTTATATTTTTGTAGGTATGCAAGATGAGACCATGTACATGCTAAATGGGGCGTAATGGGTTAAAATGGTGTAGCTCGTGATTTAGGTAATGAGCTTCTCATTTCCATCATTTTTTATCAGTTTGGAATGCCCCTAAATCAAGAACCAGCTTCTTTACCAAGTTTAAAGAGTCACTGTTATGTATTTTGCAAAGTTTAGTATTTTAACGGGACATTTGGAATAAGCCCGTATGATGTAAAAAATTCGCTTCCGCTATTTTTATCAATGTATACAGTTTACAGATTTATATATATAAAAAAATAATAAAAAATAAATAAAAAAATCTGGGCGTTTCATATACGTGATTATACTTATAACAACGAATCATCTAATTTCTATTTAAAGTTTTATATAGGGATATCCGAAAAAATATTTTCAAAAAACTTTACTTTTTAACTTCAAAAATGCTTATTATGTGCTACTACGTATTAAACTCGCATATTGTGTACAACGTGATATCAATAGTTACATTTAAACAACACATTAACCTCAACACCCATATGAGTTTAATAAGGTTAAATCACTCAGTGACTCCTTTATCTTCTTCTTGGTTCAGGGATTTCACTCACTGAGTTCCGCCTCAGGATGTGGTAAGACTTTCTTTAGTCTCTAAAGAATTCTGAAGATGACTCCCTGAATGTTCTATCATTTAGGGACTTCATTTTACACTTAGGTTATTTTATGTTCAAATTCCAGTCATAGATCATTGGACTCTGAACTGACCCAACAATCTCCCCCTATTTGAATATAAAAATAGCCTAAGTGTTTATTAGTGTAAGTGAGCATAACAACTTCATTTTACTAACTGAGATAATATAAAGTAAATCACAAACCTATAAATGATGCAAAAGACTTCATATACTATTCATATATTACACAAGATAAACATAAGATTGAAAAATACATAAGACCATATTCAGGCTTGTTTTTCAGATACTCCCCTCATCTCAAGCTTCACTTTCGTTGTAAGGAGGATGTGCTTGTCCTTCCTCTGGTCCATCTCTTCATCTATGATGTTAATTAGCCCTCGAGCTTCAGGTGTCCTTTCAAATAATGCAACAAGCTTGTAGAGGAAGAGTGTTTGAGCGTCCACCATATGCATATCAAAGACTCTCTAAAATGCCGGATCACCAAAAACATCACCGAATAAGATGTCGTGTTCAGGGGATTCGATCACTTGATTTTCTCTGAATGGAACTCCTTGAGGAAGAGCCATACTGTAGTGAATACCAACAATGAAGTGTTCAGGTTCAGGCTCCACGATTCTTTTCCTCTTCTTTTGGGATTGGTCTTTAAGGGTGTCCTGAGGGGTGAGGGAAGTGCTTGTTTTAATTTCAAGGAAATTTTCTTGTTCCTTTATTCCTTCAATTCCTTTCTCTAAGTTTGACTTCAGTTCAACTGTTGTTCAGGACGCGTGATATCATAACCCATTCCTTGTATCCAAACAGGCTATACTTAAATTAACTTATGACTTTAAAGTTTGAGTCATGATGGTTCCTGGTGATAATAACCTTGGGTGGTTTGGTGTTGGGAACGGATTTGATATCAGTTATCTCCCCAGGCTTCCTGACAAATTCCATTACGTGCTCGTACCTTTTCATTGTTTTTTTCTTTAAGAGTGCCTTTTATTTGAGCTTCTCCCTGGCTGCCTTGAGCTGTTGTTGTTTAAGAAGTTAGAATTATTTGCCAGACTTGAAAATTTGATTTGTTGCCTTGACTTCTTCTTGGGCTACCTTAGCTACTTCTTTTTTAATAGCTTCATCTAAAGCTTCGCTATTCTTTTCCCCAGCTTCAAGTATCTTACTCGGCTATTCCTTATTGACTTTGATAGCGACTTATAAATTATTTTTTAATGTTTTTAAGATACAAACATAAAAAAAAAAAAAAAAATAAAAAAAAAAAAATAAAAAAAATAAAAAAATGTTAGAGGAGTTTACAAACGGGTTCGATTAAAATTTAAAAGTAAAAAACATTTTTTTGCGAGCAAGGTTACTCGCGTTTCAAACCACTCTTAAGCGTTTGTAACGTTTAATCAAGTCAAACGAAATACATAATCCATACGTAAGATGCAATTAGATCAAAGTGTGATAATATACACTCTTTGTCTAAGGCGCCACCACCAATTGAATATAAGAGCAAAGCTTTCTATTGCATCATCATTGCTAAGGTTCGGTTTGTTAAGAGGATATGCGTAACTTTTTCTCGTCAACATGAAACAATCTTTACTACACGCGAGTCAGTTAACAAGGATTATAAAAAAGGCAATAAATCAACGGTAGAAAATCCAATGTGCACTACGTTTTTAGCGTTGAGAGTTTGACGACTTGGTCTGTATATGTGTCGTGATTGACTCAAACCTTGTAGATTAATCAGGTTAGTAAAAGAGAAAGGTTAGTTTAAGAAAGAAAGAAAAAAAAATCTATAATTTAAGGAAGGGGGTAAATCGTTTTAACCGTTGGTACAAAAAGAGAAAGTAGAGTTACATCAGGTGTTTAGAAGTCAAAGTGTAGTCAACAACCAGTTTTTCCGACCACCACCACCACCACCATACAACCACCAGCGTGAATCAAAATGGGTTCACGTATAATTCGTCCAAAATTAGTTTCCAGTTTAATAGAAGCGGTATTCAAGAATAGGGTTTCAACCGGCGGAAGGATTTTGGAACCCATTTCAAAAACAACCCCCAAAACAACAACACCCACAACAACAGCAGCAAGTCAGTTGAGAAGGAGGTATCCGAATCCGATCATTAGTACACTTTCAATTTCTGGCAACAGCAACCCTATTTCAGTTTCTGGGAATTACCTTATTCCAGTTTCCGGTGGTCGTCGGGACATCTCAACATATTTAGGATTGGGTTCAAGGGTTGCTGATGGTTTTGTCAAACACTTTTCGGCTTATTATCTCCAGGCTTTGACTGCCGCACAAACTATGGCTATTGATTGGTTCCAAAACCTTGATTCCTTTGATGTACAAGATATGAAGCTGTATTCCGAGACCGCTTTGGGTGGGTAGCTTTCTTTCTTTAATTTTTTGCAACATACTATGTATTTTGATTCTTTGTTTGTCCTCATTTCTTCGTAAACCAATAATAAACTTATTGTCGTTTAGATACACTAATCTTTTAGGCGTAAACAAAACAAATTCATCACATTATTGTTTCTTGTCAAGTCTTCTTATTCTTCTTGTTGCCTCAAACTTATTACTATTACTAGCATGGCACCCACGCATTGCAGCGGCAGGTACCCTGAAATAAAATTTCTCGGTGAATCATGTATTTTAGTTTATTATGTTCTTTTTGACAATAAATTTACGGATATCAAGAATTTTGTTTATCCCGTGCCCGTTCAGGCTCGAGCTCATTTGGCTCGTGCCCGTTCGGACTTAAATATTTGTATAATGTGTTTTATTATTTGTATTAGTGACATTTAATAATTGTGTTTGAGTAGGTTGTACAATATGTTTGATAATTTGTATTTCTTATGTAATGGGTGTTTTAATCAAGGTTGTAAAAATCGCTCGGCGGTACCGTGGCGGTTGACCCCCGCCAAGCGCCATAGCCGCCATAGCGGCGCCTAGGCGGTGACCCTAAATTACAAAGGAATTTATTAAAGAAATGAATATTAGCAAGATTAATTATAAAAACTAGCTTAAATTAGAACAAAATCAATAAAATCGGAGTTAATTGCCGTGAATTTGAAAAAAAAAAAAAAACCCCAGATCTGAAGTTGACCGCCGTTGACCGGTGTTGACCACCGTTGACCGGCGTTGACCAGCGTTGACCAAACCGCCGCCAAGGCCGATTTTGACCGCCAAGCTCCGATTTTGACCGATTTCTGACCGATTTTGACCAAAACGCCAAATTAGACCGATATGCCAAAAATCGTGGCGTTGGACCGCCGCCAACCGCCTAGGCGCCGCCATATCGGCCGCCAAGACCGATTTTTACAACAATGGTTTTAATAACTGCATTAATTGTATTTATTGATATGTTAATTAATTAATTACGTTAAATGTTTTTACCACATTATTGTCTTGTTAATTTCTTATTATAGAAATGTTTTTTGTCTTATTTTTTTAAGACTTTTAAATATAGATGTCTTAAATACATTATAAAGTAGTATAGATTATGCACTTGGTTAAATTTCATACACTAGTTTTTTCTTATACAGTAACTCACTAAGCTAGGATGACGACATGTTATTTTGTCATAAGCCTCTTGTTGGATCTACTACAGTATTATTCTAATTACTATTATTCTTTGTGTTTAACTAAAATACTACTCTCCCCTTTTAGTATAATTAATATATATATTAAAACGCGTGAGAAACGGCGTCGTTTTGCCGTTTGACAGAAAAGGACGAAACGACAGGTTAGGCCAAAAATTAAAGGGTAAAACGACATGGTTCAAAACGACGTCGTTTCGTGACTTTCGAAAAATGGCAAAAAGGACCCCTCAAATCAACGACGCTTTGCAAAAAGAGTACTTAATTCTGAAAAATGCCTAGAATTACCCCCGAACTGTCTCACGTTATGCAAAACCGATCCTAAATTCTTATATTTTCACAAAATTTGAAAAATGGCAAAAATTACCCCCAAAGTATGCGACACTTTTGCAAAACCGATCCTTATCTTTTCATAAAATTTTAAAAATGGCAAAAATTAACCCCGAAGTATGCGCCACTTTGCAAATTCAATGCTCAACTTTATTTGTTACGAGGTGGGCGACGATCCGCCGCGTTGCGGCGGGACTACTATTTTTGCCTTAAAAATATGCGTTTTCTGTGATGCCAATTGACTTGGTAAACTTACTGTTCTTCCTTTTGTCTTTGTATATATCTTAAAATCCTGGCTTCGCAATCTTAACCAACTCATGGCGTTGGGTGAACCTTTTTTGATGACTCGTTTTAGTGTTGCAGGTGGTGGTTGTATACTTCACTTTCCCATCTAGAAGCCCAATCAATCGACCTACAGCAACCATATTATTTGATAAGTAACTAAACCCATGATTATACTAACGTAGCATACTTGGCAAATATCAAATGAGTCAAATGGGCAGTCAAGTCAAGCATGTCGAAAGTCACGAAAGTGTTTTTAAATGTTTACAGCCTCCAAAGGCAGGCTATTTTTAAAGAAGATTGTTGCAAGATCAATGTATTTTTTACAATCATATGTAACACATTTTTTAGTTTCAATTGTCGAGAAAACATGGACAAAAGCAGGTCTGCTTATTTACGCGAGATATCTTATTTAAAGGGTGGTCGAGATATCTTATTTATGCGCTAATCTGCTTATTAAGCAACCCAAACACCCTTAATGGTAACGATTGAATCAGCAATATCCTCCAAATATAACACAAACATTGCAATAGTCTGATGTAAAGGGTGTTTGGGATCGCTTTTCTAAATGCATATCTGCTTAGTTAAGCTATTTCAAACACCTTTGATAGTAACGATCTAATCAGCAATATCATCTAAACTTAATAAACACATTACAATAACTAACAATCTGATTTAAAGATTGTTTGGGATTGCTTATTTAAGCACTTATCTAATCATTTAAGCAAAAATCCCAAACTGCATTAATGGTAACAATCTAATCCGCAAATTTGTACCACAGCAAGCTAATAAATAAATAAATTTTTCAAGAAACAAAAATAAGATTGTAAAGCACCGTATAAAAATTAGGTAGCACCTACCTCACAATTACAAATTGGTGGTTCTTCAATCTCCCAAGATTCTTCACTTCAGTTCATGTAGGGTCACTGGTATGATCCGATTGACTCACTTTCAGGAGTGCCAATTTCGTATTGTGAAGTACCTGTATAGAATAAAGTTAAATTAAATTTAAACATACATGATAGCTGTTGAAAGTATAACGACGTGTTAAATAAGATGACCATGATTTAACATCATTGTTACTCAACATTTTTGCCGTTTTTAAAACCAATAATAGAGTTGCACAGTACACACAAAGTCCATGATGGAGACGCATAGCAGTCGATGACTCAATTTCCTTGACACCAACATCAGGATACCACATTGTGGTCATTAACATACTCACACTCACCAATATAAAACTAAAGATATACTACGACGCAAAAGCAATTGAGACAATAACATTTGTTAGTATGCTTCATAGTTCCCTTTGGCTAGCACTCTGAAGTTGATGCGTGCGAAACTTTTAAACCAATCATCCATGACAATCGTTGTTGCTTAAAAGTATAAACCAAAAAAGTCATAAATATCATGTCGTACTTTGGAGCCCCTAACAAATCTACACATATAAGTATTCGTATCTTGAAATAAGCAACTGCTTATCGGAAACAACTTTTGTGACTAACAGTTAAGCATCGTCTACATAATAACAATAAAAATGAGGATATTTTTCCAAAAAACACCCGGCCACAGCTTTTCTAGATTAAAACATCGCCATCTTTAAAATCCTTTAACTCCAAAACATATTTATAAAAAAAACTCAACCCCAAAATCATAAGTAAACCCTTAGTTTCATCTTCTTTTTTTTTCTTCTTCACAAATCATCAAAAACCCATAATAATCAGAGTACATACCTTTTGGGTATGTGTGTTTTTGGCTATGTGGATCTGTAGAAGAACCTCTGATCCTGTTCTTTATTAACTGTTCTTGTACCTCCGTTCTTGTTGTTGTTGTTGTTGTTGTACCTCCCACTTCCGTCGAGAGTGTTATCCTCCACTTCACCGTCACCACCATCCTCTGCGCCACTGTGTTTTATGCCCTCTTTCTAGCTTTGATTTTTCCTGCATCTTAATTGTGAATTAGGGTGCGTTTGAGACTGTTACTGATAGATATGTATTCTTCTAGGTTCTAGGTTCTTCTTTTATCTTGATAGGGTGGATGCAGAGTGAGGATGATAAACATTTGTTTCTGGGCTAAACACACGATCAAGAAAACGACCCAAGTCACCAGGCCAAAGATAGCCCACAAAAAAGGCGGGAAAAGCCCTATACTAACGTAGCATACTTGGCAAATATCAAATGAGTCAAATGGGAAGTCAAGTCAAGCATGTCGAAAGTCAGCGAAAGTGTTTTTTAAATGTTTACAGCCTCCAAAGGCAGGCTATTTTTAAAGAAGATTGTTGCAAGATCAATGTATTTTTTACAATCATATGTAACACATTTTTTAGTTTCAATTGTCGAGAAAACATGGACAAAAGCAGGTCTGCTTATTTACGCGAGATATCTTATTTAAAGGGTGGTCGAGATATCTTATTTATGCGCTAATCTGCTTATTAAGCAACCCAAAAACCCTTAATGGTAACGATTGAATCAGCAATATCCTCCAAATATAACACAAACATTGCAATAGTCTGATGTAAAGGGTGTTTGGGATCGCTTTTCTAAATGCATATCTGCTTAGTTAAGCTATTTCAAACACCTTTGATAGTAACGATCTAATCAGCAATATCATCTAAACTTAATAAACACATTACAATAACTAACAATCTGATTTAAAGATTGTTTGGGATTGCTTATTTAAGCACTTATCTAATCATTTAAGCAAAAATCCCAAACTGCATTAATGGTAACAATCTAATCCGCAAATTTGTACCACAGCAAGCTAATAAATAAATAAATTTTTCAAGAAACAAAAATAAGATTGTAAAGCACTGTATAAAAATTAGGTAGCACCTACCTCACAATTACAAATTGGTGGTTCTTCAATCTCCCAAGATTCTTCACTTCAGTTCATGTAGGGTCACTGGTATGATCCGATTGACTCACTTTCAGGAGTGCCAATTTCGTATTGTGAAGTACCTGTATAGAATAAAGTTAAATTAAATTTAAACATACATGATAACTGTTGAAAGTATAACGACGTGTTAAATAAGATGACCATGATTTAACATCATTGTTACTCAACATTTTTGCCGTTTTTAAAACCAATAATAGAGTTGCACAGTACACACAAAGTCCATGATGGAGACGCATAGCAGTCGATGACTCAATTTCCTTGACACCAACATCAGGATACCACATTGTGGTCATTAACATACTCACACTCACCAATATAAAACTAAAGATATACTACGACGCAAAAGCAATTGAGACAATAACATTTGTTAGTATGCTTCATAGTTCCCTTTGGCTAGCACTCTGAAGTTGATGCGTGCGAAACTTTTAAACCAATCATCCATGACAGTCGTTGTTGCTTAAAAGTATAAACCAAAAAAGTCATAAATATCATGTCGTACTTTGGAGCCCCTAACAAATCTACACATATAAGTATCCGTATCTTGAAATAAGCAACTGCTTATCGGAAACAACTTTTGTGACTAACAGTTAAGCATCGTCTTCATAATAACAATAAAAATGAGGATATTTTTCCAAAAAACACCCGGCCACAGCTTTTCTAGATTAAAACATCGCCATCTTTAAAATCCTTTAACTCCAAAAGATATTTATAAAAAAAACTCAACCCCAAAATCATAAGTAAACCCTTAGTTTCATCTTCTTTTTTTTTCTTCTTCACAAATCATCAAAAACCCATAATAATCAGAGTACATACCTTTTGGGTATGTGTGTTTTTGGCTATGTGGATCTGTAGAAGAACCTCTGATCCTGTTCTTTATTAACTGTTCTTGTACCTCCGTTCTTGTTGTTGTTGTTGTTGTTGTACCTCCCACTTCCGTCGAGAGTGTTATCCTCCACTTCACCGTCACCACCATCCTCTGCGCCACTGTGTTTTATGCCCTCTTTCTAGCTTTGATTTTTCCTGCATCTTAATTGTGAATTAGGGTGCGTTTGAGACTGTTATTGATAGATATGTATTCTTCTAGGTTCTAGGTTCTTCTTTTATCTTGATAGGGTGGATGCAGAGTGAGGATGATAAACATTTGTTTCTGGGCTAAACACACGATCAAGAAAACGACCCAAGTCACCAGGCCAAAGATAGCCCACAAAAAAGGCGGGAAAAGCCCTATACTAACGTAGCATACTTGGCAAATATCAAATGAGTCAAATGGGAAGTCAAGTCAAGCATGTCGAAAGTCAGCGAAAGTGTTTTTTAAATGTTTACAGCCTCCAAAGGCAGGCTATTTTTAAAGAAGATTGTTGCAAGATCAATGTATTTTTTACAATCATATGTAACACATTTTTTAGTTTCAATTGTCGAGAAAACATGGACAAAAGCAGGTCTGCTTATTTACGCGAGATATCTTATTTAAAGGGTGGTCGAGATATCTTATTTATGCGCTAATCTGCTTATTAAGCAACCCAAAAACCCTTAATGGTAACGATTGAATCAGCAATATCCTCCAAATATAACACAAACATTGCAATAGTCTGATGTAAAGGGTGTTTGGGATCGCTTTTCTAAATGCATATCTGCTTAGTTAAGCTATTTCAAACACCTTTGATAGTAACGATCTAATCAGCAATATCATCTAAACTTAATAAACACATTACAATAACTAACAATCTGATTTAAAGATTGTTTGGGATTGCTTATTTAAGCACTTATCTAATCATTTAAGCAAAAATCCCAAACTGCATTAATGGTAACAATCTAATCCGCAAATTTGTACCACAGCAAGCTAATAAATAAATAAATTTTTCAAGAAACAAAAATAAGATTGTAAAGCACTGTATAAAAATTAGGTAGCACCTACCTCACAATTACAAATTGGTGGTTCTTCAATCTCCCAAGATTCTTCACTTCAGTTCATGTAGGGTCACTGGTATGATCCGATTGACTCACTTTCAGGAGTGCCAATTTCGTATTGTGAAGTACCTGTATAGAATAAAGTTAAATTAAATTTAAACATACATGATAACTGTTGAAAGTATAACGACGTGTTAAATAAGATGACCATGATTTAACATCATTGTTACTCAACATTTTGCCGTTTTTTAAAACCAATAATAGAGTTGCACAGTACACACAAAGTCCATGATGGAGACGCATAGCAGTCGATGACTCAATTTCCTTGACACCAACATCAGGATACCACATTGTGGTCATTAACATACTCACACTCACCAATATAAAACTAAAGATATACTACGACGCAAAAGCAATTGAGACAATAACATTTGTTAGTATGCTTCATAGTTCCCTTTGGCTAGCACTCTGAAGTTGATGCGTGCGAAACTTTTAAACCAATCATCCATGACAGTCGTTGTTGCTTAAAAGTATAAACCAAAAAAGTCATAAATATCATGTCGTACTTTGGAGCCCCTAACAAATCTACACATATAAGTATCCGTATCTTGAAATAAGCAACTGCTTATCGGAAACAACTTTTGTGACTAACAGTTAAGCATCGTCTTCATAATAACAATAAAAATGAGGATATTTTTCCAAAAAACACCCGGCCACAGCTTTTCTAGATTAAAACATCGCCATCTTTAAAATCCTTTAACTCCAAAACATATTTATAAAAAAAACTCAACCCCAAAATCATAAGTAAACCCTTAGTTTCATCTTCTTTTTTTTTCTTCTTCACAAATCATCAAAAACCCATAATAATCAGAGTACATACCTTTTGGGTATGTGTGTTTTTGGCTATGTGGATCTGTAGAAGAACCTCTGATCCTGTTCTTTATTAACTGTTCTTGTACCTCCGTTCTTGTTGTTGTTGTTGTTGTTGTTGTACCTCCCACTTCCGTCGAGAGTGTTATCCTCCACTTCACCGTCACCACCATCCTCTGCGCCACTGTGTTTTATGCCCTCTTTCTAGCTTTGATTTTTCCTGCATCTTAATTGTGAATTAGGGTGCGTTTGAGACTGTTACTGATAGATATGTATTCTTCTAGGTTCTAGGTTCTTCTTTTATCTTGATAGGGTGGATGCAGAGTGAGGATGATAAACATTTGTTTCTGGGCTAAACACACGATCAAGAAAACGACCCAAGTCACCAGGCCAAAGATAGCCCACAAAAAAGGCGGGAAAAGCCCTATACTAACGTAGCATACTTGGCAAATATCAAATGAGTCAAATGGGAAGTCAAGTCAAGCATGTCGAAAGTCAGCGAAAGTGTTTTTTAAATGTTTACAGCCTCCAAAGGCAGGCTATTTTTAAAGAAGATTGTTGCAAGATCAATGTATTTTTTACAATCATATGTAACACATTTTTTAGTTTCAATTGTCGAGAAAACATGGACAAAAGCAGGTCTGCTTATTTACGCGAGATATCTTATTTAAAGGGTGGTCGAGATATCTTATTTATGCGCTAATCTGCTTATTAAGCAACCCAAAAACCCTTAATGGTAACGATTGAATCAGCAATATCCTCCAAATATAACACAAACATTGCAATAGTCTGATGTAAAGGGTGTTTGGGATCGCTTTTCTAAATGCATATCTGCTTAGTTAAGCTATTTCAAACACCTTTGATAGTAACGATCTAATCAGCAATATCATCTAAACTTAATAAACACATTACAATAACTAACAATCTGATTTAAAGATTGTTTGGGATTGCTTATTTAAGCACTTATCTAATCATTTAAGCAAAAATCCCAAACTGCATTAATGGTAACAATCTAATCCGCAAATTTGTACCACAGCAAGCTAATAAATAAATAAATTTTTCAAGAAACAAAAATAAGATTGTAAAGCACTGTATAAAAATTAGGTAGCACCTACCTCACAATTACAAATTGGTGGTTCTTCAATCTCCCAAGATTCTTCACTTCAGTTCATGTAGGGTCACTGGTATGATCCGATTGACTCACTTTCAGGAGTGCCAATTTCGTATTGTGAAGTACCTGTATAGAATAAAGTTAAATTAAATTTAAACATACATGATAACTGTTGAAAGTATAACGACGTGTTAAATAAGATGACCATGATTTAACATCATTGTTACTCAACATTTTTGCCGTTTTTAAAACCAATAATAGAGTTGCACAGTACACACAAAGTCCATGATGGAGACGCATAGCAGTCGATGACTCAATTTCCTTGACACCAACATCAGGATACCACATTGTGGTCATTAACATACTCACACTCACCAATATAAAACTAAAGATATACTACGACGCAAAAGCAATTGAGACAATAACATTTGTTAGTATGCTTCATAGTTCCCTTTGGCTAGCACTCTGAAGTTGATGCGTGCGAAACTTTTAAACCAATCATCCATGACAGTCGTTGTTGCTTAAAAGTATAAACCAAAAAAGTCATAAATATCATGTCGTACTTTGGAGCCCCTAACAAATCTACACATATAAGTATCCGTATCTTGAAATAAGCAACTGCTTATCGGAAACAATTTTGGTGACTAACAGTTAAGCATCGTCTTCATAATAACAATAAAAATGAGGATATTTTTCCAAAAAACACCCGGCCACAGCTTTTCTAGATTAAAACATCGCCATCTTTAAAATCCTTTAACTCCAAAACATATTTATAAAAAAAACTCAACCCCAAAATCATAAGTAAACCCTTAGTTTCATCTTCTTTTTTTTTCTTCTTCACAAATCATCAAAACCCATAATAATCAGAGTACATACCTTTTGGGTATGTGTGTTTTTGGCTATGTGGATCTGTAGAAGAACCTCTGATCCTGTTCTTTATTAACTGTTCTTCTACCTCCGTTCTTGTTGTTGTTGTTGTTGTTGTACCTCCCACTTCCGTCGAGAGTGTTATCCTCCACTTCACCGTCACCACCATCCTCTGCACCACTGTGTTTTATGCCCTCTTTCTAGCTTTGATTTTTCCTGCATCTTAATTGTGAATTAGGGTGCGTTTGAGACTGTTACTGATAGATATGTATTCTTCTAGGTTCTAGGTTCTTCTTTTATCTTGATAGGGTGGATGCAGAGTGAGGATGATAAACATTTGTTTCTGGGCTAAACACACGATCAAGAAAACGACCCAAGTCACCAGGCCAAAGATAGCCCACAAAAAAGGCGGGAAAAGCCCTATACTAACGTAGCATACTTGGCAAATATCAAATGAGTCAAATGGGAAGTCAAGTCAAGCATGTCGAAAGTCAGCGAAAGTGTTTTTTAAATGTTTACAGCCTCCAAAGGCAGGCTATTTTTAAAGAAGATTGTTGCAAGATCAATGTATTTTTTACAATCATATGTAACACATTTTTTAGTTTCAATTGTCGAGAAAACATGGACAAAAGCAGGTCTGCTTATTTACGCGAGATATCTTATTTAAAGGGTGGTCGAGATATCTTATTTATGCGCTAATCTGCTTATTAAGCAACCCAAAAACCCTTAATGGTAACGATTGAATCAGCAATATCCTCCAAATATAACACAAACATTGCAATAGTCTGATGTAAAGGGTGTTTGGGATCGCTTTTCTAAATGCATATCTGCTTAGTTAAGCTATTTCAAACACCTTTGATAGTAACGATCTAATCAGCAATATCATCTAAACTTAATAAACACATTACAATAACTAACAATCTGATTTAAAGATTGTTTGGGATTGCTTATTTAAGCACTTATCTAATCATTTAAGCAAAAATCCCAAACTGCATTAATGGTAACAATCTAATCCGCAAATTTGTACCACAGCAAGCTAATAAATAAATAAATTTTTCAAGAAACAAAAATAAGATTGTAAAGCACTGTATAAAAATTAGGTAGCACCTACCTCACAATTACAAATTGGTGGTTCTTCAATCTCCCAAGATTCTTCACTTCAGTTCATGTAGGGTCACTGGTATGATCCGATTGACTCACTTTCAGGAGTGCCAATTTCGTATTGTGAAGTACCTGTATAGAATAAAGTTAAATTAAATTTAAACATACATGATAACTGTTGAAAGTATAACGACGTGTTAAATAAGATGACCATGATTTAACATCATTGTTACTCAACATTTTGCCGTTTTTTAAAACCAATAATAGAGTTGCACAGTACACACAAAGTCCATGATGGAGACGCATAGCAGTCGATGACTCAATTTCCTTGACACCAACATCAGGATACCACATTGTGGTCATTAACATACTCACACTCACCAATATAAAACTAAAGATATACTACGACGCAAAAGCAATTGAGACAATAACATTTGTTAGTATGCTTCATAGTTCCCTTTGGCTAGCACTCTGAAGTTGATGCGTGCGAAACTTTTAAACCAATCATCCATGACAGTCGTTGTTGCTTAAAAGTATAAACCAAAAAAGTCATAAATATCATGTCGTACTTTGGAGCCCCTAACAAATCTACACATATAAGTATCCGTATCTTGAAATAAGCAACTGCTTATCGGAAACAACTTTTGTGACTAACAGTTAAGCATCGTCTTCATAATAACAATAAAAATGAGGATATTTTTCCAAAAAACACCCGGCCACAGCTTTTCTAGATTAAAACATCGCCATCTTTAAAATCCTTTAACTCCAAAACATATTTATAAAAAAAACTCAACCCCAAAATCATAAGTAAACCCTTAGTTTCATCTTCTTTTTTTTTCTTCTTCACAAATCATCAAAACCCATAATAATCAGAGTACATACCTTTTGGGTATGTGTGTTTTTGGCTATGTGGATCTGTAGAAGAACCTCTGATCCTGTTCTTTATTAACTGTTCTTGTACCTCCGTTCTTGTTGTTGTTGTTGTTGTTGTACCTCCCACTTCCGTCGAGAGTGTTATCCTCCACTTCACCGTCACCACCATCCTCTGCGCCACTGTGTTTTATGCCCTCTTTCTAGCTTTGATTTTTCCTGCATCTTAATTGTGAATTAGGGTGCGTTTGAGACTATTCTGATAGATATGTATTCTTCTAGGTTCTAGGTTCTTCTTTTATCTTGATAGGGTGGATGCAGAGTGAGGATGATAAACATTTGTTTCTGGGCTAAACACACGATCAAGAAAACGACCCAAGTCACCAGGCCAAAGATAGCCCACAAAAAAGGCGGGAAAAGCCCTATACTAACGTAGCATACTTGGCAAATATCAAATGAGTCAAATGGGAAGTCAAGTCAAGCATGTCGAAAGTCGTGAAAGTGTTTTTAAATGTTTACAGCCTCCAAAGGCAGGCTATTTTTAAAGAAGATTGTTGCAAGATCAATGTATTTTTTACAATCATATGTAACACATTTTTTAGTTTCAATTGTCGAGAAAACATGGACAAAAGCAGGTCTGCTTATTTACGCGAGATATCTTATTTAAAGGGTGGTCGAGATATCTTATTTATGCGCTAATCTGCTTATTAAGCAACCCAAAAACCCTTAATGGTAACGATTGAATCAGCAATATCCTCCAAATATAACACAAACATTGCAATAGTCTGATGTAAAGGGTGTTTGGGATCGCTTTTCTAAATGCATATCTGCTTAGTTAAGCTATTTCAAACACCTTTGATAGTAACGATCTAATCAGCAATATCATCTAAACTTAATAAACACATTACAATAACTAACAATCTGATTTAAAGATTGTTTGGGATTGCTTATTTAAGCACTTATCTAATCATTTAAGCAAAAATCCCAAACTGCATTAATGGTAACAATCTAATCCGCAAATTTGTACCACAGCAAGCTAATAAATAAATAAATTTTTCAAGAAACAAAAATAAGATTGTAAAGCACTGTATAAAAATTAGGTAGCACCTACCTCACAATTACAAATTGGTGGTTCTTCAATCTCCCAAGATTCTTCACTTCAGTTCATGTAGGGTCACTGGTATGATCCGATTGACTCACTTTCAGGAGTGCCAATTTCGTATTGTGAAGTACCTGTATAGAATAAAGTTAAATTAAATTTAAACATACATGATAACTGTTGAAAGTATAACGACGTGTTAAATAAGATGACCATGATTTAACATCATTGTTACTCAACATTTTGCCGTTTTTTAAAACCAATAATAGAGTTGCACAGTACACACAAAGTCCATGATGGAGACGCATAGCAGTCGATGACTCAATTTCCTTGACACCAACATCAGGATACCACATTGTGGTCATTAACATACTCACACTCACCAATATAAAACTAAAGATATACTACGACGCAAAAGCAATTGAGACAATAACATTTGTTAGTATGCTTCATAGTTCCCTTTGGCTAGCACTCTGAAGTTGATGCGTGCGAAACTTTTAAACCAATCATCCATGACAGTCGTTGTTGCTTAAAAGTATAAACCAAAAAAGTCATAAATATCATGTCGTACTTTGGAGCCCCTAACAAATCTACACATATAAGTATCTGTATCTTGAAATAAGCAACTGCTTATCGGAAACAACTTTTGTGACTAACAGTTAAGCATCGTCTTCATAATAACAATAAAAATGAGGATATTTTTCCAAAAAACACCCTACCACAGCTTTTCTAGATTAAAACATCGCCATCTTTAAAATCCTTTAACTCCAAAACATATTTATAAAAAAAACTCAACCCCAAAATCATAAGTAAACCCTTAGTTTCATCTTCTTTTTTTTTCTTCTTCACAAATCATCAAAACCCATAATAATCAGAGTACATACCTTTTGGGTAT
Organism: Chrysanthemum makinoi; assembly: GCA_910596185.1. Lineage (NCBI taxonomy): Eukaryota > Viridiplantae > Streptophyta > Magnoliopsida > Asterales > Asteraceae > Chrysanthemum > Chrysanthemum makinoi. Next base: position 255,458,997 of record OU343218.1, read on the forward strand.
GTGTGTTTTTGGCTATGTGGATCTGTAGAAGAACCTCTGATCCTGTTCTTTATTAACTGTTCTTGTACCTCCGTTCTTGTTGTTGTTGTTGTTGTTGTACCTCCCACTTCCGTCGAGAGTGTTATCCTCCACTTCACCGTCACCACCATCCTCTGCGCAACTGTGTTTTATGCCCTCTTTCTAGCTTTGATTTTTCCTGCATCTTAATTGTGAATTAGGGTGCGTTTGAGACTGTTACTGATAGATATGTATTCTTCTAGGTTCTAGGTTCTTCTTTTATCTTGATAGGGTGGATGCAGAGTGAGGATGATAAACATTTGTTTCTGGGCTAAACACACGATCAAGAAAACGACCCAAGTCACCAGGCCAAAGATAGCCCACAAAAAAGGCGGGAAAAGCCCTGACAAAAACGGCGTCGTTTTAGCCGTCCTATTATATATTATATAATTATGTAATTAAGGATCCACCGAATTCATTAAATATATATACATATATATTAAGAAAATAATAATAATAAAAATTAAAACACACGCTTACAACAAGCTTAAGGTCAACGTTTACATCCCGACCCAACTATCACTATACAAATATGTCAAATAAAATTAAAATACCAACATTTACATAAAAAAATTCGCACACAATTTAAACACTACACATATAACAAAACTCATATAACATAAAAATAAAAGCAAACAAACCGCTAATACGTAATTCAGGATCTTGCGAATTCATTAAATATATATTAAAAAATAAAATAATTTAAAACACGCCCTTACATCAAGCTTAAGGTCAACGTTTACATCCCGACCCATCTATACTATACAAATGTGCCAAATGAAATGAATATACGAACATTTACATAAAAAATTTCGCACACAATTTAAACACCATACATATAACATAAAAATTAAATGCAAAAAATCCGCCGCAACGCGCGGGTACAAAAACTCGTTTTATATTATATGGGCTACAAACACCACCAACCGGCCTGTTGTCATATTCTTACTGACTCGTTTTTTACTACACTACTTACCACTAGTTTACATTCACTGTACTAATCACCATTCATGTTTCCTTTTATAGCTCTCATTTATGCATTTCAAGCCATCAATCCGTATCGGGTCGCCCTCCTCTCCAAGCTCACAGATCCCATTTCCTGGTTCCAAATTAAGAAAAACAAGCACCACGAGGACCCCGTATCTAAACAATGGTATCTTCTTGAATCAACACCAAATCGCCTCAAATATGTTGTCTACTTATTTCGTGTAGCCAGCAACGATCACATTCGCTTTGCATTCATAGAGAATCACACCAAGCTAGCTATCACAAGTTTTGTTGCAAACAAAGGAAGACTCATACCTGTAACAGTGAACCTGGACTTGCCTTCTGAAGCTGATTTTGCGGATGCTAAGGTCGACACCACTTTTGAAGAAGACACAGGTATTTACATGCTGGACATCACGGGCTTTACGATCCAGCCATCAGATTGAGTTTCTCCATACTTGTTCATTCTTGGATTTCGTTGTACGTATTCTGCATAGTTTTTTTAAATGCTTTATCGAGATCTTGCTTATACAGTTTAGGAACCTGTTGCCAAGTCGTTTTGTTGGCTATATATTGATCAATCTCATCTCTTTGGTTTTAGTAGTATATCACGTCTGTTTCTGGAAAGACTAACCCGCAGATTTTATCAATGTTACTTGCATTTTCAAGGTCCTATGTATTTCTTGCTTATACAGTTTAGGAACCTGTTGCCAAGTCGTTTTGTTGGCTATATGTTGATCGATCTCATCTCTTTGGTTTTAGTAGTATATCACGTCTGTTCCTGGAAAGACTAACCCGCAGATTTTATCAATGTCACTTGCATTTTTAAGGTCCTATGTATTACTTGTGGTTTGCTTTAAGATTGTTTTTAGTGTCATTTCATCGATTGCAACTCTAAATTGAATATATCATCTTGTGATTTTTATATGAGGCCTTGGACTTATGTACTTTCCTCTGTTACGCTGGTATGATTCTGGCTTTGGGTTTATTCTGTTTGCTGCATAGATGTATAGATAGTAAAACTTGATATTAGCTTGTACTGATTCTGTTAGGCAGAACATAGCTTGTCTCGAGGAATGAATGAGCATCACATTAACCACTCTTTGATTCCAACCTGTTACAATCCTGCAAACCTCTTATGCTACCTGGTACATTTGAGATACAATCCCATTTGACCAAAATATTCTCAGGGACTGCATTGACAAAATTCAAATCCTCCTTTTTTGTTGGTTTTTTCACCTCCTTTTGCTGATTAAACGTGCTCATTCCTATAATATTCCAAGCTGCCATTTTGAAATCAATTCTTCTATATATCCATTAGAATATCACAAGAGCCGTCTTCAGAAACATCCTCTTCAACCTCTTTTTGTTCTTTTTCAATCAAAGTGCGTGGCTGCTACCGTATTTTCTTTTCTTTCCTTGAAATAAGTGATCATACTATGGTTCCCTTCCCATGTTTCTTTAATAACTGGCTATCTTTCATGCTCTGATATGCCTAATTAAGATCACCATGAACACTGAATTTATTCACACCCCTTTTTTAGTCAGTTTGGCTTCACTTCATTGCAAGTAGTTCCTTGTGGAATTTATGTACTTCCATCCTTTTGCCCGCTTATGTTACTTTTATCTTGTTTCACCTCTGTGCTTTGTTCTTTTTTGGTTGAAAATTCACCTTTCGTTTTCTTTTTTGCTTGATACTGGACGACATATAGGCACCTTTTAGTCCAAGCCTCGTCCAAAATACACGTCGAAACACAACATCTGCACCAGTAAATATTCTACTATTGCAGAAGAATTATTGCAATATGCCGTCCATGTGTTTAGAGGTGACCAAAATGTGCATTACCGTTTAATTTTACCAATCCCTAAGAAGGGCTCTTGATATGTTTTGTGAGATCGGTTGTTTACAAGTTCGTTTTACATCAGACATGGTCTGAATTTGAAAGTTTGTAAACTTAGATACTGATACTGTAAGAAAGTGCCTGTTAGCTCTTAACTTATATACAGTTATACCACCAAACCATTCCTGAAAGTGAAAGAGGCATCGAGTGGTAGAAGAACCGTTCTTTTTGTTCAATTCACGTAAAATTCTGATCAACCAAACTTTATGTTATACAAAATGTACATAAACCATAATTATTATGACCACCAAAAGGCCATTGTTAATACAATTACAGTAGCATCGTAACACAGATCGATGACTAACTATTTCCATAGAGCAATCTGGAACCTTCGTTATCGTGGTGAAGCGACAAAGACCTTCAAGTGTACAAGTTGTTACATAATAGGGGGTGTATATGAGATGTGACAGCCAATGAGTTACTCGAGATTGACTCACAAAAAATTCGACCCGGACTGAGTCAACTCGAGCTCGAGCATGAGCTACACAAGCAAATTATCGAGCGGACTTCTAGTTTCAGAACTCGACTCGTAAGGCTCGTAAACCTTATTATCTAGGCTAACCTAAACTACATTTTTTCCATTTTTCCTGCTCAAACTTGGTTAATTATTCTTGATATTTTGTATTGCGTAATATGTATATGAAGCAAGTCGAGTTTCGAGCTTGACTTTTCCAAGATGAATTCTTGATATTTTGTATCATTTAAGGCTCAAAGTCGAGTTTGAGCTTGAGCTTTGGTAGATGATTTGAACGCCTATTACTACGGTACTTCGGTATCCATCTTTTGGTCTTCACTCATTGCAACCCATCTCTTTTAGATGATTTAGTGTGGAATATGTTACAAGAGGTTCATGAATTATGAACATGCCTTTTGGGAAAGGTATCAATGTAGTTTTGTGTAGTAGACTAGTCGTAATGGAGTCTTGTTCGACGCGTTGTACAAGCAAATGACACGTCAAGCACTACACCCAGTTTTAGAAGCTTTACGGTTCTTTTCAAACACTACCTTAAATAGCTTATATCTTGAAGCTTATTCATTTTAGGAACATTTTTAATAGGCTTTGTCAAGCAAATGAAATTATATTCCAACTAAAGCAAGATTTTTTTCAGAACTAAGCTTGAGCGCCCATAAGTTCCTATAAGCACGCCCACCAAAGACACCCACATCATCTAGGGAATCCCATAAAGCGTTCATTCAAAAAACAAATACAGATACATTCATACCATCAGCTTAACCAAACATACATTTTAAACATTTGACAAAACACATAAGGTTTGTACCAGCAGAATAATATGACTTAGGTATCAAAAAACAAAAGCTCTGTTATAAAACCCTTTTTGCCTTGGTGAGCACCATGGGACAGCTTTCGCAGAACCATGTAACTGTAAATTGTAATGCATCCTACACATACAGAAAACCTGAAACCTTTTGTAATACCTAATCCGACACTAGAATCTAGAAGCTGAAAGATCCAACTACTTGCCCCATGTTACAGTCATCATTCAATCAAGATAAAGACACTATCACTGCATAACTTATTGGATTAGTGGGCTAATCAAAAATTTGATATGGAGATAAGCTCACCTTTTTGGTCTTGGTATCTTATCAACCTTAAGCTTATAAACTCAAATAAGCCATAAGCTCAATTTCATAAGCTTATAAGCCTTAAAAAGGGAGCTTTCCGACTTTATAAAAAATCAGAAAGCCGATTAGTCCACCCGATAAGCTAATCTAAACACCCTTAACAGGTCCTAATTAACTAAAGCCTCGACTCTTACATATTGGAAACCTACCACATGTGGATTATAGTAAAACAATACATGACTGAGAATTGAAAAACCTGCATGGACCAATTAAGTTACAACAAAACTATATTTAAGGTATGCACCCGCTGCTGAAACAAAAGGGTAGCATTTGAACAAGTAACCCAAACTGCTTTTTGACCAGGTACTCGATAATTGTATGCATCTTTTGCCAAGAGAGTTACACCTAAAAGAGGGGAAATCAAGGAGGTCTAACATATGAGCAAACTGCGCTAAAGACTAACAAATGTAATCCTGATATGACAACTCATAAATAACTGTTTGGTAAGTCTGCGTAACTTATATTACAAAGAAGCTACAATAATGTTTCAAACCACAATCCATTCGAGATCAAAAGCACATACAAAGCTGGTTAAGCAAAAAATTTGACCAGCACAATATGAGATTCATAAAATTATTGGTCTAGCACACAAAGTTTAGGAACATAGTTTGCAAAATTAACTACTAAGGTGATAGGTGCACGGGGTTAAGTAAAAAAAATACTACTACTACTATTACTAGTGACCGGGCGGTTTGATCAGTTGATCTTGATGGGTTCAACATTGTCGGGATTCTTGTGAAGAGTCAGCAATAGACCACCGTCTTTGTTCTCAGTGTGGATGGTCTTGTACATAATGTCGCTACCTAAATTAATCCTGCTAGAGTAAAATTTATTAAAAGAGGCGTCGGAAGTGGGCTGAACATGAGCTCGGACGAAAAGAGCATTGTATTTGAAATCCAACTCGGCACGAACGCCAATTCCTTTAACATTCTTGGCATCGAAGTCAAGGAAAACATTTAACACTTGATCGGTCTCGCTCCTCTTCTCGGTCCCAGGGATACTTAAGGATACACCTTCGAGAGTTTCACCCCTGACGGTTCTACACATTGTATGAGGTAACCTTTTTAATAAGTGTTTATCTAATTTGGCCATCAGGTTTCCTGTTCAACATTCAATTAATAAATACGAAACATTTATTTATAAAAAATGAAAAAGAAGTAAGTAAGTAGGTTTACCATAGAAATCCAGTTTAGTAACAAGACCAAGCTCCTCCAAAGAAGGAGAAGAAGAAAAAGGACGACGTGTCGCCAAGAGATTGGAAACTACACGCCTGCTGCTGCGACCCAACAAAGAAGAAGCCATCATCAATTACTTACTTTTTTTCAATTTGGGGAATTTGCCTTTTAGGGTTTCAATTCAGTAATAAGGTAAAAAAAAAAACATAGAGAGTGTAAGTTTTACAGAATCAGTCCTTTGTGATAGCATTTTAACAGCACAACATAGGTGCCATGGGTTAAACCAAAATTCAATATTTTAAAACTCAGTTTTTTAATTGATCCGGTCAAATAACCGGTTAAACCGCCGGGTTGAACCGGTTTTAGGAGCGGCAATTCGGGTTAGTTTTGGGTTGGTGGGTTCGGGTTGACAGGTTGGCGGGT
>OU343218.1:255465283-255517278 GCA_910596185.1 Chrysanthemum makinoi
ATCACACTTTGTACCAATCTTCAAAGGACAGATTCCCAAATTTTATGTCGTGTCTCTCAATCTCGTGAGGGCATGTCCATTCTTCCACCTTCATATCCCCACTACAATACTCACGAAAGGGATTACACGTGGGCCATGCTTCCATCGATCCATCATGCTTTGCCATTATAGGGATGCAGCAATGCTTGATAAGGTCTGGAGCTTCCTCGATGCCCCCAATTGGATCACTTGTTTCCTGTAGGATATTGGATTTCACAAACACTCTAAACCATAATCAAAGTAGGCGTATAAGAATGTTAGAGAGAGAGAGTTCTAGTGAGAGAAAGGAAGAGAGTTGGGAACTATAGTGAGAGAAAGAAAATATTATTATGAGCTCCAACTCTCTACCTTGGAAGGTAGAGAGTATTTATAGTCTTACATAAAACGCCACACAACGGGCTGTGGATCAGGCATACAGTGGGTAAAGACCCGTCCGTCCTCCACGGTGTTACTAAACTAAATACTACTAAACATAAAAGTACTATGACTACGAGCTTTCTAACGATTACATATACTTGAGGTGACCGACTCTTTAATACCTGGAATTTCTAATTCCTAACAATCTCCCCCTATGGGAGGTCACCTCAAACATATACTAAAATGACATTGAATACAATCGGATATTACATTAACAATTGATCTTGCATTCTTGATGTAGTACTTTGCTCGGAAGCTCGTAGTCATTGATTCCACTCATTGCATGTTTGGTTAATCCAAGTGGAGGTCTTTTCCTGATCCACGTGATAATAATGTTGAGCCAGCTTTTGAGATCATCAGCTAATAGAAAATCTCGATACATCCATTGTGGTGTTGGTATTATGTGATGATGTGACTTTCAGACCGACATGCTCACATTCTGGATCATGATATCTTCTCATCGAGTAGCGAAGCTTTAGTTGATTCATGATATTGGCGGCAGTAGCGAAGCATGGAGTGATAATATCAGAGTCATTGATGCACTAATCATGATTTCTTTTGAGATGAATGTGTTAGGTGAGCATGCGGCTATGGATTGACCGCTTCATTCGATCATGCAAGCGTCGGGTGTACGCATAAAACAGTTAGCAATAAAGTGTACGAAAGTGTCTTTGATCACTTTCGATGAATTGAGGTACACGGCCCACGGTTCCCGTTGATCAGATTACAAGCCTGTGGATCGTATAATTCGAAGAATTTCCTTGACGAGGGTTTCGGTACTCTAGCTGTTCTCAAACCGGAACGTCTCAAAGAAGACAACACGGAGTGAGTGAACCGGCGAATTTACGTCCACTTATTGATGAAAAGAGATTTGAAAAACAATCGTGTATTGCTCAATAGAAATTGTTTTGCAATATAACGAAGGTTTTAATGAAAATCAATTATCAATCATAAAACACCTTTTGATTTGAAAAATTAGTACACGGTCGGCGTGCTAATGAAAAGAGTTTTAAAGCACAAAGACCGGTTTTTCAAAGGTATCCGTCAATCCATAACCTGAACCAGGGTTGATTCAAAAAAATTGAATCGCCCCATTGTTTCTGTTCAGTTGTCACATGGTTGATCTGTATAATAGATCTCACATGCCACCTACCAGGAGCTTGTTAGATGTTGGCTCTAGAAGGCTTTCCATCTTCACAGTGAATATGTAAACACATCACTCGGATGTTCTGGCAATACCACAAGGATAATTCGTTGGACTCAAGATATAATCTCTCTTTCCACATTGTGTGAAACAGAGAGTCTTCATTGAAAGTGTCCTAATGAGATTTATTGATGATCTCGTGGCACTAGACTCAATTTGTGCATATTTGGATCCTATATCGGAGACTAGGGAGAGGGTCTCCTCCTTCAATATCAACAATCTCTAAGAGAAAGTCGATAGATAATGTCGGTTCCCGTGAGAATGAAACAAGTCCTTTTAAGAGGAACTTGAGTGGTTTGGAAAGTTGAAGTGCAGTCGGTCACTGGGTCCATGACGTCTTGTCTTCAATACCGATGTTACCATCAGTAGCATATGAATTGAACCCGGTTTCTGCCATAAGGTTGAATAAATGGAGGGCTATTTGTTTTCACCCTTTTCTCATTCAATTCTTTTTAATTCTTCAACCCCTTCAGTGCTTACCGAGACTTCATAGCTAGAACCTTGTTGGGTTTATTCCTAGTACTAGCTCAGTCTCAGTCCGCACTCTTCCCATATCTCATTTTTCTCCTTTTATCATCATACCTAAGAACTCTACACTAACTAGTGGATAGTCCCGGTAGATCCCTCCCGTTCTGGCGGATCATGGGAACACATACCTAACCTTATCGTCCTTATATCACCATACATAATGTAAAGTTGGTCGGTCTTTTTGGTATTGTTCATACATAGGAACCAATTGAAAACCATTTGAAAATCAATCCGGATACTTATGATATTTTATCAAAGCATTTTGTACCGAATTGTTTTTGATATTTTTAGAAGAAGAACTCCCCTCAACATGTGAATCAAGTATTTGAAATAGTTTTCCACACGGAGGCAAGAGAAAGAATTAACTTCTTTGATTACCATTTTCAAAAATATCAACATCACTTCCCTAATCGAATCAAGTAGATAAAGCATTTTGGGGAAGGATGAGGTTTTCATGATTTTGCTCCCCTCAATATGTGCCTCGAGATTTGAAAAGAGTTTTGCACATACTAGAGGAACCTGCACCTTGAGATAAGTTATCACGTTTCAAATCATAGGTTTAAGATAGATGCTCCCCTCAACATGTGCATGGAAAATTTGAAATCGTTTGTCACATGTGGGAAGGAGAGCTTGTACATCCTTATAAAACCATTTACCGGGTTATCGGTTTAAATCCAATTTAAATCACACATTCTCCCCGATCACAATTATCAAATCATTTGAGATTTGTGATCTCTTATAGATTTAAATTGATTTTGAAAGCTTTTAAGGAGAATTGTGACTTGATTATGAAAGCGTTTTAGCTGATAATGATCGGATTTTAAGACTTTAAACTCCATTGATAAAACATGCATGAGTATCTTTTGAAAACAATTGAATGCCAAATAACTTTTAATTTAATTGAAATCATTCTCCCCCTCAATCAATGACATAGGTTGTTGATTGAGAGATTGATATTTTGACAAATAAGTCAGATGATTATCAAAAATAGAGGCTGAGTTATTTTTCAAAGCGATTAGTTTTCGGCAGATAAATGTTTAAAGAATCAGAGCATGGAATTTTGAAAATATGATAAAGTATGGCTCTGTTCTTTCTTTGAAAAAGCGGGTTACTGCCTGAAATGACAATAAACCATTCATCTTTAATTTTCTTTCTCTCTTTTTTTTTTTTTTTTTTTTAAGAGTTCGAACAGCATCTAAAGTCCCGTGTCATTCTTTGAATGACAGCAAGCAAGACCGTAGATATTATTGACGAACCGAGAAAAAGCATGACAAATTGACAATATTTTTGAAGATTTTTCGAATTTTTTAAAATTTTTATGGATTTTGAAAGTTTTATATTATTCTATTTGATTTTATGAAGGTTTTATAATTTTGTATTTTGTTTTTCGAAAAAATATATACAAGAGATAGATGAGCATAGACCTTTACTCCTCGTCTTCTTCCTGAAGACGTTTGAGTGTTTATGGTTGAAGGCTTTTCAAGCCTAGTCGTGGAAGTATGAACTCAAAACGTTCTCTTGGAAGAGCTTTGGTGAAGATAATGCGCTAAGCGATATTGAGACCTCACAAAATAGAGTTCCACCACACCCTTTTCCACTTGTTCCCTGATGAAATGATGACGAATGTCGATATGCTTAGCTCTTGAGTGTTGAGCGTTATTGCATGAAAGAGCAATAGCACTTTTATTATCACAGTCTGAGAGGGATTTTGTTAAATACAAGCCATAGTCGATTAATTGAGATCTCATCCAAAGATTTGAGCATAACAAGATGACATGGCTACGTATTCTGCTTCTGTAGAGGAAATAGAAGTACTCATTTGCTTCTTTGAAGACCGACTCACAAGCTTATCACCCAAAAACTGAGCACCTCGAGGCGTACTTCGACGAGTATCTTGACATCTGCATGATCGGCATCGCATAGGTTGTTAGTGACATTCCGGTGTCCTTCGGGTACCAAAGTCCCATATTGATGGTTCCTTGGAGATACCGAAAGACCCGTTTAACCGCTTCAATGTGCTTTTTAGTAGGCTTAGCACGGTATCTAGCACACATGCAAACAGCGAACAAGATGTACGGTCTACTAGCCGTGAGGTACATCAGGGATCCAATCATACTACGATATTTCGTTTGGTCAATCATGATCCCCGAGTGGTCCTCATCTAGTTTGGTTCGATCAATCATGGGAGTGTCAATAGGGTCACTTGAATCAAATCCAAATTTCTTTAAGATCTCAGTATCATATTTAGATTGATTTATGAAAATGCCTCAGGGACTTTGTGAAATTTGTAGTCCCAAGAAAATGACATTTGTCCCATCATTGACATTTGAAATTTTGAACTCATTTCATTTGAAAATCGGTCACACTCATTGGGGTCAGTCGAGGCAAAAATGATATCATCAACATAAATTTGAACATGAATTAAATGTTTGCACGACTTTCGGTGAACAACGTTGGATCAACTGCTCCTTTGCTGAATCCGGTAGATAGAAGAAACTTTGATAGCATATCATACCATGCCCTTGGAGCTTGCTTTAAACCGGAGCTTCTTCGCGATAGCGTGAGTAGGATGCTCTTGATTCACAAATCCTTCCGGTTGGTGGCGTAGAGCGACTTCTTTAAGATCTCCATTCGAAATGCGTCTTTACATCCATCGATAGACTACCATGTTCTTACTAGCGGCATTAGCCAAAATATTCGATTTTCCTCGATTCGAGCAACTGGAGCAAAAGATTCTTCAAAGTCAATACCCTCCTCTTGGCGGTATCCTTTAGCAACTAATCGAGCCTTGTTCTTCAACACATCACCATGCTCATCAAGTTTCACTTTGAAGATCCATTTTAGAGCAATAATCATAGCACAATCGGAGCGGTACTAACTCTCATACATCTAGTCGATCGAACTCATGAATTTCATCTTGCATAGCATTGAACCGGCTATCTTCATTCATGGCGGTTTTAACATCTTTTGGTTCGATCTTAGAGAGTGCGGAGTTGAAGAAGCACCATAAGGCATCGGTTGCAAGTTGTTTCCGTGTGGATCTTGGGCGAGAGGGATTTCCAATGATGTTGTCTAATGGATGATCGTGAGTCCATTTCTGAGGTGTTCATGTGGTAGTTGTTGAGGGACTGAAGTAGCAGAGTTGATGTCTCCGAAGCGAAGATGGTTACGATGAAGATTGAGGAGCAAATATATTTTCAAATGGAGCATCTTCGGGAGTAGCAAAGGGATTAACTTCATCATTGAAGCAGAAGCTTGAGTTCCATGATGTACATTTGAAGAATGATGATTTGTTGATGAGATCAAGGATCCCAGCAGCAGGTGCTTCTTGACTTAAAGATATTGAGACTGAGGGATTGACTTCATTCACTGGAATATGAGCATCCTCTGTTGTAGGGATCAACACCTCATTAGTACTCGGATCATAAAGTTCATCAAACATAGGATCAAACAATTTCTTTAAATCATCTTCAGATGGAGGTACATATGGAGTTTCTTGAGAAAAGTTTGGAACAAGGGATGAACCAATGGGACTATTTTGAAGTCGCGGGTCGAGCTGGATTGTCCAGAGCCATAGGACCATCGCGATAGAAACTCTCTCTGACTATCTTTATCAACCCATAAGTAGACAATTTGAAACGGAACAAATGATTTCTCGACATTAATGCATTCTTCCTAAAGGTATACATGTAGAGACCGATCTGGAAGATTCACCACAAATGTCTTCGAGCGAATGAGGTAGTCATTTTCCTTAATGTTCATGTGGTTGATTTATAGCGTGCACAATGAGAGGAACAATAATCCGTTAAGATTTGGCAAAGGAATACCAAGAAGCGGATCATTATCCATGAACAACAACTCCGTGAAGATTTGTACAGGAATACCAAAGAGAGGATCATTATTCAATAGTGCAACTTACAATATCATGATAGTCATTATAAGCGCCTTTGTGAAATAAGCGGAGATAAGGTTTCTTGAGAATTCAAAGTACTTCTTAGATGGTGAACCCGGTTGAGTCAATAGAAACAGACATGAGCTTGGCCGGATGATCAACATTAGTGGAGGTTGAAAGTACTCATCAAACATATCTTTGAAAAACAATGAATTCCAAACATTGATTCCTAATTATCCTTAGTAAGTGAAGCATTAGGAATAGGAGGAGAGTCATCAAAAATCAAAACAATGAATCGGTTATCTTAGTATATTACTCTTCATCAAAAAGAATATACACTCATCATCATCAAAAATTAAATCGTATAACCATTATTCAAACATCCATCATCATGTAGTATATTCACTCTTCTCCCCCTCAAAAATTGCATCCGAAGTTGCCATTTTTGTTTAAACAAGTGAATAGAGTATACACCAATGAACCCAGATCCACTTGATGATTGAATGAGCGTGGAAAAACATGAAGCTTGTTGATGAAGAATGTAGATGAGTATGGCCATTCATGAGAGAATTTCTCTTTAGCGAAGATAAAGCGCCTGGTACACTTTTCTTTCTTTGAAGAAGCGGGGCCTCAGTGTTATCTGCAGGACACCATAGTGTTGAAGCGAGTCTGAGCTGATGTGAGCAGGCGTCATAGCGATTGAATATCAATGTTGAGTAACTTGAACCGTGAGTTATGAGATATCAATCCTTTTGTTATCCATACTTTAAGCCAGTCCATGTATTGAAGGATCGAAGTACCGCGGCCCGAGTAAGGACTACCTGCACTAATATTACAAACTTGATTGCATATATTTTGGTTAGTGACATCGGTATCCAAACCCTTTGGGGTTTCACGGTCAACATTGAGATTGCCAATGGTAAACATCTTTCCTGTAGGTATCCACCTAAGTCCAACATCCTTAAAATTCTACGGATGGTATCCACTTATGGCAAGGTCTAGGATTGTTAGGCTTCTGCATGCATAGGGGAGACTTATCCTTATTCCTTATTTCCAAAGATTTAGGTTGGTAACCATCTAGGCGAAGTTTTTGGTTTGTTTTGCTTCACAACATGTTGAACCTTAGTCACATTAGTAGTCTTAGTGGATTGTACCTTAGCATGTGAATTAGGAAAATGTTTCTTTGAGGAAAAGACTTCAGAATTTCTAGTTTTGTTTTCTACATGCTTAGCATTCATATGCAAATAACTATTCTTAGATGCACGCCAATCCCTAGTCTTTTGAGTGTTCCTAGGTAGTGGTTTACAACTACTAGCGGTGCCTTGAAAACTTCGTAGAATTCCTCACCCTAGGTCTTGCACCTAAAATTCCGTCTTTTCAAATATGTGCCTTTTTCCTAGCTTTTTCTAGATAATAGTTCTTCCACAAGTCATTCATATCATATGAATTACGGGTTTTATTGCTTGGTTTTGACAAACGTTTTCGAACTAATCCTAGAGGTCTTTGGGGAGTAGAAGTGTCTTGTGTTGAGGTTAACGGATCTAGAGGCCTTATTCTTAGGTAACTTAGGTGAAGTGACTGGTTTTGACAAAACATGTTTCTCATCAACTTGGGAGGCAAACCGTGTTTTTGAAAATTTTGGTCTCTAGGATATAAACGATGGTACGCCTAACAATGGACCGGTTTCTAATGGGATGAGAAACTGGTTTCCCCAAGGATGATGGTTTTGTAAACTTAGTGTTCACACTTTTCCCTACAGTTTTCCTAAGCTCATTTTTTAGGGCAACAATAGCGAAACTCTTTCCTCCGAAGTTGAGCTTTGAGATCATCAATTTTTTCTATCAAAGAGTTTGTTTGTTCTATTGACTTAGTTCTAGCTTCTTTGACAGAGTCACTTTGTTCTATGTGATGCTTTCTCAAGGACTCATTTTCCTTTAGTAATTTGGCCACACAAACCGCTAATTCATCATTTCTCATTTGAATATCATCAATAGCATTAACATCGGAATTACTTGTAACCAAATTACTTTTCACATGCATATCGAAATATGTTTCTTGCAGTTGTAAATGGTTGAGTCTTTGTCTTGAAGGAGCTTTCAAAGTGTTAATTTCAAAAAGTTCACGGAATTCAGGAAGTTACGGATTTTTACATGGTTTGTTAAGTTGAAAACTTTCTTCTTTACTCTGTATCGCAATTTCAAGTGAAATGCAATGTTTTCAAGATTTGAGAATTTGTTTGAAAGTTCATCAAAAGCCTTTTTATCAACCATATCTTTTGTTTTGAAACACTTAATCTCGCAGACTCCCTCATTCACGAATATTTATCAAAGTCATGTTCAACATCATGATCGTTTGTTTAACTACTTTAGCGATGCATTGTGTTGAACAAGTAAAGGGTACCTCATTACATGACACTTGCTCAATTTACGTTACGATATCCGCATCCACATCATGTTATGTAACAGGAGTCACTAGACGGCCGGTATTGTCAAGCTTATCTATCTCGAGCCTCTGTATTCAATGTCAACTGATCCAACATCACGGAGCTTTACCCCAACTCAACACTACAATCTTTTGATTGTGCCCGACATTCATTCCCATTTATGATTTACATCTACTTCTTGTGTGTTGAGATGGCGAAGAAATGGTTACATCATTAATTGTTGTCTCGACATTCTGCATTCACAACACCACCTTTCAACGATACATTACCCAACTTATCACAACTATCTCTCAATCGCACTGACACTCATCCACTTTTTCATGCTGCGAGTAACTTCCTCAATATACTTCTCCACATTATCCATGAGATGAATAAGTGTCTCTGTGAACACGCTAATTTCCATTCCAGTGTGTCTCTTGAAGGACATTTCGGTCATGTCTTGATCATAATCTGATGTGAATTCCCTTCTAATGAATGATTGAAAGTGTTTGTAGATCACTTGAAGTGCAGACCTTTGGAACTATCCTTTTGCACCTTCTCTTTGTCAAGTTGTAGCTCCAATTGCTCTAGGTTTAACAGCAAAGTTCATGTTAATGTGGATAAGTCCTGACGGAAGAGGGCAATACATGTTCGTTCCATTCTTATGGTTGTGAGTAACATGAGGTATGAGTGAAGTTGTTGATAAGGTTCAATGCTACTTTCCTTTTGCATGGCATTACCTAGCTGAAGCAGTGCGGATCTTTCTCATTGGACTCGAGCATGAAGAACTCAAATCATCATTGATTGATTCATCATCATCTGTACCGTTGATATAGCAAATATTCTCATGGTTGTCTACATCATACAGTTTGAGTACTTCGAAATCACTGAATCGAGTGTAAGACATGATGTTGTAGTATGCACGGGATTTTACAAGTCTATGATTTAAACCGAGAAATAGAATCTTTCGCGGGATTTTACTAAAATCAAGACCAAACCGTTAAGCAATGACCAATGGAACGTCTTAAGATGACTGATGGATTGTTACAATGATAAAAAATTGTGTGTTAGGACTTATGATTGCTTTTAGGATTAGCAGAGATGTTGTTTGGTTGAGATTTGGAATTATTTATACACGATTTTCCCGAGAAATTTTGGTCTAAAAACATAAAAACCTCAATAACTTCCTTCCGGAGGCGATTTGGGCCTCAAAAAATTCGTTTCATAGCCAGCGATGAAACCTCACCATATTAAACTGTTCCGGTCGTTTTGAAAGGTATTTCGCTGAAAACGGAGTTACGGTTCAAAAGTTATGGCCGTTTGAAATTTTGCCGTAAAAGTCAACTTTTGTCAAACGCTCAATCAACTCGCATCCGGGACAACTCGCTTCCAAAACAACTCGCAAACGACGACCTCGGCTTAAGGCACAACTCGTATAAGATGACAACTCGCTTAATAGACAAGTCGCATGAAACACAACTCGCATAACAACCAACAAGCTATAGACAAGTCGCATAAAAACAACTCGCGTAGGCACAACTCGCGATAAGCAACTCGCATAGGCAACTCTCTTTAGATACGTTGGTCACGGACAAGTCGCATAGGCAACTCTCTTTAGTATCAACTCGCTACACAATCAACTCAACTTGAACGCAAATTAACAAATTAACTGCTTAGCTTTACAACTCGCAATAGCTAAGTCGCTTTAGATCTCAAGTCGCTAAGAAACAACTCGCTTAGAACCAAGTCGCATAAAAATCAACTCGCTAAGACCAAGTCGCATGTACCAACTGCATCAATAACAAAAACAGCTCGCTTTGAAGAACAAACTATCCGAGACTCGGCTCGCGTACAAACTTCAAAAATAACCACTTTATCAATCAAAAACAACCAAACCACAATTATTTAAGCCTTCCAATTCAAAACATAAACACATATGATGATCTAAACACAAGTACAAGCAAAATTCAAACTTTAATACTAGAATTTGTCCAAATGAATCAAACTCTCCTAAACCCTTAATACCCCAAAACCTTATGAAATCCACCAAAACAAAGAGCATGAAAGATGAGTGATCAAACCATGGCTCTTGATACCAATGTAGGATATTGATTTCACAAACACTCTAAACCATAATCAAAGTAAGTGTAAGAATGTTAGAGAGAGAGTTCTAGTGAGAGAAAGGAAGAGAGTTAAGGAACTATAGTGAGAGAAAGAAAATATTATTATGAGCTCCAACTCTCTACCTTGGAAGGTAGAGAGTATTTATAGTCTTACATAAACGCACACACGGTACGTGGATCAGGGCATACATTGGTAAAGACCCGTCCACTCTCCGGTTACTAAACTAAATACTGCTAAACATAAAAGTACTATGACTACGAGCTTTCTAACGATTACATATACTTGAGGTGAAGCTCTTTAATACCTGGAATTTCTAATTCCTAACATTTTCTGTTCCTGTTCACAACTATCAACACCTTGCCTATAATTGTTAGTCCCTAGGTCACAGTGTAAAGGTGGGTCAAGTAATGGGACATTGAAAACGTCAACCTTTTTTGAAAATTCCAATCGAGGATTCAATTGTTCATTCATGTTAAAAGTAATTCATTCCCCTTCAGTTCTTAAAGAAATTTTTTCAAAAAATTTATATGAGCTCAACAAGTGGTGGCTAGAAAAGGCCTTCCAACAATTAAGTTGTAATTCTCTCGTTTGCCCATGTCAATAACCACAAAATCAGTAGGAAAAAGGAATTTGCTAATTTTTAGAAGAACATTATCAACAACCCAGGAATACTGACTTTAGAAGAATCGGCCATTTCAATCATCATTGTTGTTTCTTTTAAATTGGTAAGTTTTAAGGTATCAAACAATGAAGTGGAAATAAGATTTACCCCAGCCCCCAAATCAGCTAAAGCAGGAATTTTTAAGTTGCCGATAGTGCATGGCAACAGAAAACTTTCATGATAGAGTTCCTTTTCAGGAAGTTGGCTTGGCAGGTTCTCATCATCTTTAGATTTGTCATCTTCTCTTAAGTAGTTAATCCCACAAAGGTAATTAGTGACAGTAGATGTGCACTATTTTTCCTTTGGTTTGTCTTGTGCAAATATGGCCTTGCACGCAACAGCCTCATCATTCCTGGTCCCGAGATTTTTAGCCAGCTGCCCAATTTGGGTCTCGAGGTTTTTAATTGATATCGATTCGAGTAAGTTCATGTGATATCTTTCACCTTGACCATCCATTCTTTGAATCAGTCATTCTTTTGTAGATTCATGATGTGTTTTATGCATCAACTCTTCAACTTGGTTTAGGAGGGTTATTGTTGATTCTTGTAGAGTATCCCGGGGATCTTTCACGAGTATTTAGCCCCGTTACCATTATATCCGTTGAATGGTCTACTATTTCCATATTTCACCTCTTCAATCCTCTTGACTTCTTCTTTAGACGGGCACTCCTTGGTAGGGTGAATGCCATCATATTCATTGCACCCAACTCGTATAGAGTGCACATTTTCCTTTAGCTTTTTCATGTCTCTCCCAAGACTCTCGAGTTTGTTATTTATAGCTGCAAGGCCTTCCGCACTCCCACTTATACTTCGATTGCTTCCTCCGTTGTACCACTTATGAGACTGGTCAGCCATTTTTTGACTATTTCCTAAAGCCCTTGTGGGAGTCATTCCAGGTATTGGCCCCTGTGAATCGATCATTTGTCTCAAGGAGATGTTTAGAACTTTGTAGAAGACATTCACCTTCTGCTGGCTATTAAGGTCATGAGTACGGCACTTGTATAGGAGTTTGTATCCTTTCCAGGGTTGGTGCAGTACGTTTCATCATCCTCTTGCTTGAAGTTATTGATTTCTAGGTTGCTTTGATGTCCTAGATGGAGGACAAAGACTTTTGAATGAAGTACTTTTTTAGGAGGCCAAGTATTAATGGTCCTTTTGGTAATCTATCGACCCATCTTTTAGCAGCTCCAGTGAGTAAAATAGGGAACATACGTAACATGACAGCATCGTTCGAGACTCTTGGAATTTTAAATAAGCTGACAATGTATTCCACGTTATCCACGTGTTCGTAATCATCATCGGTAATGCTTCCGGAGAAGGGATTTGCACGAATGATAAGGTTTTAAAATGTACCTTTTTTAGGGGTCTTTTAAGCCCTTATTTGATCACTTTTGTATCCGTTATTACTTAATATCGTTCCTTTTCACTTTTAGGTCTCTTGAAGGCAAATTGCTGGAATGGCACTTGGACGAAAAGCGGCGGATATACGAAGAAAATGCCAAAGTCAATGTCGAGACACCAGTCACTGGATATACAAGGGATGGTGTCGGTGTTATCTTTGACAGATCGCATCACTTTTGTGACGGCTCAGCAGCCAAATTGCTTATTTACAAGTGACGGTGTCAGGCTTTAAAAGAGTAGGTCGCCGCAACTCAGACGGCCTAGATTTGATCCAACGGCGTCGAGAGACTGAAGGGGTGGCGTCACAGCATAAGGTGACGCGTCGCCAAGACTAACGTGGACAAGACGAACCACCAATGACGGCGGCATCGGCGCGCCAAATCATAAGGTAACAGCCGCGCGTGTAATCTTATATATAGAATCAGAATTTTTCAGTTTTAGTGTGTAGTCTTTTGGAGTAAAAACCTAAACCGAACCAAGGTTGTCTTGTCCAGTATTTTAGGGTTCCAAACCCTATCTTACATCAAGATAAGTGTTTTACTTCATTAATTCAATTATGTCTTCAATTGATTGTGTGTATGCATGTTTACCATGTCCGGTTAAATTACTTGTGTGTTTGCTTAGATATATGAAACCTAGTTGTTAATTATTGTTAGGTTGTCTCTTATCTTAATTGTAATTGGCTTAGGAGTGCAACTAGGCTATTGTTGTGTTTAATACTTGATAAATCTTTGATAGTTTATGAATGACTTAGTTGATTTCGTTTACTAAACCCAAAGATAACATCAAAGTTAGTTTATGAATGACTTAGTGGATTTCGTTTACTACACTTAAAGGTGACTTCAAAGAGTTAGGGAATGCACACTTACGACCTTAGAAAACACAACGCGTTAAGAATAAGGACGTGACAATTCAACCATCAATAGAGATAACTAGGGAGTAATAGCATCTAGGTAAACACATCTTTAAACCATCATACGAGCACACAATAATTAGACATAGACTACATACACCTTAGATTAGATAATTAGATAAGTAGAGTAATCGGTAGAAATACTAACCCCCAAATCCAAACCCCGAGATTCGTACCTTTCTAATTTCTAAAAAACATAAAAAGATAAAAACTAATCTTCCTCAACCCCAACCTTAGCGTAGTAACTTCTCACTAGCATTCATATTCCCCTAGAGAACGATATCAATACCCGTGGCTTACCCTAATACTACACTACAACGATTAGGTTCTTTCCTAGGGTGTTATAAAACTTCGCGAAGAAATGGAAGTTCCTTTGACCCGAGGAAACGACAGCGTGTGGCGTTATCAAGTTTTTGGCGCCATGCTTGAATAGAATAGCTAGTTAGAGTCCACCCTTTAGGTTTCCTTGCTTGATTCCTATCAGTAAGCTTTTTCCCAATTTTAGCTTCTGCGTGATCTATCCCCCCTTCGCGTGACCTTTGTTCGTAACCACATCGGTTTTCATCAGGGAAGGTGATAACCAACCACCATTCAATCAACCTACCACCAATGACGCCAAGAGGCCGTACTCTTGGTGAATACTCAAGACCAAGCCACCTAGGCTATAGGAACACCATCGAGCTTCACGACCCGAGCCCAAACCACGGCCCTGCGATCCGACACCATCCGGTTGGTGCAAAACGGATGTGCATTCCATGAACTTCGTTCGAAGATCCTAATCGACATCTTAGGATTTCCTTAAAATTGTCGATTCCATCGACCTTGATGCTACTAGTCGGGAGACCACGCTGGTCTCTTCAATCTCTCTACGGGACCAAGCTAGTAATTGGCTTGAGTGACTCTCGGCTCCATCTCAAGTTGGGATGATCTCACCTCTCGCTTCCTTGCTCAATTTTTCCCACCCGGGAGAACCACTAAGCTTAGGAATGACATCTTGATGTTCCAACAACGTCAAGGTGAATCTCTTTACGAAGCATGGACTCGATTCAAGGACTTACTTCATAAAGTCTGTTGGGTTTTTGGTTCCTTGGATCAAGAATTATTCTAAGTACTGGAACTACGGACAGAGTTGATAAAACCAAGGACAGAAGAGTGAAACCACGATGAAAGACAAACACATGCTAGTAGTATAGTGTAACCCACGGATATTGTATTGTAACCCTGCTAGTCTTATAGAGTCGGATTTAGTATTCTCGTATTAGATAAATATGGAAAGATATTTATACTTGTAGGTTATGTATTGTATTATGTAAGGACTCCTTAGCCTATAAAGAGAGGTCCTAGGTTAGATTAGATGTATGTTTTTATATCTAAGGTCGATACACTTCAAGGTTGTAAAACCCTAATACTGGTTAAAGTATTCGTATTAATAATAATATTTGGTGTTGAATGTTCATGTTCTTCTTCTTAAGATTAAGTATTAAATTCAAGCGTGATACTTAATAAGTCTTTGTTTAAGTCAGTTTCTATATTAGATCGTTTGCTCAACTGGGATCAACAAAGTCCCTCATCACGGCATTGATCTTTGGATCCAAGTCCAACTCTTCTATGATCATGTCAACTTTTCAACTAAGAAATCCATCGACCAAGCAGCCGGTGGTAAACTTAGTAAACTCACCATGGAAGAATCGTGGGGTACAATAGAGGACCTTGCCCTCTATGAAAACGAATGTTGGAATGACCCCCATGAGTTGTCCAAAAGTGATAAGGCAATCTCTTTGCCTCCCATTGACTCACAACCTTCCAATCGTAGGATGCTCGAACTTGAAGATCAAGTCAAATTCCTAAGGAGCTCCTACCGAGACTCCTAACTTCGAGCCAATCACTTAGGAAAATCCTACAACAACCCTCCAACAAAGAAACTTCCACTAGTCTTGAGGGAATGGTGTCCAAATTCATGTCATCTCGGCTTCGATTGGCCAGACTTGAAGCGATTTCAAGCAGCGACAAAGCGAGATGACAACCCGACTTCGACACCCTCTTAAAAGCCTTCAATGGACAAAGGGATGAAATACGAGGAAAAAATGGCGAGATGATGGACTTAGTGAAAAGAGTACACTAAGGCGAGATTCGATAAGGTTCTAGTGAGCGATGAGCACGCCACCCCACTTTGTGCGTTAGCATTTCCATTGCCCGGTGAGGATAGAGCAATTGAAGAAGGAGCTTGAGGCGGCAAGGATAGTAAGGATTAGAATGAGGCTCGGACTGATGATGAACCCAAATTCATCAAGCATTACCTTAAGCATGAGATCAATAAAAAGAAAACAATGTCGTTAACCAAGTGAAAAAATTTAGGTGCAATGATGTTCTTAGGAAAGCCCTTGATAACGCTACACGCGTCATTCGGGATCAAAGGAACTTCCTTTTCTTCGAGCAAGTTTTATAACACCCTAGGCAGTGAACCTGTGGAAAACTAGAAGGGGGGGTTGAATAGTTTTACCAATTAAAACTTCTTTTAATCTATTTAGATAGACTTATGTCAATCTATTTGGATGTGTGTGTTGGATGTTGATAAACAAACATATAAAGGTAAGTAATGAAAAGATAAGAGTAAAAAGCACAAAACCACAACAGCATAGTATTTATAGTGGTTCGCTACAAGTCACCTTCCTTGCCCTACTCCACTCCCCGAGTCACCTACTCGAGAGTTCAAAATCACTACACCAATCTCCTTATGGCGGAGAAGCCTTCACAACGTCGCCTACCTTTTTCCGGTGCAAAGCTAAATACCGAGTTCTTTCACACCAAGGCGAACCACACCTATCACAACGTCGCCTACCCTTTATAAGGTGCTAGGCTAACCTAGAGTTCTTTCACACCAAGACGAACTACACCTTCACAACGTCGCCTACCCTTTATTAGGTACTAGGCTAAGCACCTAGTTCCATTGCAATGGAGGAACTACTACCACACTACACCAACGACTAATCCCAAAGGAGATCTACTCCTTTACAACATCATCAAGGATATCAATATCCTTGGATCTAAAACTAGTCTATCTTGTACATGAAAACACACCATATCGAATGTACATCTAAGGCACCTTTCACTAATGCCTTTGACTAGATCTACAAGACACCTTCACTAATGTCTTGTGTCTTCA
Organism: Chrysanthemum makinoi; assembly: GCA_910596185.1. Taxonomy (NCBI): domain Eukaryota; kingdom Viridiplantae; phylum Streptophyta; class Magnoliopsida; order Asterales; family Asteraceae; genus Chrysanthemum; species Chrysanthemum makinoi. The sequence continues at coordinate 255,482,047 of OU343218.1, forward strand.
CTTCTAAGCACTTTTCACTAATGCTTCTTTGTCTTGACTTCTAAGCACCTTTCACTAATGCTTCAGTCTTGACTTCCAAGCACCTACCACAAGTGCTTTATCTATAGACGATAGATACCCTTCACTAATATCTTCGTCTTGACTCTTAAGACATCTTTCACTAATGTCTTCAACACTACACTTCTTTGAAGAAAGAAAGTAATCATCAACAAGAAGACTTCAGTAGCCTTGATGATGAGGAAGCATGGCAACTCATGGACTTGAGCTTGCTCGACTTCAAAGGTGGTGATCTTGCCTTTAAGAGGAACCTAAAAGATCACACAAAAACAAAACTACAAACATAGATCTCTTGGATCTAAGGTTAGTGAGATTTAACTCGGGGGAGAAAGTATATTGGAAAGGGGTTGGAAACAATGAAGAAATGGCTCACTATTTATAGAGGAAAAATTCTACTGTTCCCGGATCCCACGGATCCCTACCACAAGGGATCCGGCTAGCACAAAGCTAGGGATCCGTGGTCGGCTCCTCTTTGCCCATGGGTATTTTTGGTTATGGGTCATGGGTCATGGGTTATGGGTTGATCCATGGTTTTCTTTCTAGATACAATGAACTTGGTTAAGTGGTATATATAAAACCATGTGTTATGGGTCAAAACCATTTGCTAGTATTTACCCATTTAGTATATACTTGTATTTACCCATTTTAGCATACACTTAGTTTTTACCCATTTTAGTATACTTAGTTTAAGTATATGTTTAACCCAATATGTAAACACTAGTTGTTGTACATATGTATCTAAATCATAAAATCACTTATACTTGTTTTAGTGTTTTATGTGAAAGCGTAAGTGTGTTAGAAAACTATTAACTCAAACTATTTACGTACTCTATTTGTTTCGTTAAAATGATTTTACTTTTGTTATCGACAAAACATTAGAAGAAATGAAAAATATAAATAGTTTTTCGGCTTATTTGTATTAACAATCTCGCCCCTTTTGTTGATGACAAAACATAAAATTATTTTAAGGAAAAAGCTAAAATTCGTAAAATTTGAATTTGTAGTTTTTACTTTCTTCTCCCCTTTTTGTCGAAACAAAAAGTGTTTGAAGGAAGGCAACACGTTGTTTTAAGAAAAACATGTGAAAAGAATTAAAAGTAAAAAGAGATAGAGAGCAAATACCGGGAAAGGATCTCGTCTTTACTCCCCCTTGACGAGTCCATCCCTATGTAAAGGCGTCAAGTAAATGATACTAATCTAGTTTGTTTGCAAATAAGTTTGCAAAAGATGTCGTCTACGAGACGATGCTCCCCCCTTGATGATTGCAATTGTTGCAAAGGGATGTCACGAAATGTAAACCTAGTATTGCAAGTAATTTGCAATGTATTGCTTTGACATAAAGCTCCCCTAGCTTTATGATGTCAAAGTCTTCATATGTAAATTGAATAACTACAAAACAAAGGTTAGAAATCAAGTATAATTACAATTTCCGCAAATGTGATTCAAGTTAGTAGAAGAAAGCTTTACGTCTCCGCGGATCCCGCGGTTCCCTCGTAAGGATCCGTCTAGGAAAATCTGAGGATCCGTCGGTGATGAATAAAGTCATCAAATTGGTATAACAAGAAATGTTAATACTAAAGAAGATATGGATTATATAGTATACTCACATACGCAGAAATATAGCAAGTAGCATGTAATTCCATTTAATAAACAAAAGTTATGATATACATGACTCGAAAAACAAGACAATAGACAATACATGACTAGGAATTTCTAGATCACCTAACGCTTGAAGCTAAGACACCACTATAATCTTCTAGCTCAAGTTTTGTTTAGGTTTAATCTCGTCAGCGTTAGGAGATGATAGAACATGTAACGTTGGTCTTCTCGTACTTCATGTATCAAACTTTCAACATGTTGACAATGATAGCAATCTTTGTCATGGCTAGGTAGTGGTGGTGGATGAAATGAAATGGCTTGATTCGAAGGATCAAATGAAGCGGTTTGTGGAGCTTCAAACGATGGAGGGATTGGTGGAGGTGCATTTAAGAATGACTCAACCAAGAATGATGGTGGTGGTAGAGTAGTGTCAACTTCCATATGGTCGGGTGGTTGACTTTGATGATTTGTCATAATCCAAATAGGATTATATGATGAAAACGCAGAAAGGAAGCGGAGCAAGTGTTGACTCAACACCTCGATTTTGAACCATTTTTCCTCCTAATGAGGAGAATGTTGTCGGCTGAAGCGGATGAGATGGCCTAGGAGGCAAGTCCTCTAAATTGTAGAGGTGAGGTGATGATAGTGGGGATGTAAATGAGATAGTTCTAGGAACCAATGGTGATGGTTTGGTGGAGATGATATTTTTTGGCCTAGGAGATATGGTGGTGTTTGGCATAGGTAGTTTTGTGGGTACTATCCTTTTAGGAATAGGTTTGATTGGATGATGAAGAATTCTATCATTTGTTGGTTTGATGGGAGATGATTCGGTTGAGGAAATTTCGTGTATAACACGAGCTCTTTTCATGGGTGGTTCTTTGGTGGATAAGTTACTACTTGGTTTTCATGATGAGATGATTTCAAGGGTTTGCAAGAGCTGAAAGTTGGGATGAAAGTGATGACTATGGAGGTCCTAATAAGGTGGTTTATAAACTAAGAGATTGGGCAAGTGCATTTAAGCCACTAGGATTCATTGGAATGTGATGATTGACATGCACAAGAGTCAACTTCGAGGTTGTCTTGATCTAGGAACTCATTTAAGATGAGATGGAGTGTTTGAGTTAGGAAGATGAGTTGAAATGATTGCTTTAGCAAGATTTGACCTATCCTGTCATACGGATCCCACGGTTCCCTCCTCGAGAGGATCCGTCAGGCTAATCCTAGGGATCCGTCTCTCAGCAGCTATGAAAGATTAGAAGTGATGTTTCTAAGATCTAAGACCTATATCATCTTGATTGTTTCAGTTCTTCTAAGTATTTTAAATGAAGGGATGCTTGAGTACTTGAAGGTAATGAATGATGTAGCTAATGATTGTCTTTTTTGGAAGGATTTGGAACTTTCAAGGCCAATGGATGAATAATGATGTCACTAAAGATTTAGAATGTCAATTGAAGCTAGATGATCCTAGAGATCAGGTTGTGTCTTAGGATAGTGTTTTGGAAAATATCCTAGAAGCTTTAAGATGAGAAAACTAAATTTTGATCAAATTTGATCAATTTGGAGGTTGAGTTATGATCAATTATGCCATAATTGAAGATTTTAAGACTAGATGTGAGGAATCAAGTAGAGAATAAGGTGTGAGTTTAAAATGGAAGAGTAATGGATTAAAACGAAACGGTAGATCTACAAGTGTTTTTAGAGTGTAACCTCGGTGAGTTATGTATGAATGGGAAAGATTAACCTATCTTGATAAGGACTTAATTTGCCTTAAGACACTATGTTTAGCTTAGTGTAAGGTTGTAAAGCCCCTTTTATCACGTATACCTTATCACTTTACCAAGCAAACCAAACAACAATAACACGTTCTACACAAAGCGTAAGAGATGAAAAGATGGAGAATAGAAAGATGGTGACTTGAATGATAGAATTAGTATATGTTTAAGAGGTAGAGAAGAAGATGAAAACAATAATATGTATATTGCTTCAAGGAAAACACACACACACACACACTCAAGCACACCCCTCAAATGACATACAGGGGTTATTTATAGTAAGAGATGATGCCCAAAGGCTTGGCATGGGCCTTGAGGTGGACTTGGATTGGGCTTGGGATACATAAGCTTATAGCGGCTATAAAAGCTAGCTTATCTCTTTTATATAGTAGCTTAGCCCAATCAATGAGCCCGTTGACTATTCTATCACGATATCTAACACACGTTACAAAGTTCCTAAATGAAATTGACCATCACTTCTAATAAAACTATTAAGGCTAACAATCTCCCCCTAAGGGGTGGTCATTCAAAAGATGCTCCACTTGATTAGGTCTTTACTTTTCTTGAGCTTGAACTTTGCGTGTAGATATAGAATAGTCTTGTTTCATTGTTCCTTCATGCTTTGTGATCAGATAATATGGTTGTCTGCCGTTGTCAACTTCGTTGGTTAGGTGTCTCCACGTCTTTCTCCACCATGCTCACACTTCTATTTGGCTTTGAGTTTCCAATGATGAAGTTCTCGAGTCTTTACACTTTGTAGATTCTTTGACATAGATGAAGAATCATCTTTAACTTTGAGTTGCCTTTGATTTTGATGAGAACTTTCATGTGTTGTTGGTATGAGCATGTGGCGATGCACTGCGATCCATCCGCTTCAGAGCTTCCGTAAGAAGAAAACATAAAACAGGTTAGTAATAAGCGGATTCCGACACTTACAAGTTTGAATTTCGAGTGTTAAGACATAGTGTGAAAACACATCTCTAATTCTCACAAAGGCCATTCTGGCTGGAGTCCCACAAGTGAGATAACGCGATATACCGAAGTACATCTAATTCGGATGAGTGCATTTGAGTACCGAAGCATCACTTACGACTGTAGACCTTTTGAGACACATAAGCGTAATCCAGAGTTCTTAGAAGTGACCTATTGTCGAGCTTGATGTTGACCACTGGCAGGAGTTTCCATTCAATCACTGAAGATCACAATTGTGAAACTTCTCATAAATGTTCAGGCAGATTGCTAAGATCTGCGTAGGACTCTAGAATATATCACTTGTGTCCTTATTGATGAACAACAAGCGATGTCATGTCAGGTGTTCCTATGAGATCTTTTGATGAATCTCGTGGCTCTAGACTCAATAGTGCATTTTGGTTTTCTGAGCGGAGACTAGGGAGAGGGTCTCCTTCTTCAATACCACGATCTCTAAGAGTGATAATTATTATAGTTCCCAGTGAGAATGAAACAAATCCTTTTAAGAGGAATTGAGTGGCTAGAAGGTTTAGTGCGGTGTCACGGGTCCATGACGTCTTTGTCTTCAATACCGGTGTCATCTAAGTGACAACCAGTAGCAGATGAATTGAACCCGGTTTCTGCCCTAAGGTTGATTATGGAGGGCTATTTCTTTTCACCCTTTCATTACATTTCTTTTTAATTCTTCAACCCTTCTTCTCCTTTCTCATTACTCCTTTTTTCAATCATTCCTAAGGACTTCTAATACTAACTATTGTGATGTCCTTGGGTAGATCCCTCCGGCTCTGGCGGATCATAGGACGAATTTCTTATCCTTAGTCACCTTATAACTCCATGACTGTCCTATTGTTGCCATAAAACCATTTTCTTGAAAATCTCTCAAAGTGTTTATGATTAGAAAACATTTTTAACACCTTGAGTTTTGTTTTGAAAAACTCCCCTTCACATATGCTTATATTGTTTTAACGAAATCGCACGAGAGGGTAGAGTTCGCACTTTTGAATTGATCAACTTTCAATAGACAAGACCGATTCGAGAACGTTTATCACTAGTGAACAGCTTGAAATTATTACCGGCACGGTGAGTCCAAAAGTTTCGAAATGGTACATTCTAAACAAGTCTATTGAGAGACAGCATACATCAATGGTTAGACGACTTGAAATTATTACCGTCCAGAACACGTCTTTTCAGTCTTGACTTTATATTATCGTCAATTCATTGGTTACAACGAGTCGAGCTCTTTTGAGATTCAAACACCGATCATAAAACATTTTTGATCACATTTTAATCACGTTTCTCCCCCTCAAAAATAGCATATCCATGATGTTTTGAAACAAAATGATTAAAAGATATGTTTTTGAAAAACATTTGGAGGCGATTTAGCATGAATTTTGGAACAACTTTGGTTTAATACTCCCCCTTAACGAAGCATATTTTTCATACAGAAAATTTAGAATCAATTAAGGGTTTAGAGGGAGTTATCTTGGTACCAAATGTGAGAGATTTTGAAAAATCTTTTTGAAAATTTTCGAATCAATGGTACTCAAGATGATGAAGATTTTGAAAATCTTTTGAAGATATTAGAGAAGAATTATCTTCATTTGTTTTAGGATAAGTGCTCGATATTTATGAAAATCGATTTTCGTGCACTTTCCTTTCTTTAAAGATCGGTTGCAAAATTTTACACAAGCCATTATGTTTTAAGGAATAGTGCTTGAAAAAATATTTAAAAACCTTTGATTTTGATAAGCACTTTTCTTTTGGCCGGGTCTGGCGATGTGTTCAGAAGCATTATGTTGAAGTCCGGTTTTCGTCTTGAAGTATACGAAAGCCATTATTTTGAAGAAATTTTTAAGAAATGACATGTTTTAGAAAACATTTAAAGAACTCTCGCTCAAGCATCTGTACATACAGTGTATCATTGTTGAATGACATTTCTAGAGCGTCTGAGAATATCGATTATACGAGAGACATGTCGTGAGAAGAATATTTTTGAATTTTTGATTTTATATTGTTTTTGTATTTTTGAAAAAATTTTCTATTTTTGTATTTTTCTTTTGTTGGTTTTATAAAAGAAATGGAAAATAAAAAATAGAAGATAGAAAGAATGAGAAGAGTTTCTGGTGGAACCTCATTGAAACTGGTTGAAGATATTTGAATCACACGCAACCAAGAAGAAGAGTTTTCACAAATAACAGTGTTAGAAGTACATGTTTCCTCACGGTGAGGGTGATCACTATCAACGGTTGTAGTGGATTCGACTTCCTTAACATGATGAGTTTCACTATTATATGTGTTGGTGCAAGTATCAAAATCTTTCTGTGGGAATCCATCTAAAACCTATTTTGTTGAAAACTTTGCTCGTGGGTATCCACCTAAGGTAAGATCTAGGAGTTGTTTTCTTATCAGATGCAGCGGAAGACTCATTTTTAGAAAAACTACGTCCTGAAGAGATCCACCTATTAGGTTCCTTTTTGTTTGACATTTTATCAACGGGCTTGTTTCTATTTGGTGTCTTAGTGGATTGTGCCTTGGCACGATAATTATCTTTCTTGAGATATTGTAAGGCACATGCATCATGATTAGCTGAAAAGATACATTTTTACATGTAGTGAGGCAAATTCAATATTCTTGTTTAAAAACAGCTTTAACTTTGTCACTGTCTTTTGGAAATTGATTCTTTTGAAAGACTTAGAATTCCTAGTGTTGTTTTCTAAGGGCATAGCATTTTTTTTTGCGCAACTACTCTTAGATGCAAGCCAATCCCTAGTCTTTTGTAGAGTGTTCCTAGGTAATGGTTTACTACTACTAGCATTGCCTTGAAATCTTGTAGAATTCATCACCCTAGATGTTGCACCTAAATTCCGTCTTTTTAGATGCTTGCCTTTTTCCTAGCTTCTTCTAGATAGTGATTGTTGACCATGTCGTTAAACCAAAGATTCTTTAACATGATTTTGGTCACATTCGTGTACTATTCTTAGAGATGCCAGGTGTAATCACTTTTGGTGTTTTAAACAAGCTGATTTTCCTTTTCAAAACTTTTGATAATTCTCTTTTTAATAGGCAAGGGGCGTGGAGTGACTTTTTTGACAAATCATTTTTCTCATTGACTTTGGAGGAAGCTGAGAAATAGACATTTTGGTTTAAAAAGGTTTGGGAACATTTGGTTTCTCCTCAATGGTTTTGCAAACTTAGTATCCACACTTTCCTTTTGACATTCCGTGAGCTCTCAAAAGATCATTTTGCTCTTTCATGTCCTTGTAGGCAAGCTCATACGACAGTTTGTCATACATTTTCCTCAGATTTTCGATCAAGTTGTTTAAAATAGGACACGTTTTCTTTTCATTTTTCAAGAGCTTTTTCATATTTTGAAACAATTGTGGAGGTCTCAGACTAGAGTCTTTCATGATCTTCAACAGAATATGTTTGTAAGATAATGGACATGATATCGGTAGTCATAACATCTTGAGATCATTGATTTTTCCAAAACTTTTATGTGTTCAATACTTTCATTAGCTTGCTTTACCAGGGATTTATGGTCCTTGACAAAGTCACTCGTTTCTTTCAAAAGTGCTTGTTCAACATGAATTACCCTCCATGCGATGGCGTTAGGGAGGGGCAATTTGGGTTTTAAAAACTCTTTGTTTTCGTCATCATACGAGTAAACCAGATGTTAGTTGTAATATTGGTTTTAGACTTGACAATCTCTTGAAGATACCCAATTCTAGTTTTAACGTCATCTAAAATGCTTCTAGTATCACTTGTGTTAAAAGGATTGTTTGAAGACATTTGTTCGATTTTCGAAAGAGATTTGGAAACTACAACTGGTTTTGAAACTGGTTTTGAAACAGGTGTTGACACTTTGTTTGAAACACTTGGTGTGGTGGAAAACGTTGATTGTTCTTTTAGATTAACAAAAGTAATTCCATTAATTTTGTTCCATTTGTTATAATCAATCGGTTTAAGATCGGGATTCTTTTGTTTCATTTTTGATCTACTCTCCTTCGATAGTTCCAACGTTTCAAGAGAATCACGAACAATTATGGGTTCATGCAAAGGTTTTCCATTGTTCAACACATTCGAGATTTCGAGCTTTCTTGAGAAGAAGGGTTGTTACAAAGCCATTTTATGTGAAGTATGAAAAATCGGATTTACTTGATTAGAAAGCATCTTGATTGTCTTAGCGAATGACCGTTGTAAGAAGTAAATTATCCAATTTCTTGATTTTTCATTTTTATCGAGAATTTCATCAAGAAGAGAATCTTCTCGTTTTGAAAAATCAGCAATCAACTGTTTCTTCTCTTTTTCAAGATCGAGCTTGATTGCTTTTTTTAGAAAGTTGGTCATTTAGTTCAGAAATTTCCTTGTTTAAAGATTTGATTTTCAAATTCAGATTCACATCAAGTGTGTCATACTTGAGTTGCAAATCTTTTTCTCTAAAAACAGAATCTCGATAACCAATTTCTAACTCTGAAATTTTGTTTGTATGAAATTCATAGGCTTTGGCGTGCTCTTGTAACTCAAGCTCAGCGGTCAATTGCATTGCGGCCTTAACTTCGCGATTGACCTTCTAACTTTCTCAACTTCAATGCCACATTGATTGATTAATGATTCAACATAAGCCGTGTTTCCTCATCATCTCGGTATTTTGTGCCACACGGCCTCATTAGGATCCATATAGAGTTTCGAGTTAGTATTGCTACAACTTAGTTGTCGGGTATGTATCATAAGTGGAGTGTGGCTGGCGTCGCTGAAATTCGTTCGTCATGAGTAAGCACATCGGATATGACATTGTTATAACATGGATCAATGATTGGTACCTTAGATGTTGCATTTGCGTCATAGGCGAGTGCGTCGAGTCAGATGTCGTATTAGTCTCGAAGATTTGCCATTAAAGGCGGAGTTAGCATTGATGTCCTCTCGGTCTTCCAAATCATATAATAGCGAAAAAGTCATGTTCCTCGGCTTTCAACTGTAACCCGGCTTCTTTGCTTATCTGCTATGGCGGCTTTCGAAGAAAATCACCATTCTTAATGTGGCTTAGTGGGACAATTCCTTGCCATGTGACCCGGTCCTTGGCGGTTATAACACTTAACGATTACCACGATTCACATTTCATGATTCCCAGCGGCTGGAGCTTCAACATACCCATTGATTACTGTTGCTCTATTCCCGCAATACGTGTCGATTTCCACATCGCGACCGGTGATTACCCGATCACGGAACCGCGATTACCGATGCGGCTGTAAAAGCTTTATCAATAAAGAAAATATCTGTTGCAAAGGTTAAACGGGTTGGGTTTGAGTCCGGTGATTCTAGTTCTGGTATTGTTGATCTGGATAGAATTGTTGTTGTGGTTGTGGAATGTATTCTTTTTGCAAGTTGTTGTTGTTGGAAGATGATGAACTTGTTTGTTGTGTATTTGAAGGTTGAGTCTTTGCAATAAGTGCCAATGGATCATGATTCTTTGCGGTCTTTCTTTCGACCATTCCATTCCATTCAACTTGGTTTTGTTGAAAATCGTTGAGTTAATCAAAGTTCACTTGATGTAAGTCTTTTGTTTGGTTGACAATAGTGACATCGTCCCCATTCTTTGGGAAATTATTCAAACTTGATGTTTTGAGCGATTATTCGGGTGCCAACTTGTTTCGATAAGCTCATTCATCAAAGTGCAAAATACATAACTTCCATAAGTAGATTCAATGGATTCTCCACAGTGTAGATGTAAACTTTTCCCATTAGAGTTAGCGAGCTTGTTCTCCATGTCTTGTTTACCAATTTACGTTCCATAACATAGTAGTCCTAACCGTTCCATATGGCAGAGTTTCACAGCTGTCTGGCGAGCAAAAATGTCTATTGGTAAACCCGGTTGGACAAATGAATTGCCATGTCATGCATCGACTTGTTTCGATCCTCTTCAGTGTATTGATTCAGGTTTGAAGATGAGAGGATGGTGGGATGGGAGGTGTTGCATCGGCATTTCAGGGGACATGGACTTGTCGAGGCTTGAAGGGTCCATTCGAATGGATTGAATCATCGGTTTTCCATTGGTTTGGTCTTGATGTGGAGCGATGACTTACTTGTCCATTGAAGATAACCACCTTTTCACTTACAACGGGAGGTCGGTTTTCGACACCGGTACATGAATGTCTTGTTGAGTAGCCATTGATGAAGGTATGATCTGATAAAGTTGATGTAGGATCGATTCAACGATCGAGAGTTGTGGTTGATGAAGATTAACTTCGGTTGAGGTTTTTAGAAAGTCGTACTCGTAACCTTGGTTCTTAGTCGAAAAATTTTTTGAAAATTTGAAATTCACTTTAAAATCAAAATCAATTGGAGTGGTATGAAAATTTGAGTTAAGACAATTTTGGCGCCAAATTTGACGAAAAAATTTGAATTTAGACCCAAAAATTTGAATTTTTGACCAAAAATTTCACAGTTAAACCAAAATTTGAATCTCGCGTAAAAATTGAACGTTTAGTCTCAAAAATTTAAATTTTACTCAAGTTTCCTTAAAAAACTTTTTATTTTTTAAAACCTTTATGCGTAAGAAAGAGCTTAGTAGAAGCGAGTTAAGTAGGATATGTGGTTGCAGTAGGATGGCTTAAGTAGGAGGATATTATGCGTAGGATCTTTATCGCGTAGGATCTTGGTAGGATTCTTATGCGTAGAAAGTATCTTCTTAGCGTGACCTTACAAACTTATCGTGAAAAAACTTAGTGCGTAACCTTACAGCGTAAGTGTGATCTTATGCGTAGAGTTCTACTATCGTAAGAGTTTATGCTTATCATAAACTTAGGTTAAAACCAAAAATCCTTTACATCGCAGTAGGGATATCCACAAGTCAAGTGTTCCTCACACTTATCCAAGTGAGGGAAGCGAGTAACCTTGAAGCTCGAAGATTCTTCACCGAAAAGTTATGAGTAGAAAACTAGGGTTTTGACTTTTTGACTTCTACTCGTAAAAAATTTCCAATGATTCAAACGATGTCTCTTGCACCGGATATCCTTAAAACACTTCGAATAACCCAAAAATGTTGACCTTTTCACCCCAAGTGCTTAGAAAAGTTACGAGTAGAAATGACCAATGAACCAAATACGAGTTTAAAACTTAACAAAAGCGTAAAGCTTGAACTTTTGCAAAAAACTAAGACTTTAGCACCAAATAAACCTTAAACCACAAGAATCTTGAATTTTTAAGTGCAAAATAAAGCTTTAAGCGTGACAACTTTTATAAGCGAAGCTACGGCGTATAGTACCAACCTTCAAAACAAACACAAACACTCCTAAACCATTGTTTGGCGATTGATACCAATTGTAAAGCCCCTTTTATCACGTATACCTTATCACTTTACCAAGCAAACCAAACAACAATAACACGTTCTATTGTATCGTAAGAGATGAAAGATGAAGAATAGATGGTGACTTGAATGATAGAATTCGTATGTATGTTTAGAGAGGTAGAGAGAAGAAGATGAAAACAATAAGTTGTATATTGCTTCAAAGGAAAAACACACACACACACACTCAAGCACACCCCTCAAATGACATACTTGAGGGGTATTTATAGTAAGAGAGATGATGCCCTAAGGCTTGGCATGGGCCACGAATTGGACTTGGATTGGGCTTGGTATACATAAGCTTATAAACGGCTATCATAGCTTATCTTTTAACCAATTAGCTTAGCCCAATCCACGAGCCCGATGACTATTCTATCACGATATCTAACACACGTTACAAAGTTCCTAATCGTGAATGACCATTACTTCTAATAAAACTATTAAGGCTAACAAAGGTGTTCTAAGAATGTCTTTGAAATACAATGCTTGTAATTGCATTTTCTGTTCGGCCGGATCCCACCACCCCAAGAGTAGGGATCCGTCTAGTAGGGATAGTCTAGTCTTTTGGGATCCGCCCATGCTTTCGGCGGGACCTTTACTAAAGGTATGCAATGATCTTGACAATGCATTATATTCCAAGATTAGTTTAAAGAAGTTCTAAAACTAAGATATCAAATGTAAAATATTTTATTTCATGAAGAAAATTGAATTACATTGATAAAGCACGAGTACAAGATATTTGATCCTATTTTGGAATACTATTGGTTTCCTTGGGTGTTTTCACTAGGAGGATCATTATGTGATTGATGAGTGTTGGTGGAATCAAGAATGAAGAAAGTCTTCATGAGAGATATGTTTAGCGGTTCCATCATCTTGTTCACAAAATACGTCAACGGACTTTGAAATTGAGGATGGAAGTGCATAACATTATGATAGAGGAGTGTCAAGAACATTCCATAAGGGATGATTTTATTCTTGGAGCCTTGAAGATTTGCAATTAAGCGCTTGCGAAGTAGGCGAGATTATAAGGTTGTTGTGTTAGCAAACAGTACAACATGTGAGCACAACAAGCGGAAGGATTTCTCGATTTCCCCTAAGACTCCAAACATTTTCACGTTGGATGAGTGCAAGAGGCTTGTACTCTTCTCGGATATCCCTTGTAAAGATAATGTTTGGATCGGAGTAATATGGTCGAGGTTTGCATATTATGCGATTTAAATCTTCCGGGGAGGGTATGTGTGAACAATATGGACTATTTTCTTCACGAAAGTTGAAGAGAGAATCAAGAGACCAATCTTCGGTGAAGGCACATTGTCCATGATTTGGAATCCAGAGGATGTGAGCAAAATGCCCAAGGGTTAGAGTGAACTTTTGGTTTTGATATAAAACCAAAGAGATAGAGAGCGATCCTCGTTACGAACGAGTTCGACTTGACGGAAGAATTCCATTATGAACCTTGGACATATCTTCTCGTTGATTTCAAGAAGACATTCTAGTCCTATGGCTCGGAAGGAGGTATTGATACCTTCTTCGAATTGTAGAGAGGTGTCTATAATACGTCCTTCATGGAAGTGACGATTTTCGAGATTATTGAACCCACGGACATGATTGCCAGGGTGTGTTGGGTTGAGAGAGATGTTCGGAGTGTAGACGCTAGTGAGTGAAAAATCAAACTCATATTCATGCGTCATAGTTGAACCTATAGAAATGACAAGTTAATAAAAGGAAATGTTTGAGGTCAACGTATGTTAATCTAATGTTTTTACTAGATTTTTATTAACAATGGTTTTTAACAGGAAATACACTTAACTCACTTATGGTTTTAACATACAAGTGGAGTATTACTCTTAGAAGAAAAGAGGTTTTTGATTTGCATAAAAAGCTGTTTTCCAGTAGGACGGATCCCACGGTTCCTTTTCAAAAGGGATCCGGCTAGTATAACTTCCGGGATCCGTGAATCGTAGTAGCAGAAACGATTTTATAAAAACATAGATTTTACAGTTTTATACCACGAAAATATGTTTTATCCTACATTTTCCTTTAGCATGCATACATGACTTCTAATGTATCACGAAAGAAATGTAAAACATATAAATCAAAATAAGTGACAAACACATTATGATAAAAGTAACCTAGATAAACTAGATTATTAATAGTATTGCATTTCAATACTAAGGATGATACAAAAGATTGGGTATATGACCCCAATATAGATTAACAACACAAAGTAAATGTCTCCGTATGTGAACTTCATCATAGGGAACACAAGTCCGATGAGTGTTAGGGCGATGAGCACGAGTGCGATGTAAACCATGTTGATGACGGATCTTCTTGGTTTGGTTGAGATGAAATGAGGAGGAAGATGAAGTTTTTAAGTGAGGGAATTTTTGAAATTGGATGATTTGAAAAAAATGAGGATTTGATAGATAGGTCGACGGTGGGAGTTTTTATAGGGAAGGAGGAATTTTTGAAATTAGTGTTATGTTTTATTATTGGATTTAAAGGAAACAAAACATAAGTTTTATATACCACGTTTTTAGACGAGAAATAAAACACGTTATGTGAGAAAAGGCTTCTAATGAAGCTTCATATAATACATGTATAAGCACAAAAGATAATCATATAAATACCTAAATAGGTATACTTAATTATCAAGCAAAGTAAAAAGAAAATCATACCTCTAGCGTGCTTAGGAATGTCTTTACAAATGACACAACAAATGTCACATAGGCGATTCCCGCTCCTTTAAGATACCTTCTTAAGGAAGGTATTCTTGTTACCAGCGACTCCTAAAGCTTGGTGGGTATGAGCTTTGACTAATCAACATGACAAAGAAGATTAGTGCAAAAAAAAATAAGAAAAATGTTGTTATCAAATCAACATCCAAACATATAGTTTTAAAAGACATGGTGTTTGTTTTTATGAAAGACCTTCTTTGTAGTTTTCAATTAACCGTGGATCGTATCAAGTTTTTAAAGTACAATATACTTCAACAAACTTGGTAACGAAGCTCTGATACCAATTGTAGAAAACTAGAAGGGGGGGTTGAATAGTTTTACCAATTAAAACTTTATTTTAATCTATTTAGATCGACTTATGTCAATCTATTTTGATGTGTGTGTTGGATGTTGATAAACAAACATATAAAGGTAAGTAATGAAAAGATAAGAGTAAGAAGCACAAAACCACAACGCAAGTATTTATAGTGGTTCGGCTACAAGGTCACCTTCCTTGCCCTACTCCACTCCCGAGTCACCTACTCGAGAGTTCGTAAACACTACACCAATCTCCTTATGGCGGAGAAGCCTTCGCGCAACCTTTTTCCGGTATAAAAAGCTAAATACCGAGTTCTTTCACACCAAGGCGAACCACACCTATCACAACGTCGCCTACCCTTTATACGGTGCTAGGCTAACCACCGAGTTCTTTCACACCTTAGGTGAACTACACCTTCACAACGTCGCCTACCCTTTATTAGGTACTAGGCTAAGCATCTAGTTCCATTGCAATGGAGGAACTACTACCACACTACACCAACGACTAATCCCAAAGGAGATCTACTCCTTTACAACATCATCAAGGATATCAATATCCTTGGATCTAAAACTAGTCTATCTTGTACATCGAAACACACCATATCGAATGTACATCTAAGGCACCTTTTACTAATGCCTTTGACTAGATCTACAAGACACCTTTCACTAATGTCTTGTGTCTTCACTTCTAAGCACTTTTCACTAATGCTTCTTTGTCTTGACTTCTAAGCACCTTTCACTAATGCTTCTTAGTCTTGACTTCCAAGCACCTACCACAAGTGCTTTATCCTATAGACGATAGATACCCTTCACTAATATCTTCGTCTTGACTCTTAAGACATCTTTCACTAATGTCTTCAACACTACACTTCTTTGAAGAAAGAAAGGAATCATCAACAAGAAGACTTGTAGCCTGATGATGAGGAAGCATAACAACTCATGGACTTGAGCTTGCTCGACTTCAAAGGTGGTGATCTTGCCTTTAAGAGGAACCTAAAGATCACACAAAAACAAAACTACAAACATAGATCTCTTGGATCTAAGGTTAGTGAGATTTAACTTCGGGGAGAAAGTATATTAGAAAGGGGTGAGCAACAATGAAGAAATGGCTCACTATTTATAGAGGAAAAATCCTACTGTCCCCGGATCCCACGGATCCCTACCACAAGGGATCCGGCTAGCACAAAGCTAGGGATCCGTGGTCGGCTCCTCTTTGCCCATGGGTATTTTTGGTTATGGGTCATGGGTCATGGGTCATGGGTTATGGGTTGATCCATGGTTTTCTTTCTAGATACAATGAACTTGGTTAAGTGGTATATATAAAACCATGTGTTATGGGTCAAAACCATTTGCTAGTATTTACCCATTTAGTATATACTTGTATTTACCCATTTTAGCATACACTTAGTTTTTACCCATTTTAGTATACTTAGTTTAAGTATATGTTTAACCCAATATGTAAACACTAGTTGTTGTACATATGTATCTAAATCATAAAATCACTTATACTTGTTTTAGTGTTTTATGTGAAAGCGTAAGTGTGTTAGAAAACTATTAACTCAAACTATTTACGTACTCTATTTGTTTCGTTAAAATGATTTTACTTTTGTTATCGACAAAACATTAGAAGATCGTAAAATATAAATAAACGTTTTTACGGCTTATTTGTATTAACAGAACCTAATCGTTGTAGTGTAGTATTATGGTAAGCCACGGGTATTGATATCGTTCTCTAAGGGAATAGGAATGCAAGTGAGAAGTTACTACGCTAAGGTTAGGGTTGAGGAAGATTATTTTTTATCTTTTTTATATTTTTAAGGAAAGGAAAGGTACGAATCTCGGGGTTTGGATTTGGGGTTGGTATTTCTACCGATTACTCTACTTGTCTAATTATCTAATCTAAGGTGTATGTAGTCTATGTCTAATTATTGTGTGCTCGTATGATAGTTTAAAGATGTGTTTACTTAGGTTTTATTACTCCTTAATTATCTCCTATTAATGGTTGAATTGTCACGTCCTTATTCTTAATCGCGTTGTGTGTCTAAAGTCGTAGGGTATGCGTTTGTCCCTAACTCTTTGAAACTACCAAAGGGTCTCGTCTACAAAATCTCTAGGAATTATAAACTCTAACTCTAAGGTACTCTTTGGATGGTTTAGCCTACAACTACTCTAGGTGTTATAGTCTAAGGTTCACAAAGATTAATCAAGCATTAACTACACAACGAATGACCTATCGCATTACTAGATCATTAACAATTAAGATAAAAGACAACCAATCAATATTCAATAATCAAGTTTCATATTCCCTAAGCAAACACACAAGTAAATTAGCCGGACATGGAGAACATGCAAGCAAACACACAAATAATTGAAGACATAATTGAATTAATGAAGTAAAACACTTATCTTGATGTAAGATAGGGTTTGGAACCCTAAAATACTATACAAGACAGCCTTGGTTTGGTTTAGGTTTTTCCTCCAAAAGACTACACACTAAAACTGAAAAATTCGGATTCTATATATAAGATTACAATCGCGACGGCGTCACTTTGATTTGTGACGCCTCGGGTGCCGTCATTAGGGTTTATTCTTGGCCACGTTAGTCTTGCGACGGCGTCACCTTATGCTTGTGACGCCGTCCTCTTCAGCCTCTGACGCCGTCACTTGAAAATAAGCAATTTGGCTACTGAGCCGTCACAAAAGTGATGCGACGGCGTCGCAAATAACACCTGACGCCGTCACTTGTAGAACCTGACGCCCTCCCCTTGTATTTCAGCGATCTGAGTGTCTCGATTCCTGACTTTGGCCATTTTCTTCGTATATCCGCGCCTTTTCGTCCAAATAAATGCCATTCCAGCAATTTGCCTTCAAGAGACCTAAAAAGTGAAAATGAACGATATTAAGTAATAACGGATACAAAAATGATCAAATAAGGGCTTAAACGACCCCTCAAAAGGTACATTTTAAAACCTTATCAAATATCCCTACACTTGGTATTTGCTTGTCCTCAAGCAAATGTGCTTTTAGCCAATTAATTTATAAGTTAGGGGTCATGAAGCATTGGTTTAAAACAGTCCACAACACATATAAGCCCCGCAAAAGCCATAACAAGCACGGAAATTACATACTAGCACCTCACATGGGGTGTTTGGATACTCACATCTCTCGGGTGTATATGAAATATAACAAGTTGGAAATGGAAGATAAACACTCATTAACCGGTCCTAGTACATAGATTACCATAGGCTTGAGAATAGATCAAACCTCCATCGCTTTGGCGTAAGCACCTAGGAAAGACTATCAAAGAGGTCTTTAGAGGGTTGTAATGTTAGGCTTACAGTAGGGAAACAAAGGGTTTGGTGGGATAGGCTATTTAGTGGTGGCAAGTCAAAAATCTTTAAGTTACAAGCATACGAAGAATGGCATTGCTAAGCCAAGACTCGACACTCTAAACTCTAGATAACTGAAACAAACAAACATAAATTTAAAGATAGATGTAGGATGGTAGCCCGTACGTTTTTTTATTTTTTTATTTTTTATTTATTTATTTTTTTTTTTGAACACTCTATTTTTCTTTTCTCTTTTTCTACTATTTTTCAAATTTTTTTTTCGTACACTTTTACTCTACCATCCTCTACGGTAACATCAAAATGATAGGGATTTATATGCACATCTCTACACTTGAGTTTTTATTACTCTAACACTAATTTGACCCTAATTGAAAAGATCAAAACACTTGGAGTACATTATTACGCAAATAAGGGAATTTGAATTAACGTTCCCTTCCAGTCATTTCATAAACTTTAACTTTTCCCATGAGTCCCAATCGTCCCAAAACTGTGTACAAAGGATATGACTCGACTTAGCAACTCATGCAAGCAACTAGATAATTGAACTAAGGGTTTTAGGTGATAACAATAATGAACTAAAAGTGAGTGCATACAAGGTAGGCTAAGGCGATTTGGGTGTACATTTGGGGGTGGGGTGTAAACAATGCTCTTCATTGATATTCCGGAAAACCGAAACATCACGATAACCGCGAAAAGGATAGGCTCTGAGGGGTTAACTAGGGGTATCGTGTACTAAAGATGAGTACAACGCATAGGTGTGGGGGAATTACTCAACCGATGTGGAAGAAGTAATTATATTACGGGTATCAAACAAGGGTTATCCTAATGCCTCTTATCATTTAGTTATTCCTAACTACACAAGTGTAGTCTTACTAGCGATCTCGGGATGCATCACAAAACAAGTTCTAGAATCTATTATACTACCGGTTCACACACTAAGCATTAAAGATGAATGCTTCAATTCCTACTAATCTAAGGGCGATCCTCACATTTTGGGTGAAATTTAGGCGGTAAAGGGTTTTTGTGCTAGTCTTATAACTTCCTATCCGTGAGACGCTTTTGTTAAGACTAATGGCCCACTCCTATATGTCATGAAAAATTTTAAATTTGGTGCCAAAATTACCCTAACCAACATTTTCTCAAGGTTTATTACACAAATATAATTGGACAAAGCAAATAGTCAAGGATAAGCATAGTTTCAAAGTTCCCGTTTTATTTTTCCTCCCTACACTTAAACTGAACATTGTCCCCAATGTTCCCCGAAAGTATCAAAGTTATGATAATAGAAGGTAATTAAAAACGAAAGAAACTAATACTCCCCTGATTAGCTCGGTAGGATCCGTGTAAAGTGGTGGTTAAATCCTTTTCAAGAAGAATGTATGCGTGAAAAGCTCCTTCCAATCTTATGTATCTTCTTCTTAATAAATTAAAACTGCACACTTGAAGAAAACAAACGAAACCTTCGCGTAAAATCGGCGGTAATAATATATATAAGACTCTACTAAACTAGGATATAATGCTTGTGGAATGGATGTTTACAGAATTTCGGAAAGTTAAGACACGGAAAATTCAAAATTTATAAGTAGCTCGAGCGAGAAAAAAGTAATCTTGTTTTTACTCCTTCTGGCCGTCGAGGTTGCGATCTGACGCCGTCGGGTTATCGACAAAAGCGGTCTGCGATTTTACGGAAAATTTACATCTTTTAAATTTGGAAAAATTTCTGCAAAACATCCATTATGACTCGATACAAGCATTTGACTCGAACAAACACACATATATATCTTTTAATTAATTGTTATTCTCATGTTACGTTTCTTTTGAAAATGTGTATAATCCTCCCTACACTTATCCTTTATGTAAAATACCTTTATATGCAATTAAGATGAGGTTAAAAACAAAATAAGGCATTTTTACAAATTTAAACATGAGAATAAGCAATCAATAAAAGATATATGACACTAACAAGCAAAAAATTAAGCATGGGTTGCCTCCCACGAAGCGCTTTTCTTTATTTATGAGTCTTGTAGCTAGACTCGTAGTCGTGCTCCTACGTACCGATATAAGTAAGTCTATCCTTAACAATGTCATAAGGATCAAACTTATCATTTAAGTTCCTAGTAGTACGTTCGGTTCGATATGCCTTTTCAAACTTCTCTCCATCGGGATCATAAATTGTTATCCTAATATGCCACTCTCCATTGCCATCACTAGGCGGTCTATCCCAATCCCACTTATGTTTAGGCTTCTCAATTTTCCACTTATTCATGACAAGGTTGACGGGCAAACTTCCTAGGAACTCGGTCATCTTCCTAAATACTAAGGCGTCCTCGAACGGGTTCACTTCCATGTCCCTAGCCATTTCTTTTTCATGGAAAGTTGCTTTACTAGCAAAGGCTTCATCTAAGTAGAAAGGTCGTTGGGGACCTATGAGGTTCTTATCTATCCAAGGTCCATATCTAGAAGGCGTTCTATCCAACCTAATCTCATGTGAGATTTCCTCTTCCTTGTAGTACGTATGCTTTTTGACATCGTAAATTGACCTAGCACTCCCCTATCCTACCACTATCTTGGACATCTTACAATCGATGATGGCACTAACGGTAGCTAAGAATCCTCTTCCTACTAGTAATGGGCATGTCAGGTCCTTATTCATGTCTAGCACATGGAAGTCGGCCAAAAGAGTTAACTCTCCTACGTGTACTACCATGTCTTTTATTATCCCTACCGGATATGCAACACTACCGTCCGCTAGACCTAAAATGATTTCCGTTGGTTCTATCTTACCTAAGTTAAGATTTCTATGGAGGGGCAACGGAACAAGATTGATGCATGATCCTAAGTCGGCTAGAGCATCGAGAGGTTTGGAAGTTCCAAGCCTACGGAAGAGTAAATAGCGGGATCGTCTAACTTCTTAGGTAGATTATTTCGCACTGGCGGACCCATGTTTTCCAAGTTTAAGTTCTAACTCATATTTTTATTTTAAAGCATTGTAATAAGGTGCATGAGCTAAGACTTCAAGAACCGGTTTTTCTTGATGGAGTTCTTTGTACTCCTCCTCTAGATTAGGTTTGGGTTCTTGGTTGATGGGTTTCTCAAGAGTAGGTTCTACCAATGGTGCAGGGCCTTGGTACCTCATTTTGGATTGCTTGGAACCCTTGTTAATAGCATTTACCGAGTGAACCGTTGGGTGTGAGGGACATGGATGTGCACTCTCCCATGGTGAACAAGAACATGAAGTCGACGAAATCGAATTCACTTTTGGGTTCTTTATAGTATCACTTGGGAGTGCTCCAATTTCTCGTTCATTAAAGGCTTTTAAGAGGGCATCAAGCTTGTTGGTCATCTCGCCTTGTCTTCGCTTAAAATCGGCTTCAAGATTAGTCAATCGAGTCTCATGAGATGACATGAATCTAGATGCAATTGCCTCAAGATTAGTGGGGTTCCCGATGTTTAGAGAATTGAACCTATTAGGTGGACTAGATGAGCTTTGGGGTGTGCTTGAATTTTGGTTCCACTTAAGGTTAGGGTGATTTCTCCATGAGGGGTTGTAAGAGTTTCCTAAGTTGTTTTGTTCGGGCTTGAAAGTGTACCACTTCTCTCCGCCCGTCTGATGCGCATGGAGGCGTAGTCCAAAAAAGCTTGTTCGGGGAGTCTTGTGCAATCACGAGTGTCATGGAGACCACTACATAACTCACAAGGAAGAGTGATTTTATTCACTTGATGTGAAGACTTAGGATTTTCGTAGGAACTCATTAGGAATTTAACTTGATCTTCAAGCTCGATCATCCTACGGTCGGAAGATTGTGAGTCAATCGGAGGCAAGGAGATTGCCTTAATGGTTTTGGGCAACTCACGGGGGTCATTCCAACTTTCGTTGTCATAGAGAGCAAGGTCCTCTATTATACCCCATGATTCTTCCGCGGTGAGATCACTAAGTTTTCCTCCGGCCGCTTGGTCAATGGATCGCTTGGTGGGGAAGTTGACATGATCATAGAAAAGTTGGACTTAGAGCCAAAGATCAATGTCGTGATAAGGGACTTTATGAAGTAAGTCCTTGAATCGAGTCCATGCTTCATAGAGAGATTCACCTTGACGTTGTTGGAACATCAAGATGTCATTCCTAAGCTTAGTGGTTCTCCCCGGTGGGAAAAATTGAGCAAGGAAGCGAGAGGTGAGATCATCCCAACTTGAGATGGAGCCGGCGGGAAGTCGCTCAAGCCAATTACTAGCTTGGTCCCGTAGAGAGAATTGGAAGAGACGCAGACGCGTGGTCTCCCGAGTAGTAGCATCAAGGTCGATGGAGTCGACAATTTTAAGGAAATCCCTAAGATGCTGATTAGGATCTTCGGAACGAAGTCCATGGAATGCACATCCGTTTTGCACCAACCGGATGGCGTCGGATTGAAGGGCCGTAGTTTGGGCTTGGTCGGGAAGCTCAATGGTGTTCCTATAGCCTAGATGGCTTGGTCTCGAGTATTCACCAAGAGTGCGGGCTCTTGGCGGGTCGTTTGGTGGTAGGTTCATGAATGGTGGTTGGTTATCACCTTCCATGATGAAAAGTGATGGGATTACGAACAAAGGTCACGAAGAAGGGGGATAGACTACGAGAAAGCTAAAAAATAAGAAAAAATTTACTTGATAGGAATCAAGCAAAGAAACCTAAACGAGGTGGACTACTAACTAGCTATTCTATTCCCCGTGGCTACAAAAACTTGATAACGCAACACGCGTCGTTCGGGGTCAAAGGAACTTCCTTTTCTTCGAGCAAGTTTTATAACACCCTAGGCAGTGAACCTAATCGTTGTAGTGTAGTATTAGGGTAAGCCACGGGTATTTATATCGTTCTCTAGGGGAATAGGAATGCTAGTGAGAAGTTACTACGCTAAAGTTGGGGTTGAGGAAGATTATTTTTTATCTTTTTATATTTTTTAAGGAAAGGAAAGGTACGAATCTCGGGGTTTGGATTTGGGGGTTGGTATTTCTACCGATTACTCTACTTGTCTAATTATCTAATCTAAGGTGTATGTAGTCTATGTCTAATTATTGTGTGCTCGTATGATAGTTTAAAGATGTGTTTACTTAGGTTTTATTACTCCTTAATTATCTCCTATTGATGGTTGAATTGTCACGTCCTTATTCTTAATCGCGTTGTGTGTCTAAAGTCGTAGGGTATGCGT
Organism: Chrysanthemum makinoi; assembly: GCA_910596185.1. Lineage (NCBI taxonomy): Eukaryota > Viridiplantae > Streptophyta > Magnoliopsida > Asterales > Asteraceae > Chrysanthemum > Chrysanthemum makinoi. The sequence continues at coordinate 255,505,348 of OU343218.1, forward strand.
TTGTCCCTAACTCTTTGAAACTACCAAAGGGTCTCGTCTACAAAATCTCTAGGAATTATAAACTCTAACTCTAAGGTACTCTTTGGATGGTTTAGCCTACAACTACTCTAGGTGTTATAGTCTAAGGTTCACAAAGATTAATCAAGCATTAACTACACAACGAATGACCTATCGCATTACTAGATCATTAACAATTAAGATAAGAGACAACCAATCAATATTCAATAATCAAGTTTCATATTCCCTAAGCAAACACACAAGTAAATTAGCCGGACATGGAGAACATGCAAGCATACACACAAATAATTGAAGACATAATTGAATTAATGAAGTAAAACACTTATCTTGATGTAAGATAGGGTTTGGAACCCTAAAATACTGTACAAGACAGCCTTGGTTCGGTTTAGGTTTTTACTCCAAAATACTACACACTAAAACTGAAAAATTCGGATTCTATATATAAGATTACAATCGCGACGGCGTCACCCTTTGATTTGTGACGCCGTCGGGTCGCCGTCATTAGGGTTTCGTCTTGGCCACGTTAGTCTTGCGACGGAGTCACTTTATGCTTGTGACGCCGTCCTCTTCAGCCTCTGAAGCCGTCACTTGAAAATAAGCAATTTGGCTACCGAGACGTCACAAAAGTGATGCGACGGCGTCGCAAATAACACCTGACGCCGTCACTTGTAGAACCTGACGCCGTCCCCTTGTATTTCAGGCATCCCGAGTGGCTCGATTCTTAACTTTGGCCATTTTCTTCGTATATCCGCGCCTTTTCGTCCAAATAAATGCCATTCCAGCAATTTGCCTTCAAGAGACCTAAAAAGTGTAAAGGAACGATATTAAGTAATAACGGATACAAAAATGATCAAATAAGGGCTTAAACGACCCCTCAAAAAGGTACATTTTAAAACCTTATCAAATATCCCTACACTTGGTATTTGCTTGTCCTCAAGCAAATGTGCTTTTAGCCAATTAATTTATAAGTTAGAGGTCATGAAGCATTGGTTTAAAATAGTCCACAACACATATAAGCCCCGCAAAAGCCATAACAAGCACGGAAATTACATACTAGCACCTCACATGGGGTGTTTGGATACTCACATCTCGCGGGTGTATATGAAATATAACAAGTTGGAAATGGAAGATAAACACTCATTAACCGGTCCTAGTACATAGATTACCATAGGCTTGAGAATAGATCAAACCTCCATCGCTTTGGCGTAAGCACCTAGGAAAGACTATCAAAGAGGTCTTTAGAGGGTTGTAATGTTAGGCTTACAGTAGGGAAACAAAGGGTTTGGTGGGATAGGCTATTTAGTGGTGGCAAGTCAAAAATCTTTAAGTTACAAGCATACGAAGAATGGCATTGCTAAGCCAAGACTCGACACTCTAAACTCTAGATAACTGAAACAAACAAACATAAATTTAAAGATAGATGTAGGATGGTAGCCCGTACGTTTTTTTTTTTTGAACACTCTATTTTTCTTTTCTCTTTTTCTACTATTTTTCAAATTTTTTTTTCGTACACTTTTACTCTACCATCCTCTACGGTAACATCAAAATGATAGGGATTTATAGGCACATCCCTACACTTGAGTTTTTATTACTCTAACACTAATTTGACCCTAATTGAAAAGATCAAAACACTTGGAGTACATTATTACGCAAATAAGGGAATTTGAATTAACGTTCCCTTCTAGTCATTTCATAAACTTTAACTTTTCCCATGAGTCCCAATCGTCCCAAAACTGTGTACAAAGGATATGACTCGACTTAGCAACTCATGCAAGCAACTAGATAATTGAACTAAGGGTTTCAGGTGATAACAATAATGCACTAAAAGTGAGTGCATACAAGGTAGGCTAAGGCGATTTGGGTGTACATTTGGGGGTGGGGTGTAAACAATGCTCTTCATTGATATTTCGGAAAAACCGAAACATCACGAGAACCACGAAAAGGATAGGCTCTGAGGGTTAACTAGGGGTATCATGTACTAAAGATGAGTACAACGCAAGGGTGTGGGGAATTACTCAACCGATGTGGAAGAAGTAATTATATTACGGGTATCAAACAAGGGTTATCCTAATGCCTCTTATCATTTAGTTATTCCTAACTACACAAGTGTAGTCTTACTAGCGATCTCGGGATGCATCACAAAACAAGTTCTAGAATCTATTATACTACCGGTTCACACACTAAGCATTAAAGATGAATGCTTCAATTCCTACTAATCTAAGGGCGATCCTCACATTTTTTTGTGGAATTTAGGCGGTAAAGGGTTTTTGTGCTAGTCATATAACTTCCTATCCGTGAGACGCTTTTGTTAAGACTAATGGCCCACTCCTATATGTCATGAAAAATTTTAAATTTTGTGCCAAAATTACCCTAACCGACATTTTCTCAATGTTTATTACACAAATATAATTGGACAAAGTAAATAGTTAAGGATAAGCATAGTTTTAAAGTTTCCGTTTTATTTTCCCTCCCTACACTTAAACTGAACATTGTCCCCAATGTTCCCCGAAAGTATCAAAGTTATTATAATAGAAGGTAATTAAAAACGAAAGAAACTAATACTCCCCTAATTAGCTCGGTAGGATCCGTGTAAAGTGGTGGTTAAATCCTTTTCAAGAAGAATGTATGCGTGAAAGAAACCTAAACGAGGTGGACTACTAACTAGCTATTCTATTCCCCGGGCCAAAAACTTGATAATGCTACACGCGTCGTTCGGGGTCAAAGGAACTTCCTTTTCTTCGAGCAAGTTTTATAACACCCTAGGCGTGAACCTAATCGTTGTAGTGTAGTATTAGGGTAAGCCACGGGTATTGATATCGTTCTCTAGGGGAATAGGAATGCTAGTGAGAAGTTACTACGCTAAGGTTAGGGTTGAGGAAGATTATTTTTTATCTTTTTATATTTTTAAAGAAATGGAAAGGTACGAATCTCGGGGTTTGGATTTGGGGGGTTGGTATTTCTACCGATTACTCTACTTGTCTAATTATCTAATCTAAGGTGTATGTAGTCTATGTCTAATTATTGTGTGCTCGTATGATAGTTTAAAGATGTGTTTACTTAGGTTTTATTACTCCTTAATTATCTCCTATTGATGGTTGAATTGTCACGTCCTTATTCTTAATCGCGTTGTGTGTCTAAAGTCGTATGGTATGCGTTTGTCCCTAACTCTTTGAAACTACCAAAGGGTCTCGTCTACAAAATCTCTAGGAATTATAAACTCTAACTCTAAGGTACTCCTTGGATGGTTTAGCCTACAACTACTCTAGGTGTTATAGTCTAAGGTTCACAAAGATTAATCAAGCATTAACTACACAACGAATGACCTATCGCATTACTAGATCATTAAAAATTAAGATAAGAGACAACCAATCAATATTCAATAATCAAGTTTCATATTCCCTAAGCAAACACACAAGTAAATTAGCCGGACATGGAGAACATGCAAGCATACACACAAATAATTGAAGACATAATTGAATTAATGAAGTAAAACACTTATCTTGATGTAAGATAGGGTTTGGAACCCTAAAATCTGTGTACAAGACAGCCTTGGTTCGGTTTAGGTTTTCACTCCAAAAGACTACACACTAAAACTGAAAAATTCGGATTCTAAATATAAGATTACAATCGCGACGGCGTCACCCTTTGATTTGTGACGCCGTCGGGTCGCCGTCATTAGGGTTTCGTCTTGGCCACGTTAGTCTTGCGATGGCGTCACCTTATGCTTGTGACGCCGTCCTCTTTAGCCTCTAACGTCGTCACTTAAAAATAAGCAATTTGGCTACTGAGCCATCACAAAAGTGATGCGACGGCGTCGCAAATAACACCTGACGCCGTCACTTGTAGAACCTGACGCCGTCCCCTTGTATTTCAGCAGTCTGAGTGGCTCGATTCTTGACTTTGGCCATTTTCTTCGTATATCCGCGCCTTTTCGTCCAAATAAATGCCATTCCAGTAATTTGCCTTCAAGAGACCTAAAAAGTGAAAAGGAACGATATTAAGTAATAACGGATACAAAAGTGATCAAATAAGGGCTTAAACGACCCCTCAAAAAGGTACATTTTAAAACCTTATTAGCCCTCTTAGGTGAAATAGGAGAGGAAGAGTATGACACCATGCCTATTGGACCTATGTACGAGTTGATTCTGAGAAAGCCAGTAACTAAGAAGCAAAAGATCTCTGGGAACTTTGTAATTCCATGTAGCATAGGTGACTTAGAGAACCTAAATGCCTTGGCGACCAGGGGATCCGATGTAAACATAATGCCGCTGTCAGTCTATAATAAGTTGACTAAGGAGGAACCAACCAAGACCAATCTTAGACTTTCCTTAGCAAATCATTCATATGTTTATCCCATAGGAATAGCGGAGGATGTCTTAATTGAGGTTGCCAATATTGTCTATCCGGTGGACTTCGCAATTGTAGACATTGATGAAGATAAAACATGCCATTAATCCACGGGACACCTTTCGACCACCGCCAAGGCAACTATCAAATGCGGTGAAGGGATTATGATACTCAAAAGTGGAAAAGGACAAGTTAGGATACCTATTGTTCCGAGATATCCTCTTAAGATCATGGAGAAGATTACGGATGAGAATCCACAAGTCCCTAACAATGTGGTTAGGAAGAAAATGAACGATTGGGAAAAAGGGCTTAGAGAATTCATGGTTCAAGGGTTAAATGCGACATTGTGGAAACGTGATAAAAAGTTAGGAAATAACTATACCACAATACCACAAACTCAAAAGAACCCTAAGGAATTTTTGAATGGAGAAAAGTTGCTTTTGTATAAATCAAGAATAAAAGCATTATGGGGAAGGAATAAGCCAAGATGGTTTGGACCTTATACGGTGAAAGAAACTAATCTAAAAAATAAAACCGTTATCATAATAGACGATGTTGGAAGAGAATTCACGGTGAGCATACAACGTCTACAACCTTATGATGAAGGCTTAGTGGAAGAAAAGAAGGACGACAATGAAGTCACGTAGGGGCACAACTTCGAGTTTAGCTACAAGACTCATAAATAAAGAAAAGCGCTTCGTGGGAGGCAACCCATGCTTAATTGTTTGCTTGTTTGTGTGTCATATATCTTTTATTGATTGTTTATTCTCATGTTTAAATTTGTAAAAATTTTTTATTTTGTTTTTAACCTCGTCTTAATCACATATAAAGATATTTTACATAAAGGATAAGTGTAGGGAGGATTACACACGTTTTCAAAAGAAACGTAAACATGAGAATTGCAATTAATTAAAAGATATACATGTGTGTTTGTTCGAGTCAAATGCTTGTATCGAGTCATAATGGGTGTTTTGTAGAAAATTTTTCCAGATTTAAAAGATGTAAATTTTCCAGAATTTTTTCCAGAAAATCGCAGACCAATTTTTGTCAGGATAACCTGACGGCGTCAGGATTGCAACCTGACGGCGTTAGGAAGGAGCAAAAACAACAGATTACTTTTTTCTCGTTTTCTGAGCTACTTATAAATTTTGGAATTTTCCAGGTCTTGATTTTCCAAAATTTCTGTAAACATCCATTCCACAAGCATTATATCCTAGTTTAGTAGAGTCTTATATATATTATTACCGCCGATTTTACGCGAAGGTTTCGTTTGTTTTCTTCAAGTGTGTAGGTTTAATTTATTAAGAAGAAGATACATAAGATTGAAAGGAGCTTTTAACGCATACATTCTTCTTGAAAAGGATTTAACCACCACTTTACACGGATCCTACCGAGCTAATCAGGGGAGTATTAGTTTCTTTCGTTTTTAATCACCTTCTATTATCATAACTTTGATACTTTCGGGGAACATTGGGGACAATGTTCAGTTTAAGTGTAGGGAGGGAAAATAAAACGAGAACTTTGAAACTATGCTTATCCTTGACTATTTGCTTTGTCCATTTGTATTTGTGTAATAAACCATGAGAAAATGTCGGTTAGGGTAATTTTGGCACCAAATTTAAAATTTTTCATGACATATAGGAGTGGGCCATTAGTCTTAACAAAAGTGTCTCACGGATAGGAAGTTATATGACTAGCACAAAAACCCTTTACCACCTAAATTCCACCCAAAATGTGAGGATCGCCCTTAGATTAGTAGGAATTAAAGCATTCATCTTTAATGCTTAGTGTGTGAACCGGTAGTATAATAGATTATAGAACTTGTTTTGTGATACATCCCGAGATCGCTAGTAAGACTACACTTGTGTAGTTAGGAATAACTAAATGATAAGAGGCATTAGGATAACCCTTGTTTGATACCCGTAATATAATTACTTCTTCAACATCGGTTGAGTAATTCCCCCACACCTTTGCGTTGTACTCATCTTTAGTACACGATACCCCTAGTTAACCCCTCAGAGCCTATCCTTTTCGCGGTTCTCGTGATGTTTCGGTTTTTCCGGAATATCAATGAAGAGCATTGTTTACACCCCACCCCTAAATGTACACCCAAATCGCCTTAGCCTACCTTGTATGCACTCACTTTTAGTGCATTATTGTTATCACCCTAAAAACCCTTAGTTCAATTATCTAGTTGCTTGCATGAGTTGCTAAGTCGAGTCATATCCTTTGTATACAGTTTTGGGACGATTGGGACTCATGGGAAAAGTTAAAGTTTATGAAATGACTGGAAGGGAACGTTAATTCAAATTCCCTTTATTTGCGTAATAATGTACTCCAAGTGTTTTGATCTTTTCAATTCGGGTCAAATTAGTGTTAGAGTAATAAAAACTCAAGTGTAGGGATGTGCCTATAAATCATCATTTTGATGTTACCGTAGAGGATGGTAGAGTAAAAGTGTATTAAAAAAAAACGGGCTACCATCCTACATCTATCTTTAAATTTATGTTTGTTTGTTTGTTTCAGTTACCTAGAGTTTAGAGTGTCGAGTCTTGGCTTAGCAACGTCATTCTTCGTATGCTTGTAACATAGAGACTTTTGACTTGCCACCAGTAAATAGCCTATCCCACCAAACCCTTTGTTTCCCTACCGTAAGCCTAACATTACAACCCTTTAAAAGACCTCTTTGATAGTCTTTCCTAGGTGCTTACGCCAAAGCGATAGAGGTTTGATCTATTCTCAAGCCTATGGTAATCTATGTACTAGGACCGGTTAATGAGTGTTTATATTCCATTTCCAACTTGTTATATTTCATATACACCCGAGAGATGTGAGTATCCAAACACCCCATGTGAGGTGCTAGTATGTAATTTCTGTGCTTGTTATGACTTTTGCGGGGGCTTATATGTGTTGTGGATTGTTTTAAACCAATGCTTCATGACCCCTAACTTATAAATTAATTGGCTAAAGCACATTTGCTTGAGGACAAGCAAATACCAAGTGTAGGGATATTTGATAAGGTTTTAAAATGTACCTTTTTGAGGGGTCGTTTAAGACCTTATTTGATCACTTTTGTATCCATTATTACTTAATAGCGTTCCTTTTCACTTTTTAGGTCTCTTGAAGGCAAATTTCTGGAATGGCACTTATTTGGAGGAAAAGGCGCGGATATACGAAGAAAATGGCCAAAGTCAAGAATCGAGACACTCAAGCTGCTGAAATACAAGGGGACGGCGTCAGGTGTTATCTTTGACGCCGTCACATCACTTTTGTGACGGCTCAGTAGCCAAATTGCTTATTTTCAAGTGACGGTGTCAGGCTTTAAAAGAGTAGGTCGTCGCAACTCAGACGGCCTAGATTTGATCCGACGGCGTCGAGAGGCTGAAGGGGACGGCGTCACAAGCATAAGGTGACGCCGCCGTAAGACTAACGTGGCCAATATGAAACCCTAATGACGGAGACCCGACGGCGTCACAAATCATAAGGTGACGCCGTCGCGATTGTAATCTTATATATAGAATCCGAATTTTTCAGTTTTAGTGTGTAGTCTTTTGGAGTAAAAACCTAAACCGAACCAAGGCTGTCTTGTACAGTATTTTAGGGTTCCAAACCCTATCTTACATCAAGATAAGTGTTTTACTTCATTAATTCAATTATGTCTTCAATTGATTGTGTGTATGCTTGCATGTTTACCATGTCCGGCTAAATTACTTGTGTGTTTGCTTAGATATATGAAACCTAGTTGTTAATTATTGTTAGGTTGTCTCTTATCTTAATTGTAATTGGCTTAGGAGTGCGACTAGGCTATCGTTGTGTTTAATACTTGATAAATCTTTGATAGTTTATGAATGACTTAGTGGATTTCGTTTACTAAACCCAAAGATAACCTCAAAGTTAGTTTATGAATGACTTAGTGGATTTCGTTTACTACACTTAAAGGTGACTTCAAAGAGTTAGGGAATGCACACCTTACAACCTTAGAAAACACAACGCGTTAAGAATAAGGACATGACAATTCAACCATCAATAGGAGATAACTAGGGAGTAGTAGCATCTAGGTAAACACATCTTTAAACCATCATACGAGCACACAATAATTAGACATAGACTACATACACCTTAGATTAGATAATTAGATAAGTAGAGTAATCGGTAGAAATACCAACCCCCAAATCCAAACCCCGAGATTCGTACCTTTCTAATTTCTAAAAAACATAAAAAGATAAAAAATAATCTTCCTCAACCCCAACCTTAGCGTAGTAACTTCTCACTAGCATTCCTATTCCCCTAGAGAACGATATCAATACCCGTGGCTTACCCTAATACTACACTACAACGATTAGGTTCACTGCCTAGGGTGTTATAAAACTTGCTCGAAGAAAAGGAAGTTCCTTTGACCCCGAATGACGCGTGTAGCGTTATCAACGAAGCTCCCTCATAAATTGCGGTTTGATTTCGAATTGAGCATCTTCAACAATGGCCGGCCTAACGATCCTCGGCCCTTGTTCGTCCCTAGTCAATGCCAAGTATTCCTCAAGAGTGATTTCTCTCTTGGAGATGGCTCCGTATGCTCTTCAAGATCTGCCTTTGGACACCTACTCACGTTCTCTGCTTTTTGGTGTGGAGTGAATGATGTGAAATGTAGAAACTAAGGTTTCAAAGCTCGCAGTATTAAATTCCTTCTACCAGTACAAACATTATACGGGTAGTACTAATAGTTTACCTTAGCAGTATTAATGTTGAACTAACATAAAGAGTAGTACAAACGTCCAAAGGTAGTACATACATGTATACAGCCAAACGAGCAGTATTTGAGAACGATGTAGCAGTACCAAGGTTGGGACCAGTAGTAGACACGTTATTATAACACCAGTATATGTTGTTCAACCAAGGTTAGACACAACCCTTCAAAACCAAATGCGTTAATTCCATCTTTTAAAAGAACTAGGGTTTCACAAAAACTCGAACAATCATTAATCAAATCACATCAGTACCGTCGCTCCAATTTAAAACAAACCCTTGATTTCTCAATGAAAACGTAAAACTGAGAGTTAAGATCAGATAGATTTTTCCAAGGATGTCACGGTTACAGTGTTTTTCAATCAAAATAGCAATGGTTTAAGGTTTCTTGTGAAAAACGATTTAACAAAACCCTAATTGCAACTAAATAGATAGTCTTGTCTGTTTTTTTTAAGGTTTCTTGTGAAAAATGGTTTCTGGTAAAGACGACACTTTTTGGTCGTTAGTGACACTTTTTAGTGTCACTAAAAACCTTAAAAATTCAACTTACATAATAGTTTATGCAGCAGTTGTCAAGATCGTATATCTTTTGATTGAGATCTCCAATTGACGATCCCTATGGTAAAATTGTAGCTAGATATACCAAGAACCTTCAGCTAAAATTTCGTTAAGATCCGACGGTTAACGAATGAGAAAACGCCTTTTGAAAACAGCCTTGCAGAAAGCTGCGAAAATTTAAACAAAATAGAATTTTTCTTCTTCTTCCAGAAACCTTGTGAAATCCCAGATATCAAGAGCAACCCTCTCTAATAACACCTGTTAGATCAAAACATAACTCTAAGCAGTGGAATACATCAAAACATAATTGTTATTGGACAAGGTTTCTTCGTCATCATCTCCTACACTATTACAAACACCATAAGCCCCAATACTACGTGATCAAGGTAGTACTGTTACCTAACTATAACAGGATCAAAGACCTTGGGGCTAAACACAAGGGATGAGTTACTTCGTATCTTCAATACAGGTTACAAATGACATGATTACGCCGTAAGTTCATGTCAGTGTCTTCTTTCACCCTGACCATCCATTCTTTGAATCTGTCATTCTTTTTTGTAGATTCCTTGATGTGTTTATGCATCAACTCTTCAAGACTTGGTTTAGGAGGGTTATTGTTGATTCTTGTAGAGTATCCTGGGGATCTTTCACAGTATTTAGCCCCGTTACCATTATATCTGTTGAATGGTCTACTATTTCCATATTTCACCTCTTCAATCCTCTTGACTTCTTCTTTAGACGGGCACTCCTTGGTAGGGTGAATGCCATCATATTCATTGCACCCAACTCGTATAGAGTGCACATTTTCCTTTAGCTTTTTCATGTCTCTCCCAAGACTCTCGAGTTTGTTATTTATAGCTGCAAGGCCTTCCGCACTCTCGCTTATACTTCGATTGCTTCCTTTGTTGTGCCACTTATGAGACTGGTCAGCCATTTTTTGAATATTTCCTAAAGCCCTTGTGGGAGTCATTCCAGGTATTGGCCCCTGTGAATCGATCATTTGTCTTTAGGAGATGTTTAGACCTTTGTAGAAGACATTCACCTTCTGCTGGCTATTAAGGTCATGAGTAGGGCACTTGTATAGGAGTTCGTTGTATCCTTTCCAGGCTTGGTACAGCGTTTCATCGCCCTCTTGCTTGAAGTTATTGATTTCTTCGAGTTGCTTTGCTGTCCTAGATGGAGGACAGTACTTTTGAATGAAGTACTTTTTTAGGAGGGGCCAAGTATTAACGGTCCCGGCTGGTAATCTATCGACCCATCTTTTAGCAGCTCCAGTGAGTGAAATAGGGAACACACGTAACATGACAGCATCGTTCGAGACTCTTGGAATTTTAAATAAGCTGACAATGTATTCCACGTTATCCACGTGTTCGTAATCATCATCGGTAATGCTTCCGGAGAAGGGATTTGCACGAAGCTACCTCATAAATTGCGGTTTGATTTCGAAATAAGCATCTTCGGCGATGGCCGGCCTAACGATCCTCGGCCCTTGTTCGTCCCTAGTCAATGCCAAGTATTCCTCAAGAGTGAGGTCATCAATGTTTATAACTTCCATGGTACCTGAGAGTTGAGACTTAAAAAAGAAATCGTGAGAAAACAATAATATAAAAATAAAAGACTTAACAAAAATCATATTATAACTCCTCGGCAGCGGCGCCAAAAACTTGATGCAGGTTTTACTGACCAGACTTTAATATTTATAAGTGTCTCGTTTACCTATGGTCCACCTTATGCACTCACGGGCAGTGTACCCGGTCGTATGTAGTGTAGTAATCGGTAAAACCGAGGTCGTCCCAAGAGCTATGTGAGCGGATTCTAATTAAGTCTAGGTGTCACTGGTTTTTAATGCTTTAAGGTTTGAAATGATTAATAAACTAGAAAACAATAAATGAAAGAAAGCAAATAAAGAGTAGAGTTGTGATCAATAGGGGTAACGTGTGCTATCCTAGTTACTCATCCTATCATGTTATGTTCACGTCTAACTACTTCCAATTGATTCAAGTGGGGTTTTAAGTCGCTAGGACAACATTTGGTCACTTCGTCCTAACCTATCAGCAAAGGCTTCCACCGGAGATCAAGCTACTACCCTTGAAAGTCCAGCTGTTTTTAGTCCCCTAAGCCAAGTCATTAAGTTCCGCTACATGCAAGATTCGTAACAATGATTGCCCGGGCGTTAGCATCTTAGACACTCATCCCTAACTTCTTAAGTTCATCAAAACGGCAGGTGATCATTTGATTAGTTCACTCAAGCGAAGAAGGGGCGTCAGT
>OU343218.1:255517378-255660778 GCA_910596185.1 Chrysanthemum makinoi
ATAATTCGACCATAAAATTGGTTTCATAAGTTAGGACGCTTTGGACCTATTACAACCGCCTTACATGAAACGCTTCCATCCTTGGTCCTATTAAATGAAAGGTCCTAAAAAGTACCATTTTATGACACTTATGGGGGTCCTAAAAAGCCACTTTTCTTGTAGTGGAGAATGAGTTAGGGGATGCATATAATTCACATGTTTTGAGACAAAAAGTGATTAACATAAACCTTACCACACACAAATCGCTAGCAAGAAGTCCGCGAGAGAAGAAAAATCTTTTTAGAGTTTTTGAAACTATGTAAATGAGACAAATAAGCTAGGGAGGAGTGATATTTCGAAGGTTTACAGGTTAACACATTTTACTGTGCTTGTGCAAAAATAAGCAACTTCGCTAGTAACAATAATGGACAAGTAGCTACCTATCAAATTATTTTAAAGCAGAAGTCGCTATCTTTCAAATTGTGTACTATTAACAATTTTCAATTCCATGAGCTAATCGGATAGCATGCAAATAATGGTTTCAAAAACATGTACAAGTGATGCAGTCCAAAAAGTGACATATCTTAGATAATTAAACTAAAGACGAGGACATAACAAAGCTAGACTTAAACATGCATCGAGACATAATACATGTCAAACAATCTGCGGCAAAGAGAGAAACAGAGATAACTTGAAATATTCTCCCCCATCAATGTCACCGTGAACATTGATTGGATTCACCCCTATATTTTAAAACAAGAGTATATATCTTTCGAACTTCATCTATGATCCCGTGTCATTATTTAATGACATTTCTAGGACCGTAGATGTTATCGATAACAAGAGATATATCTTTTATCAGATTGTGTGTAAAGAAAAAAATGATTTAATTAAGGGAAAATTGGTCAAATAGACCTCACGCCCTGATGCATATCACTTTATGGACCACCCTTTTTAAAATTTGAAAATAGACGGGTTGCCCACCTTTTCTTGGACCCAACCAATGCATGTGTCCGACAATTATATGACACAAGTCGTATTTTAGGTATATGTCATGTATTGTACTATTGTTTTTTGGGCAAACTTGTATTGTTTTTTTGGGCATCTTATGTTTTTTGGGCAACTTGTATTTATACACTCGAGGATTTTTGTTTACCATATTTAAAAAACCAAAACAAACGCCCACAAAACAATGTGACATTTACGTACATGTCCTTTAATGTCTTGTGTTCCCAATCACTTTCTTCTTTCTTCAATACAATTTGTTTAACAAAATCTTTCTTTCTTCTTATGGTCTATTGACTTCAAATCTTTATCCCAATCTTTACGCTTTTGTTTAGAAAATAGCGTACATAACATATCCCACCGATGTTCAACTAGATATCATCCGTGAGGTTACCTCCTAAGTCTATACTCAACGTAGTGTTTGCAAGTTATGGAAGGCTAGTATAGATTGTGGAAGCTTCATCTTTACCTTACGTGTTAAGGATCGTAGTTTATTTACGCTAACATTCGTATATGAAGTACCAAGTTTTGTGTTAGCTTTAGATGAATGGCTAATCGCTACTTAACATACCTATTTAATGCTTTCATCTATGATCACAATTGGCAATTCTAATGGTCTTTGGTGTTTTGTCTATGGTTCTAATCTAATGACTATTATTTGGAACCCGTCAATCAAAAAATCACTTGCAGTATTTGTCCTGCTTTACACGCATCAAATCGAACGCCAAAAGATTTGTTTTTGCCGTCCGTCCGACTCTTGACCACGACACGTGAAGGTCCCTATCCCTGCTTTCGAAAGTGGTTTCGTATGTGTTCTGCTTTTCTTTGAACTTTTACCGTGACGCTTGAAAATTTCCACCCCTCGTGAAACAATGAAACTGAAACGCGAAAAACTCGTGCACTTGTGGGTCGTTTATCTATTGGACCGAGGAAAAGTTAACTAATGAGGACGGTGTTGTTTATAAGATTTATATGTTGATTTCTTTTGATTTGGTAACCAACCAATTTAAAGTTATAGACCTACCAATGATTTTTAAAGCGAACTCCCGCCCATTCAATGTTTTTGATCTTGGAACCTCTCGTGATTTCGACGCATCATTGGTGAAGATATTCCATTGTTTTATGGATGGTTGTTAGACGCCAATGGTTCTTCCATAACATCATTTAGAAGCCTATTCGCATCCCTACCCCTATATTCGGTTCGCTTTGCTTGGGTTTACAAAGGATCAAGCTCCAATAGTGTGAAGCGCATATCGCCAATAATTTGGGTCGGTCGGTATTTGTGTACAACAAAGAACTTGAATTATTTGTCTCAAGATGGGAATGTTAGGAGAGATGTGATTTTTCTACACGCCCCATACAAAGAATCACTTCTTTTGTTAAATCAGCCTGCACTATGTCGCTTATAGTATGTTTTATTTTTAACTTACCATTCTATTAATGTTTTATTTTTAACTTACACCTTTATATTCATGTTCAATAGGGTTTGCGTAGTTAGGGATCATGCTTTAATCGGAATGAAGGAAGCAACTTGAGTGGTTAGCTTTTTTTCTCGACTTGTGAATTTTATAAATCAAGTGGTTATATATTATGTAACCATTAAACTCAATTATGTAGTAATCGTAATATGTAGTAGGTTGTCTCAGATGAAACGTTGTATGTCAACGTATTTACTATTTACTATGTTCTTTAATCCCATTACACATCTTTGTTTAATCGGGGAACTAGCGCGTTGTTTCCAATAAACAATGTGGCAACTAACCGTTCTAATGAGGGCAACTTCTTTTCCTTATTGACTAATTTTATAAACCAAGGAGTCCTTCTAGTACGCCAGCTTAACTCCTACACACGGCACAAACACCATATACACACACAACAAAGTATAATTACTCGTGGCATCATTTCGTTGATGTGTTCTATCGTTAAAATAGTTGAAGTAAAAGAGGTAACCTCAGGAGCAATCGGTAGTTGTAAGTATACAACCAATTCAGCTTTTTACTAAAGAGTAAAAAATAACTATAGCGGTAGTAAACATTACTAGCGGTTGTAAGTCTACAACCACTTCAGCTTTACTAGAGATAGTAAATTAACTATAGGTAGTAAAATAACTAGCAGCTAAGTATACAACCAATTCATTTTCAATGTTTGGTGTTGCTTTATGATTCAATGTTTTTCAATTAGGCCCATCAAAGATTTGCAGAACACACGACCTAGATAAGTAACGATGGTTGTAAATGACCCATTTTCCAAGTTCAGGTACCGCCCCTCGCTACCTTGTCTGTGGTGAAGCGTAGAATTCCAGTTAGCCAAGTTGGAGGCAAAGAAATGGGTTTTGGCCATATTTACGGACCAAATTTGAAAAGCTTGTATCTTGGCTCAATCAATGTAGAACCCAACCCACATATAATGATCATAACACACCCTCGTTCTGACCATCAATTGCAAATCAACAACCCTTATCCAAAGCCTCCTCGCCAATTAAAAAAACCAAAAATTTCCTTGAAAACCATGTCGCTTTCGAAAGCTAATGTTATCACCATTATGAGAGATTATATTAGCAACATGCTAAATACATGATCGTAACATTTTAAATCGGTTAATAAGAAGCGGTGAGCACCTCTATTTTATCTACAAATTGGAGGTTTAAGTGGACCTTGCTCACCGAATTCATAATTGATGAGGATTTCTTTTATTATTTAACATATAAGTTTGATGGGAGCAATGTAACTAGACTTTTAAATCAGCTTACGGGTCCCATAAAAAAGTTTGTCTTCTATATAGATCCCAAACCGTATGTCCGAATGGAAGACTTGAATTATGAAGAGATTCGTGTGGCTTATGTTTTTGGCACGCAAGGAATTGAGGAGTCGACAGCTAGAACCGGTATGGACAACCGCTACATTGCCAACCCAACTTTATGGGCGTATTGAATTGAAACATCTTGAAATTCATTGTTGTGATTTTCCTAGTTTGGTGTTTTTCACTAGTGTTCAAAATTTATTGAGCTTAGAATTGTGTTTAGTCAAATTTCTTACCGTACATGCTTTGGGATTTAATTGCTGGTTGTCCCTTACTTGAGTCTCTTAGATTGGATGTTGAGAGTACAAACATGATGAAACTATGGAATCTTGCAAGTCTTAGGAATTTGAAGAAGTTACATTTGTCATTTGGTATTTCAATGTCACACGACAATCAATCATAGCATTCAATATCTTTCACCGACAAGACTTCCATATCTTGAGACCCTTACATTGATTTTGACTATTGCACGGTAAGACCGAGATTTACACTTCTAATTTTACAATGTTAAATATATGTGTAATCAGAATCGACATTTAATCTTTGAAACTAACCCAAAACTCGATTGCTGTAGTTGATGCGTGATGGTAATTCCGTGATGAATGTCCCTTTGCCGCTTGTATCTCTCGCTAATCCGAATCTAAAAGGAGTTGATTTTGGCGAGACGTATCGGGTCACTCATCGTCCCAAATGATTCGCGGATCTCCAAACTTGAAAAGTTGGAAACGAGTAAGTGTAATACTTTATTACTCTATTTTTCATATCAGACAATAAACATCCGTGTCATGTTTTTCTATCTCAATACTATTTGATTTTTTCCAGTCGCATTACACGCTTAGTGTTTTACCCTTGGAACAACCTTCATTTGATTTAGACACAACCACATTCAACCATGTGGGCAGATTCGATAAAGGATTTTTCGATCCTTTCCTAGATCACATAATGAATTACACATAATAAAGTTTATACTTGCTTGTTCCACGTCGTTAAAGAAAATGTATATCAGGGTCAGCGATTTGATGGATCTATGGTTATGATAATATCAAGAAGAATTGGGAGTTCGCTAGGAAGCGTTGAAACCCCATCTTCCCGGCCACAGCTTGTAAAGTTGTTCTAGTGGTTGTAGTTTTATGTATGGTTTGAATACCGCTCAATTAAATTTGTTACACAAAGTTTGGTGTGTCCGCTTATCAAGGGTTTATGTAGTAATCGTAATATGTTGTAGGTTGTCGCCTCAGATGAAACGTTGTATGTCAATGTATTTAGTATTTCCTGTTGCAATTATCCATTTTATTTCATCTCACAACCAGCGCTTGTTTCCAAATATCAATTTGGCAACTAACTGTTGAACGTAGGGCAACTTCTATCACTAGCACGTTATATAACTAGCGCTGTGCGTATAATACTAGAAGTAAGTATACAACCTATTCAGCTTTACTAGCGTGAGTCAGATAATTAGCGGTAGTATTTCTTAATCAGTTGTAATTTGGCAACCAAGCATAAAAGCATTCTACCATTTTTGACGCTTAGAAAAGTCGCATAAACCTCAAAATAATCAACTCACTCTACACATCTAATAACATGAAGCTGCTATGTGCTTACGCCAAACCGATGATAAACTCACTCTATACATATAATCAACCAATTAGGAGCAACCAATTGTGTTGCTCTTTATAACAATTTTGTGGTATTTTAAAATCCGTGACCTAACAAAAATAATGTAACATTTTTTTAATCTTACTAGTTACAATACATCGACATTTCGTTTCATCGCTGTTCACTTGAATAGTATGTTTGAAAACAAATATTAATGTTAACAAATTAAATTCACACCAATAAGTTATGGTCTATAAAAGACCTACAAATATTATTATTATTAATACACGAATACACTAAATAGTATTAGCGAGTAGAACCTTGGAGTGTATCGACTCTAGCCTGGACCTCCTTTTATAGTCTAAGGAGTCCTTTATAATATACAGGATAATTATACTTAGCAGTGGCGGACCTAGAAGAAAATCTAAGGTGGTTCCTTTACTTAGTCAATACGACAAAATTAACGGATCAACAAGTCAAAAAGTCAACGGGTCGGGTTACGTACTATCTTGTCGAACTCTACAATAAGGTTGCACAATGTCGTGTGTAATGTTTTTTGACGATTAAAATAGAAAACTTTTTCTTTCTATTGACTGACAATATGTATGTATATCTAAAAAGTACTATGTATATTCACTATTGGTACTATTGTATAATTATTGAGAATGTATAGTAGCAAGATGTCTACAAAGAAATGAGTCTAACAAAGAGAAAAAGAATTTTATTTTAACCCATCTCAATATTTCTATATCCGTAACAAATTGCTCTTTTGCTATATTCAAAATAAAAAAATTACTAAAATCAGAAAAAAGCAACTAATGTGAAAGAGTTTTTGCACTATATTCAATAAAAGACTTTTGATCGAACTTTCATCTACTTCATCTTCTTCGCAAACAACATATCTCCGATTCAGTGCAATATTTTTTTTCTTCCATTTCTCTACTTTTTTTCCTTTCTATCATTAGATCCAAGCTTTCCAAGGTAGTTCCTTGTGATTTTATAAGGTGGTTCCTGAAAAATTTACTATATCGCTTGTAAAAGGATTTTTCTTCTAAGGTGGTTCCTGGGCACCACCTAAACACAACATAGGTCCGCCAATCGATACTTAACATACTTATCTAATACAAAACATCCAACCCAAAAAATTCAAGAATGTTACATATTAAACCGACACAATCATACTAGCGTTGAAAAACTACATTAGCAGTGGTTTGCTTTTATTTTATCCCGCCCTCAAGCTCACATTTTTACCTTGACCTCGCCTATCCAACCCGATCCGCGGATTGGTAGACGCGATACTTGCTTCGGGAACGGGCACCAATCAATGTGAGAGGGATCTGTAGACTATAATTTTAAGCCTCTTTGCATATTCTATCTTCCTTCAACCCAATACCCATGATAATACTTTCTTCATCCGGGTAGAACGAGGTTAAGAAGTAACCGGGTCGAAATTTGAACATCCCAAATGGCTAATGAGAGTCTAATCGGTTTAAACTCCCACCTTTGGTACATATATATGGTCCGCATGCTTCCCACAAACTTCAAAGGACACGGGTTTTAGGTGAAGGAATGTTGTGAATGGTCGCGGGGATGTGTTATTAGTCGTCATTCTCGTTATTTTCGAAATGACTAATTGTTTTTAGTAGTCATTTAAGAACATGTTTCGCCATATAAAGAATCGCTTATGCTTATGTTTTTTGGGGTAAAGGTTTAGCTATGTATGGCTTTTAGAACCCACGGTGCGTGGGCAACGGGTTAACATCTTCAACTTCTCTTTGGTGTTTTTGTTGGTGGAGGAATGGTTGTTTTTTTTATGTGCTCCCTTTATTTACCGCAACAGTATTTAAAGCGAAGGTTTCTTCGTTTTGCACGCGGTATAATTAATTTTAATTACCGTTTTGTAGGTAGGCACGCTCCTAGGCTCCTACCCTTCTATTTTCCTCTGCGGATTTGTCCACCTAAAATTTCTAGAGAGAAGCGGAATATTTACTTGCAGAGTTTTTATATGACCATAGTACTTTTAAATTTTATTTAACAAAAGATGGTATTTTAAAATCTATTCAACAAAAGATAGTACTTTTACATAAACCATGATTTTGGCCGCTGAAGATCGTTATCAACAAAAGTTGGACTATGGATCTCAAATGCAGAATGGGAGAAGGGATGAAAAGTACGCCAAGGAGGTTATCACCACATCTTTACCAACAAAAGGTTTCTCAAGGACAAAACCGATATTTAAAGGTATCAAGTCGCTTTTTGGACCGATACCACTTAACACCAAAACTTGTGGGCTTCTTATTAGTGCACCAAACGCAGGCGATATGATTTCATTATTATCTCCAAACATTCAGAATGCTCTATGCATTTTTCCTAATGAATCTTTAAACGCTACCCTATAAGCATGCCGTTTGTTCCCGTACAAGTTTAACATGGTGTTAAAAATTGGAAAGTTGTCATAGGTACTACAAGACAAATGTATTCACTAAAAATGTCACACAAGCCAAATATTAGTTAGTAAAGATATCACCAAATAAAAATAATTATTCCGTGGAGCATAGCCTTTGGTGTTAAATAAGATTTTGTGAATACTTGCATATAGTAAAATGTGACATGGTTCAGTTTGCAAATTGTAGCAAATCAGAGTTAGTAGTGTCGCTTTCTCCTGCAAAAAACCATGATTTATGTAAAAGTACTATCTTTTGTTAATTAAATTATAAAGTACTATCTTTTGTTAAATAAATTTTAAAAGTACTATGGTCAAATAAAAAACTCGCATACTTTTTTTTGGAAAATGTAGCTTCCACATACCGTTGTTGGTTTTGGAAATGTTGTTATGCACGTTTGACAAACTGGCAAATTATCCATGCTTTAAATTTCACTTTTAAAAATTTGAACTTCAACTAGTCAACCTTTAATTCACAAAAAACCATATTGTACTTCTGGGACTTTTATTATAAGTTTATAACGGGATTTGGAAAAGAAACAAAGTTGGTATTTGCGTCGACACTAGCGGTGGTTTGAGCGAACCTAGGAGTGGTTTGTTAAACTTAGCAAAGCGGTTGCGTATTAACATATGCATATAATTGAGAATTCTTCAAACCATGTAGCGTAAGAAGAGTTGGGCACCATTGATGTTTATTTCGAAATTGATTGCAAAGTATTGTTAGGTGTTATGAATATGATGTGTGTGGGTCTAAACTATGTTTTTTCCTAAATTGTAACTCTATTTTTTATCCCCATTGAATCCAAATTAATCTGTACTTTAAACAATCGCTTTTTATTGTAGCATGTTAGTAGTTTTTGGACGATTATCCCCAAATGTGCTATTCTAATTCCGCAAGAACTAACCGTTGTCGCTATCTACTATCTAGACACGACACCATTTTATGACGCTTAGAAAATTCGCATAAACCTCCAAATAATCAACTCACTCTACACATGTAATAACCTCATGCTTATGTGCTTACGCCAAAGTGAAGATGTTGACGCTTACAATAACTATGGTCTATAAACACCTGGAAAAAATATTAATACACGAATACTCTGAATAGTATTAGCGATTATAACCTTGAAGTGTATCGACTCTAAATATGCCGAAAAGTTATATCAAACTCTAACCGGACCTCTTTATAAGTTAAGGAGTCCTTTACAATATACAAGATAATTATACTTAGCATACTTATCTAATACAAAACATCCTACCCAAGAAATTCAAAAATGTTACATATTAAACCGACACAATGATACTAGCGTTGAAAAACTACATTAGCGTGGTATGCGACCTAATTGTGATGTGGATTCCTTCTTGTTTGCTATCATTTTTGCTGATTTCCGTCGTTTGGTTCTCCTCTCCGCTGCCGATATTTTCATATGGGATTCCCGCGAAGTTCGATAGGCTTCTCAACGGGTTTCCCGATGTAAACCGCCTTATACCTATGCGCGCTTGGTAATGGAAGAGCTTTAGTGGGGTTGCTTTTCCAATCCGATTGTTTTATTTTAGAGCAATGGTAGAACCACAAATAATTCGAAAAATATCCCCACGTGATAGGTTTGATTGGAGTGAGGAGAGAACTGTCACAAAATACACCAATCATCCCCTACACGATAGCACGGATTTATTTTACTAATTATTTATGTGGTTTGCTCTAAAATTAATCCCAATGCCCGCAGTAAGTCCATATTTTTACCTTAACCCATCCAACCCGATATATGCCGGATTAGTAGACGAAACTTGCTTCGGGGCCGGAACAGTAATCAACAGAGGATGAGACCGAAATTTTACCGTGTTGTTTGCCTCTCTTTGCACATTCTACCACCCTCTTCTACCCAATACCAATGATATACATCCTTCTTCCGCTCGGGAAGAGCGAGGTTAAGAAAGAACTGCCTGAACTTTGGACATCCCAAATGGCTAATGAGAGTCTAATCGGTTTAAACTCCCACCTTTGGTACGCCATATGGTCGGGCAGCCTACAAACCTCAAAGGACATGGGTTTTGGTTGAAGGAATGTTGTGAATGGTCATGAGATAGGTCAATTTTTTCGTCTTAGAAACGGCAAATAGTTTTTAGTAGTCATTTAAGAACATGTTTCGCTTGTCGCAAAGAACGCTTTGCGCTTATGTTTTTGTTTTGGGGGGTAAAGGTTTAGGTTATGTATGGGCTTTTTGGAACCGACGCGCGTGAGCAACTGGTTAACATTTTCAAACTTTGTTGTTTCTGTTGGTGGAGGAATGGTTGTTTTTTTATGTGTTTTCCCTTTATTTACCTCGCGTATTTAAAGCGAGGATTTTAATTCTTGCACGTATAATTAATTTCATTGCTTTGTGGGTAGGCACATGCCTAGGCTCCTGGGCATCTATTTTTCCTGCTGGATTTGTCATAAAATTTCTGAAGGAATGAATATTTACTTCTTTGCCTCTCCTTTTTGTAGTTGGATAAGACTTATCCGTAATTACAAACCGGCCTGAATTTACCGGTTTATTATCATCCTTTTTGTACAAATTTTGCTATGTGTACATCTGTTGTTGGTTTTGAAAATGTTGCTTAAGCACGTTTGACAACCTGAAGTAAATAATTCATATCCGCTTTAAATTTTCACTTTTAAAATTTGAACTTTAACTAGTCATTTGGAAAACAGAAACAAACTTGATATTTGCGTATTATCACTGCGGTGGTTTGAGCAACCCTAGCAGTGGTTTGTTAAACAGTAGCAGATGGTTGCGTATTAACATATGCATATAATTGAGAATTTGTTCAAACCATGTAGCCTCTTTTGGTTTTTCCAAAACGCAAACCATGTTGTGGTTTTTTATCCCCAATTTAATCAAAATTAATTTGTACTTTCAAAACAACGGTTTTAACTCTTGTAGCAGTTGTTAGTATTTTTGGGTGTATTTATCCCCAATTGTGCTATTCTAATGAGCAAATGCAACCGTTATCGTCATTTAGTATCTACACACGAAAATTCTGATAATCAAGTTAAAGTTATTGGGCAATTTCGTTGGAACTTCAGGCCACCTTCCAATTTGCATTCTGGGCAACTAAATGCCATCATTGGCCAATACTTTTTGTACGATGAGGCAACCATAATTCTTAACCATATGATCATAAAGGATACACTTACAGACATAAACCTAACATCACAAAGTTTGGCATAGAAGCACTATCGCATGGTTGGCAGCATAAACTCATAATTATTTTCAACAAGAACAAACATTCAATGTGGAACCATTCCTTGTGCACTAGCCTTTTTTTCTATGATCTCGAACCCTCTTTCAGTTTTCGTGATAGAAACACGCTTTGTTAACTTCCTTCTTTGAAAGGTGTTGCACTACCGCACCCATGCCCTCTTCCTGCCATACCATGTTTTTAAAATAAATTGTGACAAAGCTCGTAGCTCGTGCACAATGTAGATCCATGGATCCATTCTCATCGCAAGGTCATACATTCGCGAACGTCATTGTTCTGTGTAACAACAAGTTAAACCATCTTCTAGTGCCTTATTTGGTGCAACATAAAATAAAGCCCATTTTTCCCCTCCAATATCATTCAAAACATGATCAAGCACTCTAAATGCTGGTGGAGCTAAAACACCAGACATCAACAAGGAGACCGCCTACATAGCGGAGTGGCTGAAATTCAAATTTCCCGTTGTGGTGCACTTTAAATATGACTTCTTTGGTTCCGCCATGTCCTATAAAACATAAACCCTAATAACAATTTCAATAACTTTTAATTAAATAAATATTTAATAATAGAATATAAAATATAAAGCCGCACAATTATTTTATATTCATGTAGTCTATAAATAGAGACATATTTCACCACCTTTATGCATTACAGATACAGCATAACATAATGCATAAATGGTGAAAGAAAAATGTGGTGTAAGTATCAATTCTCATAAATATATGAACGAATAAGGTAACAAAGTACATACGGGGAAGTACAACAAACCTCAATTTGTTTATAAAAAAGAAGAAAAGGACAACGATTTTTTTATTTGGATTCTTCGATGAAAGTGTAAGCATCCGCAATGGCAACTTGGTGAAAGACTTTTTTACTATTCTAATAAGATATTCAAATGACTTGTTCCATTGTGGCAATAACTTTGAAGAAGACTTTTTACAAAAACACTAGCAAATACTTCAAGTGTTTGAAGCTATTGTCAAAAAGCTTTTGTATTTATAAAATTTCATTTTTCACCCAACATTAAATATGCAAATGCAGTGGAGTAGTTGGTTTTGTAAAAGCTTTTTACCTCAACCATTTAATTGTGTTCAACGCATCAAGTCTTTTATGATTTGATGCATTGGTAATGCTTGAGGAATGTGTGGATGTTGATAGTTGAAGATTATTAATTTGATTTAAAAATACAAAAACCATTTCCCAAAAGCAATCGACATACTTACCGTAGAAATGTGAAAAGTGAAAAGTGAAAACAAAATAGCCAAATGCTAGAGTTCACAAAAAAAAAAGTCAAAAAGTAAAATGTAGAGGCCACATGACTCTAACTCTTTGTGACCACAAAAAACCCATTTTCAAACACCAATTATTACAGTTAGTTTGGATTATTCACACTATACACCAATTTAAATTGTCAATAAATAATTACCAGTTTCACACAAAAACTAAAAACACCTTTTCATTTGTGAAATTTACCTTCATTTCTCATGTGATATTTTAGTTCATTGACATTTAGATCAATTAGATTATCAATCATCACAATCATTTACGAAATGGTGTGTTCTTTGTGTCAAGATGGTACATGCATTCCGGATTGTACTAATTTGCACGATTCTTTATTTAAAGACATGATAGACCGTTTCAAGAGAATGATAATTGCTTGTGAGCCAGGAAAGACTTTCCCAATAGAAGGAAATTTTAGAGAGAAACAAGAGCTGATTGATAAGAGGAAGAGAATGATTGAACAACTTCCCGAGTATGAATGTGAGTATGAAGATATGAAAGCGCGTTTCAAGAGGATCGAAGATGATAATGCTAATTTGGAAGCAACGTGAAGAGGCTGATAGCTGAAAGATTTACAAAGATTATAATGTTGATGCCGGCGAAGTATGAAGAGATGCAAACCAGTTTTAAGATTTTGAAAGATCATAATGCTGTTGTCAAAGCTAAGTATCAAGAGATCGTTGAATGTGCCAAAATCTTATCACAGACTCAAAGAAGTTGTACTGATGCGATGATTTTTAGGATTATGAATGTGTTTTGTATATGTTTAAGAATGTGCTATTTTGGACTGATTGGGTATGTAAGGTAATAAGTATTTATCTAATTAACAAGCTACTAGATTACTGCATCAAATTTTATGTTATGATTTTATGATATCATTTGTGAAAACATAAATAATCAAAATAATAGCCAATCTCGATATTCTTCACATGCGAATATACTCTAACTAGACTTAATTGCAATACTAAACTCAAAATTCCATTAGTTATTGATATTATTCACTAGGAAACATAAATTTTCCAAACCTCAAGAGTCAAGATGATTCTTTAAAGGCTACAGTTGAAGAAAAGGAGAATGAAGGGGTGCAGGCAACCACTTCCATAGATTGCCATCCACCGCTAGTATTGGAGTAACCATCTGCCACTATTATTATACCCACCAGCCAGACGTTTCCACCGATAGGCAACCATTGCTACAATTATAACGACATCAATAACACCAACACCAAAACCAAAAAGGCTGACAATGAGATTGCCATACAATTGGTCAACCAAAAGCAATCTCACCCTATCCCTGCACCTAGACCTATTGCTAAGACTCTAAACATTGGTGAACCTGTGCAGATAGATGTAGTTACTCAAACTGATATTGGAAAGGGTAAAGGGATTGCAGATCCAACTTTGGTGTTTCAAAGTGCAGAGGATCAGATAGATTTTTGATGAAAACACTCCTTATTAGTCTACAAACTGCCACTAAATTTTTTAATGTACCAAGTAATGTTACATACTTAACTAACGACATCTAAGGAATCATATCCCTACATAATACTACGAATCAGATACACATAAAAAAGAGCAACAGATTATAAAATGGAATTAACACCTATCTGACATAGCTATTCATCGAATAACAAAAACAATTTATTATAACACAGAACCAATTGGAAATAATCATATGTAATAAACAACGAGAATAATATTTACGTACCATATTTGGGAACATTTTTTAAAACTTGATCAATCGAATGTGGTTTGCAATCAACACTGTAGCTTTAAAGATGGTGACATAACTGACATTACAAGAAAGACAGGCAATGACGAAGAAGACGGTTTGATTTGTGAAAATAGTACTCTGAGAAGCAAGAGAAACCGATAACTATGGATGCTTTATTGGCGGTCAATGACTTTTGGATTTTGAACTCTCTTAATTAGTGGATACTGTACTTTTACTATTCAAATGTGTACTTTTTTGTCTAACATAAAATGACGATAGAACCATTTTTAAAATTATGCGGTTGCCCAACGCTAGTTGCCCAAAAATAATACCTTACACATACGGGACACTTGTCGCAATGTCGATGAGTTGCCCAATGACGGTTACCTCGGTCTCTATTTTCAAATTAAAAATAAAAGTGGTCTAGAAAGTGATATGCATCAGGGCGCGCGGTCTATTTGCGTCATTTTCCCTTTAATTAATTAAGAAAATTTTTGATTTGATTTTTTTTTAACAGAAAACTGATTTGTACACTGATTTAAGAGAACGAGTCCTGATTCAGGTTGAATAGGAGTCAAAGTATGAGGTACATCAATTCTGGCAGGCTACAATTCCTGAGTGAGCAATCTTCATTTCTGATGTTAACCAAGTCATGATGTTCATGATTGAATTGAGCATTTGACTGAAAAGGACCGAGGACACTTTCCACTAGTAACACATGTAGTATTGCAAATAGATGGGCTAGTGACATGAGTACCACTCAAGTAATGTTGCAAGTTTGATCTAGGAGTGTCATTAATAGAAATCCCTTTAGGTTCAATATTCTTGAAGAGTTTTCCTGTGGGCATCCACTTAAGGCAAGATCTAGGTATGTAAGTTTGTGGATCGTTAACTTAAATAATCTACCAGTGGGAATCCATTTGAAACAGTTGCTAGTATATTTGGATGTAGGCACTTCCCTATTTTGAATAATGGTCCTTAGTTTGTTTCTTAGGGATTGATGCCCATTTGATGCTTCTTTGAGAACTAGATGAACCTCAGTATTCATGATCTTAGGACTTTGAACGCTTAAACTAGGGTTGTTATTCATCATATCAGAATGAAATAGTGAAGTGACTGGTTTTGTCAAAACATTATTCGCATCAACTTGGGAGGCAAGCTTAGATTTCGATGGTTTAAATCTTTCAGTTCTAAAAGCATTGGGTTGCCTAACTACAATATGTTTTGAGTTGTTCTAAACAATTGTCTTTCCTAAGGTTGATGGTTTTGAAAACTTAGTGTTCACCCTATTTCCAATAGATTTCCTAAGCTCATTTTTTAATGCAACAATAGTGAAGCTCTTCTCCTGAATTTGGGCTTTGAGGGCATCAATCACAAAAAGGAGTTAGTTTGATCAATCAACTTGGAATTGTTCACTGATAAGTTCTTTCTTAAGGACTCATTTTCCCTTAATAGGTTGGACACATACAGAGCCAATTCATCATTCCTAGATTTAAGCGTACCATTTGTCACACCCCCAATTTACCTGTTTTGCAGCGGAATGGAATTCCTGGGGGATTGACTGTCTTAGCACCACATCACAGGTATTGAGCGACCTAAAGTGCCGTTTTAAAACACATCGTTGGATATTTCATAAAAACATTGAGTACAAACATCGGTCCCAAAAGGTTTACAAAGTTTGTGGAAATACAAATATGTTACAAATCCAAACGATGTTTTGAAATAAAATGCCATAATGTACATAATGTAAGTCGACAGCCGACTCAAAATGTAGGTCCCTAAACCATGTCATGATGATAATGCCTCGCCATTCAAAATACATTGCTAAAACGGTCAACAATAATGTTGGTGAGAAATCATAGGTTTATGTAAATGTTTTATACGACTACACAAGTATCTATCATGCATGACCATCAAGTCACGTAAAAATAATGTTACAATTGCTCTAAGCCCATGACCCTGAAACTAGACTGTTCAATCATGTATGCCTCGCAGAGTGTTTGCCGCACAACTCCGTAATGTGATCAAATGAAATGCATCCGTTTTCCCGTTGGGATTCACCAACCCGATGGAGGCGCCACCCCCTCGATAGATCTATCCACTCATCCTCGCTTCAAATTATCATGTTCAAGAAATGGGGACTTTCAAATTGGCAAATGCGGTAACTTAAGCAATGTAATGAATTTAACATACTTGGTATCGTAAAAAGAAAAATGTAGTGCAATGTATTCTCCCCCGTGGGTTTGAAAATAATCGAAAGCATGTAAAACGGGGCTATGAAAACTCACTTGGTAAACTCGAATAATGGCAAAAGTGAGTACACCGAGGTTTAATGTGATGCGTTAACCGGACCTATTATCAATGATATGATATGTCATGAGTTGCAATGTAATGTTATGCATGCACTTGATATGTTATTTATACCATTTACGAGTTTTGAAAATATTACTCGTCGTCGAAAAAATACTCTTTTGACGCCTTGACCAATCAAAATTACTTTACATGTTTATACGCCAAAATGTCATCCTACAATGGTTTTATAATGATTTTTAGAGAAATTACCACTTTTCTTCGCAAAACAATGTCGCTTCGGAAAAATCATGAAATTAACAAAAATGGCTTTGGAAAACTAGTCAGTAAAACAGTTGTACGCCGATCGTTAGAGAACGAACTCGACGGTTTTGGAAAGTTTGTATCGATATCTTGAAGTTTCAGTTCAGGAGTTTTCGTCCAAAAGTCTCGAACATAAAGATAATAAGGGTTAAAGATGGTGGTTTTGGCTAATTGTGTGCAGAAAATTAGTTACGGCAAGTTTATGAAAATGTGCATATCTTTGTCGCTTTCAAACCCGCTTTCACGCTAATATGTCCTTAGCTTCGGATTGAAGTAAACTAATATATTTTTGAGAAGTCGAAATAATTTGTGAAGCTTAAGGCTCGCTTTTGACTGACAAAATAAAAATATAGTATGCTGAAAAATATTTTCCGTCGCAAACTTGTAAAATCCATAACTTTCTCGTTATAAGTCCGCTTTTATTCCGTCTCAAGCGCCACGGATTCGTTTTAAAGTATATTTTCTAAATATCAAGGCCAAAGTTTCGTACCAACAGTAGGTTTTTCCAGAAATTCGATTTAAGGACAGAACGTAAAATATAGTTATCGAAAATAGTTTTTCTCGGACAAAACCTATTCTAATCCCTTCAAATCAACTCCAAAACTAATCTAATCCTACCATACACCTTCTTAGGGTGTCATGGGTTCCTAATCACCATCAAGACCAACCGATACCAAGGGGATAATTATAGGATGACCATATGTATATATATATACTCTAAAATCATGAAATAAATGGTATAAATCACATATCATGCATAATATCTCCAAAATGAAAAGAAACATATGAAAATGAAAAGGAAACATGAAAATGATAAAAACAAGCTTACTAGTGATAATGAAGAGGTGGAAGTAACAAGGATTAACTTAAATACCCTTAGTTTTTATTTCAAAACCATAAAAGAGTATATACTAGGTTGTTATTAACACTTGCTTTTGCAAAAAAAACTTTGATCCCTTGAGTCTTGAGTGGCGGTTTTGAGAGCCAAAGAAAAGAGAGAAACTAAAATTTTTACACTTAGTGAAATATGAGATGTATGAGAAATAATTGAGATACAAGACTTTTTGTAGCTTGGTTGAATGATTAAAACAAAACCATACATTATTTATTACACACCCCTTGGCCGTAGGTTTTTAGGGAGGTTGTCTCTCCAATTTTTTTTTTTCAAACTTTAACTTGTGTATTATTTGTAAGACTTGTAAAGAAATGTGTAAGTAGTAATCATTTATGAGGTAAATGGGAATTTTTGGTGCAAGTAAGTTTTTATTAGGTCAAAATAGAATGTAATGTTATAATAAAAATTGTAAAAATACTTTCCTTGTGAAAATTTGGGTGATAAAATAATTATCGTACAATTTTTAAGAAAACGACGTAATAATTAAACTTTAACGATTAAAATGCCAAATGAATTTGAAACACTAGGAAAACTAAAAATATAGTTTTTATAAACTAAATGTAAGTTTAAAAATACCCGATCATTTTTGAAATTAACGGATTAAATATTTAAATAATAACTCACGCGATAAAATTATTAAATATAAAAATTACGCGTAAAATATGAAATGGAATGTCGTGAATGAACTAATGAGATGCAAATGATGTCAATGAAATGTAGACTAATCATAGTCCATATGAAATGCACGTGATGTCATGATCATGAATTCGCCGCTAAACCTGGTTACGCAATTTGAAACAAGTAAACCAAGTTTACTATAAATGTTGAAATAATGAGACATGAATTGTGTCGAAATGACCAAAGTACGGATTGTCACATTCGCCCATCCAAAAAGGGAATTCAGTCCCTGAATTCAATCGTTGTTTGGTCTAACGGTGTCGCAAAAGATGAGGATACTTGCGCGCGATCTCGGTCTTCTCCCCGCTCCTGCAAACTCGGGACCTCGCCGAATTCCAACGAACTTTCACAATCGGAATACCGACTGTTTCAACCGCTTGACCTCGCGGTCCATGATTTTCTGAGTTCTTCCACAAAGTTGAGTTTGTCGTCAAGTGAACTTCATCCAATGGAATAACGAATTATTCGTCCAAAGACACTTCTTCAAGTTTGAAACGTGAAAGCGGTTGTGCACATGACTAAGTTGGAAGATCACGATAAGCTACCGGACCAACTCGCTCAAAATCTTGAATGGTCCAATGTATCTCGGGTTCACTTCCCACGCTTCAAATCGTACCACCCTTCCAAGGCGATACTTTCAACATAACTTTGTCACCTACTTGAAATTCCAAATCCTTGCGTCAAACATCCGCATAACTTTTCTGTCGACTCCTTGCGCCCAGTCTACACGAATTTGAACAATCTTTTCCGTGGTTTCCCGTACCATTTACCGACCAGAGTTGTGTCGCCTCCCTCGGCCCAACAGCGGTGACGCACTTACGACCATACAGTGCCTCAAATGGTGCCATCTTGATACTGGTGTGATAACTATTGTTGCACGAGAATTCTATCAATGGCAAATGGTTAGCCCAACCATTTCCAAAATCAATAACACATGCCCTCAACATATCTTCTAACGTTTGAATGGTCCTTTCACTTTGACCGTCGGTTTGTGGGTGATATGCTGGCTCATCTCTAACTGGTCCAATGAATCTTGCAATGAATTCCAAAAGTTTGAAGTAAATCGACTATCTCTGTCGGAAATAATAGAAATTGGTGCTGCGTGGCTCGAGACTATTTCTTTGACATAAAGTCTAGTGAGTTGCTCCATGGAATAAGTCTCTCTAATCGGTATGAAATGAGCTGACTTGGTAAGGCGATCAACAATTACCCAAATAGCGTCGTAACCTCCCGATGTCTTAGGAAGTTTCAGAACAAAGTCCATTGTAATACGTTCCCATTTCC
Source organism: Chrysanthemum makinoi (assembly GCA_910596185.1). Taxonomy (NCBI): domain Eukaryota; kingdom Viridiplantae; phylum Streptophyta; class Magnoliopsida; order Asterales; family Asteraceae; genus Chrysanthemum; species Chrysanthemum makinoi. The sequence continues at coordinate 255,536,911 of OU343218.1, forward strand.
ATTGAGGAATTTCCGTTGTTGAGTAAACCCTCGGCTTCGATATTCGACTTTTACCTTAGCTGAGTAAGGCATTTGCTAACGCATGGCAATCTCCGCTTTCATGTTCGCCACCAATAAAGTTCTTAAGATCTTGATACATCTTTATCCGATGAATAGAATACTTTGACTTATGCGACTCATGCATAATCAATTCTCGTATTCCGCCATACAATGGAACCCACATTCTATCCTTGAAACATAATACTCCATCTGCTCTCTTCACAAAACCATTTACGCTTTCGGGCATACCATAAAGCTTTTCACTTGGTCGATTCTCCTCCTTAAGTGCTTCTATCTGTGCTTCGTGGATTTTCGATGGTAAAGGAGAAATAATCGTCATTCCCAATGAACGCACTCTTAAAGGTTTAGCCTCTCTTCCGACTAAGAGCATCAGCCACAACATTGGCTTTTCCCGGGTGATACTTGATTTCACAATCATAGTCGCTGAGTAATTCCAACCAACGACGTTGCCTCATATTAAGCTCCTTCCGATCAAGAATATATTGCAAACTCTTGTGGTCGGTAAACACTGTGCACCTTGTACCGTAAAGGTAGTGTCTCCAAATCTTGAGTGCAAAACTACACTCCTAACTCGAGATCATGAGTTGTGTAGTTCTTCTCGTGAGTCTTAAGTTGTCGAGAAGCATACGCTATCACCTTCTCGTTTTGCATTAAAACATCCCCAAGTCCTTTATGCGGTAAGCACAATATACAACAAAGTTCTCAATGCCTTGGGTAGTGCCAAAATCGGCGCGACAAAGCTTTTGCTCAACAACCTAAAAGCAACTTCTTGTTTCTTTCCCCATTCGTACTTCTTGTTTTTCTGTGTCAACGTGGTCAAAGGTCTCGCTTATCTTAAAAACCTTCGATGAACCTTCGGTAATACCGCTAGTCCTAGAAATTGTCGATTTCAGTAGGATTCTTGGAGTAGCCCAATCTTTCACGGCTTCAGTCTTTGCTGGATCAACTTGTAGTCCTTGACTATCAATGACGCGGACCAAGAAATTGCACTTTGTGGTTCCAAAATCACACTTCAAAACTTGGCATACAACTTCTCATTCTTGAGTAGCCTTAAAATCATCCTTAAATGCTCTTCATGCTCTTCTTTGCTCTTTGAGTATATCAATATGTCGTCGATGAATACTATAACAAACTTGTCCAAATACCGCTTACAAACTCTATTCATGAGATCCATGAATACCGCCGGTGCATTAGTCAATCCAAACTGCATCACTTGAAACTTCGAATGACCGTAACGTTCTAAAATTTTCGGAATATCCTCTTCCCGAACTCGGCCGATGATAACCCGACGAAGATCAATCTTGAATAATACTAGAACCTTGCAACTGATCGAACAAGTCATCAATTCTGGGAGTGGGTAACGATTCTTCACCGTTAACTTGTTCAATTCTCTATAATCTATGCACATTCGAAGGATCCATCTTCTTCACAAACAAGACCCGGTGCTCCCAAGGCAGGAACCGGCCTAATGAATCCTTTGTCTAGAAGCTCTGTAATTGATTAGACAACTCTTGCATTCTCGGATGGTGCTAGATCTACGGTGCTCGCGCAATCGGCAGCTCCGCACTAAGTCAATATGAAACTCTACTTGACGCGGTGGAAGTCCCGTAAATCCTGGAAATACTTCGTAAAATTCACGAACAATAGGAACATCTTCAAGTCTCCTCCGACTTTTCGGTTACAGCTAAGAAAGCAAGACAACCTTTCTTAATGTACTCTTTGATGCACGATATGATACTAATTCGTTCCACTTCGCTCCCCACGAATAATCAAAGTTTCGGGTTGTAGGGAAGATGAACAAATTCTCATCACAAATGCTTAGCGATGCTAGATAACCAGTCGCCAATGACGACGCCAAAACTACCCACTCTACGAGATGAGGTCTATGTTGAAGGGATGATTAAGAAAATTGAATGTGCAAACCATGACAATGGTGTGTTGGTGCTAACTAAATTACCATTAGCTAATTCGACAATGTATGATGTGTCTAATGTAGTTGGTTTAATGTTGAGCAAAGGTGCAAATGCATTGGACACACAACTTTTATCGGCACCAATCAAATAAAATCAAGCATAACGATTATTGAGAAGAAACGCATTCGTTATGACATTCGTCCTCCCTATCTTCTCCGCCCGATGACGTAAACCCTTCCGGTGCCAAACCTCCTTGATTCGGATTTGCTTGATTCTTTCTTCCTTTCTTACAATTCTTGTAGTGTCCAGTTCCCCGCGAACCAAAACAAAACATGTAACTTGTAACTTGCAATCCCTAGTACGGTGACCAACTTTCTTGCAATTTTCACACGGATCGACATCGACCGGATTGTGATGACTCAAACACTTATTACACTTCGCAAAACCCCCGTGATATCCTTTTCCTTCCTTCGACCAAGAACATAAGCCTTAGCAACCTCTTGCCTTTTGGGTGGTGGTTGTTGAGTAGCATTCCTACCCCTGTTGTTGTCCACTGCGTTTGTTGTTGTTGTAGCCCTCGTTAGTGTTGTTGAAACGGTTGTTGGGGTTGTTGTTGTTGGTTCCGGTGGTGTACTTACCTCGCTTCACCACTTGTGCCATCAACTTCCGAAGTCACTCGAATAGCTTCCTCATTGTGGATCAAACAGTCACATCTCCTTGAACAACTTCGAAGTCCTCCGATGAAAGCCTCTAGCAACTTCGTTATCCGTACCATCGACGGGCATAACGCTGGCAACCCCGGAATTCTGTGTAAGTGTCGATATCATACCCAATGGTTACCATTCATAGAACTCCGTCTCCAACTTTTTGATTCGCTCGAGGACAAAACTTCTTAGTCGCCCTTGAATTCCTCCCAAGTAAGCTTAAAAGCATTCTCCATCCCAATCGGTTGAAATGCATGAATTCCACCATGACAACGCTCCATCGAGTAATGTGCTTGTAGCATACTTAACCTTACTATCATCCGACGCTACAAAGCAAAACACCGATTCCAATTTTTCAAACCACCGAACCATGGCTGTGGCACCCTCAGTACCTCTAAACTTAGTGGGTTCACCACTCTTGAAATCCTTGTACGAACATTTCTTAACCCAGATCCTCCGCATTACCAAGAGAGTAAAAGCTAGCCTAGCGGCTTCAGCAGGCACCAAGCTCTTGTTTCGACTCTTAGAGCATTAGCAATGCTATCATTCACCAATTTTGAATTTCGCTTGTCAATTCCCCTGGGTGGCTTTCTTAGGCCATAACTCTTCAAAATCACAAGATGAAACAATCATGAGAACTCGTAAGTAGAAACAACCATCATACAAATATATCCACAACCACATCATGCATAAAGATAAATGGAATCACAACGGAACAATAGCGAAATATCACTAATATAATCACAACACACGTGGATAATATACATGAAAATTTCGCCTACATGGACCGATATCATAGATAATAATAACCATTCCTACATAGTAGAGTCAATACTTGATACATTTGTTTGTACAACAACCCAAATACAACAAGTTCTTTAAACTACGTCACACACCTTGTGACTAGGATAATAATGGTCAAAACTATACAATGACAAAAGTCTACATAAGACACCTCATGGTGCTCACGCCCTATCTCAAGATCGCGAACCTCGAGTAACCAAACTATCCACCAAACTCCTCAACTCATCAATCGACCGCAATGAAACAATACTCTCCCTATCCTCTATCTCTATCTTTGAATACTCGATGAGATAAGTCAATACAAACCCTGCCTAATATCAAACCCGACCTCCTCACGATGGGTTCAATCCTATCTACCGACAACTCTTCCAACTGGTCGCGGTCAAACTATCAACGGATCCGCTGACTATCAATACGGGCTCCTAATGCCTCGTAGAAGGCGTCGTGCAGTATGCCTAGAACTCTCACCTAACTCAAATCTAGCAGGTGGCTCGGGCTCAGTAGATGGTGGTGTAGGGATATCAAAACGAGCACGCTTTTGGCAAGTCGCGTCGAGGTAAAGGATCTCTAAGAAAATATGATGGAGATGGTGATGATGGTGGTGATGGTGCTAGTAGTGGTGTTGGTGGATCGTGAGTGGGCTAACGCGGAGTGGGTGCAACCTCGCCTCCCTCGGCGAAGGGTTCGGTCCTCTGTCGATCATGATAGGTGGAAAGACGGAGTAGATCCGATGGAAGATACGATCTCGGTGGAATGTGATGCAACATCATCCATGATGGGGTTAGCTGGGACATCATCCGAGCTAGAGTCCGATGATATGGTGATGGGATGTGAATCAAGACATGTGACAACCGATGTGAAATAAAAGTAAATAATCTCGAATAAAGTGTAAGTGAATCCGCATGAAAAGTGAATATGTACTATGATGAAATAATGAGATGCTATGATAATGTAGCTATAGTCTAGGGTCAATGATGCAACCTAGTTCTCTATAATAAGTAGCTCTGGTACCAACTGTCACACCCCATTTACTGTTTGCAAATGAATGGAATTCTCGGGGATTGACTGTCATAGCACCACATCACAGTTATATTGAACGACCTAAAGTGCCGTTTTAAAACACATCGTTGGATATTTCATAAAAACATTCAGAGTACAACATCGGTCCCAAAAGGTTTACAAAGTTTGTGGAAATACAAATATGTTACAAATCCAAACGATGTTTTGAAATAAAATGCCATAATGTACATAATGTAAGTCGACACCGCGACTCAAAATGTAGGTCCATAAACCATGTCATGATGATAATGCCTCGCTTACACGAAAATACATTGCTAAAACGGTCAACAATAATGTTTGTGAGAAATCATAGGTTTATGTAAATGTTTTATACGACTACACAAGTATCTATCATGCATGACCATCAAGTCACGTAAAAATAATGTTACAATTGCTCTAAGCCCATGACCCCGAAACTAGACTGTTCAATCATGTATGCCCTTGCAGAGTGTTTGCCGACAACTCGTAATGTGATCAAATGAAATGCATCCGTTTTCCCGGTTGGGATTCACCAACCCGGATGGAGGCGTCACCCTCGATAGATCTATCCACTCATCCTCGCTTCAAAGATTAACGGTTCATGTTCAAGAAATGGGGACTTTCAAATTGGCAAATGCGGTAACTTAAGCAATGTAATGAATTTAACATACTTGGTATCGTAAAAAGAAAATGTAGTGCAATGTATTCTCCCCGTGGGTTTGAAAATAATCGAAAGCATGTAAAACGGGGCTATGAAAACTCACTTGGATAAACTTGAATAATGGCAAAAGTGAGTACACCGAGGTTTAATGTGATGCGTTAACCGGACCTATTATCAATGATATGATATGTCATGAGTTGCAATGTAATGTTATGCATGCACTTGATATGTTATTTATACCATTTACGAGTTTTGAAAATATTACTCGACGTCGAAAAATACTCTTTTGACGCCTTGACCAATCAAAAATTACTTTACATGTTTATACGTCAAAATGTCATCCTACAATGGTTTTATAATGACTTTTAGAGAAATTACCACTTTTCGTCGCAAAACAATGTCGTCGGAAAAATCATGAAATTAACAAAAATTGCTTTGGAAAACTAGTCGTAAAACCGTGTACGTCGATCGTTAGAGAACGAACTCGACGGTTTTGGAAAGTTTGTATCGATATCTAAAAGTTTCAGTTCAGGAGTTTTCGTCCAAAAGGTCTCGAACATAAAGATAATAAGGGTTAAAGATGGTGGTTTTTGGCTAATTGTGTGCAGAAAATTAGTTACGGCAAGTTTATGAAAAAGTGCATATCTTTGTCGTTTCAACTCCGTTTTCTACGTTTAATATGTCCTTAGCTTCGTATTGAAGTAAACTAATATATTTTTGAGAAGTCGAAATAATTTGTGAAGCTTAAGGCTCGTTTTTGACTCGGACAAAATAAATATAGTATGCTGAAATTTCTGAAAATAATATTTTCCGTCGTCAAACTTGTAAAATCCATAACTTTCTCGTTATAAGTCCGTTTTATTCCGCTCAAGCGGCCACGGATTCGTTTTAAAGTATATTTTCTAAAAATCAAGGCCAAAGTTTCTTACCAACAGTAGGTTTTTCCAGAAATTCGATTTAAGGACAGAACGTAAAATATAGTTATCGAAAATAGTTTTTCTCGGACAAAACCTATTCTAATCCCTTCAAATCAACTCCAAAACTAATCTAATCCTACCATACACCTTCTTAGGGTGTCATGGGTTCCTAATCACCATCAAGACCAACCGATACCAAGGGGATAATTATAGGATGACCATATGTATATATATACTCTAAAATCATGAAATAAATGGTATAAATCACATATCATGCATAATATCTCCAAAAATGAAAAGAAACATATGAAAATGAAAAGGAAACATGAAAATGATAAAAACAAGCTTACTAGTGATAATGAAGAGGTGGAAGTAACAAGGATTAACTTAAATACCCTTAGTTTTTATTTCAAAACCATAAAAGAGTATATACTAGGTTGTTATTAACACTTGCTTTTGCAAAAACTTTGATCCCTTGGAGTCTTGAAGAGTGGCCGGTTTTGAGAGCCAAAGAAAAGAGAGAAACTAAAATTTTTTACACTTAGTGAAATATGAGATGTATGAGAAATAATTGAGATACAAGACTTTTTGTAGCTTGGTTGAATGATTAAAAACATAAACCATACACAATTTATTACACACCCTCCCTTGGCGGTTTTAGGGGAGGGTTGTCTCTCCAATACATTTTTTTTTTTTTCAAACTTTAACTTGTGTATTATTTGTAAGACTTGTAAAGAAATGTGTAAGTAGTAATCATTTATGAGGTAAATGGGAATTTTTGGTGCAAGTAAGTTTTTATTAGGTCAAAATAGAATGTAATGATATAATAAAAATTGTAAAAATACTTTCCTTGTGAAATTCGGGTGATAAAATAATTATCGTACAATTTTTAAGAAAACGACGTAATAAATAAAACTTTAACGATTAAAATGCCAAATGAATTTGAAACACTAGGAAAACTAAAAATATAGTTTTTATAAACTAAATGTAAGTTTAAAAATACCTCGGGATCATTTTTGAAATTAACGGATTAAATATTTAAAATAATAACTCACGCGATAAAGATTATTAAATATAAAAATTACGCGTAAAATATGAAATGAAATGTCGTGAATGAACTAATGAGATGCACATGATGACAATGAAATGTAGACTAATCATAGTCCATATGAAATGTACGTGATGTCATGATCATGAATTCGCCGCTAAACCTCCAAGGTTACGCGAATTTGAAACAAGTAAACCAAGTTTACTATAAATGTTGAAATAATGAGACATGAATTGTGTCGAGAAATGACCTGAAAGTACGGATTGTCACACCATTCATCTCATGATTTGGATTGTTCATCCCATGATAATCATTCTTATGCACATCTGAGAGTTGTAATTTCAGATTGCATATGGTTGAATCTTTGTCCTGAATCTGGGCTTTTAAGTGGTTAATTTCAAAAAATTCTCAAAATTCTGGGAATTTCTGATTAATACAGGGTTTTGCAGAATTAAAACTTTCTTCTTTTTGTTGTATTGCAATTTCCAAGGAAATACAATGTTTTTCAAGAATTGAGTATTTTTTTTAAAGTTCATCATAAACCCCTTTTTCAATCATGTCATTAGTTTTAACAATTTTAGATTCAGGTTCAACCATGACATATTTAACAATATCATGTTTAGAGTTAGGAACAAATTGATCAGGTACATTAGCACATGCATTATGTTGATCAGTTAAGGGTACCTCATCGCATGAAATCTGTTCATTTGCAGATATGTCATCAGTATTCACCACATGCATAACAGGAGTTGTCATGTAAGTTGTTTCAAGCTTTTCTGACTCTGAGCCTTTGTGTTTTCATTACATTCGGTTTCATCATCCTTTGTTGCAACTGAAATTCTGCATTCGGCATCATCCATTCTTTCAACTGATCCATTGCCCAACATATCACAACCATCACTTAACTTAAATTGACACCCATTCAACTCATTCAAATTATCATTAACTTGAGCAGCGTCCTTAATGTATATTTCCATATTACCCATAAGTTGAATAAATGTGTTTATGAACTCATGAATTTCCATTCCAGTATGTTTCTTGAATGAATTCCAGTCAATTCATGATCAAAATCTGAGGAATATTCCCCCTTGATAAATGGTTGAAATTGATTGAAGATTACTTGAAGAGCTGCATTAGAATCATCAATTGATACGTTCTTTTTGGTAATTTGAAGTCTCAGTTTCTCTAAGTTCAGTAGCACGAATCTTGTTAAAGTGGGTCGATCCTGACGAAGAAGAGCACTGCTTGTACGATCCATAGCTGTGGATAACAGTTTTTTGAGGTGTTGATAAAGTAGTTGAAAGGGCTCAATGTTGCATTCCATTTGCATTGCATCATGTGTCATTAACAAGTGTGACTCTTTAAATATTGACTCAGATTGTGAAGTGTTTTGATCATAAATTGCTGAATCAATCAAGGTAGAACATTCTAAATAACAACCAGTTTCATTGTTCTGTGAGGTATCATAAAGTTCAAGCACTTTGGAGATTAAAGGGTCAGTGATGTAAGACATTGTGTTGATGGATATTAGATATGAGTAACTTGCATCAATTCACCAAATTGCCATAAAGACAAGTCGCTAATAGAACAACTCGCCAAGAACAATAAAACCAAGTCACTAGAAAATTTAGAACCAAGTCGCTAATCCCCAAGTCGCTAGGTAGCAACTCGCTAAACCTCAAGTTACAGTGAATCAAATTGCTAAGCCTAAGTCGCTAAGACCCAAGTCGCTGAACACAAATCGCTATGGTACCAGATCGCTAAACAGTCAAGTTGCTAAGGAACAACTCGCTAAGAACTAAAAGTACAAGTCGCTAGAAAAAATGAAAGCAATTCGCAACCCCTCCAAGTCGCTAGCCGTAGTGGAGAATCCACTAACTTGTATTGTTTGTCGGCTTGTCTCAATAGACAAGTCGCTACGATCAAGTCGCTACGACTAACACTGTAACTCGCTAAAAATTACTGAAGCAAGTCGCTACGAAGAAATTTAACTCCGAGACTCAAGTCGCTACCATGAAATACTTCAAAACCACACTTTTCAATCCAAAACAAGCCCAACCACAGTGATTCAAGGTTTCCAAATCAAAACCCAAGCACTTACAATGATTCTAAACACTAAAGTACACTCAAAATTCAAACTTTAACACAAAAAATGATCTAAATGATGCAAAAACCACTAAACTTTCTCAAACTCAAAAACCATCTAAAACCACTAGAAATCCAAGGATATGGAAGAGAGATGATCAAACCATGGCTCTTGATACCATTTGTAACATATTGGATTTCTCAAACACACAAGCAATCACAATTATAGGCGTATAGGTATATGATTTTAGAGAGAGAAAGTGGGATATTCTAGAAAGAGAAACTCATGGAATGTTAGATTCCAAGTGAACATCGAAACCTCTACCTTGGGAGGTAGAGGGTATTTATAGGTTACAAACAAAACGACCTCCTGACGGCCTGTGGATCAGGGATACAGTGGGTAAAGACCCGTCCTTCCTCCACGGTGTTACACTAAACTATTCTACGCTACAAACTAACTAGATAACTACTAACTAACGTAACAAACGACATGTCTACGAGCTAACTTATGCTAGATAATATTTGGGGTGACCGACTCTTTACTTATGGAATTTCTAATTCCTAACATAATTGAACTAAGGGTTTAGTATGATAACAATAATGCACTAAAGGTGAGTGCATACAAGGTAGGCTAAGGCGATTTGGGTGTACATTTGGGGGTGGATTGTAAACAATGCTCTTCACTGATATTCCGGAACACCAAAACATCACAAGAACCGTGAAAAATATAGGCTCTGAGGGGTTAACTAGGGGTATCATGTACTAAAGATGAGTACATCGCAAGGGTGTGGTGTAATTACTCGACCGATGTGGAAGAAGTAATTATAATACGGGTATCAAACAAGGGTTATCCTAATGCCTCTTATCATTTAGTTATTCCTAACTACACAAGTGTAGTCTCACTAGCGATCTCGGAATGCATTACAAAACAAGTTCTAGAATCTATTATACTACTGGTACACTCTCGAAGCATTAAAGGTGAATGCTTTAATTCCTATAGATCTAGGGGCGAACCTCACATTTTTGGGGTGGAATTTGAGTGGCAAACGGTTTTTGTGCTAGTCATATAACTCCTATCCATGAGACGCTTTATTAAGACTAAAGTCCCACTCGTACATGTCATGAAAATTTTTAAATTTGGCGCTAAAATTGCCCTAACAAATATTTCTCATAGCTTATTACATAAATGAAATAGGACAAGACAAATAAATAAGGATAATCATAGTTTCAAAGTTCCCGTTTTATTCTCCCTCCCTACACTTAAACTGAACATTGTCCCCAATGTTCCCCGAAAGTATCAAAGTTATGATAACGGAAGGTAATTAAAATAGAAAGAAACTAGTACTCCCCTAATTAGCTCGGTAGGATCCGTGTGAAGTAGTGGTTAAATTCTTTTTCAAGAATAATGTATGCGTGATAATCTTCATCCAATATTATGTTTATTCTTCTTGATAAATAAAACCTGCACACTTTAAGAAAATAGACGAAACTTTCGCGTAAAATCGGTGGTAAAACTATATATGACTCAACTACACTAGGATATAATGCTTGTGGAATGGATGTTTGCATATATTCTGGAAAATTAAGACCTGACAATTTCCAAAAATTTATACTTAGCACAGATAACGAGAAAAATTTATAAGTTGTTTCTGCTTAACCTGACGTCGTCAAGTTTTAATCCTGACGCCGTCAGGTTGTCATGATAGAAACTGGTCTGCTGCGTTTTCCTGGGAAAATTCTGAAAAAATTACATCTTTAGAATCTGGAAAAATTCCTGCAAAATATCCATTATGACTCGATACAAGCATTTGACTCTAACAAACACAAATATATATCAATTTCACTAATTGTAATTCTCATGTTCATGTTCTTAAAAACATATTTGATCTTCCCTACACTTATCTTTTTGTAAAATACCTTTATATGTAATTTAGACGAGGTTAAAAACAAAATAAAGCATTTTCACAAAGTGTAACATGAGAATAAACAATAATGAAAAGATATATAAACACACAAATAAAAATGAAAAACAAATACACATGGGTTGCCTCCCAAGAAGCGCTTGCTTTTGTTCGAGTCACGAGCTTGACTCTACCCTTATTTAACGGATAAAGGGGAAGTTTTTCCTACACTTAAGCTTAAGTGTGGGTGATAGTAGCGATACACACCCTTAGGGTGGAAATTTGTTACGTGGAGAGAGGGTGATGGGTGATTTATATGCTCAAAGGGGTGTGCTCCATTCATTATAACCTTACCAAATTCTATAGGTGTAGCGGGTGAATCAAGTCTTTCTCTTAGAAATGGATCATCTTCTATCAACTTCAAGAGATTCTTAGTTAAGGATCCATCTTGACCTAATAAACCCGGTTTAAACCCATAATGTTTTTTGTTATCAACCATGAATGGGTGATGTAAGTGTGTAAGGTCATGGGTTACTCCTATATTAGCTTCCACTCTACATGGCCTAGAGTCTACTACCTTTATCAAGCAACTACCCGGACTATTTATTTTGATGGGTGGATTGGATCCTAATTCAATTCCTAGATTCACATCTAAAGACGGAAAATTGTGTAAGGTTTTTGTTTGAGGCCCCGGTTCATCAAAGTTAGGAACTTCCCTAGGACTAAGAGAGAGGTCATGACAACAAGCATCTAAACCTACATTCTCTAGTGGCGTTTGGTCCAAAGGTTCTATATTAATCGGGGTTCCTATAGTCTCTTCTACTTCTTCCGGGTAAGTTATAGGCAGTGTATGTTCTTGATAAGGTTTTAAAATGTACATTTTTGAGGGGTCATTTAAGCCCTTATTTGATCACTTTTGTATCCATTATTACTTAATATCGTTCCTTTTCACTTTTTAGGTATCTTTAAGGCAAATTGCTTGAATGCCACTTATTCGGACGAAAAGACATGAATATACAAAGAAAATGGCCAAAGTCAAGAATCGAGACACTCAAGCTGCTGAAACTGAAGGGGACGGCGTCAGGTTATACTTGTGACGCCGTCGGAACAAGTTTTGTGACGACTCAGTAGCCAAATTGCTTATTTACAAGTGACGGCATCAGGTGTTAAAAGAGTAGGGCGTCGTAGCTCAGACGGCCTAGATTTGATCCAGACGGCGTCAGAGACTCAAAGCGACGGCGTCACGGACATAAGGTGACACCGCCACAATTATAATGTGGCCAAGAAGAAACCCTAATGACGGCGACCCGACGGCATCACAGATTAAAGGGTGACGCCGTCGTAGTTGTAACCTTATATGTAGAATCTGAATTTTTTAATTTTCAGTGTGTAGTTTTGTAAAGTAAAAACCTAAACCGAACCAAGGCTTTCTTGTACAGTATTTTAGGGTTCCATACCCTATCTTATATAAGTGTTTTACTTCATTAATTTAATTATGTCTTCAATTGATTGTGTGTATGCTTGCATGTTCCCCATGTCAAGCTAATTTACTTGTGTGTTTACTTAGGTAATATGAAACTTAGTTATTGAATATTGATTGGCTGTCTCTTATCTTAATTGTGATTGACCTAATATTGCGATAGGTCATTTGTTGTGTTGTTAATGCTTGATTTTTCTTTGTTGAACCTTAGTTTATAATCACCTAAAGTAATTGTAGGCTATACATCCAAAGAATACCTTAGAGTTAAAGTTTATAAATCCTAGAGATTTTATAGTCATTAACCTTTGGTAGCTTCAAAGAGTTAGGGATAAACGCATACCCTACAACCTTAGAGACACAACGCGATTAAGAATAAGGACGTGACAATTCAACCATCAGTAGGAGATAACTAGGGAGTAATAAAGCCTAAGAAAATACATTTTTAATCATCATACGAGCACACAACAATAGACATAGACTACCACTACCTAGTTAATTAGATAATTAGATAGTAGAAGTAACCGGTAGAAATACCAACCCCCAAATCCAAACCCCGAGATTAGTACCTTTCCATTTCCTAAAAAATATAAAAAGATAAAAGATAATCTTCCTCAACCCCAACCTTAGCGTAGTAACTTCTCACTAGCATTCCTAGTCCCCTAGAGAATGATATCAATTCCCGTGGCTTACCCTAATACTACACTACAACGATTAGGTTCACTACCTAGGGTGTTGAAAAACTTGATCGACGAAAAGGAAGTTCCTTTGACCCCGAACGCGCTGTGTAAGCGTATCAAGTTTTTGGCGCCGCTGCCGGGGAATAGAATAGCTAGTTAGGAGTCCACCTCGTTTAGGTTTCCTTGCTTGATTCCTATCAAGTAAGCTTTTTTCCCATTTTTAGCTTTCTCATAGTCTATCCCCCTTCTTCGTGACCTTTGTTAGTAATCCCATCACTTTTTATCATGGAAGGTGATAACCAACCACCACTCATCAACCCACCACCAAATGACCCGCCAAGAGGCCGTACTCTTGGTGAATACTCGAGACCAAGCCACCTAGGCTATAGGAACACCATTAAGCTTCCCGACCAAGCCCGAACTATGGCCCTGCGATCCGACACCATCCGGTTGGTGCAAAACAGATGTGCATTCCATGGACTTCGTTCCGAAGATCCTAATCAGCATCTTAAGGATTTCCTTAAAATTGTCGATTCCATCAACCTCGATGCTACTACTCGGGAGACCACGCGTCTGCGTCTCTTCCAATTCTCTCTACGGGACCAAGCTAGTAATTGGCTTAAGCGACTTCCCGCCGACTCTATCTCAAGTTGGGATGATCTCACCTCTCGTTTCCTTGCTCCATTTTTCCCACCGGGGAGAACTACCAAGCTTAGGAATGATATCTTGATGTTCCAACAACGTCAAGGTGAATCTCTCTACGAAGCATGGACTCGATTCAAGGACTTACTCCATAGAGTCTCTCATCACGGCATTGATCTTTGGCTTCAAGTCCAAATATTCTACGATCATGTCAACTTCCCCACTAAGCGATCCATTGACCAAGCGGCCGGTGTAAAACTTAGTGATCTCACCGCGGAAGAATCGTGGGTATAATAGAGGACCTTGCTCTCTATGACAACGAAAGTTGGAATGACCCCCGTGAGTTTCCCAAAACAGTAAAGGCAATCTCCTTGCCTCCCCTTGACTCACAACCTTCTGACCGTAGGATGCTCGAGCTTGAAGATCAAGTTAAATTCCTAATGAGCTCCTACGAAAATCCTAAGTCGTCACGCTAAGTGAACAAAATCACTCTACTTTGTGAATTGTGTAATGGTTCCCACGACACTCGAGATTGCACAAGACTCCCCAAACAAGCTTTTGCGGAATACGCATCCACGCCTACCTACGGAGCGGGAGAGAAGTGGTACACTTTCAAGTCCGAACAAAACAACTTAGGAAATTCTTACAAGCCCTCATGGAGGAATCACCCTAACCTTAAGTGGAACCAAAATTCAAGCACATCCCAAAGCTCATCTAGTCCACCCAATAGGTACAACCCTCCAAACACCGGGAACCCCACCAGTCTTAAGGCAATTGCATCTAGGTTCATGTCATCTCAAGAAACTCGATTGACTAAGCTTGAAGCCGATTTTAAGCGACGACAAGGCGAGATGACAAACAAACTTGATGCCCTCTTAAAAGCCTTTAATGACCGAGAAATTGGATCACTCCCAAGTGATACTATAAAGAACCAAAAAGTGAGTTCGATTTCATCGACTTCATGTTCTTGTTCACCATGGGAGAGTGCGCATCCATGCCCCTCACACCCAACGGTTCACTCGGTAAACGCTATCAACAAGGGTTTCAAGCAATCCAAAATGAGGTACCAAGGCCCCGCACCATTGGTAGAACCTACTCTTGAGAAACCCGTCAACCAAGAACCCAAACCTAATCTAGAAGAGGAGTACAAGGAACTCCATCAAGAAAAACCGGTTCTTGAAGTCTTAGCTCATGCACCTTATTATAATGCTTTAAAATAAAAATATGAGTTAGAACTTAAACTTGGAAAACATGGGTCCGATTTTGTGCAAAATAATTTAGCTAAGAAGTTAGACGATCCCGGGCTATTCACTCTTCCGTGTAGGCTTGGAACCTCCAAACCCCTCGATGCTCTAGCCGACTTAGGATCATGCATCAATCTTGTTCCGTTGTCCCTCCATAGAAGCCTTAACTTAGGTAAGATAGAACCAACGGAAACCATCTTAGGTTTAGCGGACGGTAGTATTGCATATCCGGTAGGGATAATAAAAGACATGGTAGTACACGTGGGAGAATTGACCCTTTTTTCCGATTTCCATGTGCTAGACATGAATAAGGACCCGACATGCCCATTGCTAGTAAGAAGAGGATTCTTAGCTACCGCTAGTGCCATCATTGATTGTAAGATGTCCAAAATAGTGGTAGGAGAGGGGAGTGCTAGGTCAATTTACGATGTCAAAAAGCATACTTATTACAAAGAAGAGGAAATCCCACATGAGATTAGGTTGGATAGAGCGCCATCTAGATAAGGACCTTGGATTGATAAGAACTTCATAGGTCCCCAACGACCTTTTTACCTAGATGAAGCCTTTGCTAGTAAAGCAACTTTCCATGAAAAAGAAATGGCTAGGGACATGGAAGTGAACCCGTTCGAGGACGCCTTAGTATTTAGGAAGATGACCGAGTTCCTAGGAAGCTTGCCCGTCAACCTTGTCATGAATAAGTGGAAAGTTGAGAGCGATAAGCCTAAACATAAGTGGGATTGGGATAGACCGCCTAGTGATGGTAATGGAGAGTGGCACATTAGGATAACGATCTTTGACCCCGATGGAGAGAATTTTGAAAAGGCATATCGAACCAAACGTACTACTAGGAACTTAAATGATAAGTTTGATACTTATGACATTCTAGAGGATAGGCTTACTTATATCGGTACGTAGGGGTACGACTTCGAGTCTAACTACAAGACTCATAAATAAAGAAAAGCGCTTCGTGGGAGGCAACCCATGCTTAATTGTTTGCTTGTTTGTGTGTCGTGTATCTTTTATTGATTGTTATTTCTCATGTTTAAATTTGTAAAAATGCTTTATTTTGTCTTTAACCTCGTCTTAATTACATATAAAGGTATTTTACATAAGGGATAAGTGTAAGGAGGATTACACACGTTTTCAAAAGAAATGTAAACATGAGAATTACAATTATTTAAAAGATATACATGTGTGTTTGTTCGAGTCAAATGCTTGCATCGAGTCATAATGGATGTTTTGCAGGAAATTTTTCCAGATTCTAAAGATTTAAATTTTCCAGAATTTTTTCCAGAAAATCGCAGACCAGTTTCTGTCAGGATAACCCTCGACGGCCAGATCGCAACTGACGGCGTCCGAGGAGCGAAATAGCTTATCACTTTTTCTCGTTTTCTGAGCTACTTATAAATTTTTGGAATTTTCCAGGTCTTAATTTTCCAAAAATTCTGTAAACATCCATTCCACAAGCATTATATCCTAGTTTAGTAGAATCTTATATATATTGTTACCGCTGATTTTACGCGAAGGTTTCGATTGTTTTCTTCAAGTGTGCAGGTTTAATTTACCAAGAAGAAGATACATAAGATGAGAAGGAGCTTTTAACGCAAACGTTCTTCTTGAAGAAAGATGTAACCACCACTTTACACGGATCCTACCAAGCTAATCAGGGGAGTATTAGTTTCTTTCATCTTTAATTACCTTCCATTATCATAACTTTGATACGTTCGGTGAACATTGGGGACAATGTTCAGTTTAAGTGTAGGGAGGGAAAATAAAACAGAAACTTTGAAACTATGCTTATCCTTGATTATTTGCCTTGTCCAATTTCATTTGTGTAATAAACCATGAGAAATATCGGTTAAGGTAATTTTGGCACCAAATTTAAAATTTTTCATGACTTATAGGAGTGGGCCATTAGTCTTAATAAAGCGTCTCATGGATAGGAAGTTATATGACTAGCACAAAAACCCTTTACCACTTAAATTTCACCCAAAATGTGAGGATCGCCCTTAGATTAGTAGGAATTAAAGCATTCATCTTTAATGCTTAGAGTGTGAACCGGTAGTATAATAGATTCTAGAACTTGTTTTGTGATGCATCCCGAGATCGCTAGTAAGACTACACTTGTGTAGTTAGGAATAACTAAATGATAGGAGGCATTAGGATAATCCTTGTTTGATACCCGTAATATAATTACTTCTTCCACATCGGTTGAGTAATTCCCCCACACCCTTGCATTGTACTCATCTTTAGTACACGATACCCCTAGTTAACCCCTCAGAGCCTATCCTTTTGCGGTTCTCGTGATGTTTCGGTTTTCCGGAATATCAATGAAGAGCACTGTTTACAATCCACCCCAAAATGTACACCCAAATGGCCTTAGCCTACCTTGTATGCACTCACTTTTAGTGCATTATTGTTATCACACTAAACCCTTAGTTCAATTATCTTGTGGCTTGCATAAGTTGCTAAGTCGAGTCATATCCTTTGTACACAGTTTTGGGACGATTGGGACTCATGGGAAAAGTTAAACTTTATGAAATGACGGGAAGGGAACTTTAAATTCAAATTCCCTTTATTTGCATAATAATGTACTCCAAGTGTTTTGATCTTTTCAATTCGGGTCAAATTAGTGTTAGAATAATAAAAACTCAAGTGTAGGGATGTGCCTATAAATCCCTATCATTTTGATGTTATCGTAGAGGATGGTAGAGTAAAAGTGTATGAAAAAAAATCAAAAAAAAATAGGAAAAAAAAAAGAAAAAAAATAGTGTAAAAAAAAGAAAAAAAAAAGGCTACCATCCTACATCTATCTTTAAATTTATGTTTGTTTGTTTCAGTTATCTAGAGTTTAGAGTGTCGAGTCTTGGCTTAGCAACGCCATTCTTCGCATGCTTGTAACATAAAGATTTTTGACTTGCCACCAGTAAGTCGCCTATCCCACCAAACCCTTTGTTTCCCTACCGTAAGCCTAACGTTACAACCCTTTAAAAGACTTCTTGGATAGTCATTCCTAGGTGCTTACAACAAAGCGATGGAGGTTTGATCTAGTCTCAAGCCTATGGTAATCTATGTACTAGGACCGGTTAATGAGTGTTTATCTTCCATTTCAAACTTGTTATATTTCATATACACCCGAGAGATGTGAGTATCCAAACACCCCATGTGAGGTGCTAGTATGTAATTTCCGTGCTTGTTATGACTTTTGCAGGGCTTATATGTGTTGTGAATCGTTCTAAACTTCATGACCCCTAAGTTATAAATTAATTGGCTAAAAGCACATTTGCTTG
The DNA here is from genome assembly GCA_910596185.1 of Chrysanthemum makinoi. Classification (NCBI taxonomy): domain Eukaryota; kingdom Viridiplantae; phylum Streptophyta; class Magnoliopsida; order Asterales; family Asteraceae; genus Chrysanthemum; species Chrysanthemum makinoi. The sequence goes on from OU343218.1 coordinate 255,555,375, forward strand.
AGGACAAGCAAATACCAAGTGTAGGGATATATGAGAAGGTTTTAAAATGTACCTTTTAAAAGGGTCATTTAAGCCCTTATTTGATCACTTTTGTATCCGTTATTACTTAATATCGTTCCTTTTCACTTTTTAGGTATCTTGAAGGCAAATTGCTGGAATGACACTTATTCGGACGAAAAGGCGCGAATATACGAAGAAAATGGCCAAAGTCAAGAATCAAGACACTCAAGCTGCTAAAACTGAAGGGGACGGCGTCAGGTTATACTTGTGACGACTCAGTAGCCAAATTGCTTATTTACAAGTGACGGCATCAGGTGTTAAAAGAGTAGGGAGTTGCACCTTAGACGGCCTAGATTTGATCCAGACGGCGTCAGAGACTCAAGGCGACGGCGTCACGGACATAAGGTGATGCCGTTACAATGATAACGTGGCCAAGACAAAACCCTAATGACGGCGACCCGACGGCATTACAAATTAAAGGGTGATGTCGTCGCAGTTGTAACCTTATATATAGAATCCGAATTTTTTAGTTTTCAGTGTGTAGTTTTGTGGAGTAAAAACCTAAACCGAACCAAGGCTGTCTTGTACAGTATTTAGGGTTCCATACCCTATCTTACATCAAGATAAGTGTTTTACTTCATTAATTTAATTATGTCTTCAATCGATTGTGTGTATGCTTGCATGTTCCCCATGTCCAGCTAATTTACTTGTGTGTTTGCTTAGGTAATATGAAACTTAGTTATTGAATATTGATTGGTTGTCTCTTATCTTAATTGTGATTGACCTAGTATTGCGATAGGTCATTTGTTGTGTTGTTAATGCTTGATTTATCTTTGTTGAACCTTAGTTTATAATCACCTAGAGTAATTGTAGGCTATACATCCAAAGAATACCTTAGAGTTAAAGTTTATAAATCCTAGAGATTTTGTAGTCATTAACCTTTGGTAGCTTCAAAGAGTTAGGGATACACGCATACCCTACAACCTTAGAGACACAACGCGATTAAGAATAAGGACGTGACAATTCAACCATCAGTAGGAGATAACTATGGAGTAATAAAGCCTAAGAAAATACAGTTTTAATCATCATACGATCACTCAACAATAGACATAGACTACCACTACCTTAGTTAATTAGATAGTTAGATAGTAGAAGTAACCGGTAGAAATATCAACCCCCAAATCCAAACCCCGAGATTCGTACCTTTCCATTTCCTAAAAAATAAAAAAAGATAAAAAATAATCTTCCTCAACCCCAACCTTAGCGTAGTAACTTCTCACTATCATTCATATTCCCCTAGAGAACGATATCAATTCCCGTGGCTTACCCTAATACTACACTACAACGATTAGGTTCACTGCCTAGGGTGTTGAAAAACTTGCTCGACGAAAAGAAAGTTCCTTTGACTCCGAACGCGCTGTGTAAGCGTATCAGTTCCTCAAGTGATGGTAGGGCTTGTGGGCTTGGAGTTTCCACCTCATTCTCCATTATATCGAGATCTCCTATGTTCATCATGTGTTTTAGTATGATCTAACCCAAATACACTCCTAAGTATCTCAAATCCTTCTTTAGCCATTTCAAATTATTGGTCCGATTCATAAGAATTGTTCTCAAAAACTTGACTACTATGTTCTATTTGCCTAAAGGATTCCTCACGCGTGTCATATGTTTTTTTGAAATCTATCCCACGCATGCAACTAGGTAGTTCAATTCTAACCATCTCTCAATCTTGTTCGAATTTAGGTTCCATGTTCTTAAAATATAGGTATTTTTGTTCATGGTGCCTAAGATTGGATAAATCCTCCTTATCTGTTTCCTCAAATTGTGATGTAGACAAACCTGTGATTTCATTCAACTGGTGGTTTATGCTTAGGAGGCTTTTCTCAAAAATGTTCCAGATGGTCTCACTAAAAGGAGTTGATTCTAACAATGATTGTTGAATAGAAGCCACACAAGCACAAAATTTATCAAATCCATCCAACCTTACACCCGTCTCCTTTTGGATATTTTTAAGATCACTCACAAATTCATTAGAACAACAAAAAGCAATCCAATCTGTGAAATTCAATTGTTCCTCATTTGTTAATGATTCAAATGCAACTTCACTTGCCATAGCGACAAATGAAAAGGGTTTTACAAACACAAACACAAAGAAGGGGATAGACTACAAGGAAGCTAAAAATGAGAAAAAATCTTACTTGATAGGAATCAAGCAAGGGAACCTAAACGAGATAAAAATCTAACTAGCTATTCAATTCTCCGACAGCGGCGCCAAAAACTTGATGCGCGTACAAGGCGCGTTCGGGGTCAAAGGAACTTCCTTTTCGTCGAGCAAGTTTTTCAACACCCTAGGCAGAGAACCTAATCGTTGTAGTGTAGTATTGAGTAAGCCTCGTGGATTGATATCGTTCTCTAGGGGAATAGGAATGCTAGTAAGAAGTGTACTACGCTAAGGTTGAGGTTGAGGAAGATTATTTTTTTATCTTTTTATATTTTTTAGAAAGCTAAGAGTAAAATCTCAGGGTTTTGATTTGGGTGGTGGTATTTCTACCGATTACTTCTACTATCCAATTATATAAACTATGGGTAGTCTATGTCTTTTTGATGTGTGCTCGTATGATGATTAAAAATGTGCTTACCTAGATACTATTACTCCATAGTTATCTTTTATTGGTGGTTGAATTGTCACGTCCTTTTTCTTAACGCGTTGTGTTTTCTAAGGTCGTAGGGTGTGCCTTTTTCCCTAACTCTTTGAGACTACCTTAAGGTTATTGCCTACGAAATCCTCTAGATTAATTATAAACTAACTTTAAGGTTATCTTTGGATGTTCAGACTACTAAATGCGCTAAGTGATTCATAAGCTAAGGTTCACAATGATTACTCAAGCATTTAAACACAACGATGGCCTAATTACACTCCTAAGCCAATTACAATTAAGATAAGAGACAACCAATCAATAATTAATAACTAGGTTTCATAGATCTAAGCAAACACATAAGAAATTTATCCGGACATGTTAAACACGCAAGCATACACACATTCAATGGAAGACATAATCAAATCAATGAAGTAAAACACTTATCTTGATGTAAAATAGGGTTTGGGAACCCTAAGATACTGTCCAAGTCGGACTACAAACGTTTAGGGTTTTTACTCCACAAGTCGACCTCTCAAAATTCTGAAAATTCAAATTCTATATATAATTTTACACTTGCGACGGCGTCGCCTTATAGGTGGGGCGTCGTCAGATCGCCGTAATTAAGGTTTTCGTCTTGGCCAAGTAATCGTTGGGACGGCGTCACGTTGTAGTTGTGACGCCGTCGGGCTTCAGCAGGGACGTCGTCTGATTCTGGATCTAGGCCGTCTAAGATGAAAAGTCTTCGTGACGCCCTTCCTCTTCAAAGCCTGACGCCGTTAGGTGTATTTTAGCAAAAAGTCTACTGAGCCGTCAGAGATTTTAATTAGTATAAAGGGACGTCGTCGCCCTTTAGATGGGACGCCTTCAGGTTCAATTCCAGCAGCTTGAGTGTCTTCGATCTTGAATTTTCAATTTTCTTCATATATTCACTCCTTTTCGTCCAAATATGCATCATTCTAGCATTTTGCTTCCAATAGATCTAAAAAGTGAAAAGGAACGAAATTAAGCAGTAACAGATATACAAGTGGGCAATTAAGGGCTTAAATGACCCCTTAAAAGTGTATGTTTTAAATCCTTATCACTTTAGCAAGGACAAGCTCATAGACTTTTAGATTGCTTATGAGTTCGTCGAGAGTGAGAATTGACAAGTCTTTGGATTCTTCGATGGCCGTCACCTTTGATCTCTACTTGGATGGAAGCGCCCTTAGATATCTTCTGACATGATTAAGACTAGAAAACGACTCATCAAGTGCTTGTAATGAGGTGATAATAGTATTAAAGTTAACAAATGAATTATCTATACTATCCTCATCCGATATTGAAAATTGTTCATATTGTTGAACAAATAAATCTATTTTATTGTTTTTAACTTGTTGGTTTCCTTGATGAGTTACAAGTAAAGAATTCCAAATTTCCTTAGAGGTTTTAAGCATAGAAATTCTTTCGAATTCCTTTTTGGGTAAAGCATTATATAAAAACATTTTAGCTTCACTATTTTAGAAAAGCTTTTTCTTTTGATCTTCGGTGAGGCGATCATGAGGGATGTTTATTTCTTTGTCGGTTTTATCATCTTTTGTGGTGGCTTGAAAGTCACCTTCAACAATGATGTACCAAAGATCAATATATTTTGACTTCACATGAGTCTCAAATCTATTTTATCAATAAATAAAACCATTTGTTTCAAGTAGTGGAGGTCGTTGCATAGATTGCCCTTCTTTATAATTTTCAAAACTCATTGTGATCAAAAAGTTTTTAAAAATACAAATTACTTTAAAACTTTTGTAAACCTTGCTCTTGACGCCAATTGTGGAAAACAAGAAGGGGGGGTTGAATAGTTTTGCCGATTTTAAGTTAGTTACAAAAACTTTAGATTCGATCTTATGTGAATTCGTGTGGATGAATAGAAAGTATAAAGCAAAAAGTGGTGTAAGTAATGAAAGCAAGTAAAGTAAAGGATATAAAGTAATGAGACAATCAATTTGTAGTGGTTCAGCTACAAGGACACCTTCCTTGCCCTACTCCACTCCCTAAGTCACCTACTCGAGAGTTCAAGCACTATGTCAACAAACTCCTTCAACACGGCGGAGAAGCCTCACAACTTCGCTTACACTTTTTCCGGTACAAAGCTAAATACCGAGGCCTTAGCATGGCGGACCAAACCAACACAACTATTACACAACAACTATGTGAAATATAAGATACAAGATCTAGCTACAAAAATCTTGTGGAGGAACAAACCAATCAAGGACCCCTTGCTTGGATGACTTATAGTATCTCGTGATCTCGCCTTTGGAAGGACTTATATGAGAATCACAAAAAAAGAAAGAAGAACTACTAGCTAGATCAAGAGATCTGAGATTAGAAGAGATAGAGAATATATGAGAGAGTTTGTAAGAAGAGGGGTGAGTAACAATGAATAAATGGCTCACTATTTATAGGAAAAGATCCTCTACTATTCCCCGGATCCCACGGATCCCTTACATCAGGGATCTGTTCAGTGTAAACTGGGGGATCCGCCAGACGCTCCTCCCTATTTGGGTTATGGGTCTTGGATCATGGGTCATGGGTCATAGAATTTGGGTCATGGGTACCCAAATAGATACAATGTATCTAGAAGATGTAATGCATCTAGTTAATGGGTTATGGATTAGCTTCATGGATCATAGGTCTTGGATATTATCCATCTTATTAAACTATTACAACAAATTACAACAAATTATGTTAAATGACTATATGTAAATTCTTTACAAAAATAACATGTATTCGTATAATTTTACTTATGATAACTTTATATTTGTTATCAACAAAACGCAAAGAGATCGCTAATAATGAATAAACTTTTTTACGGTTTATTTTTATTTACAGTTTCTAAAGCCCTTGTGTATTGGCCCCTGTGAATCGATCATTTGTCTCGAGGAGATGTTTAGACCTTTGTAGAAGACATTCACCTTTTGCTGGCTATTAAGGTCATGAGTAGGGCACTTGTATAGGAGTTCGTTGTATCTTTCCCAGGCTTGGTACATCGTTTCATCGACCTCTTGCTTGAAATTATGGATTTCTTCGAGTTGCTTTGCTGTCCTAGATGGAGGGCAGTACTTTTGAATGAATTACTTTTTTAGGAGGGGCCAAGTATTAACGGTCCCGGCTGGTAATCTGTCGGCCCATCTTTTAGCAGCTCAAGTGAGTGAAATAGGGAATACTCGTAACATGACAAAGATCGTTCGAGACTCTTGGAATTTTAAATAAGCTGACAATGTATTCCATGTTATCCACGTGTTCGTAAGCATCATCGGTAATGCTTCCGGAGAAGGGATTTGCACGAAGCTCCCTCATAAATTACGGTTTGATTTTGAACTGAGCATCTTCGGCAATGGCTAGCCTAACGAGCCCCGGCCCTTGTTCATCCCTAGTCAACGCCAAATATTCCTCAAGAGTGAGGTCATCAATGTTCACAACCTCCATAGTAACTGAAACTTAAAAAGAGATCGTGAGAAAACAAGAATTCAAAATAAAACAAAAATAAAAGACTTAATAAAAATCCTATTATAACTCCCCGGCAGCGGCGCCAAAAACTTGATGCAGGTTTTCTGACCAGGTTTTAATATTTATAATGTCTCGTTTACCTAAGGTCCACCTTATGCACTCACGGGCAGTGTACCCGATCGTGTGTAGTGTAGTAATCAGTAAAACCGAGGTCGTCCCAAGAGCTAAGTGAGCGGATTCTAATTAAGTCTAGGTGTCACTGGTTTTAATTGTTTTTAAGATTGAAATGATTATTAAACTAATTAACAAGAACTAAAAGCAAGTAAATAAAATAGAGTTGTGATCAATAGAGGTGAAGTGTGCTAACCTAGTTACTCATCCTATCATGTTATGTTCATGTCTAATTACTTCCAATTGATTCAAGTGGGGTTTAAAGTCGCTAGGACAGCATTTGGTCAGTTCGTCCTAACCTATCAGCAAAGGCTTCCACCGGAGATCAAGCTACTACCCTTGAAAGTCCAGTTGTTTTTAGTCCCCTAAGCCAAGTCATTAAGCACCTCTACATGCAAGATTTGCAACAATGAGTTCCCGGGCGCTAGCATCTTAGACACTCATCCCTAACTTCTTAAGTTCATCGAAACGGCAGGTGATCATTTGGTTAGTTCGCACAAGTGAAGAAGGGTCGTCAATTGGTCAATTCTTACCCTTCCCACTCAGTCTACCTACTTAGGGTCAGTTGGTCAATTCTCCTAAGCACTAGACACTACCGCCATTCAAAACTACCAAAGCTAGGGTAGCTACCAACGAACTATGCAGGCATACACTATAGACAATTATACGGAAGCATGTAAACGTAAACAAAACAATTAAGGAATCATAACTAGGCTAGCACCAAAGGTGCTTAGCTGATCATATTAAACGAAACCAAAGATTCAATGTTTGACATAATGAAATACATGAACCGAAAGTAAAAGATAAAATAATCGCTAAAGCTTATCATTAGGGAGTGATTTCTCCCTTGGAGATGGCTCTGTATGCTCTTCAAGATATGCGTTTGGACCCCTATTGACGTTCTCTGCTTTTGGTGTGGAGTGAATGATGTGAAACGCGGAAATTAGGGCTTGTATTTATAGGCATGATCTAGTTACGGCGTAAATTTAGTCGAGAGTTACGACGTAACCTATATAATTCCATAATAATGCTCTCGTACAGTTGGTTACGGCGTAACACATGGAATGGGTTACGCCGTATATTTGGTACAGGTTACATTTGTATTGATTACGCCGTAATCATTGGAAGGAGTTACGGCGTATCTGATGGCGGCGCGGAACATCCTTTGACCTAATTGGTTACGGCGTAATCTTAAGAAGGGAGTTACGCCGTAATTAGCTGTTGAGTTGATCTTCTGAGTCACACACTAGCTACGGCGTAACATGAGAGATGGGGTTACGCCGTAGCTACTTCACAGTAGGCATACTATCATAAATCTCTTTAGTAAATCTCCAAATTCGCGTCTCATTAGCTCCAATGCTCGTAATTTACCTGAAAATAAAATATAAAGGAAAACAAGCGTAACTTCATATAAATGATATAAAATACGAGCATTATCGGGGGAAATTGACACTTAATATTCAGGACTATTTGATGTTATCACTTAGTTGCACTTATATTTGCATTATCATGTTATATTCATGCCTAGTTGTTATGTTTTAACGTTGTACGTGTGCATCTATCATGATATAGGTGTTCGAGACATTCAGAATCATTCATCTTGCATTATACTGTCCAAGTGAGTAACGGATTTTCAGTTAACATGTTCAGGAGATTAAGTGTGTTTAGTATATAATGTCTTGCTATATCTCAAGTACTATGCAAGTTATGTATCATGTTGACCCGTGTGGTCATATTCAGTATCATGTTAGCCCGTGAGGTCATATTCAGTATCATGTTGACCCGTGTGGTCATATTCAATATCATGTTGACCCGTGAGGTTATATTCAGTATCATGTTGACCCGTATGGTCATATTCAGTATCATGTTGACCCGTGAGGTCATATTCAGTATCATATTGACCTGTGTGGTCATATTAAGTATCATGTTGACCTCTTTTGTCATATTAAGTATCAAGTTGACCCGTTGGGTCATATTAAGTATCATGTTGACCTCTTTGGTCATATAAAGTATCAGGTTGACCCATTGGGTCATATTAGGTATCATGTTGACATGTTTGATCATATTAAGTATCAAGTTGACCCGTTGGTCATATTAAGCATCAAGTTGACCCGTTTGGTCATATTAAGCATCAAGTTGACCCGTTTGGTCGAATTAAGAATCAAGTTGACCTGTTTAGTCATACTAACTGTCATGTTGATTCGTTTGGTCATATTCATTATCATGTTGACCTGTTTGGCCATAATTAGTATTAAGTAGACCCGATTGGTCTTACTCAGTAGTATGTTGTGGCCCAACCTCATTATTATTTATAGCGAAAACTTAGTTATATGCCATAACGGTCTTAACATTATGTTTATAGTAGTTTAGGTTTATATTATAGTTCAGATATAGTATCAAGTTATAGCTCAGCCTTGGTTTATGCTATAGTAAAATTTTAGTAATTAATTCAATTTTAGTATTGTTAGTACAATTTGTGCGATGGGTTATAGAGGGTCTGGACGTAGCTTACTGGACTGGGCCAATAAACCTCCGGTGAGTTGGTCTTGTACTAATTCAAGTAGTTTGAATGAGATCCCTGCACAAGAAAGGTAAATCGTTAGTCTTACCGTGGGGACGGACCCCACGATTAGACTCCGGCGTGAGCTAAAGTATACATTCTTGAGAGGGAAAGTAGAAGTATGTGTGTGTAATTATGAGAGATAAAGTTGTTCTACCTTGTATGGGGATTAGATCCCCTTTTATAGGCGAGGTTTGCCACTGGGGCTTCCTGAATTATTGCGGACGTAAGAGGCCTAATGGTTGAAGGTTCAGCCCGTTATATACCTTGTGCACATTCCAAGGCCTGGGCCGTAGCCAATTTAGTCATTGGGCTTACTGTTGGCCCAGGGTATGTGATTGTTGGACCTGAGTCCAGGATTTGCAGTCATTGGGCCTGAGCCTAGAGTGGGCGTAGAGTATGTTTTGGACTTAGTGGGCCTGTTGTACATACTATACGTCATCAAGTCCCCCCAGTCTAGTATGTTCATTGCGTGCGGATATTGTCGCATGCGGTGGATGTCACTAGACTTGAGTTGACTAAGGATTTCGTCGTGCGTTTTTCCCTTTCCGGAAATACTTTTTTCTACCCTTAGGGACTACTATACCATCCAGTCCCCCCAGTCTAGTATGTGCACTGCGTGCGGATGTTGTCGCACGCGGTGGATTTACTTAGACTTTATCTTGCGGGTCGTTTTTTCTTCCGCATTCATGAAGCGTTCCTTTGACGCTTCCTTTCCTTGGGAAGTGTTTTTTACAACATGGACGTTTTACAGTTTTCATGTTCTGGTTGATTTGACTCCGTGGGCCCTTGGTCTTCTACCATCCTTATCCGCGTAGCTTTGATTTTGACCGTTGGATTAGATTGTTTCTGGACGCGTGTCCTCTCTTAGGGTTTTCTAGGTTAATCGTCATTCCGTTTGTTAGGATCGTATTTATGGTTGAAATGGTGAATCGGGAGGTCTTGGAAGATGGAAGAACACCATCTTCAAGTTAGAGAGAGAAGGGAAAACTAGTGTGTTTATTATTGATGAAAGGTGAAAGTTTACACAAGAGTCTCACCCCTCCATGGAAGTATGGAGGGGTATTTATACCCAAACACTTACATCTATCACTAAATGACATAACAAGCCCTTGTGTTTAAGGTAACAAAGATAGAAAATGTAATCCCGTCAATGTCGTTCCATTTACGAGTTAGGAGCGATTCCAACAATCTTCCCCCAATGGGACGACATAAGGGATTACTTGCAACATTTACTTCAGATATAGAAAACAAATAAAGAAAGGTCTTCATAAGCTCTTCAAATGCTGAGGATGATGAAAGTTTACGCTCTTTGTCTTCTTCTTTTACCTTAACTTGAGAACTGTTTTCTTCACTTGTAGGCAAATGATGTAATATGCATAAATTGGATTAACTTCCCCCCAATTCATGCTGCATGTCTTTATTAGCTTCTCCGTACACTCCTTTTTGGGTTTCTGATCGACCCCCAAACCTGACAACCATCTTCAGCAGATTCAAAACTTTGATGTAGTGAACATTTCCTCTAACTTTAGAAGTTTTCAGTACGCAGCGGAATTTGTAGATGAGCAGTAAACCACACAAGGTAAATCGACTTATTATGAAAATCCGTTCGGGGTAACATTCGAGAAATCAACAAGATCTTCTCACGTATGTAGATGCTTCACACCAAAAAACCAATTTAAAGACTAAATGAAACGACTTTCCCCTAATGTTGCGGCCTATCGGAATAATAATCACTTGTGAATATGCAGTTACTCGATAAAATGACCGAGTGTGAGGCATCATAACATCCTATTTAGGTAACTTCACACACGATAACTCTGTGAAAGTGAGACGATAACACCAAAGTGAGACGTTTGAACCACAAATCGTCTCATTTCTTCCCCCTGATTGAAGAAATTCGAGAAAGGAGGTTTTCAAAAAATACAAAACATCAAAGGAAGCAGACACCACCTATACTCTCTTCCCCCTGATGTTTTCAATGAATCAGAATCATACACCACGTATGTTGATGATGAATTGAGACAAATAAAACCATGTATGTCCAAGTAATCGAACAACTTTGAAGTTCCATAAATATCATGTGAGAATCAATTGCGATAAGACTTCTACTTGTGTATACTCTTCACTAACTCTTTACCGACCCCATTATCATTCTTACGGCTTTTTGTAGTGACTACTGATAGAGAAAACCCAATATGATGAACTTGAGACTGAAGTAGTATAACAAGAACTTGTGACTTAAACTTGCATTATTGTCAGACGAAGAAACCTTTTTCTTAACTCCATCGAAAAAAGGTAAACTTAAAGTTTCTCAAATTATCCACACCTTAGTGTGACACTTGAGCACAACAACGTAACTCCTTAAAAGTGATAGTTATAAGTTGTGAGCACAACAACGAAACTCCTTACATCAGGTTCAACTAGATAACTCAAGTCTTTGTCATTCGAAACGGTTAAAGCTCGAACAAGGATCTCGAAGAATCATGCATCCAACCAACCCCGATATCTTCAGATACTAAGTACACGCATCCGTGATATCCCACTTCAACCTCAAATAAATAATAGTGAATTCGAGCCGTAGTCACATCTTGCGGTTACATGCCCAAAAAAAGTAGCCTTCGTTAACGGTTTAAAATGAACTTGATAATGGTTTCCCAATCTTGTCAAAAATGTATCCTCGTGAAATCGAAATACCAAAATACCACTCTATATTCTAAATATTATCAAAACAAAGTATCTAAAAAATTTTGTGTCAAAACAAAATAATTTCGGATAACAATTATTGTTTTGATAATATTGCCCATCGCCCACCATTCAATACACACAATCTAGTCCATAAAACGTGCGGCCCAGTCCAATAAAGATCAAGAGACATCAAGCCTGATCCAAATGTTGAAAAATCATGTAAGCCCATTCCATGGAGATGATATCTGGATCCAATCACACTGTATAATATATGTATTACCCTAACACGTTTTTCTTTTCTTTACATTTGACCTAAACACAAATAATATAACCGCCTACCACACTTATCAGTTCTCTCACCAAACTCACCTCAAATCTCAGATCGTTAAGAACAACATATCATCAATCAAAAATTCTTGTAACACCGAAAGCAAATAATACACATCCTAACTGTGACCTTTGTTGCAATATTTAGTTCAAGACGAATCAAGAAATCACTTTAAGTGCTTCAAGATCCTTTGGAGGGTCAAGGTAGGTTCGTCACATGTATTGTAATTTGCGTTTATCTGTCAACGAAATTTAAGAAAGAAAATAAAATTATGGTTATTAAACTTTCTTTATATTCGGAAAGCATCAAAGATCTAGGATGATAACCTTTTCGTGTGAATGATCTTTTAAAGGTTTAGAGCCACGGAAAAGGAAAACTGAGATCATGTTGTTTATTTTAACTTTTTTAGTCCGAGTCTTGATTTGGTATGAGAAGAGATGTGTAGGTAGATGAGGGGATTTGATGTAGTTGATGTTGGGATATAGATTCGGATTGTTTGGTATTGAGGTTTGGTCTTGTTCTTTGTTAAACAGTCGCGAGTACATGTTTAGGTGACTCGTGATGTTTGAAACTGAAGTCACAATAAGTTTTGGTATTTCGTTTTGAGGCCATGGTCATTATTAGTTTACGCTTAACACTTCATCTCCATTTCTAATCTTATGCGTAAAACAAGAAACGGTTTAGGCGTAACAAGTCTTACGCGTAAGACCTTATGCGTAAACATCCCTTACGCATAAACATGGTCTTATGCGTAAACATGGTCTTACGCATAAAGCTTATGCGTAAGCATATGCTTATGCGTAAAAACCTTACGCAGACTGTTCTTACGCATAACTTCACAGTTATGCGTAAATATCTCTGAAGATTGCTCCTTAGGCGTAAAAATAAGGTTTTGACCCTTTGACTTTTTTCGGCGATGTTTTTCAGACCAAATAACGACCAGAATGATATGACCCAGAAAAATGATGTCAAAAAACCTTAAGTAACCCACTTTGACCATGAGATAATGACCAGATTGACCATTTAAAATTTCACGATTTATGGTACAAAAGATAGTCATATAAAAATGATAGTAGTAACTGTTTTTGGACAAAACCAGATATTGCACACTTTTGAATATATTGACCATAAGATACATAAAACTTGTAAAAAAAAATTCGTATCTCAAAAAGAATATGAAAGGTTTAAACTTTTGTTGAAAAACAGATTTTTAAACAATATTTTGACAAGATAACATCACCAAAATCAACCAATGATAACAAACCAACCTGGCTCTGATACCAATGTTAGGATCGTATTTATGGTTGAAATGGTGAATCAGGAGGTCTTGGAAGATGGAAGAACTCCATCTTCAAGTTAGAGAGAGAAGCTAGAGAGAGAAGGGAAAACTAGTGTGTTTATTATTGATGAAAGGTGAAAGTTTACACAAGAGTCTCACCCCTCCATGGAAGTATGGAGGGGTATTTATACCCAAACACTTACATCTATCACTAAATGACATAACAAGCTCTTGTGTTAAAGGTAACAAAGATAGAAAATGTAATCCCATCAATGTCGTGTCATTTACGAGTTAGGAGCAATTCCAACAATTTCTCTCTCTAAAACCTTATTGTATACGCCCCATTTGATCATGATTTGATGTGTTTGTGAAATCCAATATGTTACAAATGGTATCAAGAGCCATGGTTTGATAATCTTTCTTACATATCCTTGGATTTCTAGTGGTTTTATATGGTTTTTGGGTTTGAAAAAGTTTAGTGGTTTTTGCATCATTTGGATCATTTCTTGTGTTTTAGTTTGAATTTTGGGTGTACTTTTGTGTTTAGAATCATTGTAAGTGCTTGGGTTTTGATTTGTAAAGCTTGAATCACTGTGGTTGGGCTTGTTTTGGATTGAAAAGTGTGGTTTTGAAGTTTTTCAACTTAGCGACTTGGGTCTCAGAGTGTTTTTCTTCGTGAGCTTAACTTGCTTTAGTAATTTCCAGTGAGTTATAGTTTAAGTCGTAGCGACTTGATCTTAGCGACTTGTCTATTGAGACAACGACAAAAGTACAATTAGGGAGGTTCCACTCGCTAGCGACTTGGTTGGTTAGCTTAACTTGTTTCTATTATTTCTAGCCACTTGGCTTTATAGTTCTTGGCGAAGTTGTTCTATTAGCTAATTTGTCTAATTAGCGATTTTGCAAGAGTTAATTGTGTTCAGCGCCGGATTCTTAGAGACTTGGATACTTAGCGAGTTGTTCTTTAGCAACTTGTCTGCTTAGCGATTAGGTGCTTTAGCGACTTGTGTTCAGCGACTTAGGTCTTAGCGACTTGTGCTTAGCAACTTGATTGACAACGACTTTAGGTTTAGCGAGTTGCTACTTAGCGACTTGGTGCTTAGCGACTTGGTTCAAGGGTTATAGCAACTTGGTTAATATTTGTTTCTAATACGGTTTTCTCTTGATTTAGTAAAATCACGTGAAAGAATCTATTTCCCAGTTTAATCATAGAGTTATAAAATCTCGTGAAATCTGTAAACATGTCTACCAACGTGCCTACAATCATCTCTACTGTAGTTGAGGACGCTCAAGCACCGGGTTCGACACTCGTCCACCCATGCTTGACAGAACTGACTATGACTCATGGGCTCAACGACTTCGGTTGTATTGTCCGGAAATGAAAATGGAGTCAACATTCTCAAGTCAATTGATGAAGGACTTATCGATTGAGACTACGAGAGACATAATTGATATGTTGCAGATGGAACAATGATCTTTGGATTGACGACATGACCAAAGACATATGATGAGCTCGGTGATAAGGAGAAAAAGAGATTCGATGCTGATATCAGGGCTTCAAACATTATACTCCGTGGCCTTCCAATAGATATCTACAAGCTTATCAATCACAACACCAAGCCATGCGGTTTGGGATAATGTCAAGACGCTTCTCTCGGTTCGAATTAGCTAAGGAAGACAGAGAATCATAACTGTATGATGAATTTGAGCACTTTAAGATGAAACCAGAAGAAATTGTCTATGAATATTACGTGAGATTCCACAAACTTGTGAATGATATGAGGAATATCAAAATGACCATGCCAAATATTCAGCTGAACTCAAAGTTTGTGAACAACATGAATCCCGAATGGCACAAATTTGTCACCTCTGTGAAGCTAACCAAAGGATTGAAGAACACCAACTATGAGCAACTGTATGCCTTCCTTCTTCAGAATGAGAGACATGCTATATTTGAATGAAGGATTCTTGAATAGTTCAAATCTAAGCAGGGAGAAACAAGTTCATCAAATGATTCTAATGCCTTTTACACCAATGTTGGAATTACCACCAAAGCTTCTCAAGTCATACCCACGGGTAATGGTAATTACAAGCTCATCCTTGATCCAAAGATATAAGCCTCCGACTCAAACACACTCATGGAAAACTTCATCAATCAACTATCTCTTATGGTAAGTCAAAATATGAATTCTAACAAAGATCCAATCCACATAATCAAGCTACTGTCAGAGATGGTAAGGTTGTGGTGTAGAATGTGCAAGGAAGACGATATGAACAAGGGATGGTTGGAGCAGGTTATGGTAATGCTGGAGCAGGTGGAGGATATGTGGCAAATCAGAATTGTGGAAGAAATTCCAATCAATGGCAAGCAAAGCCAATCAAATGCTACAACTATGGTGGTGAGGGACATATTGCAAGGAACTGCACATCTCCAAAACGTCCACATAATGCAGAATGCTTCAGAGACAAGATGCTGCTTGTGCAAGCTCAGGATAATGGAGCAGCTTTGGATGAAGAGGAGTTGTTGTTTCTAGCTGAAGGGAATGCTAAGACATATGATGCTGATGTAGATGAGCGTACCAATTCAGAAATAGCTCACAATCATCAAAATGCCTTTCAAGTTGCTGACTGTGATGCATTTGACTCTGATGTCGATGATGAACCTACAGCCCAAACAATCTTCATGGCTAGCATCTCACCTATGGTCTCTCCAAAGGTCCCATCACCACAACAGGCTGGTCCATCCAAAGAATCAATCATCTGAGAAGTATTAAAACTATACGATGAGGTTGATGAGCAAAAGATACATAACGAAGTACAATCTCTTGAAACTTATGATTCAGATATTGATAATGTGGGTAATAGTAATATTGTCCCATATGATCAATATGTGACACAAAGTGAAAGTGAGATTGTACCAAGTGATGTATCTTCTGTAGTCAATAATGACTATGTTTTTTATGAATACACTGCATGTGCCCCTGATGATTCTGTTACCTCTGAACTGAATGCATATAAAGAACAAGTTGCTATTTATGAACAACGTGCTAAGTTTGAGTTAACTACCCGTGAGCAAGAAATGGATGACCAAATGCGTACAATTATTAGAAAAAGTAATTTAAGAGAAGAAGTGTTAAAACAAAAGTTAAACTCCTTACAAGAAAAGCTTTCTAAAACTGTTAAGCAAAAGCAAGAGCTTCAAGATAATGTTAAAGTGCTTAAACAAGAATTTAACGCTAAGGAATCAAAACTTTTGAATGACTTTTCTAATCTAAAGACTTTGAAAAACAAGCTTGAAAATAAGCTGTACGTACAAGGGAACACCATTCAGACTGCTCACATGGTCACTAAGCATAGAGTCTTAAGCGATAAGCATAGTATTCCCATTATAAAAGATCCCAATCCTGAGTATGGTAAGAAAGCAAGAGAAGCTCAGAAGGTAATCTCTGATGGCAATGAGATTCTTAAGCCTAGGCAAACACCATCATGTATAGGAAGCACAGAAGAGGATAGAAAATTAGATAATGCATCTAGGGAGAAAATGGATAAGAAGCTTAACGATCCTGCATGTAAAAAGAATAACATAACGATCAAACCCCATGATTACACTAAGGAAAATTGGATCTCCCTGAACATGTTTAAGCCTCAAACTCAATTAACCCCAGAACAAATTTTTTTGGAAGAAAGATATGGATTAACAAAAAGTTAATGTACTTGTTGAAACAAACACTCCCTTTAAGAAAATGCTTGCAGTTTTACTGTGTATCCTCCAAATACACCAATACACTTAGTTCCTAGAACTATTCCCACTAATAGCAAGACCTTAATCACCAGATGTTGTTTATCAACTATTCGTTGATTTTGAAAAGACATGTAAGAAAAGAATCACACCTACAGGATAATCTGAAGGGGAAAGGGTTTTGAGCAAACTAAAGAATGTTATTTAACTGAGGTCATGCCCTTCTTTAAACAATTAAAAGGTCAATTTGAGAGTCTTCAAAAGGGATTAACTCATATATCAAAGAAATGGAAAAGGAATTTGATGCAATGATTGTTGAGGTAAATGATTATGAACGGGAACTCAAATATAATGAAATTAAAAGGAAGAACTTGCATATCTTAAATGAGAACTTAGTATTAAGTTGTGTTGCTCAAGATGTGTTTCATATTAAGCATTCTATTACTGCCTCTCAATTTCATGAATTAACTGTTGCCTTGAAATTTTCCCATGATCGTGTCATTGAGCTTGAAATCAAAAACTCAGAACTGAATGAGAAAATTGATCAGGATGATCACGATAATTGGGTAAAACAGTTTTCTAAACTAGAAGTAAACATTTTAATTTGCAACTAAAATATCAACATCTTAAAGAAAATTTCAAAATCTCAAACATCAAGACATCCTCAAATGTTCCAGAGTTTGATGCACTTTTTGAAATAAATAAACGTGAAGAACAGATTCAAGCTCATTGTAACACGATCAGAAAGTTGAAAGCCCAAATTTCACAATTAATGGGTGAAAAGAACAACGTGTCTGGCTCCCAAATGCCTCCTCCTTTAGATTCTCAGTGTTCTCAAACATTTCATCTTCAAAACTTGGTTAATGTTTTACAAAAAGAAAATGAGAGTTTTATAGAAGAAAATGAAAAGGTTAAACGACACTTTAAAGAGTTATATGATTCAATGAAAGTCACTCGTGACAAGAACAATGAAAAAATAACATCTTTACAAAAGGAAATTGAGAATCTGAGGAGTCAGGGAAAAGGGAAAATACCACATGTCTTTAATGAGAATGTTGCATCAAAGTCATCTGCAGACTGCAAATATACTGGAACTGTTAAATACATTCCTCCTCATCTTAGAAATAACGAACTTGTGTTTCATAACTATTTTACTCACCATAAGGATAGTCTAGAATGTCTCCGTGAGATTGTAGAAGAGGATTTCATAAATAAGCCATTTGATAGAGAGATTAGGTTTCATTCAGGCCAAACGATCTCAAGTGCTGCTAGAATGTTTAAGAGCAACATGTCCTAAATCCTTAGGTGCAAAATATAAAGTTGTGATGCCTTGTTCTAAGCCTAGTGCCAATTATGCAACCCATTCTATGCCCAGTATTAAGAAAGTGAACTCTAAAGTGCCTACAAGTAGTTCTGATCCATGCACGTCTAGTTCAGGAATGTAAAAAGTAGCCCAACCAACTAATGTTCCCATAATTCCCTCTACAGGAGTAATCAGTGACATAAAAGCAAGCGGGTCAAGACAGGCTCGTTGTACCAATCAAAAATAAACCTAATTACCTTATACTAGATAGGGCAAGCGGGTATCGTATCCACGAGGAGTATGTGGTTCTAATTTAAGTTTTGAAGTGATCACTGATCAATAAAAGTTTTGGTTTTGAAATCTTAATAACTAAATTACTAATTAAACTAAAGTCTATGAAATAAATAACTAATTTAAGAATTAATAATAAAACTAATGATTAACTAAAAAGCAAATAAACAAATAAAAATTAAATAAACAAATAAAAGCGAAGTTGTGAACAATTGAGTGAAAAGTAATCCCTCCCGGCTCCGGATATATTGATATGACTAAGTTACGGATTATTACTAATGCTTGCTTTGTATTAATTGAAAAGGATAATTTTGGGCGCAAGTTATGTTTACCACACGAATTGTCTTAATACCTAAACTAGTTGGACTCGGCACAATTCGTTGACTAGCAATAACATGTCTTCTAATAATCCTATTAGTTAATTTTATAATTATTTAACGAACAATTATGGAAACAAATTATGTTAAACATACAACCGTCTTAACCCTTATGCTACTTGGAGAAGCTTCACAATCGTTGACTCGCTATAAAATGTCTCACAATAATTCAATAAAATAATTATACTAAAACATTAAATTCAAACAAATAATATGCAATAAAATCATATGAATTAATGTTTGACAAATAAATTATAATCCGTAAACATGATCAAACCAAATATATCTTTTACCGAGAGATTACAAAGGCTTAGCCCGCGCATCACGTTGATAGACATCGTAAATATTATGTTGCCTTACATTCTGTTACGTATGGTATTATATTCAAAAGAAATTAATCCTTTATAAGCCTTGCACGTTCGCCGAGAACCAATATTACAAAGGAGTATATGTTAAATATAACATATAACCTTCGAATGAAGTAACAGAAGAATGACGCCGAGGTTGTGTTTTTTTTTTCTTTATTTCTTTTCTGATCTCTCGGCTGAATGCCTCGTACGAATGAGAGATGGTAGGGTTTTTCCCTTTTTTTTCTTGTTGTCCACTCCAAAAACCCACAAAAAGCCCAAAGACTTTTTGATGCATTCTGCTACCGACTCCAACCCAACATAATGGTTTTTATTATTTTCTTCTTTCTTGACTTGATATGTTAAATGAAAGCCCATAATTCTTTTGCAAGCATAAGCTACGAACTCCTTGCCCTCAAAAAATGCCGCATTCGATCAATCATGAATTCATTTAAGACGGAGCTCGGATGAGAAAGTTATGACCAAAACAATGCACAACATCAAAAAACTTTCATTTCTTCGGATTAACTCGTATATCGCAATTTAGCTCCTTTTCGCGCATAGCCTACACAATCACAAAACATCCTCAAAGTACATGCATAACGATGAATAATAATGTAACAATGCGTAATTAACATGCTATGAGGGGTATGTAAAATACACCGATCAAACCCCCTCAACTTAACTCTTACTCTCCCGAGGAAGAAATCTACTATATCTTGGCATGTTAATTGCATAATTTTTAATCATACCATTGAAATTCCATCAAAAAGATTAAATTCAACATAGTACACTAATAACCATCCTATGTAGCAAATAATCCAAAATGATTACCAATATTTTTGTCCTTCTTAAACGCTTAGCATAACCGTTCCCATTGGTTCCATTTACTTTATGTTTCATATAATTAACCATGTGCCCAACATACTTAGTACACCCCTATAATCAATCTAAACATAGATCCAAAACGAGAGGTGAGAATACCTTACACCTTTTATAATACCGGAGTTTTTATACCATAGGAGCAAACTTTTTAAAAGCACTTTAGCCATCATGCATCAACTTACATATTTTCACTTTTTGCGCTATTTTTTTTTTTTTTTTTTTTTTTTTGCACATGAATTTCACTTCGCATTTCAACTTTTTGCTCATACATACATAGCTCCTTTTCAGCCATCCGAGACCGTTTTTATACATGTCATCCGAATGCTTTATACACTTCCCTTTTAAGGTTAATAAAAGACCAATCATTTGAGAGTATGAGATATATCCTATATGCATACTAAGACACATCGGCATACGGAACCGTTAATTTAGTCCGTTTAATTAAATGGGAACAACTATGCTTCGTGCCTACTGGTATATCATATGATGGAGTTATCTACCACATAGTCTAATTAGTTAATGCACTAAATTAAACCAACCTTCCTAATCTCATTATCAACAATACAAGGATTGGGTTATTTCACATAAAATTGTCTCAGCTATGCTATCCATCATAAAAATTGACGTCTGACCCATGCTAACAACTAAAATATCACCTTGCGCGGTGACGAATCCAGATAGGCAAGCCCACATATGACTACCACCAATAATTATGACAGTTCTCCAACTTTTTTTCTATGGCCCCGTGCGCAGGTGACAACTAAGATCAATTTAAGTGTCCTAACCCAACTATTACATTATTATATTTCATATTATATTATTTTAACTTTCTTCCCGTTTTAAGCAAAAGTAAGTGAGGAAATTCAATCGGGTATGGTTTGATCATCTACTAAATATACACATGCCTAACTACATGCAAACTATCAAATCAATTTATAACCAAATTATACAATGAAATCGGGTGCACCTTATAATCATGGATGGTCTTCTGGGTTGCTCCAATAAGTCATCCACAAGCTAATCTTCAGAATCTGCAAACACTCAACAAATATATGTAGAAGAAACTTCCACATCCAATTAGCACAAAAATCAAATATTTTTTTACCACAATTTCACACAAAAACATGTAACACATGTGACACCCCCTCAACTTAAAGCATTGCATTGTCCCAATGTAAAACTTTAAGTTGAAATTTTGGTTAAAAATCACTTTGACAAACTCACACACACAAAAACCTAACTCACTTTCATAGGAATCACGGTTGCATTTAGCGTATGCAACAAGCCTTTAAAACACTCGTAGCCCGAGTGGACGAGTTTAGTCTCGTGAGGGTTTGTAGTTAACACACCCACAAAGTTTTTAACACACATACTACACCCCACGGGTTGCCTCCCGCGAAGCGCTAAGTTTAACGTCGTCAGCCCGACATAACTCATTGGAGCTATTGAGACGGTTGGAGTGGTTCCAAATAAACCACATCAACCGTTTCCATATGATCAGTCTCCAACACAACATACGGCTTCAAACGGTGTCCATTGACTTTAAACGGCTCTCCACCTACCATATTTTTTATTTCAATGGCTCCATGTGGATAGACTGAGTCCCAAACGTATGGACCCGTCCATTTACTTCTTAATTTTCCTGGAAAGAGCTTAAGTCTAGCATTGAATAACCAAACTTCTTGACCCACCGAGAAAGATTTCTTGGTGATGTGTTCTCATGAAAAGCCTAATTTTCTCCTTATAAATCCGGGCACTCTCATAAGCATCGCGTCTAATCTCATCTAATTTAGATAATTGAAGTTTCCTAGAATTACCCGCATTATCTAAGTCCATATTAACCTGCTTAATTGCCCACTCGGCCCTATGCTCAATCTCAACAGTAATGACACGCCTTGCCATATACCAACCTATACGGTGACATTCCAATAGGGGTCTTAAAAGTCGTCCTATATGCCCACAAGGCATCATCTAACCTCAGGGACCAATCCTTCCTATCACTACGAATGGTCTTTTCTAATATTCGCTTAATCTCCCTATTAGATACTTCTACCTGTCCACTAGTCTGTGGGTGATAAGGAGTAGCTATTCTATGATTAACCCCATAGTGTTTCAATAACTTTCCAAATTTGAAGTTCTTAAAATGGGAACCCCCATCACTAATGATGGCCTTGGGAATTCCATGCCTAGCAAAGATATTTTTCTTAACAAACTTAAGAACTACACTATGGTCATTTGTTCTTGTAGCCTCTGCTTCTACCCACTTGGAGACATAGTCAACTGCCACCAAAATATACATATTTCCATGGGAGGTAGGGAATGGTCCCATAAAATCAATACCCCACAAGTCAAAGATCTCAACGACGAGTATTGGATTCATAGGCATCTGATCACGCTTGAAATCCCACCCACTTGTTGGCAACGAGTACATGCTTTTACAAAAGACTGGGCATCCTTGAATATAGTCTGCAAAAGAAGCCGCTCTGTCAGGACTTTGTGCCCCAGTTTTCGTCGCACCAAAGTTCCCCCCACGCATAAGAATGGCAATGAGCCAATATGTCCATATGCTCGTCATCGGGAATACACCTCCTAACAACTTGGTCAGCACACACTTTATAAAGATCTGGATCCTCCCAAAAATAATTCTTCATTGAGAAAGAAGTATTTTCTTTGTTGTTTGGACCAGTAATCCGGAAGCTTTTTAACTACAAGGTAGTTAACAATGTTTGCATACCAAGGGATCTTAGAAACTTTGAATAAGCTTTCATCAGAAAGTTTCTTTAATCACGCAGATGGATTGAACGGAGGAGGGATAATCCTGGACAAATGGTCGGCAACCACATTTTCCGACCCCTTCTTATCCCGGATTTCCAGATTAAATTCTTGTAACAGCAGAATCCATCTAAGCAACCTCGGTTTTGTCTCTTTCTTGGTTAATAAATGTTTCAAGGCACTATGATCTGAAAATACTATCACCTTAGAATGCCCCCAAATATATGAACGGAACTTATCGAGAGCAAAAACCATGGCTAGCAATTCCTCTTCAGTAGTGGTGTAATTCATTTGAGCTTCTGAAAAAGTCTTACTAGCATAAAAGATCACAACGGGTTTCTTATCGATCCGTTGTCCCGAACCGCCCCAGGGCATATTCGCCAGGTCACACATGATCTCGAAAGGCTTCGACCAATCGGTGATCAGAATCGGGCTTCTACAAGCTTTTGCTTAAGCATATTGAATGCTTTAAGACATGATTCATTAAAGTCAAATCGTGCCTCTTTTGAGAGTAAATTACAAAGAGGCTTTGATATAGCACTGAAATCTTTAATAAATCGCCTGTAGAACCCTGCATGACCAAGAAAAGATCGCATGCTTTAATGTTAGTGGGAGGAGGAAGGGTTGAAATTATTTGCACCTTGGCACGGTCAACCTCAAATCCTTTTTCAGAAACGACGTGTCCTAATACAATTCCCTCTCGAACCATGAAATGGCTCTTCTCCCAACTAAGCACTAGATTAGTTTCGGTGCATCTTTTTAACACACTTTCAAGCTGACCCAAAAAGCTTTCGAATGATTGACCAAAGATGGAGAAATCATCCATGAATATCTCTACAGATTCTCCAACCATGTCCGAAAAGATGCTCATCATGCACCGCTAAAAGGTAGCGGGTGCATTACAGCACCAAACGGCATTCGACGGAATGCAAATGTCCCATAAGGACATGTAAAAGTGGTTTTGGCCTGGTCATCGGGATGGATGGGTATTTGATTATACCCGGAGTACCCATCCAAGAAGCAATAGAACTTATGACCGGAAAGCTTCTCAACTATTTGATCAATGAAAGGTAGTGGGAAATGATCTTTAGATGTGGCATCATTCAGCTTACGGTAATCTATGCACACCCTCCACCACCATCGGTCGGAGTGGTGAGTCTTCCCGCTCTCGGTTTCACAACGGTGATACCGGCCTTTTTAGGCACTTGCTATGGGACTTACCCATTTACTATCCGAGATGGGATAGATGATACCAGCATCTAGCCATTTGAGAACTTCCTTCTTCACTACCTCCTTCATATTAGGATTCAAGCGCCTTTGCGCATCTCTTGATGGTTTAACATCTAGGTCCCACAATTCGGTGCATACATAATGAAGGGCTAATTCTTTTCAAGTCTGCAATTGTCCATCCCACGCTGCTTTATACTTGGAAAGCACTTTCAAAGTGCTTCCTCTTGTGATCCGAAAGATCAGCAAACAAATAAGGTAAAGTATTGTTAGGACCTAGAAAAGAATATTTGAGATTGGATGGCAAAGGTTTCAGCTCAAGAGTTGGAGGCACCTCCAGCGACGGCTTTGTGGCCGTGTCAAAAGTAGCAGGTAAGGGCTCCACTTTATAAGACCAAGGTGGGTTTTGATGGTCTAAAGAACTGACCAAACACTCTTGAATCTCTTGAACTTCAGCAAAATCAATAATCTCCTCATTCTCACCGTTAAATACAATTTAAAGGATCAACCTTAAGCATACGGGGTGCATGCTTTTGGACTTCCTCATCGATTACATCCACCTGGTAGCATTCATTCATAGTAGGAGAATTCACGGAACTAAACACATTCAATCTTAGCTTCTTATTACCGAACGCAATATCCATGGCTCCAGTTCGACAATTAATCCTAGCGTCTATCGTGGCTAGGAATGGTCGCCCAAGGATAATGGTTGGTTGAACATCCTTGTATGGTGTCTCTGTGTCCATAACAAAGAAGTCAACTGGGTAATAGAAGTCATCAACTTTCACAATAACATCCTCTAAGATACCTCTAGGAATTTTGGTAGATCGATCGGCTAAGGAAATTATAGTGTCAGTCTGACAAAGGGTTCCTAAGTCATACTTATCGACCAAACTAGCAGGAAGGATGTTGATACTAGCACCGAGATCAAGGAGCGCCCTCTTAATGGCAATATTTCCCACCACAACTGAAATCAATGGTGCTCCAGGATCTTTGAATTTGGGAGGAAGAGAGTTAGATAAGATTGCACTAACGTGCTCAGTTAGGTCAACCTTTTTAGGCACAGTTGCCTTTAACTTCCTCTTTTGAGTACACAAGTCCTTTAAAAACTTGGCATATGCAGGAATTTGCTTGATAGCATCAATAAGAGGGAGATTGATCTTTACTTGCTTGAAAGTCTCCCACATATCCTCTAATGAGGAACCTTTTAGCCAATCTAGCAGATGCCGATTTTCCAAAGTGCGGGGTAAGGAGTGGTTGTGCTTGACACACCGCCTCCCCAACTTTGGGTGATTGAGTAGCTCAGGATTCTCGAGTTGGTGGTTTTGGAAAATCATTTGACAAATCATTTACTAACTCAGAATCGAACTTAACATTTTCAGCTTTTTTACCTTTAATAACAATTTCGTCATCGTAATCTAAATCCTACATCATGAAAAATCATGAACACTTGGAATTTTGATGTCATTGTTGTAGGTTTTACCATTTCGAAGAGATGTCACCATATTCACATGCTCGGACCATCGGCTTATGCTTGGATTAAGAGTGGGATAGCTTGGAAGCTTACCCGCTTCTCGTTGCACTCTTCGCCAATCAGCCCCGTTGTCTTTCAAGATTTACTACAGATTTGGAAAGGGACTCAAACTTTAGGTTTGCACCTTGATTAGACTTGGCCAACTCGCTTAGGATCAAGTCAAACTTTTGGTCAACATTGGATTGTTGGCCATTGTTTGAACCTTGACCTTGACTTTGGTATTGTTGTGGCCTTTGTTGGTAATTGTTAGGGCGACTGTCGTCATCCTTCCAACGGAAGTTGGGGTGATTACGCCATCCTGGATTGTAACTATTGGAGAATGGGTCGTTTCGTGGATGATTTCCATAGACTCCATTTACCTCCGCATTCGGTGGTGCCCCCAACTTTGACAATTATTGACTGAATGACTCGGATCACCACACATTGAGCACACATCATGCGACACATGCGACACATTTGAAGCACCTTTTCCTAGATTTCTCAACAAAAGATCAACTTTCTTACTTAACTCACTAATTTCAGAATTTGTGACATGTTGGTTAGACAGAATTCGGAAGATTTGTTGTTTCGATCCACTGAAGCTTGGGTCTTGGAACCCTTGCTCAGCTTTTCAAAGAACTCCCATTCTTCCTCCATGGGCCGTGAGAAAACGTTCCCCACTAGTTGCCATTACAAATTGTTGGTTATGATAATCCAACCCGTCATAAAAGACTTTGACAAGCTCCCATTTTGGAACATCGTGGTGAGGGCAAGTTCTTAACAACTCTTTGAGTCTACTAAAAGCTTCGTGAAACTGCCGCTGGGATTTGACGAAAGGATTTAATCTTATTTCTAATGGCAGCAGTTTTGCTTATAGAATAGAATTCATCAAGAAAGGCGGATTGCATTTCAGACCATGAGTTAATACTACCTGGTTCGAGAGATGTGAACCAGGCCTTAGCTTGATCTTTAAGAGAAAAAGGAAAAAAGGCGAAGTCTTACCCCATCCTTAGTGGTGTTATTAACCTGATATGTATCTGCAATGGAGAGAAACTCGCGCAGATGTGCACGCTCCTCATGACCTCTAAACACGGGTAAGATCGCTATGAGGTTCGGCTGGATCTTGAAGTTGCCCACAGCCCCATTAGCGTATAGACAATCGGGGAGGATCATCGAAGTTCCCGGTCTATAATAGGAATCCACACCCCGGTGGGGATTCTGCACCGCGCATCGCGTCACCGGCATTTCCGTGAAAAGCTCTTCTAAACCTGCAAAATCAAGGTTAGTAGAAAACTGTCTAGTTGCTTTCCTCCTCAACCTTGCGCTTCTCTCTACCTCGGGATCGTAAGCTAACGGTGATGTATGTCCCGATCTGCGCGTGCGCATACACTAACTTGCACACTTACAATCAACAAAACAAACAAACAAACAAAACAAAAGAAAAATAAAATCTTTTTGTATTTTTTTTTTTAAAACTATTAACAAAAACTTAAATCAAAAGCGACTTCACCCGAAATGCGGCCCAAAATTTGACAGGCTCGTTGTACCAATCAAAAATAAACCTAATTACCTTATACTAGATAGGGCAAGCGGGTATCGTATCCACGAGGAGTATGTGGTTCTAATTTAAGTTTTGAAGTGATCACTGATCAATAAAAGTTTTGGTTTTGAAATCTTAATAACTAAATTACTAATTAAACTAAAGTCTATGAAATAAATAACTAATTTAAGAATTAATAATAAAACTAATGATTAACTAAAAAACAAATAAACAAATAAAAATTAAATAAGCAAATAAAAGCGAAGTTGTGAACAATTGAGTGAAAAGTAATCCCTCCCGGCTCCGGATATATTGATATGACTAAGTTACGGATTATTACTAATGCTTGCTTTGTATTAATTGAAAAGGATAATTTTGGGTGCAAGTTATGTTTACCACACGAATTGTCTTAATACCTAAACTAGTTGGACTCGGCACAATTCGTTGACTAGCAATAACATGTCTTCTAATAATCCTATTAATTAATTTTATAATTATTTAACGAACAATTATGGGAACAAATTATGTTAAACATACAACCGTCTTAACCCTTATGCTACTTAGGCTTGGCACAATCGTTGACTCGCTATAAAATGTCTCACAATAATTCAATAAAATAATTATACTAAAACATTAAATTCAAACAAATGATATGCAATAAAATCATATGAATTAATGTTTGACAAATAAATTATAATCCGTAAACATGATCAAACCAAATATATCTTTTACCGGGAGAAATTACAAAAGGCTTAGCGCATCACACGTGATAGACATCGAAATATTATGTTGCCTTACATCTGCTATGTATGGTATTATATTCAAAAAGAAATTAATCCTTTATAAGCCTTGCACGCCAGCCGAGAACTAATATTACAAAGGAGTATATGTTAAATATAACATATAACCTTCAATGAAGTAAATGTAAGAATGACTACCGGTGTTGTTTTTTCTTTATTTCTTTTTTCTGATCTCTCGGGTCAATGCCTCGTAATTTAATGAGAGATGGTAGGGTTTTTCCCTTTTTTCTTGTTGTCCACTCCAAAACCCACAAAAAGCCCAAAGACTTTTGATGCATTCCTACCGACTCCAACCAACATAATGGTTTTATTATTTTCTTCTTTCTTGACTTGATATGTTAAATGAAAGCCCATAATTCTTTTGCAAGCATAAGCTACTTAACCGACTTGCCGAAAAATGCCGCATTCGATCAATCATGAATTCATTTAAGACGGAGCTCGGATGAGAAAGTTATGACCAAAACAATGCACAACATCAAAAACTTTCATTTCTTCGTATTAACTCGTAATATCGCAACTTTAGCTCCTTTTCGCGCATAGCCTACACAATCACAAAACATCCTCAAAGTACATGCATAACGATGAATAATAATGTAACAATGCGTAATTAACATGCTATGAGGGGTATGTAAAATACACCGATCAGGTCAAAGCCTCCAGGCAATACAAAGCAAGATAGGACCTCGCAAGCTAAGAATGTGCATTGGAAGAGAGTAGAAGACCACCCTAGGAACACTAAGTTTGAGTTGAATAAAACGAATCGTGATGATTCTAGTATTAGCTATAAGCTTACTGTAATTAATTCAATTCTGCTACTATCGCAAACCTTGTAATGATGACTGCTTGATTTCTCGGTATCGATCATGAATGTGGTGTGAATGTTTTGCTTAATGCTGTTAAATGCCCAGTTAAAGTTGTTAATGTCAAAAATCAAGCAAAGAATGCTAAAAGGCAAAAGCGAAAGAATGTTAGAAAACATTGGAAACCCACAGGAAGAAAATTTAGTAATATTGGTTATCAATGGATACCTACTGGCCGTAAGTTTAATCTTAATGAGTCTTGCCCTAAATTTACTAAGTCAATGCCCATTAGAAAATGGATGCCTACTAGTAGAACTATTCCTTTAAGAAGTGAACATACTTTGAATAGGTCAAATACGGACACTAGCGCTGCATCTATTCCTGATGATTCCATTGTATCTACTTCCGATGTGGGTGTTCCAATCACTGTTACTAACCAAATGGAGCCCATTCTTGCATGGGGATCCCATTATCCGTTATCCATTCTTGTCTGTGTTCAACTGCAGATCGTTCAAATCATTATGTGGTACCCGGACTCAGCCGTTCCAAGCATATGATGGAGATCGCCATGCGGCTCATGAACTTCGTGAGTAAATTCATCGGGACTGTTAGATTCGGGAACGACCATTTTGGAGCAATTATGGGTTATGGAGACTATGTTGTTGGCAAAAGTGTAATCTCCATGGTATATTATGTTGAAGGTCTTGGTCATAACTTGTTCTCTGTTGGTCAATTCTGTGATTCCGATCTAGAAGTGGCATTTAGAAAACATACTTGTTTCGTTAGAGAACTCGATGGTGTGGAACTGTTAAGAGGAACTCGAGGTTCAAATTTATACACCATCTCTATCGAAGACATGATGAAGTCTTCTCCAATATGCTTGTTGTCAAAAGCTTCAAAAACAAAATCATGGTTATGGCATCGTCGTCTCAATCACTTGAACTTCGACACCATTAATAATCTTTCCAGAAATGATCTTGTAAGAGGCTTACCCGATTAAAATATGAAAAGATCATCTTTTGTTCAGATGCCAATTAGGAAAAAGCAAGAAATATGCCCACAAACCCAAACCCACAAACTTAGTAATGGAAGTTCTGCATACCCTTCATATGGATTGTGCGCGTCCAATGAGAGTGCAAACGATTAATGGGAAGAAATATATTTTAGTCGTTGTTGATGACTACTCTCGATTTACTTGGGTAAAGTTTTTGAGGACAAAGGATGAAACTCCAGACGTCATCATCAAACTTATCAAGCACTTGTTCAAACGTCTTAACAATATGGTTAGAATTGTTCGAACAGACAATGGCACAGAGTTCGTCAACAAAGACTTAATTAAATTTTATGAAAGTGTTGGAATCAGTCATCAAAGAAGTGTCCCGCGAACTCCTCAAGAACGGTGTAGTTGAAAGACGAAATCGAACTCTTGTGGAAGCCGCAAGAACAATGCTCATTTATTCAAAGGTTCCAATGTTTCTTTGGGCTGAAGCCATTGCCACTGCTTGCTACACCCAAAATCGTTCTCTTATTCACACCTCTCATGGAAAACTCCATACCTAACTTGTCCATAAACGAAAACCTGATCTCTCCTACCTTTGTGTGTTCGGTGCTTTGTGCTATCCAACGAATGATGGTCAAGATTTAGATAAATTAAGAGCTAAGGCAGACATTGGAGTTTTTGTAGGATATGCATCAAACAAGAAGGGTTACCGAATCTACAACAAAAGAACTCGAGATATCATGGAAACTATTCACGTCACGTTCGATGAGCTGTCAAGGCAAATGGCTCCAGACAATCCATTATGGACCCGCATCTCAACCTTCATCAAGTAGTCCTATCAGTTCTACTCTTGTTTCAAATCCTCACCAAAGAACTCCTTATGTACCTCCTTCAGAAGATGATTTGAAGAAATTTTTTGATCTAATGTTTGATGAACACTATGAGCCAAGTGCTAATGATCTCACAATTCCATCAACAGAGGATGTTCCTATCCTGCCAACGAAGTTAACCCTTCAGTTTCTATGTCATTAAGTCAAGAAGCCGCCTGCCATCAATCACTCTGTCTCATCAACAAATCATCAATCATCGAGTGTACATCATGGAAGTGTGTCTGGCACCTATGATGGAGATAATCCCTTTGCTACTCCTGAAGATACCCCTTTTGAAAACATATTTGCTCCTGAATCATCATCGTAACCATCTTCATCGGAGAAATCGACTACGCTACTTCAATTCCTCAACAACAACCACCCGAACACTTTAGAAAATGGACACATGATCATCCATTGGACAACATCATTGGAAATCCTCTCATCCAGATCTACTCGCAAACAACTGAGAATCGATGCCTTATGGTGCTTCTTCAATTCCGCACTATCCAAGATCGAACCAAAAGATGTTAAAACTGCCATGAATGAAGACAGCTGGTTCAATGCCATGCAAGAAGAAATTCATGATTTTGATCGACTAGATGTATGGGAATTAGTACCTGCTCCTGACTATGCTATGATGATAACGCTACACGCGTCGTTCGGGGTCAAAGGAACTTCCTTTTCTTCGAGCAAGTTTTATAACACCCTAGGCAGTGAACCTAATCGTTGTAGTGTAGTTATTAGGGTAAGCCACGGGTATTGATATCGTTCTCTAGGGGAATAGGAATGCTAGTGAGAAGTTACTACGCTAAGGTTGGGTTTGAGGAAGATTATTTTTTATCTTTTTATAATTTTTTAAGGAAAGGAAAGGTACGAATCTCGGGGTTTGGATTTGGGGTGTTGGTATTGCTACCGATTACTCTACTTATCTAATTATCTAATCTAAGGTGTATGTAGTCTATGTCTAATTATTGTGTGCTCGTATGATAGTTTAAAGTTTTTTTTACTTAGGTTTTACTACTCCTTAATTATCTCCTATTGGTGGTTGAATTGTCACGTCCTTATTCTTAGCTGCGTTGTGTGTCTAAGGTTGTAGGGTATGCGTTTCTCCCTAACTCTTTGAATTTACCAAAGGGTCTCTCGCTACAAAACCCACTAGGGATAATAAACTCTTACTCTAAGGCACTCTTTGGATGGTTTAGCTTACAACTACTCAAGGAGTTATATTCTAAGGTTCACAAAGATTTAATCAAGCATTAAGTACACAATGAATGACCTATCGCATTACTAGATCATTAACAAACTAAGATAAGAGACAACCAATCAATATTCAATGATTAAGTTTCATATTCCCTAAGCAAACACACAAGTAAATTAGCTGGACATGGAGAACATGCAAGCATACACACAAATAATCAAAGACATAATTGAATTAATGAAGTAAAACACTTATCTTGATGTAAGATAGGGTTTGGAAACCCTAAAATACTCAGACGCAGACCTTGGTTCGTTTAGGTTTTTACTCCAAAAGACTACACACAAATAATGAAAAATTCGGATTCTATATATAAGATTACACATGCGACGGCGTCCACCTTATGTTTTGTGACACCGCCGTCGCCGTCATTAGGGTTTCGTCTTGGCCACGTTAGACTTGCGACGCTACCTTATGCTTGTGACGCCCTTCAAAGCTTCTGACCCCGTCTGGATTGCATCTAGGCCGTCTGAGTTGCGACGGCCTACTCTTTTATAACTTGACGTCGCCACTTGAAAATAGGAGTTTTGGCTTCTGTCCCGTCACAAAATCCTCCGACGGCGTCGCAGATAAGCCGTGACGCCGCACCTTATGTTTTCAGCAGCTTTGAGTGTCTCGACGACTTTGGCCATTTTCTTCGATATTCGCCTTTTCGTCCAAATAAGTGCCATTCCAGCATTTTGCCTTCAAGAGACCTAAAAAGTGAAAAGGAACGATATTAAGCAATAACGGATACAAAAATGACCAAATAAGGGCTTAAACGACCCCTCAAAAAGGTACCTTTTAAAACCTTATCATATGATCATTGCTCTAAAGTGGATCTTCAAAGTAAAACTTGATGAGCATGGTGATGTATTAAAGAACAAGGCTCGATTGGTTGCAAAAGGATACCGTCAAGAGGAGGGTATTGACTTTGAAGAATCATTTGCTCCAGTTGCTCGTATCGAGGCAATCAGAATCTTCTTGGCTAATGCTGCAAATAAGAACATGGTAGTCTATCAGATGGATGTAAAGACGGCTTTTCTTAACTGTGACCTTAAAGAAGTCGTATACGCACCCAACCGAAGGCTTTGTGAATCCAGAGCATCCTACTCACGTCTATCGTTTGAAGAAGGCTCTTACGGTTTGAAGCAAGCTCCAAGGGCATGGTATGATACGCTATCAAAGTTTCTTCTATCTACTGGATTCAGAAAAGGAGCATTTGATCCGACATTGTTCACCGAAAGTCGGCAAACATTTAATTCGCGTTCAAATCTATGTTGATGATATTATTTTTACCTCGACTGACCCCAATGAATGTGACCGTTTTTCAAATGAAATGGGTTCCAAATTTCAAATGTCAATGATGAGACAAATGTCATTTTTCTTGGGATTACAAATTTCACAAAGTCCCGGAGGCATTTTTATAAATCAATCTAAATATGCAAATGAGATTTTAAAGAAATTTGGATTTTATTCTTGTGACCTGACACCCTATGATAGAGCGCATACTAAACTGGATGAGGACCACTCAGGGATCATGGTAGACCAAATGAAATATCGTAGTATGACTGGATCCCTGATGTACCCTCACAAATAGACCATGCATTTGCGCTGTTTGCATGTGTGCTAGATATCGGCTGCTTCCCTACCAAAAGCACCTTGAAGCGTTAAACGGGTCTTTCGTATTCCCAGGAACCATCAATATGGGACTTGGTACCCAAGGACACCGTATGTCATTAACGCCTATGCAGATGCGATCATGCAGGATGTCAAGATATACGTCAAAGTACGTCTGAGGTGCTCGTTTGGGCGATAAGCTTGTGAGCTGGTCTTCAAAGAAACAAATGAGTACTTCTATTTCCTCTATAGAGGCTGAATACATAGCCATGTCATCTTGTTGCACTCAAATCCTATGGATGAGATCCCATTATTCGACTATGGCTTTGAATTCAACAAAATCCTCTGATGTGATAATAAAAGTGCTATTACTCTCTTGCAACAACGTTCAACACTCAAGAGCAAAGCACATCGACATTCGACATCATTTCATCAGGAGCAAGTGGAGAACGGTGTGGTGGAACTCTATTTTGTGAGGATCAATACCAATTAGCGACATCTCAAAAAAGCTCTTTCTAGAGAACGTTTTGAGTTTATCCTTCCACGACTTGGCTAAAGAGTCTACAACCGGAAACACTCAAACGTCTTCAAGAGGAAGACGAGGAGTAAAGGTCTTTCTTCATCCATCTCTTGTAAATATTTATTCGAAAAGCAAAATACAAAATTACAAAACCTACAAAAAGCAAATGGAAAAATATAAATCTTTCAAAAATCCATAAAATTTTGAAAAATCTTGAAAAATTTCAAAAAATATTGTCATTTTGTCGTGTTTTTCTCGATTCGATAATATCTACGGTCTTTGTGCTGTCATTCAAAGAATGACACGGGTCTTTAGATGTTGTTCGAATGTTCAAAAAAAATAAAAAAAAATAATAATAAATTTGAGAGAAAATGAAACAATGGTTTATTGTCATTTCAGGCAGTAACCCGTTCTTCAAAGAAAGAACAAAGCCATGTTTTATCTTAAATCTTCAAACCTCATGCTCTGATTCTAAAAACCAATGTTTGTCGTTAAAAAGACAAATGTTTCATTTCAAATATTTTTCCTTCAAATGATTCTTCTGAAAAATATTTGTCATCTAATGAAAACAAAATTGCTTTGAAAATACTTTGGACTCTACTTTTGAAAATCATCCGGTCTTTTCATTTGTCAAAATCTCTATCCTTCAATCAACAACATATGTCATTGATTGAGGGGGAGAATGATTTCAATCAAAAAGAGTATTTTTCAAACAATTGGCACGTAATCTAGAAAGGTCTACTCTTGAATAATCAAAAAGAACAATGTTTTACAATATTGTATACAATTGGTACAAGACCATTGTTATTATTTTGTTTTCAAAAGATACTCAAACATGTTTAATCTTTGGAGTCTAAAGTCTCAAACTTGATCTTTATCGGTTAAATGTTTATCATAATCAAGGCACATCTCCCCTCAAAATCTTTCAAAATCAATTTAAATCTACAGAGATCACAAATCTCAAATGATTTGAAAATTGTGATCGGGGGAGAATTTGTGATTTAAATTGGATTTAAACTAATAATTTGATAAATGGTTTCATAAGTGTTTAGCAAGCTTTCCTCCCCACATGTGCCAAACGATTTCAAATTTTCCATGCACATGTTGAGGGGGGGCATCTTTTTAAACCACAAAGAATTGAAATGTGATTGATTTTTCTCTAAGTTCAGGTTCCTTCTAATATGTGCAAAACTCTTTCAAACCTCAAGGCACATTTTGAGGGGGAGCAAACTTATGAAAACCTCATCCTTCCCCAATATGCTTTATCTACTTGATTTGATCAGGGAAGTGATGTTGATATCTTTTAGAAAATGGTAATCAAAGAAGTTAATCCTTCCTCTTGACTCCGTGTGCCAAAATGATTTCAAATACATGATGCACATGTTAAGGGGGAGCTCTTTTTTTTCTAAAAATATCAAAAATAATTCAGGTACAAAATGCTTTGATAATATATCACAAGTATCTGGATTGATTTTCAAATGGTTTTCAATTGGTTCCAATGGCAGATGAACAATACCAAATAGACCGACCAATTTTACTTTATGTATGGTGATATAAGGATGATAAGGTTGGGCATTAGTTCCCATGATCCACCAGAACCGGAGGGATCTACCCAGGGACAATCCACAAGATAGTGTAGAAGTCCTTAGGTATGATGAAAAAAAATGAGAAAAGTGAGATATGGGAAGAGTGCGGACTGAGACAAAGCTAGTACTGGAATAAACCCAACAAGGTTCTAGTTATGAAGTCTCGGTAAGCACTGAAGGGGTTGAAGAATGTTACACATAGGATTTCTCAAACACATCAAACCATGATCATTGAAGGCGTTTATTAATAGGTTTTAGAGAGAGAAAGAGTTAGAGGTTTGGGAACTTAGTGAGAGAAAGTGAAAATCTTATTATGAGCTCAAACTCAGAGTATTTATAGTCTTACACAAATCGCCACCTACGGGCTGTGGATCAGGCATACATTGGGTAAAGACCCGTCTCCTCCTGTGTTACTTAACTACTACTTAACTTTAAATAACTACGACTAAGTTCTAACGATTACATATACTTGAGGTGACCGACACTTTAATAACTGGATTTACTAAATCCTGACAATCTCCCCCTAAGGGAGGTCACCTCAAATTTCATTGAATACAAACAGATATTATATTAAGATTGTTCTTGGATCCATGTTCCTGTTCTTTGCTCAGTAGCTCGTAGTCTTTGATTCTTCATTTTTTCATGTTTAGATAATCCAAGTGGAGGTCTTTAACTGATCCACGTGATAATGAATGTTGAGTTAGTTTTGAGATCATCAGCTATCATAAATCTCTGACTCATCCTTTGTAGTGTTGGTATTATATGATGTTGTGACGTTTGGACCGACATGCTCACATTCTGGATCATGATTTCTTCTTATCAGAGTAGCGGAAGCTTTCATTGATTCATGATATTGGCAGCAGCGTAGCAGAAGCATGGAAAGAGAATATCAGAGTCATTGATGCACAAATCATGATTTCTTTTGAAATTAATGTGATGTGTGAGCATGCGGCTATGGATTGACTTCTCCATTCTGATCAGCTGCAAGCGTCGGGTGTACCTGCATACAACAGTTAGCAATAAAGCGCACGAAAGTGTCTTTGATCACTTTCGTTGAATTGAGGTACACGGCCCACGTTCCCCGTTGATCGACATACGTAATGCCTGTGATCGTATAACTCCGAAGAATCTCCTTGACAGGTTTCGCACTGCTCTTAGCCGTTCTCAAACCGAACGTCTCAAAGAAGACAACACGGAGTGAGTGAACCAGCGAATTTGAGATTCACAGATTGATGAAAAGAGATTTGAAAAAAAACAATCGTGTACTGCTCAATAAAGTGTTTTTGCAATACAACGAAGGTTTATAGAAAAATCAATTATCAATCATAAATACCTTTTAAATTTTGAAACATTAATACACAGTCGATGTGCTAGAAAAAAGATTTTTAAGCACAATGACCGGTTTTTCAAAGGTATCCGTCAATCCATAACCTGAACCAGGATTGATTCACAATTATGAATCGCCCCATTGTTTATGTTCAATTGTCACATGATTGATCTATTGGATAGATATCACATGCCACCCACCAGGAGCTTGTTTGATGTTGGCTCCAGAAGGCTTTCCTTCTTCATTATGAATATGTTTGCATAACACTCAGATGTTCTGGAAATACCACAAGGATAATGCGTAGGACTCATAAAATATATTATCTCTTTCCACATTGTGTGAAACAGAGAGTCTTCATTGACAGTATCCTAATGAGATTTATTGATGATCTCGAGGCTCTAGACTCAATTGTGCACATTTGGTTCCTAGGCCGGAGACTAGGGAGAGGGTCTCCTTCTTCAATATCAACCATCTCTAAGAGAAAGTCGATAGATAATGTCGATTCCCCGTGAGAATGAAACAAGTCCTTTTAAGAGGAACTTGAGTAGCTTGGGAAGTTGTAGTGCAGTGCATCACTGGGTCCATGATGTCTTGTCTTCAATACCAGTGTTACCTTAGTAAACACCAGTAGCATATGTATTGAACCAGGTTTCTGCCCTAAGGTTGAAATATTGGAGGGCTATTTCTTTTCACCCTTTTCATATTCATTTCTTTTTCATTCTTCAACCCCTTCTGCTACCGAGACTTCATAACTAGAACCTTGTTGGGTTTATTCCAGTACTAGCTCTGTCTTAGTCTGCACTCTTCCCGTATCTCACTTTTCTCATTTTTATTATTTTTTTTCATCATACCTAAGGACTCTACACTATCTAGTGAAT
Organism: Chrysanthemum makinoi; assembly: GCA_910596185.1. NCBI lineage: Eukaryota > Viridiplantae > Streptophyta > Magnoliopsida > Asterales > Asteraceae > Chrysanthemum > Chrysanthemum makinoi. The sequence goes on from OU343218.1 coordinate 255,593,154, forward strand.
TGTCCCTGGGTAGATCCCTCCGTCTTTGGCGGGATCGTGGGAACAAATACCTAACCTAACCATCCTTATATCACCGTGCAAAAAGTAAATTTGGTCGGTCTTTTGGTATTGTTCTTCTGCCAATGGAACCAATTGAAAACCATTTGAAAATCAATCCAAGTACTTGTGATACATGATCAAAATATTTTGTACCTGAATTGTTTTTGATAATTTTAGAAAAAGTTCCCCCTTAACATGTGCATCGCATATTTGAAATATTTTGGCACATGGAGGCAAGAGGACTTGAAATCTTTAGATTTTAAGAATGAACGATTCGATTCTTTAATCAATATTTTCTAAAAGATATCAACATCACTTTCCCAATCAAACTTAGTATTTGTTATACTTTGCTTAAAGATGTTTTTGGGAGAGGATGTGATTTTCAAAATAGTTGCTCCCCCTCAATATGTGCTTCAATATTCGAAAAGATTTTTAGCACACATTAGATGGAGCATGCACTTCAAGACACCGCAATCACGTTTTAATCCTTTATGGTTTGATAAAGACGCTCCCCCTTAACATGTGCATGAAAAATTTGAAATCGTTTGGCACATGTAGGGAGGAGAGCTTGTTAATAACTTGTGAACCATTTATCGAATCATCAGTTTAAATCCAATTTAAATCACAAATTCTCCCCCGATCACAATTTTCAAATCATTTGAGATTTGTGATCTCTATATATTTAAATTGTTTTTGAAAGCTTTTAAGGAGAATTATGACTTGCTTATGAAAACATTTAACTGATAAGGATCACTTATGAGACTTTAAACTCCAATAACAAGCATGAATATCTTTTGAAAACATGACAAATAACCTTTTGATTTAATTGAATCATTCTCCCCCTCAATCAATGACATACGTTGTTGATTGAGAGATCGAGATTTTGACCGATCTCAAGTCCAAGTGAATTTCAAAAATTTAGTCCGAGTTATTTTGTTTAACATTGTTTTCATTAGATAGCAAATATTTTTCAGAAATATTTATAGAAGGAAAAATATTTGTGAAAGAAACACTTGTCCTTTTGGTGACAAACATTTGTTTTTAGAATCAGAGCATGAGATTTGAAACATACGTTAAAGCATGGCTCTGTTCTTTCTTTAAAAATGGGTTATAGACTGAAATGACTATAAACCATTGTTTTACTTTCTCTCAATTTTTTTTTTTTATACATTCGAACAATATCTAAAGACCCGTGTCATTCTTTGAGTGACAGCACAAAGACCGTAGATATTATCGAATCGAGAAAAACATGACTAAAAGAATTTTTTATTAATTTTTTTTTTTGAAATTTTTCAAGATTTTCAAATTTTTATGGATTTTAGAAAGTTTTATATTTTTCTATTTGCTTTTTGTAGATTTTGAAATTTTGTATTTTGTTTTTCGAATCAATATTTACAAGAGATGGATGAAGAAAGACCTTTACTCTTCGTCTTCCTCTTGAAGACGTTTGAGTGTTTCTGGTTGTAAACTCTTTAGACCAAGACGTGGAAGGATAAACTCAAAACGTTCTCTAAGAAGAGCTTTGGTGAAGATGTCTGCTAATTGGTATTCAGTCCTCAAAAAATAGAGTTCCACCACACCGTTCTCCACTTGCTCCCTGATGAAATGATGCCGAATGTCGATGTGCTTTGCTCTTGACACTACAAGAAAAGAGGGTTTTTGGGACGAAACTTTTTGGAACGGTCAAATAATCGTGCCAAATACACGTATTTGGCACTTGTTGGACAATTGTGCCAAAAAATTTGGTATTTGGGACGGCTATCAGAAAACCGTTCCAAATACGCATGCATTTGGAACATTTTCTAATAATGGTGCCAAATACATGTGTATTTGGAACGGTATGAGTAACCGGTGCCAAATACTTATGTATTTGGGACGGTTACTACCACCGGTGCCAACTTTGTATACGTATTTGGAACACTATCCAATGTTGGTGCCAAATACCTATGTATCTGGAACGGTTTTTATAGCTTATGGAAAATACGAATATATTTGGTGCGTTTTTTATAAAATTTTTAATTCTTATGTATTTCAAACATCTTTGAAAAGCTGACCAGTTTACACTTCATTCCCGAACGTGTTGACTATATTTTGCTTTTAATATCTTAGACTTCAAATTAAAATTCATAATCGACTTTATTAATTTAATCTAATATTGAATAGCCCTTCCTCGCTAACTTATAATCGACTTTATTAACTTTTATTCTCTATAATTAATCTATATACCTAATTAATATCTATCAAATTACTTCAAACGGGTCGCCTTCTAATTTTGGCGAGTTAATTTTGTTCTTTTGAAATGAACATTTTTTTTCTTTGAGGTCGAGTTAAAAAAATTCATATTGTATAAAAAAATGGATAAACAAATGATCGAGGTCATGTATGTTCAAGTTACCCGATCGATAGGGTGAATCTTTAACTCATACGTACGTGTTAGAATGATGTGAACTCCATACCTTATTCACGGTTATTAATAACAATAAATATCTACCCTAACGCGTATCGACCCGTTGCACAATTTGTCCGAGCCCACTAATACTTATCTATCGTCTAATACTCCTTCGCAAATCGAGCAGCAATATCGCAAAAGTCGAACTGAAATGTAAACTATAATTACTAAAGAAAACAAAAACAAAGATAATTATCTTGTTAAAAATTATAAAGCCCGGAACTGGTTGACTCGGTTTAAAACATGAAACGAACTCAACTTGGTATTAATTTGGCACTCGAGCTTAGTTAAGTAATCGAGGCACTCGAGCTCGACTCTACTAAGTCAACTTATCAACATTAGAATAACATGATTATACAAACAACTTTATTTTGACTCGATACTTTAAATGCGACTCGACTCGAGTTGCCTGTAAAGTTTGAAATGTATGTAAATTTATGTATACCAAAGGGTATAAATTTAAAAAATACAAAAAGTCAATAACGTACACGAACATTTGTTGAGTAACTCGAGCTCTAACTCGACTCGAACTCAATGTTCATGTCCAGATTTATTAAGCCTCGAACATAAGCTTGAGCCCAGAAAACGAGTTGTTGGGTTTTTGGTTCCTTGGATCAAGAATTATTCTAAGTGTTGGAACCACAGACAGTCTTGATGAAACCACGGATAGAAGAATGGAACCACTGCTGAATACAAACCGCGGCTAGTAGTATTGTGTAACCACGGATAATGTAATGTAACCACTGCTAGTCTTGTATAGTCGGTTTAGTATTCTGTATTAAATAAATATGGAAAAGATATTTATCTTGTAGGTTACGTATTGTATTATGTAAAGGACTCCTTAGCCTATAAAAGGAGGTCCTAGGTTAGATTAGATATACATATGTTTTATATCTAAGGTCGATACACTTCAAGGTTGAAAAACCCTAATACTGGTTAGAGTATTCGTATTAATAATAATATTGAGGTGTTGAATATTTATTGTTCTTCTTCTTAAGATTAAGTATTAAATTCCGCGTGATACTTAATAAGTATTTGTTTAAAGTCAGTTTCTATATTAGATCATTTGCTCAACTGGATCAACAAGTGGTATCAGAGCTTGTGATCTAGAAACTGTAACCAAGAAGAAGTTTTGTTAAGTTCTATTCAAGAAAGCTAAGATGTCTGATGAAACACACATGGTTATCTTCCAAGCTTCCATATGCTCAAGCATGGAGAGTACCAAATCTGGAGAATGCGAATAAGGCAATATATTCGTTTGATTGATTATGCTCCTGGGTGGAAAAAGGTGATACTCTTCCTAAAAAGGGTGAGGATGGCCAAGATATAGCCATTGTTAGTGAAATTGATAAGGCTAAGAGAAAGATGGAGATTAAAGCTCATAGTATTTTCTCTATGGGAATACCTAATGAATATGCTTTGGAATTTGAACAATATGAGTCTACAAAGGAGCTCATGGATGCTATTGAAACAAGGTTTGCTGGTAATGAAGCTACCAAGAAATCAAGGAAAAATATGCTCAAGCATCAGCTAGAAAACTTCACTGCTCTGAGTGGAGAAAAACTTGATGGCACCTATAACAGACTTCAAAAGCTCATCAGCCAACTAAAGTCAGTGGAATACAAAGTTTCTCAAGAAGATATTAATCTAAAGTTCATCAGAATTTTATCACCTGACTGGGCTATGCATACTGTTGTGTGGAGGAACAAGGATGACTTTGAAAAGATGACTCTGGACAATCTCTACAACAAGTTGAAGGTATATGAGTCTGAGAACAACATTGCTGGTGCATCTTCAACTAGCCAAAACATTGCTTTTGTTTCCACTAATCACAAGAGTTCACAAGATGTATCCACTGCTGCCTATGCTATAACCACGGCTATTGCAAACAATACCACTGTTAGTGATAATGTCAGTGATGGTGCAATTTGTGCTTTTCTGGCTGATTTAACTACCAGTGTTACTGTTTTGAATCAAGATCTAGATCAAATTGATCCTGATGATCTTGAGGAAATTAATCTTCAATGGCAAATGGCAATGTTGACTCTCCAAGCAAGGAAGTTTCTGAGGAGGACTGGAAGACAGGTCAAGTATGATGGTCAAAGGAGAGCTGGTTTCGACAAAAGCAAGATGGAGTGCTTTAACTGCAAGAAGAAGGGTCACTTTGCTAGGGAATGTAGAGCACCTAAGAGGATTGAAGGCATCAATAAGACTGGTGAAGAGCCTGCTCCTTCTTCAAAGCATTGGTGGCTCAAGATGGTCTTGGTGATTATGACTGGAGTGATGAAATTGAAGAAGGACCCAATGCAGCTTTTCTTGCTAGTGAAGCTTCAAAAGAGCATAACTTTGCTCTTATGGCCTATGCTTCATCTTCTGGTTCAGATTCTGAGGTATCTAATGATTCTAAAACTTCTACTTGTTCTTTTAAATCATGTCAAGATAACTTAGAATCTCAAAAAGCTATCACTGAGAGTTTAAGGAAAGAAGTAGAAAGACTGTCTCTAGATAACTTAGGTTATAGAGTTGGTCTAGAAAGTGTTGAAGAAAGGCTTAATTACTGTATCAAATGTGAGTTTGAGTATGTTGATAAAATTAATATACTAGGTGGAGAAATTGATCTTAAGGATAGGGAGATTAAGATGCTTAAAGAGAAACTAGAACAAGCTGAGAGTGTAAAAGTAGAAGCCCTAAAAGAAAAAGAAAAACATGTTGTTAGGGTTGCTAAAACACAATATGCTTCTGATCTAGTAAATAAACCAATAGGTCAAAAATTGTTCAAGGATGGTACTGGCCTAGGTTACAATGAAATGCCACCACCATCTCTTATGAAACATGCACCACCTGCAAAAGAGCTCTCATTTAGCAGTGAATTTAGTTTCAACAAGCCTGTAGGTGAGACCAACAAGATTGAATCGCCTAAGATAGGTTCTGATAAGTCATCTCATGCTCCCACAATTGAAGATTGGGAATCAGATTCTGAGGAAGATAGATTTGAATCAATTAAGGCTGAAGAGATAGAGAAAGTTAAGAAAGTTGATTCTGAACAAGTCAAACTTGTACCTAGATTTGGAGCTCAAATTGCTAAGAAAGTAGTTGAGTACAAGGAAGTACCTAGGGAACAGATGAAAAGATACACACATAGGGGAAACCAGAGAAACTTCAATGGACTAATTTCAAACAGATTAGGAGATGAGTTTCAATGTGTTAAAAAGGCTTGTTTTAAATGTGCACTACAACAAAAGTGGCTTTTTAGGACCCTTTGTGTGGGACGGTATGATAATGGAGTCCTAAAAAACTGTTTAATAGGACATATGAGCGTTTAGGGTCCTTTTTAAATATTTGCTACTTAGGCGATGTCCTAAAAAGGTATATAATAGGATGGTCGATGATTTGGGGTCCTATTATCATATAACTTAAAATGACACTTAAAATATGGATCCTAATAAATTACCTTTATAAGACGTTTATTCATTATGGTTGTATTATAATAAACCATAATAGGACACTTGAGTTTTGAGTCATAAGACATCCGTTAGTTAAAACGCTTATTCACAAAAAGTTTTATTATAGCAAAATTTAATAGGACCTTTGACACGTGGGTATTATCACGTTAACCTTTATAGACGCTTATGTACAATGGTTTTATAACATCATTTTTTTAAAACGATTATTTGCAAAAGTTTTATTATAACAAAACTTAATAGGACCCTTAAAGGATGCATATTAATTATGGTTTTATTACAATACACCATAATAGGACACTTGATATATAAGTCATAAAACATTAATTATTAAAAACGCTTATTCGCAACGTATTATTAAAACATAACTTAATATGACAGTTGACACTTGGGTCCCATAGATTGATACACCATCATAAGACACTTGATATTTGAGTCATAAAACATCGGTTTTATGGAACACTTATTCGCAAACGTTTTTTTTATAAGAAAAGTGAATAGGACCCTTGACAATAGTGTCTTATAACGTTAACCTTTATAGAACGCTTATTCATAATGGTTTGTTTATGATACACCACAATATGGCACTTATTTTTAGAGTCGTAAAACATCCGCTTTTTATAACGCTTATTCAGTTTTATAGAACGCTTAATTGCAAAAGTTTTATTTGAAAAAAAATTAACAGGACCCTTGGCACCACAATATGTCTCTGTTCTGTTTTTGTGTGTATTTGTGTTTGTGTTGCAGTTTATCGATGGGTTAATATACAAAAAAGTTACTAAACTTTCAAAAATATTTGTCCTAAGTCACTAATGTTTATCTTCTGTCATCTATGTTACTATACTTTACGCGTACCGGTTATCTTGATACCAATAGTGAGACGACCCACATGCTGCTTTAAATGCTGACGCGGTATACATACCATGTTTCATTCCTCACTAAGGTACTAAACTTGCGAAAAATTTGTCATAAGTCACTAATGTTTCATTCCTGTCATCTAAGGTACTAAACTTTATAAAAATTTGTCCTAAATCACTAATGAAAAATTTGTCCTAAGTCACGAGTTGTGCACATGTTACTGAACCTTTAAAATTATACGTTTTATACGATTTTATACACCTTTTATACGTTTTTATTCATTTTCATTCGTTTTTATACGTTTTTGTTTGTTTTTCACGTTTTGTCCGTTTTTATATCGCTTCACTTTTGTCCCATTTTACGTCCGTTTTTATATGTTTTATGTTTTCATCCTTTTTATGTTTTTCCGTTTTTATATGGTTTTATACATTATTTATAATTTTTTGTTCATCCGTTTTATTCAGTTCATCCGTTTTATACATTTTCGTCTGTTTTTACATTTCGCCTATTTTCTTATGTTTTCAAACATAAAAAAGGGACGAAAACGAATGAAACATAGAAAACGGCAAAACATAAGAAAATGGACGAAACGTAAAAAAGCAGAAAAACGATAAAACGGATGAAAAAGAATAAAACGATAAAATGTACAAAACCATATAAAAATGGACAAAAACGTATAAAAACGGATGAAAACATAAAAACGTATAAAAACGGACGTAAAAATGGGACAAAAACGGACGAAAACGATAAAACGGACAAAAGCGAAAAACAAACAAAACGATAAAAACGAATAAAAATGAATTAAAACGTATAAAAGGTGTATAAAATCGTATAAAACGTATAATTTTAAAGGTTCAGTAACATGTGCCACAACTCGTGACTTAGTGATGCGTGCCAAACAGTCAAGCTAAATCACACAAGCCTGCCACTTGTGAATGGCAGACCGTAATCAGCTTAAAACTGCCTAAGCACGAATGCAATGAAGATCTGAGGAGTATAGTGTTTCCCCGGGTCGTTATGTCCCACGGAGACTCAATGGTGTGCAAACACTAGATCAGACGATAGAATGATCACTAATGATAGTGATCGGAAAAGATTTGGATGGATAATTACACTACTGAAAAAGATTATAAAATAAAGCGACTTAAATACAAATTAAGAAAATAAAAAAGATAAAATATATTAAATAAACGCTATCACTATATTTAAAGTGATGAACGTTTAAAACCTAAAACGTACGTTTAAATTAAAAACTACGTAACGTGCAAAATAAAAAGTGAAAGTAAAGAAGGAAAATACCTACGGATATGAAAAATACATTTTTACAATCCTAATTATATAAGAAATTTATTAGAAAAGGAAAATTATTTTTATAACTAATTAATTAATTATTATTAATTAAAAACTGATTTAACTATTTAATTAATACTCTAAAATAGAAGAAAATATGAAATAAGACTAGAAAAATAAAATTAAGACTTAGAAAAATCTAAAATATGATAAAACTAATTTTAAAACATAAAATATATTTTTTAGACTTTTTATGTATTTATTATTAATTTAAAACTATTTAAAACTAATTAAAATGCTAGAAAATAATATTTAAACTAAGAAAATTATGGAAAAATACTTTTTAGGCTTTTTATATTTATCTTAATCTAGGAAAAATGAAAAATTATTTTTTTGAAACTTTTCTTAATTAATTGTATTTAAAGCTAATTAAAAAGGCTTAAAAACTAATTAAAATGTAGAAAAATAGCAAACAAGCTAGGAAAAATCTGAAAAATTCAAGATAAGCTTAAAATAATACAGAGAATCAAGGAAAAATGGAAAAACAAGGGCTTGTGTGCAAGATATTGAAACTGATGAGGAAATGCTTATTGAAATAAGCACTTGAATAAGCAAAAGAGACACCACAAGTTACCAACTGAAAACAGGAACTACACTATGCTAAAAATGATCAAATGCAACAATAATCAACAAGCTATAACCTCTGACAACAAGCTCAACAGATTTGAGAATATGAGCTTATGAGCTAAAAACAGTGAATAGGGACCAACTTTGAGCTATTGCACAAGCTACAAAATAAGCTGAAAAGGAAAACCAACAATTGGAACTTGGAGAAGACCTGTCCAAGAACCAATAGACCAAAGACCAGCCCTTGTTGAGCTAAGATGAGCTCTGGGCTAGCTCTGCAAGGTCGACAATCATCGTGCAGCTAAGTGCCCTGACAGGCACTTGGCATCACTTTGACAAGTCGTTTTGAAAGCTATAAAAATTCACTAAAATCTATTAAAATGGTAATAATCAAGTAGACCAACTGAAGTTTTATAACCAACAAGTTTCACTGATTTTGACTTAGGAATGAATCCTAGAAAAATCTTTCTATTTGAGCTCAAAATTGATTTTGCAAATATTGACTTTTAAGACGAATGAAAGTTTGACTAATATGAAGTTTGATCTTGATTTGTGAACTGATAATGATGTAATGTGATGAAATAAAGTTACTACAATCTATCTCTATGTATTTAACACACAAAATGAGATTCTGGTTTTAACAAGATCTCAACAGTTAACTGTTGAGATTGATTACATGGAATTTTGACTTTGGGCTTATGTAATCACTAAATGTTGACTGATATGAACTCAAAAGGACTTAATAAGCATGAAACAACAGGAAACCACCACTGTTCTAGCCTATAGCACAGGTAATAAAGCTAAACCAAACACCTCTTAAAACATTGAATCAACAACAAAACTGAGATAATCTTAATCCAACTGATTTAACTGATTAAACTTAGTTAAATGGACCTAAATACAACTATATAAACCAGTCTACACTAGTGGTGACCACAGAAACAGTTACAAGCTAAACTCGCAATATGATTTGAAATATGAAAATCTAGAAACTTACTAACCACCTGTTCTAGCTTATGCAGCCAAAAAGAACCGTAACACACCTAACCTAATCTAACCTATTTCACACCATTTCAACCTCTGCATCACCAGCAACCATTTCCAGAACCATATGGAGCTCAGTTTGACTTCTGTTGACTAATTCACAAAATGGCTTGAAAATTAAATGTAACCTTTTGAAAGGCTAAGATAAGCTTATATAAGATTGTTTGAGTTAGAAAATAAGCTACTAGGAGCTTATACATAAGAAATTGATACTAAAATCTGTAACAGTAACATGAAATTTAGAACTTAGATGAAAACTTTAGATTGATACTTAAAAGTGACTTACAAAGATTTGTCAACTGAATTATGATACATAAAAGCTGAGATTACAGTATTTGGACTTAAAGCTAAAACATTAATATAAAAACGACATTAAGAAAAAACTACAAAACTAACTACTACTTTTGCTTCCTTCTTTCTTCCTCTTTTATAGCTCCCAGCACCTTCTCTCTACTTTCTGACCAAATCCCATCATTAATCTTCACCATTGGATGACCAAAAATGATCCTGGCCATTGAAGCTATTTTTGGCGGCAAACGTGTTAGCCAGGTGTAGGGGTTGAGTGAAATGGGAGAATGAGCATTTAATGGTTTTTGGAGTTGTGTTGAGGTGGAGGGGACAAAGGAGAGGGTGTGGTGATGGAGTGATTTCAGGGATTGGTTGGGGAAGAGAAGAAAAACGCGCCAAAGGGGGATTTGTTTGACTTGGTTGTGTTGACCGGGTGATATTATTAAAGAGAAGGGGTCAAATGAAGGGGGTTCAAAATGGTTGTGGCAGGGGTCACAGGTTCAAGGTTCAAAAAGGCTTAGGTAATATTACAAGGACCATTATGTAATTTCTGAAACTTTAAGGACCAAGGCTGCCATTTTATCAAAGCTATTTCAAGGGACTAAAACTGACAAGCTTCAAAAGTACAGGGACTAAACTTGCCATTTTCAAACTTTCCAAGGACCATTTTTGACATTTTTCAAACTTGAGGGACCAAAGTTGTAATTTTGCAAATTTTACATTTCAAAGGGTTTGTTTTAACAACTTTTGAATCCCATGGACCTTAAATGACATTTTTCTTGATTTTGATATACCAGGGACTGTTTTTGACAACTTGTGAAACTTAGGGGACTAAAACTGCCAATTTTGCAAACTTTATACGTTTTTCATCTGATTTTGATATTTTTGCATTTAAAATACATAAAACACTAATTTGTGATATTTTTATCATTTTGAAGCATTTTTGAGTGTTTTCAGATGATTTTGCAGTTTATATTGTACAAAAATGATGAGTATTTAGACACTCATCAATCCCCCACACTGAGATATTGCTAGTCCTTAGCAATGATTTGAACTTTAATGGATTTTAAAAACTCTTTACCAAAAGCCATCACTTCTGGAGTAGCCAAATGTTTCAGTTCAAGTAAGAACCTTGGTACACTGATAACCAAATGATTTTGAGCAAATCATAAGCTGTAAACGGATTTGATTTGTCTTTACCAGAAGCCGTACCCTTCTCGACTAGCCAACTCTTAGATAAATTATCAATATTATCTTTGGTGAGCTGATTACCAATTATGGATTTTCCACTGCCTTTACCACAAGCCATAACCTTGCGGGCTAGCCAACTCTTCACTTTTTAAGATATGGTGAGTTGAGAACCATACAATTTTGGGCAAATTGCAAGCCATATAAACGGATTTGAGAAATCTTTACCAAGAGCCGTTTGCTCCTGGATTAGCCAATCCTTTAGTCTATCAAACATGGCGGACTGATAACCAAATGAGTAAGTGTAAAACACTTACTCCAAAAAAAAAAAAATTTGGCCAAAAACGGGGGAATTGGGTAGATAATGTATGAAATTCGTGAGAATTCCCCCCCACACTTAGAAATGAATATTGCCCTCAATATTCAAAGTACCGGCGATTATGCCGAAACATATAACGTAAAAGGGAAATATTACGGCCATTATTTATAAAGATTTTTTTTTTTTTTTTTAGAGAGATATATATATATATATAACATGTGGGGCAACCCCCCCCCCACACTAGGGTGGTAGAAAATAGAAAGAAGTCAGAAATATGGGTGAAAACCCATATTGTGTGTGCTACTGTTTTTGTTTTCCGAGTCGCTAGCTTGACTCGACCCCGAATTAATTTGTTCATGGGGAAGTAAGTGGAAGAGATAACCTCCATCGGACTTTCATTCAAGATGTTTGGATAAACATTGAAGCACGCGAAAGTTCCACACCGATGAGATATAGAGAGAAAGACCCGGCTCACAAATGATAAATGAAAATGCCGGGGTCAAAGATAGTGTCTTCACTCCAAGGAGTGAGAAGAGAGAAGTCACCGAGTAGGCGAAGAAAAGAAGGAAGATCATGATAACAATCATAACTAGATCTTCTTCCTCGGGATTAAGTGCAGTTGCACTTATTTGGATTTTATTGGTTGAGCTCTTTAGGTTGGAAGGCATCTCTTGGGGAGGGGGGAGGATTTGTCATAAATATGCAAATTGAGATTCTCTCTCCCCGATCATGATTTTTGCCATCCAAGCAATCATACTCCAGCGGAGATATGATATGAGTGAGTTCACTGGAGAACTCCTCGCAAGAAGAGTATACGGAGGTGGGACATGTGCGGTACTTCGTGGGCTATAAATATGCACCTCGTCCATTATAGTCTCCGTGTCAGACTCATCACTATCAAAGATTGGATTAATTGAATTTAGAGTAAATTCAGAATCGAATTCGAATAAGGGATTAGTGATAGTCGTATTAACTGTTGTGGAAACAACATGGTCAACATCCTCTTCTAAGTTGACGATCTCGGAATGTGGAAGTGATGCATCAATAAATTCTATGCCTTTAGAATATAAAGAATCGGCATCACTATAATCACTGTCAAAATCTGAGAAAGTCTCAACAAGATTATTTGTAAGAGGAGAAGACACATCACACTCATGGTCAAGAATTTCCTCAGACTCACTTGGGATCGGGATAAAGTTCTCAACATTAGACGATTCCGTTTCCGGAATAGTGCTGAGATGCTTATCCCCCATGGTGAGAGAGTCTTTGGGATCAAAAAATTTCAAAGAAATAGGATCATCGACCTCTTCCAAGAGGAATTCACTTCTCCTCAACCTGGAGTGAAGGGAAGAGTCGGAAATGAAAGGCTCTCAAACGGGAGTGGATTGCCAATCTGAGTCGTAGATTCCTCATTAAAATCATCGTCGCCGTCGCCGTCATCATAATCGTACACGAGGGGTTTCCAATATTGGGAACTCACTCTAGCTGCTTGTTCTTCAAAGATACGCTTTTCTGACGAGACTCTTCTTTAACCAATTCTTTTAAATCTTTGAGTATATCGAGACAATTTTGGAGAAGTTCTTGAGGAATTTGCAGAGGTTTTGTTTGAATCGTTTGGTACGGAGGTTGGTCATGATAAGAGTAGTCATAATTGTTACAAGGATTATGCTCATAGACAAGCGTGTTCCTCGTTTGACACTCAAAACTCGGGTGAGGACCTCCACAATACTCACAGCAGCTTAGATACGTCTGGGCTGTGGTGGGTAGTTGGAAAAGTTTGAGGGTCGTTAAATGAGTTCGATTAGATCATAATCAAATGAATTCCTCGAACCACAAAACAAACAACTCCCGTTAAAAATATCATTACCACACATTATCACGCATTACCAAAGCGAATGTGGTGAACCAAAAGAGGCTCACCACAACCGACACAAGGAATAAACGATTCCATGAGAATAGAAGAAGGTAGAATCAAATGGATAGAGGGTAAAGGAATAAAGAATCAAAAAGGGTAAGAGGGTAAAGAGGAATATTTTTGGCATTTTTTGAAAAACATGCTATAAAAACAAAGAAGGAAAATATTTTTGGATTTTCTGATAACTTTACAAAAAACTTTTTACAAAAAATGGGATATGCACAAGAATGGGTCTGAAAAAGGCTTAAACACACGCTAAAGCCCCTCAAATGCGGCGCCCAAAAATTTTGATCTGCGCTGAACCGTCAAGCTAAATCACACAAGCCTGCCACTTGTGAATGGCGTGACCGTAATCGCTTAAAACGCCTAAGCACGAATGCAATGAAGATCTGAGGAGTATAGTGTTTCCCCGGGTCGTTATGTCCCACGGAGACTCAATGGTGTGCAAACACTAGATCAGACGATAGAATGATCACTAATGATAGTGATCGGAAAAGATTTGGATGGATAATTACACTACTGAAAAAGATTATAAAATAAAGCGACTTAAATACAAATTAAGAAAAATAAAAAGATAAAATATATTAAATAAACGCTATCACTATATTTAAAGTGATGAACGTTTAAAACCTAAAACATACGTTTAAATTAAAAAACTGAATGCAAAATAAAAAGTGAAAGTAAAGAAGGAAAATACCTACGGATATGAAAAATACATTTTTACAATCCTAATTATATAAGAAATTTATTAGAAAAGGAAAATTATTTTTATAACTAATTAATTAATTATTATTAATTAAAAACTGATTTAACTATTTAATTAATACTCTAAAATAGAAGAAAATATGAAATAAGACTAGAAAAATAAAATTAAGACTTAGAAAAGTCTAAAATATGATAAAACTAATTTTAAAACTGAAAATATATTTTTAGACTTTTTATGTATTTATTATTAATTTAAAACTATTTAAAACTAATTAAAATGCTAGAAAATAATATTTAAACTAAGAAAATTATGGAGAAATACTTTTTAGGCTTTTTATATTTATCTTAATCTAGGAAAAATGAAAAATTATTTTTTGAAACTTTTCTTAATTAATTGTATTTAAAGCTAATTAAAAAGGCTTAAAAACTAATTAAAATGTATAAAAATAGCAAACAAGCTAGGAAAAATCTGAAAAATTCAAGATAAGCTTAAAATAATACAGAGAATCAAGGAAAAATGGAAAAACAAGGGCTTGTGTGCAAGATATTGAAACTGATGAGGAAATGCTTATTGAAATAAGCACTTGAATAAGCAAAAGAGACACCACAAGTTACCAAATGAAAACAGAACTACACTATGCTAAAATGATCAAATGCAACAATAATCAACAAGCTATAACCTCTGACAACAAGCTCAACAGATTTGAGAATATGAGCTTATGAGCTAAAAACAGTGAATAGGGACCAACTTTGAGCTATTGCACAAGCTACAAAATAAGCTGAAAAGGAAAACCAACAATTGGAACTTGGAGAAGACCTGTCCAAGAACCAATAGACCAAAGACCAGCCCTTGTTGAGCTAAGATGAGCTCTGGGCTAGCTCTGCAAGGTCCGGACAATCACTGTGGGCTAAGCCCTGCACAAAGGCACTTGCATCACTTTGACAAGCTGTTTTGAAAGCTATAAAAAATTCACTAAAATCTATTAAAATGGTAATAATCAAGTAGACCAACTGAAGTTTTATAACCAACAAGTTTCACTGATTTTGACTTAGGAATGAATCCTAGAAAAATCTTTCCATTTGAGCTCAAAATTGATTTTGCAAATATTTGACTTTTAAGACGTATGAAAGTTTGACTAATATGAAGTTTGATCTTGATTTGTGAACTGATAATGATGTAATGTGATGAAATAAAGTTACTACAATCTATCTCTATGTATTTAACACACAAAATGAGATTCTGGTTTTAACAAGATCTCAACAGTTAACTGTTGAGATTGATTACATGGAATTTTGACTTTGGGCTTATGTAATCACTAAATGTTGACTGATATGAACTCAAAAGGACTTAATAAGCATGAAACAACAGGAAACCACCACTGTTCTAGCCTATAGCACAGGTAATAAAGCTAAACCAAACACCTCTTAAAACATTGAATCAACAACAAAACTGAGATAACTGTTAATCCAACTGATTAATCATTAAACTTAGTTAAATGGACCTAAATACAACTATATAAACCAGTCTACACTAGTGGTGACCACGTAAAACAGTTACAAGCTAAAACTGCAATATGATTTGAAATATGAAAATCTGGAAACTTACTAACCACTGTGTCCAAATTTTATGCAAGCAAAACCGAACCCACACCTAACCTAATCTAACCTATTTCACACCATTTCAACCTCTGCATCACAAGTAACCATTTCCAACCATATGGAGCTCGTTTGACTTCGTTGACTAATTCACAAAATGGCTTGAAAATTAAATGTAACCTTTTGAAAGGCTAAGATAAGCTTATATAAGATTGTTTGAGTTAGAAAATAAGCTACTAGGAGCTTATACATAAGAAATTGATACTAAAATCAGAATAAAGAACATGAAATTTAGAACTTAGATGAAAACTTTAGATTGATACTTAAAAGTGACTTACAAAGATTTGTCAACTGAATTATGATACATAAAAGCTGAGATTACAGTATTTGGACTTAAAGCTAAAACATTAATATAAAAACGACATTAAGAAAAAACTACAAAACTAACTACTACTTTTGCTTCCTTCTTTCTTCCTCTTTTATAGCTCCCAAAGACCTTCTCTACTTCTGACCAAACCCCATCATTAATCTTCACCATTGGATGACCAAAATGATCCCGCCATTGAAGCTATTTTTGGCGCAAACGTGTTAGCCAGTGTAGGGTTGAGTGAAATGGGAGAATGAGCATTTAATGGTTTTGGAGTTGTGTTGAGTGGAGGGACAAAGGAGAGGGTGTGGTGATGGAGTGATTTCAGGATGGTTGGGAAAGAAGAAAAACGCGCCAAAGGGGATTTGTTTGACTTGGTTGTGTTGACCTTATTATTAAAGAGAAGGGGTCAAATGAAGGGGGTTCAAAATGGTTGTGGCAGGGGTCACAGGTTCAAGGTTCAAAAAGGCTTAGGTAATATTACAAGGACCATTATGTAATTTCTGAAACTTTAAGGACCAAGGCTGCCATTTTATCAAAGCTATTTCAAGGGACTAAAACTGACAAGCTTCAAAAGTACAGGGACTAAACTTGCCATTCTCAAACTTTCCAAGGACCATTTTTGACATTTTTCAAACTTGAGGGACCAAAGTTGTAATTTTGCAAATTTTACATTTCAAAGGGTTTGTTTTAACAACTTTTGAATCCCATGGACCTTAAATGACATTTTTCTTTATTTTGATATACCAGGGATCCTGTTTTGACAACTTGTGAAACTTAGGGGACTAAAACTGCCAATTTTGCAAACTTTATACGTTTTTCATCTGATTTTGATATTTTTGCATTTAAAACACATAAAACACTAATTTGTGATATTTTTATCATTTTGAAGCATTTTTGAGTGTTTTCAGATGATTTTGCAGTTTATATTGTACAAAAATGATGAGTATTTAGACACTCATCACTTAGGACAAATTTTTTATTAGTGACTTAGGACAAATTTTTAGCAAAGTTTAGTACCTTAGATGACTGGAATGAAACATTAGTGACTTAAGACAAATTTTTCGCAAAGTTTAGTGACTTGTTTGTATAGGTTTAGTAACGTATGTGCCAAAGCCGGTTACCAATCCTTCGAGTGACTAGGGTGACACTTATAAAAAGGTTTAGTAACATATGTGAAAAACCCGTGAAGTATAGTGACCTAGATGACAGAATACAAACATTAGTGACTTAGGACAAATTTTTTTGAAAGTTTAGTAACATTTTTGTATATTAACCCTTTATCGATCTATTTCAAGTGCAGTTTGTCTATTCCATGTTCAAGTCCAAGATTCATCAAGTGTGATTCTTTTATAAATGGTCAAGTAAGCTTTGAAGCTTGTTTCTACTGAAACTAAAGTGCTGAAGTAAACAAGTTGATTCTACTGAAGTAAGAGTACATAGAGAAGAAATTGAAGTGAAATTGTTCATTCATTCATTCAAGAAACAGCTTTACAGATACGCCTTACAAAATTCAATCAACTTCAAATGCAACTACAAGAATGAGCTATACATAATCCTAATCTAGTTCATATCATCTATTCCAACATCTAATGGTCAGTTGTTGATATGCATGATCGCCACATCTTTCACACTAGATGCGGATATGCGCTTAGAAAACTTCTGCATAACCACCCATTTCTTCTATCTCGATGGTGGATATGCATGACCACTAGACGAGGAAGCTAAGGATCAAAATGGGAAGGATGGATTGATGAAAATAATGATGATGAAGGAAAATAAAGTGTCCTTTATGCTTCATCTGCTGAATTCACCAAAAAGCAATCCATTCACCTTCCTTAAGCTCTTCCTCTATACAGATGTGAAGATGCACCAAAACATGGCGTAGAGCAAGCACCACCTCCCTTTCGCACGCAGGCCTTTGTTGAGGTTGAGGTGCTGGAGGTTGGGAGTATGAAGGTATCTCAAGAGGGTTCCTCCGAGTCATCGAGACTCACTTGATCCACTACACCATCATCTTCAAGAGAGAAATGGGGATGTCAAAGGGCGAGGGTCAGGTGGATATGACCAAAACTAGAGGAAATCAATGGATGATGAGGATGATGGAGAAGAGGTTGGATTTACAACCTCTGGTGAAGTATTCATGGTTAATTTTGGTTGATTGGGTGTATGATGAATCTAGGGTTTGTGATGGTAATTTGGGGTAAAAGTATATGAGAGAAGTATGCATTGGGATGATTTTATAGACGGGTTCGAGGTTTAATGTAAGTTAATGCGAGTTAGTTGGCACAGTAATTCTAGAATCTTACCGAAGATATCCTAGTCTTGGGTTGGTTTCTACTGAATTGTATAACTTCAACAGATTGAGTATCTATTTCTCTTGAAGAGTTAAATTGTCTATGGTCAAAGTAGAAGTACACGTAAGCGTAGTCAAACAATACAGTGCCAATACTTTTGACTATTTTTGCACAAACCTCTACCAAACCATCACTCTCATTTTTCACTTCAAACAAAACCCTTCCCTCTTCTCCTACACCCAAAAACCCTCACTGTTTCGAGAAACATAACCCTAAAATATCAATTCATCAAATGGCTCTTCAATTCAAGAAGGATCACAACAAAGTTGCGTTTCTGGAAAATGCAAAAGGTGATGAGTCAGTATGTACCTATGGTAGAGTTCTTGAAAAGATCAAAGATTCACTATGCCCTAACGCATTCTCCTAATGCAATTTATGAATAGTTGGTCGAACAATTTTGGGCACTGCTTCCACCGAGTGAAAGCAGAGATTGCGGCCATGATTGACGGAACGAGTATGTAGTAACAGAGGAGCTGATTAGAGAAAGCTTCACTTGATGATACTGATGGGGTATTTCACACTAGCACCGGGAAATACTCACCGGCTGAGCTATGGGTATCAAGGTACCAGTGACGACATATGGTTGAAAAAGCATTTTTGCCCTAAGTGGAGATTCTTGGTTCACACGTTGCTTCAGTGCATTAGCAACAAATCAAGAGCATGGGATCAATTCTCTTCCCAACTGGCATATGGTATTGTGTGTCTATCCTCGCGGATAACTTATAATTTTTCTAAATTTATTTTTTGACAATTTGTTGAAAATATCAATAGGAAACAACATAAGTTTTTAATGTACCCTAGATTCTTACAAATAATCATAAACACCTCTACCCAAACCCAAGCCTTTTATGCCGTAGGAGCTCTCGTCACCAAACTTTTGCCTTTATGAGAACTAACTTTGAGGGGCACATTATCCGTTGACGAAGCTATGTTGCCTCAAGACAATGAGGTGCGATGAGAGAATGTTGCTAACATCCCACCCTCTTCAATTGTTGCTACTGATGGCCCCTCCTTTTCTGCTAAAGCTTCTCATGTTGCTCCAGAGCAGCCTCCACCAACACCAACTCTAGCACATTGTCCTAGTCCACCACCAACACAAGATCCTATTGATGAGTTTGAGTCCGATTCTGAACAGATGACCACTCTAGTCCTCAAAGGAAAACTTTTAATGAGGTACCTCCTCATTTTGAGCATGACCATGTTTCCACTGAAAGGTCCAATAAAGCTCCCATTACCACGCAAACTGCTGAGGACCCCATTACTCACATCTGTGTATGATCTTGTGTACAGTATGCAACCGGGAGGTGTCTAGTCTCAAAAAGAACTTGCAGAAACCAAGTCTACTCTTGGTAGTAAGATTGAAGAACTACAGAGTAAAGTTAAGGACCTAGGAGACAGACTTGAAAAGGGCACCAAAAGGAAGCTTGTGGTTTCTTCTGAGGAGGAAGAAGAAGAACCTCAATATGGGTCTCTCGATATTTTAGGCGATGTGTCTCTTAATGATCCTTCATCAGTTATGAATCTTCAAAGAAGAAGGAACCCGTTTTATATAAAGGAGAAAGAAATGGTACTTGAATAAAGCATCTATGAAGTATCCAAGAACCGAGTTTGTCAAAGCGCATCTACGATACCCTAATGGAGGATGTTGCTACTGAACTTGGTCAATCTTCGGCCATACAAAACCATCAAGTGTCCATTCCTGCGAAGAACCCTCACAACATGTTTCTTCGGTTGATTTGGGAGTTACTAATGAGATTCCTTTAGTTGATATTATCAAGATGATTGTACTAAGGAGCTCACCGAAAGGGAAAGGTTTAATGGTAGAAGATGAGCTTGGTCCGCACTGGGTAAGAGGAAAGGCGAGAACAAGAGAGAATGCTAGCTGAGTGTAATGAGAGAAAGAAAGATGAAGACATGGCTAAACAGATTGAAGATCAATCTACGCCTGCTTTGCCTCTCGAAGACAAAGGAACTAGATGAAATGCCTAAGCTACCCGACACTCATTGGGATGCTTACACTCAAAGAAGTCATATCAAACCCTTCACTTGCTCGTAGTATCTTAGGGTGCACTTCAACAAAGGAAAGTTTTGTGGAACTGATGATGGCTCGTGGAAGACAAAGGAAGCAAGAAGCACCAAAAGAGGAGAGCCATCACAACCCAAAAGAACAAAGAGAGACCTCCCACTAAATCTCAAATGAGACTTGTTAAAAACCGTGAGCTCCACTCAGATAACTCGGGTTGCCAATGAAGCAAGTCAAGGCTTTCCTTGATCATGTTTTGATTCACAAGTATAATCAAATCATGAAGTACTCTCCATCTCACACTTCCTCGCTTGAAAAGATTGGGGAATGAAGTTGCACCAAAGGCCAAAAGACCAAAGTTTGTTGAGGTAGTGGATACTTTTGATGATATTACAACAAAGAAGATCTCTCAACTGATTACTGTAAGAAATTCTCAAGCCACTCCTTCATCCGACAAGATTCCTTCTCAGGAACCATCTATGGTCTCTACTGAAACTCCTACGAGATTGCTAGCTCACCTCGACAAGACTCCATCTCACGAACTGCCATTTTTCTTCAAGCACCTAATGTACCGGCTCCACTCCATCTGTGGCATCTATTGGCTCGTAAGCTGCCATGAAGTTTAAAAACTAGAAAGGCTAGAAATTTGCTAGTAAGGATGAATGCCATTCGTGAAGGTGCGTCTCCTTCCTCTAGTCGCCACCAATCTAATGAAGAACCTCAAGATGCACCATCTTTAGGAATCTATAAGCTCCGGAAGGAAGAAGAGGATGGCCAAAATCACTACCTTGGATATTGAGGTCGATGAGTCAACCTTTATTAAAGAAGGGTCTTCCTCCTGATTTTCCGATGGATATCAAAATGTGTTGATCAATTGGACTTTGACAAACAAAGAGTCAATGTCATACATCGAAGGACAAAACTTCTATGGAGTTCACCTTTTGAAGGAAATACTTCATTTGGTAGATAGGGCGTAATTTGCTTACTCAGACACTCTCTCGCTACCTCCCATTACTACAACAATGCACCACTGTGGTTCGGATGTTTTTATTAGGAGATCTTCATGTCCCGCTTAGCTCTCAATCTCCCAATAATAAAGGACATTCCATTTGGCGTAACTCACATTTATGGCGGGTTGAGTCCCCGAGATTCTATCCTCTCGCCTCTGCATGTAGTTGAGACAATGGTGGAATCACCAGATGTTTTAAAGAACTTACCCATTGTTCAAAAAGACTTATGGAGAGGATGTCGACTCGTAAATTGGAAATTCCTCCGCATCCGGGAAATGAAAGACCACAGTCAACAACCGTTAGATTGATCAAGACTCACCTCCTTCAAGATCAAGCCGCTTCATCGTCATAATGGTATCTCATGGTCTCACTTATATTCCTTTTGGTACTATTTGTATATACATAGAGATGAGCCTATTCTTTGGTTCTTTGCTAACATGCTGAGAACAACTTCTACATCAGCAGTCTCTCAAGATCTTCAAGGTATTCCCATCATTAATATCATGATTCTCACAATGTAAGAATCCAAGAAGAAATGTATAAGAAAATGTATATACAAATAATGAGGATTGCTTTTGAGATCTCAAAGTGAAAATATAAATAACAAAGGTTTTAAAAAGTAAATTACTCTAAATTTAAATAAGAAAATGTATAAGAAAGACATTCATACAAACAAGAATGAGGGATTGTCAATGATTTCTAACAACTAATTTTACATAAAAATGTAATTATTATTATTTAGCTAATTGAAATCATTAAGCTTCTTCAACTGGATCTTCTTCATCGGCAATAATCGAAGTCATTGTTGTCCACAACTGCTCCATCGAACCACCTCAACCAATTCAATATCCATTGTTTCGCCATGTCGGGACACATAAATGAGTCACCCCCGCAATGTGTTTTCCATCATCAATAAGACTTGTTTGTTCATCCATGTCATAAACATGTCTCGGGCGCTCGCCTTGATCACAACTTGCCATCCTTTGTCAACACTATATGCAAACGTAAAATACTTGATGTGCTTGAGAAGCTAGTATAAAAGGCTCGTTATGAGCATTCAATCCTTCAAAAGTCAATATAGTAAACCCGTTTTCATCTTCTTTTTCCTTGAACCATTCGAAATCCAATCACAATCAAACAAAACTACTTTCTTGTCAATACCATACTCCAACTCAATTATATCATTCAAAACCCTGTAGTAAGTTACATCTCCCACCGATAGGATTGTTATATCAGTAGCACTCGAAAACCGCTGTCATGCGGCTCAAGATTAACCCCACTATTCTCAGGTTTTCCTATTATGTTCTACATCTTTGTGTGAAATCGAAACCATTTATGATAAATCCCTTTATATTTTTCACATACTCGGATGGACCACTTGCCAAGCACCTTAGACTTCTCACGGATTCTCAGTGATCCCCTAGCATGTAGCTCCTCAACCTGAAATAAGGCAAGATGTGTTAATTGTTTTGTTATTAGTAGGTCAAAAATGCTATGTCATTATAATTATGTTTCAAAAGTAATAAACCCGTATATGCCTTACATGATCTTTAAACTACGACTCAAAAGTCTCACTATGTAAACGTTGAATGTCACGCTTTATTTTTCTCCGATTTTGATGATGAACCAACGCGGATGTTCACCGCAGTTGTTAACAGATGATAATGATGATAACAACACAACTATTAATCGTGATAATATAATTTATGAAACTCAAAACTAATATAATTACTTACGTTCAAATTCATCAACTTCACTACAATTGAACAACACATATGAATGTGCTTTAGCCAAAATGTCAAGTTCCATCATTTCTACCTTTGTAGCACCAATCGGTCGACTCGCCATAGAAAAGATAGGTAAAACATCCTCATAACCATCGCCATCATTATTTCGACTTGTCTTATTATGTACGGTCTCAACATCACTGGATAAGTACAATGAACAAAACGACACACTCTTCAGCTAGATATCCTTCAGAATGGAACCGTTATTCCTCGCTTCTCAGACGAAGATTTTAATGTAGCTAAATACCGGAGATATCAAAACCAATAATTTTAGATTCAATAATATTTGTTAATAAAGGTATTTACTATAATAGTAATGTGCACCTCTCGATACATCCAACGGTAATGAACCGCCCTCCTAATTCCGCCTTCAAGCAAGATGAACCGAAAGATGAACCATGACATCAAAGAATGATGGCGGAAAAATCCTTTCTAAATCACAAAGTATTTTTCCAATCTCGTTTTCCATTTGAACCAAATCATTTGGATTAAGAACTCATGCGATAATTGTTTATAGTAACGACATAGCTTCATCACAAGATAGCATCGCAAGCAGGCAACACATTTCTAAGGCAATGGGAAGCAATCACGCATCAAAATATGGCAATCATGACTTTTAAGTCCAAATAGTTTGGAGGTTTTAACTCACGATCTTGATATATTAGTCGCATAACCATCCGAACTTTCACCTTCTTAAGCACACGACAAAAATATCTTTCTTTTTATCCATTGAGAAACAAGGTGTGGCAAATAAACTTTGTTGTTATCTTGAACTATAGGATGAAGTTCATGTCTAATGCCCATTTCTTGTAAATCTAGCCGTGCTTTTATATGATCCTTGGTCTTCCCATCTAGATTCATTATGCCCAAGGACACCGCCACAAACATTCTTCTCAATATGCATTACATCTAGATTATGGCGCAAGTTATCTTTCCAAAGACGTAACTCAAAAAATACTTTTCTTCTTCCAATTAAAAGGTAAATTTTGGTTGCTCTTCACAAGTTTTCCAAATTTAACTTCAAAACCATCTAACTCATCAAGTACTTCTTGTCCTCTGCCACGCGGTTGCCTGTCTAGTTCTTCTCTGTGCCATCAAAAGAGTTTGTATCTCTTCTAAAAGCATGATCAAGAGGCAAATATCGATGATGTCCCATAAAACATTGTTTTTGCCATGACTCGTTGTTGATTTTGTATGTTTATGGCGGTTAGGACATGCAAGTTTACCTTTGGTGCTCCATCCGATAAATTTGCATAAGAGTCAGTCCGATCGTCCATAACAAACAAGCACGCGATCCGAAAGTTACTTTTTGATGCATCATATAGTGTCTACTCCTTACGATCCCACAACTCCTTTAGCTCAACAACTAACGGTTCCATATAGACATCTATATTATTCCCGTGAGCAGATGGGCCGTATAAGTAACGCTAGAAAGAAATAAGGTTTCGCATGCACATCCAGGAGGTAGATTATATATGGCCAAAACAACAGCCATGTACTATGAGAAACACTCATTGTTCCAAAAGGGTTAAACCCATCACCGCTAAACCAAGCCCCACATTACGAGATTCTTTGGCAAACTTATCATACTTAAAATCAAATGCTTTCCATGCCGGGAATCAGGATGTCTCAAGTAACCATCTTTCGTATGACTCTTCATGCCATCTCATGGAGGCTGCTTTTAGATGACATAAATAACATTTGCAATCGTAGGTGATGAAAATGACGCAACACCTTTGCTCCAATCTTTTACGTATCACTGGTTGATTCATCTCGCACAATCATCTTCACTTGCTTTATACCTTGACGTGATGGCATATATCACATTCTCGCTTTTATTAATGTTTTCTTTCAAAGACAAAGATACAATCATTAGGACATGCATCAATTTTATCATAACTAAGTCCCAACTCTCGAATTATCTTCTTTAGTTCATACAATGACTGGTATAGAAATTCGAAGGCTTCCCTCATTGTATCTAGCATCTTGCTGAAACCATTATCACAACATTTCCCAACACACTTACCATGAAATAGTCTAATGATAAAAGAAAGAGCTGATAACTTACACCTGTGATATAGTGGTTTCTTTGCCTCTCCCATCACTTTATAAAAATTTTTCGCCTTTAGGTTTGGCATACTCTATTCTTCGGCTTGTTCCCATGTCATCGGTTAGTGTGTCATCACCAAACCGATGGAAGGCATCATTCACCAACCGTTGCATGTCATCTTCAAAGATCCAACATTGGAGCATCACTTGATTTGGAACCGAAGGTGGAATTGTATAACCTTTCATAAACCCGACACATAACAGATGTGTTGTAGCCTCCGCCCGATCTACCCATATCCGACACACAATCAATACATGGACATGAAATTTGTCCATTTTTACCCTCATTATAGAATATATGATCAAGAAAGTCAGACCTTTTTATATTCAATGGTAAATCTAGGTAAAGACATCCAACTCGTATGCATCTTAAACCTAATTCAACCAACCAAAACCACATATAATTTCAACAAAAAGAAAAGGAGCCTAATTCAATTAACCACATATGTTGTTTCATAAAAATTTAGCAAAAACGATTAGAGTTTCATTTATGAGGTATTACCTGGTCTTGATGATGGTGGTGATTCTCGTTGGCATTTTGGATGGTGGAATGATGTGGATTTGGATCTTAAAATTAGAAATACTTTTACAATTTATTTTTAAGCTATTTCTTAATTAATTGCCTAATTATTACTTCAAAGCTAGATAAACTAATTTATATCTAAAAATTAGAAATTAAAAGTCAAAATTGCAAAAGTAATTTTTACATAAGCTTGCAAAAGTAATTATTACTTCAAAGCTAGATAAACTAATTTATACAAAATTTTTTTATGAGCTCAAGTATATTGGCCACCACTATGTTATCTCTAGGGAGTATGGATGCATCCTATATCAAGTATTCATGTTAGTGGATTATCTGTTATATGATATGATATGTTATGTTTTCGGCTCGTGTTGGATTACTATCCTATCTCGACTTCATGTAAGCAATACATTCAATCATAATCTAGGCACTTTATGATCACTCAGTGATATTGGCCTCGCAAATGCCTAGGACAATTCCTCCGTTCAATATGTGTAGAATATAGGTTACAAAGCATCCCCGAATGTGACGCCATGGGAAGTCGACTTACAAAAACTCTTGACGATATAAATGAACGACCGCGATCCGCTGAGAGTTATTCATATTAGCTTTTTCAAAGTTATTATTTCATAAACTTTACGCTTTACCAAATCAACTCAATCCAAAGCAACACCCACCAACCAAACGGGCCCTTATTTGATAACCCGAGCAACGACCGTGTAATTATACATCAAATTATACCCTATCACCGATTCATCCCGCCTGCATCGATTACAAGCTACAAGGTGGTCCATCACCGACTACTGATTCGCGATTTTGGCAACATTGGATATGAACCTTTGATATGACACTCGATTATGATATGATATCCGATCCCGCCAAACCCAGCCATTTCATTATTCATAGGGTTCCATGCATGTCCGTCTCATTGATGCACCAATGGCATATATAACTCTAGTGTGGTTTATCATTCTACATCTCACTTTATCTTTCGGGTCAACTAGATGCGGATACGCTTTAACAAACGTAGACCAAGGATAAATCCCGCCCAGAAGAAAATAGCAACATTTTAAATAACGCCCCAGAAAACAAATGAACTATCCGGTCATCTTCTCAGCAAGAAGATGAGACCCATTACTACATCACATTGATATTGTTGTTTGATCCCGAGGTCTAATGCCAAATCTACTTCATTTTAGTTTCACATACAATAAAATACTATATATATATATATACAATAATATATAATACATTTCATATACTATATACTACTATTAGTTAATTTAATTATAAATCTAATTACAGGAGAAAACTTACAACCCGCTTAAAATTTAGTTTCACATACAAACCCACGCTCACAACCCGCTTACAATTTTGGGGGAAAATTGATTCATAAATAACTTGTATTGCTAAAATCAAGCATATCTTTCGAAATCAAGTATTTGATTCGATTTTATTAATGGAAATCGCTTTTCACGCTGACGGAAAATTCAATTTTGGTTTAGGGTTGTATAGGCAAAGAAAACAAGGATCGGTTTTCACTTTTGAATGAAGATCCTCACTCAATGTAATGCAAACCTCTCTTATTGTTATTATTATTGTTATTATTATTATTATTATTATTATTATTATTATTATTATTATTATTATTATTATTATTATTATTATTATTATTATTATTATTATTATTATTATTATTATTATTGTTATTGTTGTTATTATTATTATTGTTATACATTGTTATTGTTATACATTGTTAGTGTGGGAAATGGTGGGTTCGAGTATGTGTTTGGTTGACCTCTTGTGATGAGTCTCATATGTGATCATAAGTCGCTTTATTTCGTGGTACAAGTTGTATTTAAGTTGCTCTTTAATTTAAATGAATGTTGGTATACCCGTAAAGTTGGGTCAATGGATTTGGGTAGTGATAGTGATAGTGATTTGATATCGTTTTAGCTAATGTATTTCATTCGTGACATGTAACAAGGATTTGGCGCTTATTTTTGTTTGTAGATAATGTATTTCATTCTCAGAACATGTAAAGATAGTGATTTGATTTCGCTTTGTTGTTCTCAAATGACTATTGTTCTTTGCAATCTCATAATAATTTTATTTGTTTTGTGCACCAGTTATGGAAAATAACATGATGCAACGCCAAATCACCACGAGAAATACGAATGATTATGAAATGTCAAGAAGGACAAGGATTCAAGAAAACCAACAGAGATTACAAGCTTTGGGAGTGAAAAATCTTGCTAAGTCTTTGACAAGTCTAGTAGAGAGTGACAAAACAAAGAAAAAGAAACCAACGGATACCTGGAAAAAGATGCAGATTATATGTCCGGTTCGGACTTCCATCTTAATGCCGAGGAAGATAACCCGTAAGCGGCTACACAAACAAATAAAAAGGTACTAATAATAAATTTGGCTACTATATTTTCTTTATGTTTGTTTTCTAACAATTCTACTTGCATGAAACGTAATCAAAATACATTGCTCCAGTCCATGACTAGATATAAAAATTTAGCAAAAACGAATGAGTGCTCAATGTCTCCAGTGGGCTAACATCTTCTAATCTCAATCGCAAAAGGGACAACTTGATTGATACGGGAGGGCAATACGTAGTAGGGTACGTGAGTCCCACCAAGTCCAAACGAGAAATGATCAACCAAATTCACAACAGAGGGAGATTAACCGAACCGAGAGAAACTTAGTTGCAATTGACAACGATCATGACCACGGGATGGACTTGAGATCCGATGGTAACTATACATAAATTTCAAATACTATATATATGATATTAAATTACTATTAAGTGTTTATTCAGCTAACTGCTTTGCTTACTTGTTTTTATTATTTTAATATAGATAACAATGAAGACCTTTATGATGTTGAAAATGATGATATCGAAGACATACCTATGAATGAAGATATTGAACAACAAGCTACTTTAGAAGATGATGTAGATAAAGACATGGATGATTTGGAGAATGAGGATGATTTGGAGAATGAGGATGATTTGGAGAATGTTAACGATTTAACAAATGACGCATGATCTACTCTAGAAGAGATTCAAGCTGAGCATTCTGAAAATGAAGAAAACCATGTAGTTACACAAGCTCGAAATGAAACAAGTTAACATGGTCTACTTGATTGCATCGTTTTAAAAATCATATATCATATATTGTGTCATATAAGAAGAATATATAATAAAGTTAAATTAAAACAAGACAAAATACAACGCTAAGATATTGCCTCCATTTCAAATTATTTAGTATTTTAAATGTATAAGTATCTATTGTAAATCATGTTCACTTTTGTAGTTCGATTGTAAGCAAAAAAAGAGAGGACCAACACGTATGGCAAAGTTTGGGCCCAAGAAAGGGATAGAATTCCTATTTTAGTTAAGAACCTGAGGGCAATAGTTAAGGAACACTACCATGATCCGCCTTTGTCAAGCTAAGCAACAAATAAGATCTAGGCCAAAGCAAGTGCAAAAAAGACAATGGAAGAAGCTTGTGAAGTATTGAATAAAGAAACACTAGGTGTGAAATACTCTTCCACTTTAAATAACATTACTTAATTTCCCATTATTATATTTTACTTTTCACAAGTGAAAAGTTTAAGTGAAAAACAAGGCGATCCCAAAAAGAAGATGATCCAAAGAACCTAAATAAAGTTATGCTCGCAGTGGAAGAGTTAAAGGTAAGTGTATGGAGAAAGTGGGATTAATGTATCTCTGGATATCCATCACATTATTCATTTTTTTTATTCATATTATTATATTTGGATTTAGATCCAACTGATGGATCTTTTAGCGCATGCCTCCAAAGATAGAAATACCAAAAATGATGACACCGCAAAGCGATTGTAAGTAATATGTGTTTGCAAAGTGTATTAATAGCATAAGTTAAACACAATATGCTTTTTTTGTAATACATGCTTTTACTATATGTTGTTCATGTTTATATAAAATGCTGGATGATATGAAACGACTTAGTGATAATCACCCGAGGTTCGATTGATAATCCCGGACCGATGATATTTTTTCTACGCTTATGGGTAAAGATCAAATGGTGTGCGTGCATGTATGGTCTAGGTGTTCATGCTTCTAATGTTTGGGGTGTAATACCAAGTCGTTTAGCATGTCATAGAGAAAACAATGAATTGAAGTCTAGATGTGGAGAACTTACTAGTGAAAATGAAAAGTTACGAGCCAAGTTATCGAGAAAGGATGGGTCGACGGATAGTTCCATTGTTCCACCTCTTACATCACAAGATTCTTCTGTTGTAACCAATGAACCTCCACGCTTACGGGTATGTTTCTATTATAAATCGCTCCTTTCTAGTTGTTATAGCTTATTTTATCTTGGATAGCTAATGAACCTAGGCTACAAGCTTATGTATCAAGATATGATTTAGATTGCTCATTTGCTTTTTAAATTTGTTAACTCCGCTATTAAGGGGTGTTTGGTTCTCAGTTGTTTCAATTGTAGTAGCCTTTTCACTTGTTTATCTACACACTATGACCTCTAGGTGATATTAGAACTAGTAAAACTATAAAACCAATGTTTGAACTAGAGAAAGTCAAAATCAAATTACCTTCACTCTCACACCAATCGTTGGGACATGTGAGGATCAAATCTCACCCACTTGGTCTAAATCTTGTTCATGTATCTTAAATTAGTGTTATCATAGCTTAAATAATCATAATTAGTGCATACGGATCAAACAAGTTTCATTAAAGTCAAAGTTTAAGTTCAAAATCAAAAAGTAAAAATGGTATGTTAGAAAACTCGGACTTGGGAGAATTTTTGTGAATTTTGTGTTGAGATTCAAGTCTTGAGATTTTTACATGTTGAAATTCCCCATCTAAGCTTTTGAATCCCACAGTTAGTTTATTTTTATGATTTTTCTCCTGGCTTAGGTGATAGTTCAAAGGCTTGCATAACCACGCACTGGCATCACCAAAACCCCAACTTTCCATGTGCCTTAGCTTCTTTATTAGTGGCCACACAGGAGCTTATTGTTTTTTGAAAGCCAATAAGCTCATCTATAAAGTTCAGGGCTTATTTCAAACTTTTGACCTTATTAGATAGGTCTGCAGATAGCTTTTTGTTTGTCCAATTCCACCCATACACTAAGTGATCAGTGTTGACCACCCAAGTTCAAGCCCTCATCAAGTGCTTATCTGTGGGACCCAAACCTTTAGTCCTAGCTTTTAGAAACCTCAATAAGTCACCTTTTCATATCAAGTCTCACTTTGGATCCCTGTCAACCCTAGTGGGACCCACAAGGGCTGCAAGGTTGTTGGTTTTGGCCTGTTTGGCGTGTGATATTTGATTGATTATTATTCGTCTATAGCTTATCCGTAGTTTTTAGCTTAATCTAGTTACAACTCATGTAGTTACAACTTATTTAGCTTATTGTAGCTTATTTGAAACTTATTTAGTATACACCCACCTCCACACTGCAGATATACATGATCAATTTTGACCTCCTTTGTATACCCCAGCCTCCATACCGAGTATTACATCTGTTTAACCTAATACATGTGTCTTGACTATAAATTGATAAATGTTTGTTGAAACTCAAATCTAGGTCGGGATGAAGTTGTCCTTAAAAGCATTCTAAACTCAACCGGAGAGCAGAGTGGATGGGTGAGGAGCTTGAACCCAAATGATATAGGTGGTAGGTGTGAGATGGACGAGGATGGTGTGAGGTAAACGTTCAAGTACCAACAAAAAGAGATGAAGTGTTGGTGAGACCCTATAGGTTATTTGCCACAATTGAAGACTATGTTGGTGCAACCATAGCATGGCCTTGTCCTTTATCTCTCGATGTCTTTGTTAATCTTGTGATACCAATAATTTTACTAACATGGAGCTTAATGCTTATACATGGGTGTTTATTTGTAGGTGGTCCGTGAGGATTGAGAAAGATGATGCATGATGACCACGGACTAAGCTTCTTGTTGCGTTAATGTATTGTTTAATGTTAACATACTTTATGTTAGATTCTGTCTACCTTATTTATGTTTAGTGATTTTGTTATGACAATTGCTAATTTGAAATACAATTTCGTTTTATTCATTTAATATTTAGTTGATGTTTTATTCATATCATAATAATAGAGTGTGCATGGTGAAAATAGCGTCCTATCATATGACTTGTCCGGACTTTGAAATTGTCCTATTAAACTTATTAACCGTCCTAACAATTAACTTAACATTGTTAAAGTGTCCTAATATGTTGTTATTAGGACGTTATTTAGGTTGTTAATAGACATTTTATACCACCAAAAATTGGTTTCATAATCTTCTTTGAGATATTAGAACCCTTTCTTGGTGCAAAATAGCTATAAGGTTATATGATAAGTGCCCTAACAATTATCTTTAAAGCACGTTTTGTATGTATCAAAAGATTAAAATTAGGTAACAACATTTTACAACATTGTAAAAGTGTCCTAATATGTTGTTATTAGGACGCTATTTGGTTGTTCATAGACATATTATGCGACCATAAATTTGGTTTCATAATCGTATTTGGGATATTAGGACCCTTTCCTTGGTGTTAAAGTAACTATAATGGTATATGATAACCGCCCTAAGAATTAACATTAAAGGACGCTTGTATGTGTATCAAAAGATTAAAAGTAGGTTACCACATGTTAGAACATTGGAAAAGTGTCCTAATATGTTTTTATTAGGACGTTATTTGTGTTGTTTATAGACCTCAAATGCGACACATAAAATTGGTATCATAATCTTATTTGAGTTATTAGTACCCTTTTCTTGGTTGCTAAAATAGCTATGATGTTACATCATAAGCGTCCTAACAATACTTTTAAGGACGTTCTTATGTGTCTCAAAAGATTAAAAGTAGGTAATCACATGTTAAAACATTGTAAAAGTGTCCTAATATGGTTTTATTATGACGCTATTTGTGTTGTTCATAGACATATAATACGATCATAAAATTGGTTTCATAAGGGTTAGGACGCTTTGGACCTATTACAACCGCTTTACATGAAACGCTTTCATCCTTGGTCCTATTAAATGAAAGGTCCTAAAAAGTACCATTTTATGACGCTTATGGGGGTCCTAAAAAGCCACTTTTCTTGTAGTGGTGGTAGTTTTGAGCACTTACAAAGAAACTATTATAAAAACATACCACAAGTTTGGAATCAATGGAGGAGGGTAAATCACCAAAACTTTTCAAAGAAAACAAAACCTCATCCTAACGTAAACATGATTCCTAGAGCAAGTGTTAATGGGAATGGAAATACAAAATCAATTGTCACTGATGTACCCAAATGGATTCCAACCACTGCTAAGCAAAATGTAAACACGCTTAAGTAAACTGAACACCGCTAAGCAAAATATCAACATCGATACAAAAGAATTTTTAAAATTCAAAGGTGATAATGACACGCTGGTTAAAACCATTTATGTTGAAAGGCCTCGCCTAGTTGGCAATGGAAGCCTAAGACCAAGGTTTTACATCATGTCAATTGTGCATCAATGGACCTAAATAAATTTGATTATGTTTGACAGGCGCACCCAAGTCGTATTGGCTTGGGTCCACAAAAGAAACTAATCTGTTTAATTTCATGTGCATGGCAATCTACAAGATGAGCTAAAAGACAAAGGAGTTTGATAGCGGTTGCCGGGCACATGACTCGAATTGGAGGCAACCGGAAGATTTGAAGCTTTTGATGGAGGGATAAGTGGCATTTGGTAATGATCCAAAGGGAGGAAAGATACTTGGCAGAGGCACAATCGAATAGGGGATTTTGATTTTGAAAAGGTCTATCTGTATTGTGGCCTTAAGTATAATTTATTCGCTGTTTTTCAAATGTGTGATAAGAAAACTAGGTACTTTTGGTGAAACTGTGTGGTGTTGTCACCCGAATTTAAGATGCCTGGAGAGAAGTATATACGCAGCTTAAGGGTACCTAGGAAGGAAAATATATATTGTTTTGATCTTAAAGATGTAATTCCTATAGGTCCCAACCGTGTTTGCAAAGCACCAGAGATGAGTCTAAGTTATGGCATAGAAGGTTAGGTCACCCAATTACAAAAAACATAAACTGAAAAGGCAACTTAGTGAGAGAGGTTACCTAAGGTTTTGAGTGTGAACCGTGAGGCCCACTCGCTGTTCCAAAACAGAGCTTCAGCTAATTTCCCAAATCATTAACACCAACACACAACCATCATTTATGTTTCATATGGACTTATTTGGACCTACCTTTGTTAAAAGTTTGAACCATAAGCAGTATTGCCTAGTTATCACTGATGATTATAGTAGATTTTCTGGGTATATCACTTTGGCAACAAGAGTGAGACTAGTGAGATCCTCAAGAGTTTCATTACTAAGATATAAAATCTAGTAAATCATAAGGTAAAGATAATCGTGATGATAATGGAACCTAGTTTAAGAATGATGATGAATCAATTTGTGTGTAAAGGTAGAAAATGATGTTTAGTGTTGCTAGAACACAACAACAAAATGGGTAGCCGAAGGAAAAATAAGACACTAATTGAGGCATTTCTAGAACAATGTTGTCGAGTCCAATTTACCTACTACCTTTCAATGGTTTAGGGCACCTTGCATGTTATGCGCTGGTATAGAAGTAAGGTAGTGAAGCCTCATAACAAGACCCCATGAAATACATGATAGGAAGCCAATGATTGCATTCCCTACAAAACCTTTTGGGTGCCATACTATCTGAATACCATATCACCTAGGCAAGTTTCAAGAAAAAAGTCATGATGGATAATTTTAGGCTATTCTTCTAATAGTAAAGCCTTTTAGAGTATACATAGGAGGATAGAATTGTTCAAGAGAACCTACATGTTCAATTTAGTGAAAAAGATCTTAGTGTTGAGACCAAGGACCATATCGGTAAGTAATATTGATATGTAACCAAATCTATGAATTATAAGTTCATTGCAGGAATTTCCATTTAATAATGCAGTACACAAAAGGATTTCGATGCAAAAAACACCTTCCAAGGAAGTTGATTTCTCAAAAGGAGTTCTATTTGGTTAGTGGTGTCGATTCGCTCCTTCCATATTGATAAGCAATCCCACTGATGATGATGTATTGAATACTTGAGGCAATGTTGATCATCATCAAGATAAGGATGAGTTGTTGAAAGATAACTCGCTTGCCTGTGAGAAGAAATTGAAAGAAGAAAAGGCATTCAGCACTGCTAAGCCAACTTCTACCACTACCAACACAAGTGAAACCACCTTGTAAGTACTAATGATAGTACTTTCTTTTGGATCAAGTGAAAGCCATTATTTGGCGAAGAGAGTATCCACATGATCCTAATATGTCAGTTGATAGAAATTGATACTCGCATCATGATGAAGACATGGATGATTTTTTCAATGCTGATTTTACTAATTTGGAACATGTCATTCATCAAAGTCCTGTTACATCAACAAGGATTCATAAGATTCATCTTAAGGAACAATACTTTGAAATTTGAACACTTCTGCTCAAACAAGAAGCAAGTTCAATACAAAAAACCTTCCCCCGAGCAAGGTTTTCTTTGCAAGATCACTTCACAAAAGAAATAGTCATAAAGATCTGCAAAATTGCCTGTTTGCTTGTTTTTTTGTCTCAAAAGGAGCTCCAAGAGAGTTGTAAAGCATTATCCAAGGTTGGGTAGATCAATGCAAGAGGAGCTTCTTCAATTCAAACTTCAAGAGGTTTCGACATTGGTTGATCTTCCAAATGGTAAGAGGGCAATTGGGACAAAATGGGTGTTCGTGAAAACAAAAGGGATGAACGAGGTATTGTTGGAGGAATCGCAAGGTTGGTTGCTCAGGATACAACAAACCGAAGGCTTGGATTATGATGAAGTGCTTCCGTTGCAAAGATTAGGCTATTAGATTGTTTTAGCTTATGTTCATCAAGAATTGTTGTGTATCGATGGATGTTAAAAGTGCATTTTTGTATGGCGACACTGATGAGAGGTTTATGTTTGTCAACCTCCGTTTTGAAGATCCCATCATCTCCGGTGTTTACAGGGTGAGGAAGGCTATGTATGGTTGCATCAAGCGGCATGGTATGAGGCCATCACTTATTTAATGGACAATGACTCAAAAGAAGGGTCGATTGATAAGACTTTGTCTAGGAAGCACAAGGATGATATTTTACTGGTTCAAGTTTATGCAGATGACATCATCTTTGGCTCAACCAACAAATATGCAAAAGATTTTGAGAAGCCATGCATGATAATGTTTTCAGATGAGTTCTATGGGAGAACTCACCTTCACCTGTGTTCAACAAAGGGATCGATGGTATTTTCATTAGTCAAGACAAGTATGTAGATGAAGTTTTGAAAAGTTTGGGTTTCAAGATGTGAAGAGTGCTAGTACACCTATGGAGACTCAGAAACCACTGCTACCAGATGATGGATGTCCCAAAGTTGATCGGTTATAAGTGTCCATGATTGATCTTTGATGTATCTTACCGCATCAAGGCCGGATATAATGTTCTTAGTATGTGTGGTGCAAGATTTCCGTTACACCTAATACAACACCACGAATGCTTGTTAAGAGAATATTTAGATACCTTAAAATCCCAAACTGGGCCTTTGGTATTCTAAGGATTCTCCTTTGATTGGCACTATAAGATAGTGATCGTAAGTTGGATAGGAATCTACAACCGAGGATGTCGGCTGGAAGCGCACTTATTTCATGGCGTTGTAAAGCAAACTATTGTGGCAAAATCCCACAACCCGTCGAATATGCAATTTCGTCATGTATCTTCTTTGGATCAGTAATCAATCGTCGGAATTTGGGTACAACTTTATGCATACTAAGATTTACATTGATAATAACATTACAAATTGCATCATTAAAAATCCTGTTTTACACTCTAGAACTAAACATATTGAGATAAGACATCATTTTATCAGAGATTGTAATGAGAAAGGTGATCAAATGGTAAAAATCCATCGCGATTTCAATGTTGTCATCTTCTCACTAAAGTTTTTGATGGGGCGATCTTTGTTGTTAGTATTGAATGATTAATCTCTAAATCCTCAACTTGTTTTGTAAAAGTTTGTATAAGTATTGGACTGTTATTATGTAATTTTAGTGATATATTCTTGTTTCTAACCATCGATAGTTATGTTCAAACCATCATGAGTTGCTTTTTGTTCCACTAACTACTCTAAAAGCATTGTTAATTAGAGAGTCGGGGTTAAATTGTTCATTCATTCAAGAAATGCCACACCACTTACAAATTAACTCAAGCAATTAAAAGACTAGTTCTATACATGATTTTCTACACCTATCCTAGCTTATATCATCCATTCCAAACGCTGGATATGCATGACCAGTACGACGAAGAAGCTAAGGATCAAAATGGGAAGGATGGATTGATGAAAACGAAGATGATAAAGATGAATACAGCAGATGATTTATGATGATTTATGATGGCCTTGCTAGAACATTAGGAAGAAAGGAAAATATTATTTATATCCTAGGTTTGTGCAATTGATTGTTGAGAGTCAAATTGAAGAACCTATTGAGCATTCTAGAGAATATGAAGTACATTATAATGCCCCAAGGTGTTTGACATATGAGGAATTAAAAGCAAAATGTTCAAATCATAGATGTTCCTTTGTTTCCACATATGATCTGTCTGCCGTTCTCGAAGTTTGTTGAAGGTCTTGAAGCCCAACCCAAACCCACTGATAGTGACTCTCAAACCACTGCTAGTATACCCCAAACCAATGATAGTACACTTGCAACAACTGTTAACCTCATTGTGTGGACTAGAAGGAGGAAGGGCACTAAGCTACCTCAGGCTAGTGCAGTAGTGTTGCATGAGTGTCGTTGATGGTGGAGGTGATTATGATTGGAAGGGCTACCACTACTGATTCATGCTTAGATGCTGGTCAGGCTAGTGGAAACATCAATAAGACCCAACCTTTGGCAAATCCTAATGTGGAGAGTTCCTTGGAACTTACCATTGTGGAGGAATCCCTAGCCAACGGCTAATATAGGGTGCATAGATGTTCGTCCGATGCATTATGTTTCTATATCCAAGGATTCACTCTCGAGCAAAATTAACACTAATGGTGATAAGGATCGATTGGAACATGAACATGAATTGACGGATCCTAATACGTATATTAATGACTTTTTCCAATGAACCATCTTCGGACAGCTAACAGTGTCAAGTGGGGAGGATATTCTTAAACTTGTTAATGAATTGACGGATAAATGTGCTAAAATGGATGATACAATCTCAAGTCTTCAAGAGTTGGTTGTGTTTCGGTAAGGAAATTGGGAGGCGAAGCATAGGATGTTTGTTTTGGCATAGAAAGTAATGGGTTGCTTGTTTGAGGAAAATTGGGACAATGAAAAAGAAGGTGGACTCTCTCAGATCTGAATATGGAGAATGTAACCAAACAGGGGAGGAGTGAAGGCATGAATTCAGGGGAGGCTGTAGATGTATCTATGGAAGCTGTCGCTGATAGTGTAGATCAAGAATTTTTGGTATCGATAAACATGGGAATGAGGTACATTCTTGAAAGTTTGAAGATCTGGTAGAAGATGAAGTGATGTAGGACACAACCACTGCTAGTGTGTTCCAGAACCACGGATAGTACTTTTGGAAACCACGCTTGCATTTCGGACATGGCAATTGTACCCACTGCTATCATAACTACTTCCACAATTGTTACAACTATCTCTGTATCAAGACCCAAATCTAAAGAGGTTGAGAAAGAAGCTGCAAGTACACTGATCAATCTTAGTAAAACCTCATCTAACCTTACACCTATCATTGCACTGCTTTCTTCTCTTAAATCTTGCAAACAAATCCAAGGTAAAAGTTTAGTTATTGGTGGGCCTTTGAAGAAGAAGATGGCTCAACCAGATATTGGAAAAGGTAAAGGAATTGCGAACCGAGTTAAAGTTTAAAAGTAAAGAAGAACAGTGACTGCTTATGATGAAGAGTATATAAGAAAGATGTTAGCTGAAGAACAAGTAGCTTTAGAGAAAAGGAAGCAAGAAGAAGAAGATGCTAGTCGTGGAATGGTTAGCTACATGGTATGAATCACAAAACTACCTTCAAGCTTCTAAACAAATACATGATGAGTATACTACACAAGAATGGGCATTGTTAGATGATGAGGAAAGAGCTAGACTTTTGGGTGAATGGGCAAGGAAGATTAGTAAAGAAAGGAAGCAATTTATAAGAAAGAAACCTCCCAATCGCATTGGATGAGGAATGTATGAGGAAGATTATTAAGAATTCAGGCATACATATTCCTGATAATCTTAATAAATGTTCTTTTGAAAGAATTCATGAGCTTTATTTGATGTGTATGAGGATTAATAATGATAGTTTCTGTCCAATGAATTTTGAAAAAGAAGAAGAGTGGATTAAAGGTAATCTAAAGAGAAAAAATCTGAGGTTGGGATGCATACGTTCTAAAAGATTGAAAGAAACTGAAGATAGCAATAAAATTATATTTTATGAATATGAGCTTAAAGTGGAGTAAGGGCGTTGGAAAATTCAAAGACTAATAATGAAGTTTCGAGTATCATCAATTTTCACGAGATGCTACTGATATTTTGATAGAGATGATTTCTTTGAATCTTTGGGAGCTTTATAGGAATAAATATGGTGATGTGCAACCGGATGATTATCATGAGAGAATGGTTTATCATCACTTGAAGATTTTGTTTGAGCCTACTCTATGATGAACACGAATGGAAAGGACCTGCAATGGACAAAAGTTCTGAGAATGGTTTGTATATCAAACTTGTGGAGTTCATGTTTTAACTGTATCTGGAGAAGTTATTCATATGCTTGTAGAAGGTGATTATCCTCAACTGAATAAGTATCCAGAAGTTATTACTCAGATGATGAAGCCTGCTATTATCAAGATGTTGATGCCCTATGATGGTCAAGCTTACAATTTGTTGCTGAAGTATGAGAAAATTCTTAAATCTAGTAAGTGTTTGGCTACATCCTCCAATTCAGATGTTTTGAGCTTAAAAGAAACTTGAGAATTCTATAGGAATGTATCAAGTTTAGGGGAGGATTGTTGGGTTTTGGTTCCTTGGATCAAGAATTATTCTAAGTGTTGGAACCACGGACAATCTTGATGAAACCATACGTAAGAATGGAACCCCTGTTGAAGAAAAACCGCGGCTAGTAGTATTGTGTAACCACGGATAATGTAATGTAACCATTGCTAGTCTTGTATAGTCGGTTTAGTATTCTGTATTAGATAAATATGGAAAATATATTTATCTTGTAGGTTACGTATTGTATTATATAAGGTTTAACTCCTTAGCCTATAAAAGGAGGTCCTAGGTTATATTAGATATACATATGTTTTATATCTAAGGTCGATACACTTCAAGGTTGAAAAACCCTAATAATGGTTAGAGTATTCGTATTAATAATAATATTGAGGTGTTGAATGTTTATTTTTCTTCTTCTTAAGATTAAGTATTAAATTCCGCGTGATACTTAATAAGTATTTGTTTAAAGTCAGTTTCTATATTAGATCGTTTGCTCAACTGGGATCAACACGAGTTCAAAGAATGTTTAACGAGTTGAGCTCGAGCTTAAAACAACTCAACTCGAGTTATTATCGGAATTTCAAACTTGTAAGATTAATATAATTTATCATATATTATGTATTCCTTCCGTCCTATAATAAATGTCCACTTCAAATTAAGGGCTGAGCATGGAAGGTTCAAAACCGAACCGGACCAACAAAACCGGCCGAACCGACAAAAACCAAACCGACCCGACAACCCTTCGGTTCAGTTTCAGTTTTTTAAGATTTTCGGGTCGGATCAAACTGAACCGAAGGGTTGTCGGATCGGTTCAGTTCGGTCCGACCCATAACCGACGAAAACATGCACAAACACACGTAAACCGATCCGAACCGACGGATTGATTTAACCGACACTAAACCGAGAGACGACCTATATTCATTTGGGTTTTTCGTGGTTTTGGAGTAGTTTTCGGTTTCATCATTTGTCGGTTTCGAGTCGGGACCGACGCTCAGCCCTACTTCAAATATGCATAAAGTTTTAGAAAATCCTACTAACTAGACTTTGTACCAATCAAATATCATTTCTTCTCAATAAAACCCTTTCTCATTTGTTGAAATGCAAAGTGGACACTTAATTTGAAATGCAACTATATACTAATTTTTATAAATTTTTATCAAAAAACAAAAATATGTTAACTTGTTATATACGTGTAATCATGATACTTTATATATAAATACAAAATATTTAAAATTTTAATGATATTGCAAATGAAAATTTCAAAGTTTCCCAAAATTTTTGAGCGGGTTCATGCTAAAATATAAAAAACTTGAGCGGGCTTTTTGTTGATATTTTCTCGGAGCTCTTCAATAGCAAAAGCAACATTATCCCTTCTATTGTCACACACTTTATTATTTCCAATTAGGTTTCACAAAGGTCTTTCTGCCCTAAATTGGAATACATATGTGGGATCTCGTTGAGTTCCTACCCCAAAATTGTTAGATCTCATCAATTCCATTTGGTTTGTTACTTACTTTTTGCCTTTCTCTATTTTATTATTTTTTTTGGTTATTGTGAAGTATATCTTCCGTTCATAATATGCTAAACTTTTTAAAATTTTGTTAATAATTTGGGTGTATAACTCTGTGATTGTTGGAGTCTGACACTATGTGATCTAAAACATCAAATGCGATGTTTTATAGTTTACCGTAACTAGTGCTTTGATCTAATGAAATATTGTCAAATTCCGTTTTTACAGTTGTAGGAGAAGGAAAAAACGAGCTGCCATGTTAAAGGGTGTTCTAAAACAGCTATACTCCTTGTGGGATTGGTAATTTTTCATTTGCCTTTGTTACAGTTCTTGTTATTATTGCTTTGTTTGATACATAATAGTGGGCTAAGAGTGTCTCATACTTTGATAGTTTGATTGTAAATTCATATACAATAACATAA
This sequence comes from Chrysanthemum makinoi, assembly GCA_910596185.1. Taxonomy (NCBI): domain Eukaryota; kingdom Viridiplantae; phylum Streptophyta; class Magnoliopsida; order Asterales; family Asteraceae; genus Chrysanthemum; species Chrysanthemum makinoi. The sequence continues at coordinate 255,635,109 of OU343218.1, forward strand.
ATGACCTTTTTCAATTATTACCTTCTCCTGCAAGTTACTTAGAGATATTTTAGAACACAACCTCAATTACTACAATTTTGTAAGACATTGGGCGAACTTCACACTGGTAACGGTAAGGATGGTAAGACGTGAAATACCCTTTAGAAGTTATATCGAAAGAATGTGCTACCTTCAAATACTTGCTTACAACACTATATTTGTTGGTGATGCTTTGCTATTAATAAAACAATTAGTATACAATGTGGCATATTTTTATAATCCTAGTATTTGTGATACAGATCTTGGATCATTTTATTAATCTTTATGGCGTTTTTTTGTCGTGTTGTGGCAGTTTAGCGAGCGCTCTAAACAAAGTTCAAACCTTGGATTATCACAGTCATTGGATATTTATGTGAGTCTTGGATTTGTCTAATGTCACTCACAATCTTAATTAGGTACCTTTTACACCTACCCTTCTGATATACATGTCATTTTTTGATGTACTAGCCTTGTACCAAGTGAAGTTAGCTCAAAAAGGATCTATATAAGTCAACTTTAACCCATTATTATAAACAACTAATTCCCACTATTACTTTGCAACTAATGTATTAAACATTTTCTTGTGACAGAAAACCATGTGACTATGTGAGGTCAGCTGGCGTATGGATTGCCATCTTCATTATTAATTTGCAAAACTTAACAAAGGAGGGGCAAAAGCCTCCATATGAGGTGTACTAATCAAGTTTCTATGACATGAAAGATCACATGAAGTACCACAAAACAGAGATGCAACTCTACTATCCGAATCACAAAATATGTAAGGATGTTTTACGAACTATGGTTTAGTAAAATGAGATTATAAAATGGGTTTATGCATATGTTTTCCAGGTTGAACCAATCTCAAAGAAATATGAGAAGAGATACAAGCGAGCTATTTATTTTGGTGTATTTGTTTATTTTCCAGAAGCTAAAGATCTTATAGTAAAGTTAACCAACTAGAAGATGGATATATGGTCAACATTGGTGTATCTTTTACTTCAAAAGAATCATGCTTTATAACAGTGAACATGCTAGATTACATTGATGTATCTATATATATGTTGGAATAGTTACTCTATCTAGCTTTATTGAGTTTAAGTTATTGTCCTTAGCTTATTGAGTTCAAGTTATTGTATGGAGTTCAATAATAAAAGTTTGAGTAATTGTAATTTTTGGCTTCCCTATTGAATCAAATTTACGCACATCTGACACAATTGGTTAAAACGATGATGTACCAAATATATTTGGATTGGACGAAAGGATTTACATGCTTGGAGTAAATACTAAAACCGTGCCAAATGTGTATGGGACGAGAGATGAAACTGTCCCAAATAGTTTTGGCACGTGAGCAAAATTCGTGCCAAATATGCTTTCGGCACGAGAGATGAAACAGTACCAAATAAGCATTTGGCATGAGATGTGAGACGGTACCAAATAATAATTAGGCACGGGAGATGAAAGTGTTCCGAATGCGCATTTAGAACAGTAAATTATCAACCGTGCCAAAACCCGAACATATGGCACACAAAATCAAAACCGTCCCAAAGCCCGTGCCAAATGCTATTTGGCATACTTTCAAGCCGACCCAAATGTATTTGGCACCCTCATATTTGGAACGAGCGAAGGTATTCCCGCGGCGTGCCAAATATCATTTGGCACGGCTTTTGGAGTATTTGGCACTTTTTTCCACCCTCCCAAATACCCGTTTCTCTTGTAGTGTGAGTGTTGAACGTTGTTGCATGAGAGAGCAATAGCACTTTTATTATCACAGTACAGAGGGATTTTGTTGAATTCAAAGCCGTAGTCAGATAATTGGGATCTCATCCATAGGATTTGAGCACAACAAGATGACATGGCTATGTATTCAACCTCTGTAGAAGATATAGAAGTACTCATTTGTTTCTTTGAAGACCAGCTCACAAGCTTATCAGCCAGCGAGCACCTCAGGCGTGCCAACGTATCTTGACATCTGCATGATCGACATGCATAGGATGTTAGTGACATATCGGTGTCCCGGGTAGTCCCATATTGATGGTTCCTTGAAGATACCGAAAGACCCGTTTAACCGCTTCAAGGTGCTATTTGGTAGGCTTAGCTAGATATCTAGCACACATGCAAGCAGTGAACAGATAATGCGGTCACTTTGTGAGGTACATCGGGGATCAATCATACTACGATATTTTGTTTGGTCTACCATGATCCTAGTGGTCCTCATCGGTTTAGTATGCTCTATCATGGGAGTGTCAACAGGGGTCACAAGAATCAAATCCAAATTTCTTTAAAATCTCATTTGCATATTTAGATTGATTTATAAAAGGCCTCAGGGACTTTGTGAAATTTGTAATCCCAAGAAAAATGACATTTGTCCCATCATTGACATTTGAAATTTGGAACCCATTTCTTATGAAAAACGGTCACATTCAGGGGTTCGGTCGAGGCAATAATATCATCAACATAGATTTGAATGTGAATTAAATATTTGTGCGACTTTCACGGTGAACAATGTCGGATCAACTGCTCCTTTGGTGAATCCAGTAGATAAAGAAACTTTGATAGCGTATCATACCATGCCCTTGGAGCTTGCTTCAAACCGTAAAGAGCCTTCTTCAAAGGATAGACGTGAGTAGGATGCTCGGATTCAAACCGGGTTGGTGGCGTAAACGACTTCTTTAAGATCTCCGTTAAGAAAATTCGTCTTAACATCCATCTGATAGACTACCATGTTCTTACTTGCAGCATTAGCCAAGAATATTTTGATTGCCTCGATACAGCAAGGGCAAATGATTCCTCAAAGTCAATACTTCTTTGGGTATCCTTTTACAACCAATCGAGCCTTGTTCTTTAAAACATCACCATGCTCATCAAGTTTTACTTTGAAGATCCACTTTATAGCAATGATCATAGCAGTCGGGGCGGTACTAATTCCCATACATCTAGTCGATTGAACTCATGAATTTCTTCTTGCATGGCATTGAACCAATTTGTCTTCATTCATAGCGGTTTTAACGTCTTTTGGTTCGATCTTAGAGAGTATAGAGTTGAAGAAGCACCATAAGGCATCGGTTGCAAGTTGTCGACAAGTAGATCTTGAGCGAGAAGGGTTTCCAATGATGTTGTCCAATGGGTGATCATGTGTCCATTTTCTAAGGTGTTCATTTTGTTGTTGTTGAGGAACGAAGTAGCGAGTCGATTTCTCGATGAAGATGGTTGGATGATGATTCAGGAGAAAATATGTTTTCAAGGGTTCATCTTAGGAGGAGCAAAGGATTTTCATCATCATGCGCAACATTTCCATTCGTACACTTGATGATTGAGGCATTGATAATGATACGATGAAGTGAAGGTGCTTCTTGACTTAGTGACATGAAGGGTTAACTTCATTGGCGAGTATAGGAGCAGCCTTTGTTAATGGATTTGACAGATCATTAGCCGTTGGCTCATAGTGTTCATCAAACATAGGATCAAACAGTTTCTTCAATTCATCTTAGAAGGGGTACATATGGAGTTCGTGGGAGGTATGGTACAAGAGAAGAACTAATGGGACTATCTAGAAATGCGGGTCGAGCTGGATTGTGCGAGGCCATTTGATCGGTCACTCATCAAGCGTAGCGTGAATTGTTTCCATGATATTTCGAGTTCTCTTGTTGTAGATTCGGTATCCTTTTTTGTTTGGTGCATATCCTATAAATACTCTAATGTCCGCTTTAGCTCTCAATTTGCCTAAATATTGACCCTCATTAGTTGGGTAACATAACAAACAGGTATGATAGATAGGCTTCGATTGTGGACAAGTTCATACGGAGTTTTCCCATGAGTTGTGTGAATTAGGGACCGATTTTGAGTGTAGCATGGGGTGGCAATGGCCAGCCCATAGAAATGTTGGAAACTTTGAGTAAATAAGCATTGTTCTTGCGGCTTCCACAAGAGTTCGATTTCTTCTTTCAACTACACCGTTGAGGAGTTCATGGAACACTTCTTTGAGGACTGATTCCAACACTTTCATAAAATTCACTGATTTCTCTATTAACAAACTCAGTTCCATTGTCAGTTTTGATGATTCGGCAGTCTTGTTAAGTCGAACACAAATTTGTTTAATAAGTTTGATGACATCCGGAGTTTCATCCTTTGTCCTCAAGAACTTAACCCGTTGAATCGGGAGTAGTCATCAACCACAACTAACACATATTTCTTGCCATTAATAGTTTGTACTCTCATCGGTCCACATAAATCCATGTGAATGGTATGTAGAACTTCCATAATTTGTGGGTTTGGGTTTGTGGGCATATTTCTTGCTTTTCCCAATTGGCATCTTGAACAAAGATGATCCTTTTCATACTTTAATGGGGTAAGCCTCTTACAGGTCCTTTCGGAAAGATTGTTAATGGTGTCGAAGTTCAAGTGATTGAGACGACGATGCCATAACCATGATTTTGTTTTGAAGCCTTTGACAACAAGCAGATTGGAGAAGACTTCATCATGTCTTCGATATAGATGGTGTATAGATTTGAACCACGAGTTCCTCTTAACAATTCCACACAATCAAGTTCTCTAACGAAACAAGTATGTTTTCTAAAAGCCACTTCTAGATCGGAATAACAGAATTGACCAACAGAAAACAAGTTATGACCAAGACCTTCAACATAATATACCTTGGAGATTACACTTTTACCAACAACATAGTCTCCATAACCCATAATTGCACCGAAATGATCATTCCTGAATCTAACAGTCCCGATGAATTTACTCACGAAGTTCATGAGCGTGACCGGTCTCCGGTCATATGCTTGGAGCGGCGAGTCCAGTACCCGCGAGCGATTTGAACGATCTGTAGTTGAACCAGAATAAGAATGGATAAGCGGATAATTGGGATCCCCATGCAAGAATGGGTTCCATTTGGTTAGTAACATTGATTGGAACACCCACATCAGAAGTAGAAACAATAGAATCATCAGGGATAGATGCAATGCTAGTGTCCGTATTAGACCTATTCAAAGTATGTTCACTTCTTAAGGGAATAGTTCTACCAGTAGGCATCCATTTCCTAATGGGCATTGATCTAGATAATTTAGTGCACATCTCATTAAGATTGAATTTGCGGCCAGTAGGTATCCACTGATAACCTATGTTACTAATTTTCCTTCCTGTGGGTTTCCAATGTTTTCTAACCTTCTTCCGCCATTGCTTTTAAGCCTTCTTAGCTTGATTTTTCCATTAACTATCTTAACGGGACATTTAACAGGCATTAATCAAATCATTCACACCACATTCAAGATTAGCAGCGAAACCACGCAATCATCATTACATGTTTTGCCAAAAGTAGCAGAATTCGCATTAATTACAGTGCGCTTAGAGCTAACACTAGAATCAACACGATTCGTTTTATTCAAATTCTCCCTAAGATGATCTTCTACTCTCTTCCTTGAACATTCCTAGCACGCAAGGTCCTATCATTCTTTGTGTTGCCTTGAGGCTTTGACCCGCTTGCTTTGGTGTCAATTCTTACTCCTGTAGAATTGGGAACATTAGTTGGTTTTGCTACTTTTGCATTCTGAACTAGAAGTCAGGGATCTGAACTACTTGAAGGTACATTGAAATTCACTTTCTTAATGCTGGGCATCGAATGGTTTGTATACTTAGCACTAGGCATGGAACAAGGCATCACAGCTTTATCTTTCGCACGTAAGGATTTAGCACATGTTGCTATTAAACATTCTAACATCTCTTGAGATCGTTTGGCCTGAATGCAAGCAAACCTAATTTCACTATCAAGTGGCTTATTTATGAAGTCCTCTTCTACAATCTCACGAAGACATTCAAGACTATCCTTAAGACGAGCAAGATAATTATAAAATACAAGTTCGTTATTCCTAAGATGAGGAGGAATATATTTAACAGTCACAGTATATTTGCAGTCTGCAGATGACTTTGATGCAACATTTTCATTAAAGACAAGTGGCATTTTCCCTTTTTCCTGACTCTTCAGATTCTCAATTTCCTTTTGTAAAGACGTTATTTTTTCGTTGTTTTTGTCACGAGTTACTTTCATTGAATCATATAACTCTTTAAAGTGTTGTTTAACCTTTTCATTTTCTTCTAGAAAACTCTCATTTTCCTTTTGTAAAACATTAACCAAGTTTTGAAGATAAAAAGTCTGAGAACTTAGAGAATCTAAAGAAGGAGGCATTTGGGAGCCTTGTCAATGTCTTTTCACCTTTAATTGTGAAATTTGGGTTCCATTTTGATGTGCATTTAAACAGCTCGAATCATTTCATCACGTTTGCTAATTTCAAAAGCTGCATCAAATTCAGGAGCATCCAAGGATGTCTTGATATTTGAGGTTTTAACATTTTCTTTTAGATGTTGATATTTCAAATGCAAAGCAAGATGCTTCAACTTCAATTTAGAAAAGCTGTTTCTCAGTTTATCATGATCATCCTGTTCAACTTTATCATCGAGTTTAAAGTTAGTTTCTCAAGCTCAATGACGATCATGGGAGACTTTGGATCAACAGATAATTCATGAAATTGAGATGCATTAATTGAACAATTCGTAGCAGTGTAAAACACATCTTGAGTGATACATTGAAAATCAGATTCTCATTTAAGGTATGCAAGTTCTTCCTCTCAATCTCATTATATTTTAATTCTCGCTCATAGTCATTGACCTCAACTATCATTGCATCAAATTCCTTTTCCATTTCTTTAATATCTGAATCCATACCCTTTTTAAGACTCTCAAATTGATCTTTTAATTGTTTAAGAAAGCATGACTTCAGTTAAATAGCACTCTTTGGTTTGCTCAAAACCCCTTTCCCACCCAGGTTATCCCCAGGTGTGATCCTTTTCTTACATGTTTTCTCAAAATCAACAAATAATTGATAAATCACATCTTGTGATTAAGGTCTTGCTCTTAGTGGGAATAGATCTAGGAACTAAATGCATTAGGGTATTTGGAGGATACAGTAGCTTCTAGAGACATTTTCCTAGGGAGTGTTTGTTTCACCAAGTTCATTAACTTTTGCTTATCCATGTCTTTTTTCAAAAATGCTTTTCTGGGGTTAATAGAGTTTGAGCCTTAAACTTGTTGGAGATCCAATTTTCCTTATGTAATCTGGGTTTAATCGTTATGTTATTCTTTTTACACGCAGGATTGTTAAGCTTCTTATCCATTTTTTCCCTAGATGCATCATCTAATTTTCTATCCTCTTCATTGCAAATACATGATGGTATTTGCTTGAGCTTAAGAATCTCATTGCCATTATAGATTACCTTAGAGCTTCTCTTGCTTTCTTACACTCAGGGGTTAGGATCCTTTATAATGGGAATACTATGCTTATCGCTTAAGACTCTATGTTTAGTGACCATGTGAGGCATCGAATGGTGTTCCCTTGTATGTACAACTTATTCAAGCTTGTTTTTCAAAGTTTTTAGATTAGAAAAGTCATTCAAAAGTTTTGATTCCTTGGCGTTAAATTCTTGTTTAAGCATTTTAACATTATCTTGAAGCTCTTATTTTTGCTTAACAGTTTTGAAAGCTTTTTATTGTAAGGATTTTAGCTCTTGTTTTAACACTTCTTCTCTAAAATTACTTTTTATAACAATTGTACGCATTTGGTCATCCATTTCCTGCTCACGGGTAGTTAACTCAAACTTAGCACGTTGTTCATAAATAGCAACTTTCTCTTTATAAGCATTCAGTTCAGAGGTAAAAGAATCATCAGGGGCACATGCAGTGTATTCATCAAGAACATTGTAAGATATAAGTTTTCACATACACATCATAACATTAACACAAGGTAGCATATAGATGGAATTCTAGAGAGAGAAAGATAGAGGTTTAGGGAACAGGTGAGAAATGAAAATATTATTATGAAACCAACTCTCTACCTTGGGGAGTGAGTATTTATAGTCTTACATCATCCCACACATGGGGTGGTCTTGCATGGTGGGTAAAGACCGTCCAGTCCTACGGTGTTACTAACTAAATACTACTTAACTAAAATACTTGCTACTGACTGAGCTTTCTAACGATTACATATACTTGAGGTGACCGACTCTTTAATACTGGGAATGTCTAATTCCTAACAATCCCCTCCCCTAAGGGGTCACCTCAAACATATACTAAAATGACATTGAATACAATCAGATATTACATTAACAATTGATCTTGCATTCATGATGTAGTACTTTGAAGCTCGTAGTCATTGATTCTTCATTGCATGTTTGGTTAATGTGTCCAGTGGAGGTCTTTTAAGATCAGCGTGATAATAATGTTAGGCGGCTTTTGAGATCATGGAAGCTAGTAGAAAATCTCGATACATGTTGTGGTGTTGGTAGATGTTGTGACATTCGGACAAATGCTCACATTCTGGATCATGATATATTCTCTCTTCAAGTAGCGGAAGCATTTGTTGATTTCATGATATTAGCGTAGCGAAGCATGGAGTAAAAATATCAGAGTTATTGATGCACTAATCATGATTTCTTTTGAGATGAATGTGTTAGGTGAGCCAACTTCTTAGTTGACCGCTTCATTCTGATGTTGCAAGCGTAGGGGTGTACGCAAGAATGGTTAGCAATAAAGCGCTACGAAAGTTTCTTTGATCACTTTCGATGAATTGGTACCGGCCGGTTTCCCATTGATCGGTACAAATCTTGCTGTGATCGGTATAATTCCGAAGAATCTCCTTGGCAGGGGTTTAGCGGTACTGCTGGCTGTTCTTTCAAGCGGAACGTCTCAAAGAGACAACACGGTGGTGAACCATTGATTGCGATTGATGAAAATGATTTGAAAACAATAAGCCTATTGCTTGAAGAAAGAGTTTGCACACAACGAAGGTTTTATGAAAGATCAATTTCAAAAAAAAACCTTTTGTATTAAGAATGAGTACACATTCGACATGCTAGCATAAAGAAGAGATTCGCACATCGAACGGTTTTCTAAAAGTATTTTTAATCAGAATACTTTTGAATTTGAAAAAATAAAGTACACATTCAACGTGCTAGAAAAGAGGTTTGCATCGAACGGTTTTTCCAAAGTATTTGTTCATTCCAATCACGGAACAAGGTAGATTCAAAAGATAGCTTTATCGTTTTCTATCGGTTGTCACAAGCGATCTTTGAGAAGATCTCACATGCCACCCACCAAGAGCTTGTTTGATGTTGGCTCTAGAAGGATTTTCATCTTCATTGTGAATATTTTCATATCACTCGGATGTTCTGGCAATACCACAAGGATAATGCGTAGGACTCTTAATATGTACTTACTTTCCACATTGTGTGAAACAGCAAGTCTTCAATAATTTAGTGTCCTAATGAGATATTGTGGATGACCTCTTGGCTCTAGACTTAAATAGTGCACATTGGTTCTTGACGGAGACTGGGAAGGTCTACTTCAATATCAACCATCTCAAGAGAAGTCGATAGATTATGTCGGGTTTCCCCGTGAGAATGAAACAAGCCTTTAAGAACTTGAGTGGCTTGGGAAGTTTAGTGCAATCCGTCACTGGTCCATGACGTCTTTCTTCTACCGTGTTACCTTAGCACCAGTATAGCATATGTATTGAACGGTTACTGCCCTAAGGTTGAATTGATGGAGAGCTATTTTTCACCACCTTTTTTCACATTCGGTTCTTTTTCATTCTTCAACCCTTTCAGTGCTTACCAAGACTTCATTACTAGAACTTTGTTGGGTTTATTCGATTACTTTCAGTCTCATCGCACTCTTCCATTCCTCACTTTTCTCCTTTTTCCATATACCTAAGGACTCTACACTATCTAGTGGGTTGTCCGGTAGATCCCTCGGTTCTGGATCGTGGGGCCTAAACACTAACTTCTCTTTTCCATTAAAGTAAATTGGTCGGTCTTTTGGTATTGTTCTTTCCTTCATGAAACCAATTGAAAATCATTTGGAAAAACAATCAAGGTACTTGTGATACGAAAGCATTTTGTACCTTAATAGTTTTGATCATTTAGAAAATGCCCTCAACACATGTATGATTTTGAAATTGTTTAGCACATGGAGGCAAGAGTTCTTTGAAATAATTTCTTGATCATAATTTCCATGGAAAAAATGATGTTTTCATGTGTAAATTCTCCCCCTCAATATGTGCATAGGATAAGTCATTTTTCACATAGAGGCAAGTTCTTTGAAGCACATCCACTACAAAATCCATTAAAGCCATTTGAAAACACAATCAAGGTACTTTATATAATCTCTTTTTTTTTTTTTAAAAACTTTTGTACCTCGATGGTTTCTCCCCCCTCATATATGCTTCGAGATTGAAAGCATTTAGCATTCTCGAGAGCAGCCTGCACAATTAAATCAAAATGATCACCTTTTATCTCAAATTTCATTATTAAATCACAAATTCTCCCCGATCAAAAATATCAAACCCTTTGTGATTTTGGATCCCAAGTATTTATCGGTTTAGAAAAACATGGGAGAATATGGCTTTGGTTTAAATACTCATCATGTTTTTGGATAACTCCTCCTCTCTACATGTGCATTGTGTATTTGAAATCGTTTGGCACATGGAGGCAGGAGTGCCTTTAAGGACTAAAACCAATTCCATTTAAAACAGATTTGAGATTTAAACCATTCTCCTACAGTCAAAATTTCAAACCTTTTGAGATTTGTGATCTCAATTGATTTAAATCATTTAGAAAGATTTTGGGGAAAGGCAGTTTGCTTTGAAAATGACGATACAGATGGGACCATTTTAAGACATTAAAGATTGTTAGTATCTGGTATGATTGTTTTTAAGAGATCTTTTAAGTAAAACAAAACAATTTCACAATCAAACAAAACGAGAAAAATTTCATTTTGAAAGACCTTGATTCAAAAGAAAAATCATACCATGACATAACATTAAATCTTTAGATCACACATTTTAACGTACAAACCGGAACATTTATGAAGAAATATCGTTTGAAAGAATTTTATTTAAAATCACTCTCCCCTAAAATCATGGCGATAGTCGATGATTGAGTGACTTAAGTTTTGATAAAATGAAGTCCAGTGATTTTCAAAGATTAGCTCAATAAATTTTCAAAACGATATTTTCCATTTTCAAAACAATTTATTCAAATTTTTCAAAAATTGTTTAAAAATGGTATCCTGCACAAAGATACGTTAGCTGGTTGAGAAGCTTCGTTGATGTTGCTTCAGCGTAGGCTTTGGAAGAAAAACCATCTGCGATGCGTGAGACTTCTTCTACGTTGCATTTTGAATGCCAACCGAGGTCAAATTAAGCTCCGTTTCTTCAATCACTTAGAAGAAAACCATCTGAGATGCGCATGAGACCTCTTCACGTTGCATTTATGCCAACTCTCCATAGAAGTCCAATTAAGCTCCGTTTCTTCATTTGTCAACCCAAGATATAGTTACCCTTTCCTTTCGGCATCCAATCATGTTCATTTGTGGGATCCGGATCGAGAACATTCTTATATACCAATATACCACATATGTTAGTGAACACATACAAATATATGGTGGTCGACATCACCCATAACGGCAATCGACTAATTAAAGTCAATTCAACATAACAATCAGATCATATAAGGCATGGGGTTTAGGTGTTAATCAAACTCTAATCATCTAAACCTAACAATCATACCCTAAATTCCTAGTCCTTCGTACAGGCAAATATCATTTTTAATTAAGCGCGTAGGATAATTAAGAAAGCCCGTTAGATGATATAGATTTGAAAACATTCTCCCTCTCAATCAATGACTCATTTTTTGAAAAGTTTAAAAGCGCTGAAGTCATTGATTGAGTTTGCAAATTTCATAAAAACTATGAATCTGATTGTTTTGAAAGCAACTCATTTTCCACCAATTTTTGAATACAACAAATATTTTTCTGAAGAATTTTAGACGGAAAAACATTTGTGTGGGAACAGAAGTCCTTCGACATACTTTCCTCATTTTGTTTTAGGATAAGTGCGCGAAATAATTGAAAATTGTTTAGCGTAGCACTTTCCTTTCTTTAAAAGCGGGTTGCTATCGAAATAATAGCAAGCCATAGTTTAAGCCGGGTTACGGTCTGATGCGGATAGCGCAAGCCATCATTTGAAGCCCGGGTTCTGGTCGAAATAGCGTAAGCCATAGTTTTTGGACATGTTTTGAAAGAAATATTTACCCCTCCTGCTCGAACTTCATCTAAAGTCCGTGCCATTATTGAATGACATTTCTAAGACCGTAGATGTTATCGATACCTGAAGACATGTCATGTGAAAACATATTTTTGGTATTTTTGAAATTTTCTGATTTTTATGGGTTTTTGAAGGTTTTATATTTTCTATTCTCTTTTGTTGGTTTTCTATTTTTGTATTTGGTTTTTTGGTTTTATAATTTTGTATTTTGCTTTTCTGAAAAATATATACAAGGATAGAATAGATGATATAGTTAAGAGGATGATGATACGAGTACCAAGATAAGAATATCGAGCAGCCTCGTTGTAGAAGATAGAAGTCATCTTAAGCATTCACCACCAAAGCTTCCAAGACTCTTGAATCGAAGAGAGAAATTGAGCCACTTGAAAGTGAGACTTTGGTAGCTTCCCCCCAAACCGAAAATACTTTAGATGAGCAGATTCAAAGCTTTATTTCAAGCTTTCCTTAGCAGTGCCTGAGAGAAGCACACCATTATCATAAATCTTGTCGCTCCATTTAAGAATAATCACCGAGATTCTTAGTTCGAGGTTATATCATCAACAAGAATAACAGGCACCGTATCATCCCACACATAAAACAATCTTCTCAAATTTCTTTTCTACTGACGTCTAAAGCAATCCATTCCAAATGGTGACAAGAGACCACTTACAGTAGTTGAATTGATGCAGTCAGTCTCTTAAACTAGAACACGAACCCAACACACATGCCCAGAAGACAAAGAAATTTATACCATCGAAGTAGCAGATTAAGTCCAATAGCTAAAGAATAACCCCGATGTATACTTTTCTCTCCCCTGACGATAGTGTATGAAGCTCACGAACCCGAAGTACCTGAATGCCCAAAGAGAAAAATCGATAACATTGAAGAAGCAGGCCGAATCACTGATTATCTCTGCGGATGACAATCTTTAAGGATGTCCACTCCGGAATAAGTGATTATATCTCGAATCACAGATTAAGCCCTCAAGTAAGGCAATTTGAGCATCCCCAATGTACACAATCTCTATCCCTTGATGATTGTGATAAGATCAAAATCATCACACACTTGTGTACCTCTTTCATCTTCAGCCTGACTCTTCCATCTCTTCCCCACGTCGTTGAAAAAACAAACTGAACGCATGTGAGTCAAATCTTGAGTTTCTCTGCGGTAATGACAATAGTCTTACCGGGATATCTTCAATCACTTAGAAGTATTAAGCTCGTCAAGATTACTCGCGTATAGATGTGTGTCTCCTTTCCCCTTGCTGGTTTTGATACTTCAGTCAGCAACTCTTTTGTAAGATCCTATACTAGAAATATTATGAGAAGAACATCATTAGCTCAGATGTATCTGTGAGAATCAACTTGCTGAAGAATAACGTGAGCAAGTCTAATTAGGGATAAAATTTGGCATTTCAATCTCCCCGATTAGTGCTCTCCCTAAACGACAATCTGTTTGATAAATGCTCGAGAATAAGAAGAGTCTTTTGATAATCAAATTCAACCCATCTTTTAGTCTTCTAACATACAGTAGAAAATGTAGAATCGTACAGACTCGACCTTCTTCAAGATTGTCGGTTGGGAATAGAAAGTCAACATCTTCAACTCACCAAAAACAAGAACATCAACAAAAACATCCCAATCAACTTACATCTTGCACATCCCCTTAACTAGAATCCCTCCCAATCAAACAAGAACAGAAAGATATTCATCAAGGAAATCGCAAGCGGTACTGCGAACACACAAGACGGTAACACCAAACTACCAATCACATCAAACAAGAACAGAGAGATTGTTTGGAATCATCATGTTGATGTATACGTGAAGCATTAATCGGAAGCACTTTGTCAATAAACTCATCAATCAGTGAAGGCGTCAACCAACGGCTCTTAGAAGAGAAAAACTCCATGTGAAGATGACCCGATAACAAGAAGCTCGGTTCTTACATGAGTTTAGAGCCGTATGACCATTTTATTCTCAAATATCAATCAACAATGCAAAAAATTCACACTTCTTCTCCCCTCAAGAATTGCATACGGAGATGCCATTCTTGACTAAATAAGTGAAAATCATCCGAATGTTCAATTCACACTTCTCTCTCAAAAATCAGCACATGATGTCGCCATCTTCATTATAATCGAGCAAGTGGAATTAGAAAACAATCAGTGGTAGCCCGGTTCACTTGATAATTGAAGCGCATGGAAAGAGTATGAAGCATGTTGATGAGAATGGTCATAAATAAGAAGATTTCTCTTCTTCGAAGATCGCGCTGAAGCGTTTACTCTTTTCTTTAGAGAACGAGGTTTGGCTGAGTATTCAAACGTCATAAAAGATTTCTCTTCTTTCAAAGATAAAGCGCTTTCTGAAAGTACACTTTTCTTTTCTTTTGAGTCGAGCTGGCGAACTGTGAACAGACGTCATAAGAAGATTTCTCTTCTTTTGAAGATAAAGCGCCGCGAGGCGTACACTTTTCTTTTCTTTAGAGAACGAGGCATGAACTGATGTGTTCAAACGTCATAAGAAGATTTCTCTTCTTTTGAAGATAAAGCGCTGAGGCGTACCTTTCTTTCTTTAGAGAACGAGGCATGAACCGATGTGTTCATCGTCATTGTTTAGAGCCCGTTATATGTTTAGAGCCTTTGAATCCAAATACCAAGGGGCGACTTATACGACCACTTTGGATAACAGGCGAAGACATAGAATTGGAAACATTGGATCCCCACGTGCTCATGGGTTCCTTTTGGTTAGCACAAACAATCTTTGAATCCGCAGAAACCCTAGGTGCAATGTCATTGTCACTAGGAGCTAAACTAGTAGAAGCATCGGACTTAGTCGAGGGACATTTTGTGCTTAATGGGATTATTCTACCAGTTGGCTTCCAAACCTTACCAGGCACTACTCTAGGCATAGTGGATCTAGTTAAGGGGCAAGGTTTGCCATTCGTGAATATTCGAACTGTTGGCTTCCACTGAAATCCTACATTGGTAAAAACCTTCCCTGTAGGTTTCTAGGATTGCTTAATCTTTAAACTCTCCAAACTTTCCTAACGGGTTATGAATCTTAGACCTCAGAAATAACACATCACATTTATCATGATTACCAGAAATTAAACATTTTTGCATGTTTTGCAGACAGCATAAGGCCTCAATTAATTTTAGTAAGCTTAGAGCTAATACTAGAACTAACACGATTCTTTTGTTCAAATCAAACTTCTTGTCCCTATGGTGTTCTTTCACTTCCTTATCATGAACACTTTTAGTTTGCGTAATCCTATCCTTCTTTGCATAGCTTCTAGGTTTTGACCGCTAACTTTAGTGTCAATCTTAACATCTGTAGAAGTAACGATGGGAACATTCCTTGGCTTCACTACTTTCGCATTCCTGATTCTAGAAGTCTTTGGGATCTGAAATTCTATGAGGCACATCACGGTTGCTTGCTTGAATTTAGATATGGAACAAGGCATATCAAGGGTCACATGCTTGGCTTTAGGCATAGAACGGATTTGCTGTTTGGCACTAGGCATAGAACAAGGCTTCACCGCTTTGCCTTTTTCACCTAAGGGTTTTGGACATGTTGCAATTACACATTCAAGCAGCTCTTGAGATCGTTTGGCCTGGAGGCAAGCAAACCTAATTTCACTATCAAGAGGTTTGTTAATGAAATCCTCTTCGACAATCTTACGGAGACATTCTAGACTATCCTTAAGGTGAGCACAGTAGTCATGAAAAGCATGTTCATTATTCCTAAGATGAGGAGGAATATATTTAACTGTCACAATGTATTTGCAATCTAAGGGTGATTTTGAGACAACATTCTTATTGAAAACAAGTGGCGGTTTCCCATTTCCCTGACTTCTCAGATTCTCAATTTCCTTTTGTAAAGGCGTTATTTTTTCGTTGTTTTGGTCACGGGTGACGTTTATTGAATCATATAACTCTTTAAAATGTCGTTTAACCTTTTCATTTTCTTCTAGAAAACTTTCGTTTTCCTTTTGTAAAGCATTTACTAGGTTTTGAAGATGAAACGTTTGAGAATTCTGAGAATCTAAAGGAGGAGGCATTTGGGAGCCTGTCATATTGTTCGTTTGACCCTTTAATTGAGAGATTTGGGCTTTCAACTTTCTGATCGTGTTGTATTGAGCTTGAATCTGTTCATCACGTTTGTTAATTTGAAAACGCATCAAACTCGAGAGCATCTGGAAGATGTCTTGATATTTGAAGTTTTGACATTTTCTTTGAGATGTTGATATTTGTGTTGTAAATTAAAATGCTCAACTTCTAGTTTAGAAAAATGTTTAAACAAATTGTCGTGATCATCCAGTTCAATTTTCTCGTTTAGTTTAGAATTAGTTTTTCAAGCTCAATGACACGATCATGGGAGACTTTCAGGGCCACAGATAGTTCATGAAATTTGGAAGCATTAATAGAGCAATTTGAAGCAGTGAAAAGATATCTTGAGCAACACATTCAGTAATAATAGTCTCATTTAAGGTATGCAAGTTCTTCCTCTCAATCTCATTATATTTTAGAGCACGCTCATAATCACTTAACTTCAACTACCATTGCATCAAATTCCTTTTCCATTTCTTTAATATCTGATTTTATCCCCTTTTAAGACTCTCAAAATGATCTTTTAGTTGTTTAAAGAAAGGCATGACCTCAGTTAAATAACATTCTTTCATTTGCTCAAAACCCCTTACCCCTTCAGTTATCCAGGTGGTGTGATCCTTTTCTTACAAGTTTTCTCAAAATCGGTAAATAGTTGAAGTATAACATATTGACTGATTAAGGTCTTGCTCTTAGTGGCAATAGTTCTAGGAACTAAATGCATTGGTGTATTTGGAGGATACACAGTCGCTTTAGGGAATTTCCTACAAGGGGATTCTTTTCAACAAGATTTTCAGCTTTTTGCAAGTCCATATCCTTTTTCCAGAACACTTGTTCAGGGTCAATAGAGTCTGAGGCTTAAACATGTTTAAGGATATCCAATTTTCCTTAGTGTAATCATGGGGTTTTATCGTTATCTTGTTCTTTTTACACTCGGGATCTTCTAGCTTCTTATTCATTTTCTCCCTAGTGACTTCATCTGATTTCTTATCTTCCTCATACTCAGTAGCAACTAGGTTTTGTCTAGGCTTAAGGATCTCATTACCATTATACAGTACCTTATGAGCATTTCTAGCCTTTTTAATTACCTCTGGATTTGGTTCCTCAACAAGGGAATGCTATGCTTATCGCTTAAGACTCTATGCTTAGTGATCATGTGAGCAGTCTTAATGGTATTCCCTTATGCGATACAACTTATTTTCAAGCTTGTTTTTCAAATTTTTAGATTGGAAAAATCATTCAAAAGTTTTGATTCCTTAGCCTTGAATTCTTGCTTAAGCATTTTAACATTTTCTTGAAGTTCGTGTTTTGCTTAGCAGTTTTAGAAAGCTTTTCTTGTAAGGAGTTTAACTCTTGTTTTAATACTTCTTCTCTAAACCTACTTTTTCTAATAGTTGTACGTTTTTGGACATCCATTTCACGCTCACGGGTGGTTCAACTCAAACTTAGCACGCTGTTCATAAATAGCAACCTGATCCTTATATATGTTAAGCTCGATGGTAAAGGGAATCATCGGCACAAATGCAGTACTCATGCAGTTCATAATCATCATTTTGAGTAGAAGATGCACAACTAGGTACAGCAGAAACATCCATGCAACTTACTTGAGCATTGACATGCACAGTTTGTGACGGGTGCATCTTCTATCTTGGGTGCATCCGAAGCTTCCATGGGCGTTCCTTTGCATTAACTTGCACACGGGTTGTGTCGGTGCACCTCTCTCTCTCTTGTGAATTTGAGCACGAAGATTCCATTTTTGCATTATCCGACTAATCATTTTTTGTTGTCGACATTGCATTCAACAACACCCGATTCTTCAACATATACATTACCCAACTTATCACAACAATCTTTCAACTGCACCCGACACTCATTCACGTCTTCATTCTTTTGAGCAGATTCTTCAATGTACTTTTCACATTATCCATGAGTTGGATAAATGTCTCAATAATTCACGAATTTCCATTCCAAGTATGTTTTTGAAGGAAATTCCAGTCAAGTGTTGATCGTAATCTGCTGAACATTCCCCACTGATGAATGGCTGAAATTGTTTGTAGATTACTTGAAGAGCTGCACTTGAACCATCCTTTTGAACCTCTTTATTGGTAAGTTGCAGCTTTAAGTGTTCTAAGTTCAACAAGCTTCTTGTCAATGTAGGTAAGTCTGGCGAAAAGAGCACTACATGTTCGATCCCCGCTATGGATAACTGTTGTATGAGGTGCGATGAAGTAGCGATAGGGCTCAATGCTGCATTCCATTTGCATGGCATTCTGTAGCAGGTGCAATTCATTCTCATTGTACTCAGAACATGAAGATTTCACATCCTCATTGTTTAATTTAAACATCTTTAATCGATTCGTAGCAATCATTAACATTATTGTCCACAGCATCATACAATTTAAGCACTTATGAAATCACTGGGTCAGTAGAGTAAGTAGAGTAAGACATGATGTGGTGGAATGCGCGGGATTTTACAAGTCTATGATTTAAACCGAGAAATAGAATCTTTGGCGGGATTTTACTAAAATCAAGACCAAACCGTTAAGCAATGACCAATGCAATGTGTTAAGATGACTGATGGATCGACACAATGATAGAAAATTGTGTGTTGGGACTTATGATTGTTTGTGGGATAAGCAGAGATGTTGTTTGGTTGTGATTTGGGTTGGTTGTTGCACGATTTTCCTGAGAATTTTAGGTCTAAAAACATAAAAACCTCAAT
This sequence comes from Chrysanthemum makinoi, assembly GCA_910596185.1. NCBI lineage: Eukaryota > Viridiplantae > Streptophyta > Magnoliopsida > Asterales > Asteraceae > Chrysanthemum > Chrysanthemum makinoi. The sequence continues at coordinate 255,654,108 of OU343218.1, forward strand.
AACTTCTGTTTAGAGCGGATTTAGCCCTCGAAGGTTGACGTTTAGTTCATTACGTGACATTCTCCTCGTTCTCACGGTCGTTTTGATGGGTAGAACGCTGAAAATGGAGTTACGGATCAAAAGTTATAGCCGTTTGAAGTTTTGTTGGGAAAAGTCAACAAGTCGCTAAGAATTCTTGAACCAAGTCGCTAAGACCAAGTCGCTAGGACCTAATTAAGCTACCCCTAAGTAAGCTAGAGTCCCAAGTCGCTACAGAAAAGCAAGTCGCTAAGTAGTAACTGGACCAAGTCGCTAACTAAATTTTTTTGCAGCAATTAAGCTACACAAGTCGCTAAGACACAAGTCGCTAAAGAGCAACTCGCTACTTGACCAAGTAAGCTACCACAAGTGGCTACCGTAGTGGAGAATCCACTACTTGTACTTTAACTCGCTAGATCTAACTCGCTAGCTCCAACACTGGAAGTCGCTACAAAAATGTGAAGCAAGTCGCTACCAAGAAAATATTCCGTGAACTAAGTCGCTAGCTTGAAAAAACCATATAAACCTCACTTTTCAATCCAAAAACAACCCAACCAAGATGATTCAAGCTTACCAAATGAAAACCTACACACTTGTGATGATTCTAAACATAAAAGTACTAACAAAATCCAAACTTTAACACAAGAAATCAACCAAATGATGCACAAACCACTAAACTTTTTCAAACTCAAAAACCACCTAAAAACCACTAGAAATCCAAAGATGTGCAAGATATGATCTAACCATGGCTCTTGATACCAATTGTAAGATATAAGTTTTCACATACACATCATAACATTAACACAAGGTAGCATATAGATGGAATTCTAGAGAGAGAAAGTTAGAGGTTTAGGAACTTAGTGAGAGAAAGTGAAAGATATTATTATGAGCTCCAACTCTCTACCTTGGGAGGTAGAGAGTATTAATAGTCTTACATAAATGCACACATCGGGCTGTGGATCAGGCATACAGTGGGTAAAGACCCGTCCGTCCTCCACGGTGTTACTTAACTAAATACTACTTAACTAAATATTACTATGACTACGAGCTTTCTAACGATTACATATACTTGAGGTGACCGACTCTTTAATACTGGGAATTTCTAATTCCTAACAATAGTCATCATTGACTGCAGAAGATACATCACTTGGTACAATGTCACTTTCACTTTGTGTCACATATTGATCATATGGGATAATATTACTATTTCCCTCATTATCAATATCTGATTCATAAGTTTCAAGAGATTGTACTTCATTATGTATCTTTTGCTCATCAACCTCATCGTACAGTTTTAATACCTCCGAGATGATTGATTCTTTGGATGGACCAGCCTGTTGTGGTGAAGAGATCTTTGGAGAGACCATGGGTGAGATGCTAGCCATGAAGATTGTATGGGAAGTTGGTTCATCATCGACATCTGAGTCATATGCATCACAATCGACTCTGGAAATGCATTTGGATGATTCTGTCCCATGCCCTGCACTGGTTGTTCATCCACATCAGCATCATATGTCTTAGCATTTCCCTCAGCAAGAAACACCAACTCTTCCTCATCCAAAACCGCTCCACTGTCTTAGCATTTCCCTCAGTAAGAAACAGCAACGATTCTGATTAGCCACATACCCTCCACCTACTCCACCTCTTCCCTGTTCATACTGTCTTCCTTGAACTGGTTGCACCATAACCTTTCCATCTCTGACAACAGCATAATTGGGTAGATTGGATGCAGTTCTTATCTCATTATTAGTGTGAAGACTGTTGGTATGTGGACTGAGGGTCAAGTTTTGTTTAACCATAAGAGCCAGTTGATTATTGAAGTGTTCCATGACTGCATCTGCATCAGCTTGCTTGAACCTTGGATCAGGAATGAGTTTGTGATTACCATTACCCGTGGGTATGACTTGAGAGGCTTTGGTGGTAATTCCAACATTAGTGTAAAAAGCTGTAGAGTCATTTGACGAACTAGTTTCACCCTGCTTAGATTTGAACTGCTCAAGGATCCTTCGTTCAAACATAGCATGTCTTTCATTCTGAAGAAGGAAGGCATACAGTTGCTAATAGTTGGTATTCTTCAATCCTTTGGTTAGCTTCACAGAGGTGACAAATTTGTGCCATTCGGGATTCATGTTGTTCACAAACTTTGAGTTCAACTAAATATTTGGCATGGTCATTTTGATATTCCTCATATCATTCACTAGCTTGTGGAATCTCACGTAATATTCATAGACACTTTCTTCTGGTTTCATCTTAAAGTGCTCAAATTCATCATACAGTTGTGATTCTCTGTCTTCCTTAGTTAATTCAGAACCCAAAAGAAGCATCTTGACATTATCCCAAACGACCTTGGCTTCAGTCTTTGATTGATAAGCTTGTAGATATCTTTTAGAAGACCTTGAAGTATAATGTTTGAAGCCACGATATCGAGCATCGAATCTCTTTTTCTCCTTATCACTGAGCTCATCATACGTCTTTGGTCGTCCAATCCAAAGATCATTGTTCCATCTGCAACAATATCAATTATGTCTATTGTAGTCTCAATCTGATAAGGTCCTTCATCAATTGACTTGAGAATGTTGACTCCATTTTCCTTTCCCAGACAATACAACCTAATTCGTTGAGCCCATGAATCATAGTCGGTTCTGTCAAGCATGGGTGGACGAGTGTCTGAACCAGTTGCTTGAACGTCCTCAGCTACAGTAGAGATGATTGTAGGCACGTTGGTAGACATGTTTACAGATTTAACGGGATTTTATAACTCTATGATTAAGTCGGGAAATAGATTCTTTCACGGGATTTTACTAAATCAAGAGAAAACCGTATTAGAAACAAATATCAACCAAGTCGCTATAACTCTTGAACCAAGTCGCTAGATACCAAGTCGCTGAACACAAGTTGCTACAGCACCAAATCGCTAAGTAGACAAGTCGATAAAGAACAACTTGCTAAATATCCAAGTCGCTAAGAATCAAGTCGCTGAACACAAGTCGCTACTGCACCAAATCGCTAAGCAGACAAGTCGCTAAAGAGCAACTCGCTAAGAACAATAATGACAAGTCGCTAGAAATAACAAAGACAAGTCGCTACACCAACCAAGTCGCTAGCCGAAGTGGAACCTCCACTAACTTGTACTGTTTTTCGGCTTGTCTCAATAGACAAGTCGCTAAGATCAAGTCGCTACAACTTAAACTACAACTCGCTGGAAATTACTAAAGCAAGTCGCTACGAAGAAAATCACTCCGAGACTCAAGTCGCTAACTTGAAAAACTTCAAAACTACACTTTTCAATCCAAAACAAGCTCAATCATTGATTCAAGCTTCCTAAATCAAAACCAAGCACTTACAATGATTCTAAACACAAAAGTACACTCAAAATTCAAACTTTAACACAAGTGATCCAAATGATGCAAAAACCACTAAACTTTTTCAAACCCAAAAACCATATAAAATCACTAGAAATCCAAGGATAAGTAAGAGAGATGATCCAACCATGGCTCTTGATACCAATTGTTACACATAGGATTTCTCAAACACATCAAACCATGATCATTCAAGGCGTATACTAATAGGTTTTAGAGAGAGAAAAAGTTAGAGGTTTGGGAACTTAGTGAGAGAAAGTGAAAATCTTATTATGAGCTCCAACTCTCTACCTTGGGAGATAGAGAGTATTTATAGTCTTACACAAATCAGCCACTACGGGGTGTGGATCAGGCATACAGTGGGTAAAGACCCGTCCGTCCTCCACGGTGTTACTTAACTAAAATACTACTTAACTTTAAATAACTACGACTACGAGCTTTCTAACGATTACATATACTTTAGGTGACCGACACTCTAATAATTGGATTTACTAAATCCTAACAAAGAATGAAAAAGAAATGAAATGAGAAAAGGGTGAAAAGAAATAGCCCTCCAATAATTCAACCTTAGGGCAGAAACTGGGTTCAATACATATGCTACTGGTGGTTACTAAGGTAACACTAGTATTGAAGACAAGACGTCATGGACCCAGTGACGCACTGCACTAAACTTCCCAAGCTACTCATGTTACTCTTAAAAGGGCTTGTTTCATTCTCACAAGGAACCCACATAATCTGTCGACTTTCTCTTAGAGATTGTTGATATTGAAGAAGGAGACCCTCTCCCTAGTCAACGATATAGGAAACCAAATGTGCACTATTGAGTCTAGAGCCACGAGATCATCAAATAAATCTCTTTAGGACAATGTCAATGAAGACTCTCTGTTTCACACAATGTGGAAAGAGAGATTATATCTTATGAGTCCTACGCATTATCCTTGTGCTATTGCCAGAACATCTGAGTGATATGCAAGCATATTCACAATGAAGATGGAAAGCCTTCTAGAGCCAACATCAAACAAGTTCTTGGTAGGTGGCATGTGAGATCTATCTAATAGATCAACCATGTGACAAGCAATTCAATGGGGCGATTCAAAATTATGAATCAATCTGGTTCGGTTATGGATTGACGGATACCTTTGAAAAACCGGTCGTTGTGCTTAAAAAATTCCTTTCTTTAGCACATCGACTGTGTACTCATATTTCAAATATAAAAGGTGTTTATGATTGATAATTGATTTTTCTCAAAACCCTCGTTGTATTGCAAAAACACTTTATTGAGCAGTACTCGATTGTTTTTCTCAAATCTCTTTTCATCAATTAGTGAATCTCAAATTTGGTTCACTCACTCCGTGTTGTCTTCTTTGAGACGTTCGGTTTGAAACGGCTAGAACAGCTAGAAACCACGTCAAGGAGATTCTTGAATGATACACGATCACAGGCGTGCTTGTTGATCAGCGGGATCCGTGGGCGTGTACCTCAATTCAATGAAAGTGATCAAAGACACTTTCGTGCGCTTTATTACTAACTATTGTATGCAGTGCGTCTACGTTCACTTGGTGATCGAGAATGGAGAGACGGTCCATAGCCGCATGCTCACTAATCACATTCATTTCTAAAGAAATCATGATAAGTGCATCGATGACTCTGATATTTTCACTCCATGCTTGCTCTGGCTGCGCAAATATCATGAATCAACTAAAGCTTCGCTACTCGATGAAAAGATTTCATTATCCAGAATGTGAGCATGTCGGTCCAAAAGTCACAACTTCACATAATGTCAACACCACAATGGAAAAGTTAGAGATTTATGATAGCCGATGATCTCAATCTGGCTCAAAACTCATTATCACGTGGATCGGTTAAAGACCTCCACTTGGATTAACCAAACATGCAAAAATGAAGAATCAATGACTACGGACTACTGAGCAAAGAACATTATCAAGAATCCAAGAACAATCTTAATGTAATATCTGTTTGTATTCAATGTAATATGAGGTGACCTCCCTAGGGAGACATAGGATTTAGTAAATCCAGTTATTAAAGTGTCGGTCACCTCAAGTATATGTAATCGTTAGAAAGCTCGTAGTCATAGTTATTTAATGTTAAGTAGTATTTAGTTAAGTAACACCATGGAGGATGGACGGTCTTTACCCATGTATGTCGATCCACACCGTAGGTGGCGTTTTATGTAAGACTATAAATACCCTCTACCTCCCAAGGTAGAGGGTTGGAGCTCATAATAATACTTTCATTTTCTCTCACTAAGTTCCTAAACCTCTAACTATTTCTCTCTCTAAAACCTTATTGTATACGCCCCATTTTATCATGATTTGATGTGTTTGTGAAATCCAATATATTACAATTAAAATATACATATACATATATATATTTATTACACTAAAGAGGAACGTACAGTCTGGGTGTTACCCTTTGAATGGCCAGCAATCACTGATTCGTTCCTATCATCCTCCAACATCAGGCCCCACAATCATTTACTGGTCATTCAGAAGGTGACACCCAGGCTATATGACCCTCTTTAACATGTGCCCATATGGTACAAGTTAGAAAAATCTATTTATAAACAATAGTGACAAAAGATACAAACGTCAAAACCTACAAAGTAAATTATCTTTATAAAATAAATAAATAAATAAATAATGAAAAAAAAACTTCTTCGTGTACTGCAAGTCTGCAACACCAACACATATGTTTTTTTTTTTTTTTTTTTGAAAAACCAAATAACAAGAAAAAAGAGAGAATAAAAGGGTATTTGAATAGGTCGGCCGAGCGACCCTTTCATCCCAAATTTACCCAATCGACCGACCACCTCTAATAGAGACCGACACCGACCGACAAGAACCTCCTTGTGACCGACCGACAAAAATCCCTTATTGGAACTAGTCTTAGAGGGTGTTTGGCTTTGCGTTTTCAAGGTGTTTATCTGAAAACGCAATAATCTACCTGATAGTGTTTCGATTGAAATAGTTGAAAAGCACTTATTTGGGTTTTGAACCCATCAAAACGTCATTTTGAAGAAGCAGGTAGACACACTTTTGCAAAACGTGATTTGCCCCATGTGGCAAAATTACAAGACTATCCTTGATACTTTCCTTGTTAAAATTAATATATTGCATGTTGATCAATCTTGTTTCTTCGTGATATGGATACAACAAAGTGATGGGTTTTTCTTATTGTAATCGGTTAATAAAATAGAATGCATTACGCATGTTTTTCAAGGAACAAGGATTGCTACGATGCCGCCACGTTGCGGCGGGGCATTTTATATTTATC
>OU343218.1:255660878-255686372 GCA_910596185.1 Chrysanthemum makinoi
GATATACCTGCTCAGCGTTAAATTGCAGGGAAAGTTGTCGATGTATTGACCTCGAGAAGCGGCATCGGATCACGAAGCGATGCGACACTAACGTTATCGCTGCATGAGCCACTCCGCTATCCGAGGTCGGTAGACGCAGCTGTTTCCACGGTCATTAATACAATTTCTTGACCATGCACCAAATTTCACAACCATTTCTTTAAAAAATCTCAAATCCTTAAAAGAAACACACATATGAAAGTGACATTGTCCTATGATGATAATTAATCAACCTGAGGTTTTCCATGTACAACAGTGACAATCTTTAAAGCTTTGAAGCTTTTCATCTCCAATGAGTGGTCTTATATGTACAACCACTTTCATCTAATCAGACACAAAATGATGTTTAAGCGTAGTTATTTGAATTGTATCATCTGATACATAGCAATCGTCAGTTTTCACTACCTAAACCTTTTCGCTACATTTTAATAACATACTCCTAAAAAAGTTACGATGTTGCAATCTTTAACGGAATAAATTTATGATAGCCAATGAACATGAAGACAGAAACGGTTAACATACGAAAAATGAACAATTGAATAGCCACTAAAGATCACCTGAGTTCTTTGCGGGCTGATGTTATTATCTACCCATGTTCACCATGTGGACAAAGCCATAGCGTGCACATCAACAGACTTGACCTATCATTCTCCACTGCTTAATAGTAATTTGTCCGAATATCAGGAATACCATCCCGCATACGCTATATCCCCACACCTCCACTTACATGCATTTCCTTTTCCGTTGACAATTTCTTATCGTCTGTATTAACATCACATGTTCGGCAATAGACAATAAAAAATTTTTGCAAAAAATGAGTTTTCATTAAGAACTTATACAGGTAACACTCAATTCAATAAGCAATCATGTCGTTAAAAGTTGCCCGCTGTTCTATAGCCCAAGAAGTTTATTGTTTTAGGAATTTGGATAGTCAGCCCCTCCCAAACTCAGAAATATCAGTTTAGTATCTTTTTTTTGTTATTTTTCACAAGAAAAAGAGGAATCCAACCGTCCTCTCAAAGTGTCAAAAGCAAACCGATCAAAATATTTCACAAGGTATTCAATGCATTTATTATTTTGTTTTCATTAATGATCAAAATTAGTTTTTGTGTTTGGAATCTTTCGGATAAATGAAGAACTGAGACATCCGAGTGTTTTCTTTTTGCAAATTAATGATCAATTGAATATTTGATAAATGATAACTATTAATTGCTTCATTGATAGTATGCTTATTACGTGTTATTTGTTAAGTTATAGTGTTTACCAATTGTCAAAATTTAATAAACTCGTATGTGATCACTTGATGACTTGATGTGTTGTATCGTATGTTGCCATTTGGGACTCTTAGTTTTATACATATTAGTTTTGTTACAGAACACATTAGTTTGACTGATATACTTATTAACTTATATGTTGCCATTTGACTGATATATGTTACAGAATATATTATTTGTATTCATAAAAATAAGAGTAAACTTCAAAATACATTCATGTGGTTTATCCCGTTTCCCACTATCATGTTTTGTTGTATTTCTTCGAACTATTTCGTGATTAAAAAAAAAAAAAAAATTGGCCCCCCCTAACATGAAATCCTGGCTCCGCCCCTGCATCAAATATATATGATATATGAGCATCATCACGTAAGATGAAAAATAATTACTGTATAACATAAAAATTGGATATGTAGCTGAACACGTAAACGAAGACTAACCATCAAATGTACACTATAAGAGGTTGTAGTAAGTCTTATTCCATTGGCTATAGACATGGAGAAGATCATGAAGGTTCGTCTCTAATCAATACAAAAAGCCACAGCTTGATGGAAACCTGTCGCACACCTAAACCAAAGATATGATTACAGGAATACAAACAAAAACAAAATAAGATTATTAAAGGTACAAATTATATATACTTACATTTCTTACATACGTGGCTGGAATACGCTGTTAGTTTTATGGATATAAATTAGTAGACGTGAGTTAGGATCGAACTCGAGACTATGGGATTGCACACTTTACGTATGAGAATTTAAAGTTAATAATTAAATATAAACGTTATATTTATTTATTTATTAAATGAAATAACTAACGAACATTAAGTAATTAATGTAATGGACTAAAGGGCGTTAAAGGTATTTGGAAAAGGACTAGATTGCAAAGTTTGGAAGATTCCGGAACCCCTTGTGGAGGTTGAGAACCGATCGGCCAAAGGGGAAAAGGAAACAAACCCAACTTGTTCACCAAGTTTGCTTGGGTATATATACAAGGCTAGGGGTCTTGTTTTTGCATAGCTTGTATTCATTAGCTAAACCCTAAAATTGTTTTTGTGTGTGTTTTTGCTCTACAAACCGATCGGCCACCTCAAGGGTGTCGATCCATCACTTTTCCACAAACCAAGTTATTTTGTTTGATAAAACTAGCATTACTTTAATTCGGTTTAGTGCGTGTGTACAAGAACATAGTAATAACATACTTTTGTTATTATCTTGGATTGAATTACAAAGCGGTAAGGGGTAATTCATATAATCCTAATTAAATCAAATTAGGGTTCATCCGTTGCTAGTTTGTGGATTTGATTCTTATTCGGCTAGAATCAAGAAAAGGTACGTATATTCTTTTATGTTAATTAATTGTTCATTAATAAATCCTATCGCTTCGCATGATTACTTTGATGTTTTGTGAATATTTATTTGAATGTCATGTTATATAATTCCAACAGTGGCATCACGAGTCATTTGTTTTAATGAGTAATTAATTACATAAGCAGTAATAAAACAAATACTTGTATGTTGTTTGATATGTTAATCTATGGTTTATGTTTTAATTTATGTTTGGTCGATTTTTTTTAATTAATTGGGGCGTTCCCTTATTTTTTTTATGTCGACACATGTATAAATTTTTAGGGTTTGAAAATTGTTTGCTAACCTTATTAAAACCTAGAATTAATATTGATTACATGATTAATTCGTGAATAATTTGTTATGTGTCATGGAATTTTGATATGCGATCTTGTGACTTATTTGTATAATTGTTATGATATTCATGATTATACATGCATGTTAGTCATGGATAAGTTGTTTTGATAATTGTTTAATTGTTGAGACATATTTAATTACGATAAATCTTGAATTGGGGAAGACTCCAATTATATATATATTAATGAATCAATTATATGAAATTTGTTATATTATTAAGTATGGGTTTACGCAATTGATTCATCGATGTATGTGGCTCACTCTCAATTGAGAGAGTGAAAGCCCTAATTAATATATACATTAATTTAACCTAGATATTGATTATTAATAGGGTTTTATCGAATAAGTTGCATGTGGCTACTTGTTTACACGTATAAATTGTTTATTATGTGCGCATTGTTTTTTAGTAGTTTATTTTTTATTTGTTACTTGTTTGTCTATTATGTTAGACAGTTTTAAGTAAAGGGTAATTTTGAATAGAAAAATAATACGGACTAAACAATGGCGAAATTTGATTTGTTTTGGAAGAGTTAAGTTTTCAATAGTTTAATTGATTGGTTATTTTGGTACAAATGGTGCGACGGCTCACCCAACTAGAATGAACTATAAAGGGTTAATAAAGAAGTGCATAGTCACACCTGAATGGATGTCTTAGGTTATGCTTTAGCTTACACGGTCCTCTCCCCTGTAAATTGAATGGAGCTACTTAGTAAGCCATAAAATGTGCAAACTCATCTTAAGGGAGAATTAGTTTTAATTCCATGTACGCTTGGTGGTAATTACCGAAACACTAAGTGTTTACACTTATGCAAAAGTACGGTATAATGGACGATAATTATCACTAAATTCCTTGATTGGTGAACCCAATACCTCAATCAAAACTTTGATAATTTGATCTTTATGAATTGGTAATAAAAGTTTTTTATTAAATTTATGCTACAAGATGAATGCATAACATCTTTGTACATATTTGATTTGACCACATAAAATCAAAACTAGTACCCTTTTAAATTAAGTTATATGCCATCTAATTAAAAGGAACACTTGAAGTTGCAATTTACGTCATGATAGTACTTGGCTAGATTGTAATGGAGAGGTAAATCTCTATGTAAAGTCAGACCTTACATGGACATATTTGTAGTTCTTTAAGTTAGACACTTAAGTTGAGTAGGAAGTGAGACCTGGACTCAATGGCATAAGATGGGATGAAACATGTTTATATTTGCAATAGCGTTGGAAAATATAAATCCCATAATGATCTAGGAGTTAGAAATTGTTTGCCAATTAATGTTCGACAGATTACCTTATTATATGCGTTCGTTGCTAGCAGATCAACTGATGTAATGAACCTATGATAAATTGGATCCTAGTTTTTCGAGAAAATTATATGGTTATATGTTTATATTACCGTTGGGTATATTTTATTTTCTTGAAAAATTGTATTATCGAAAATACTAATACTTGAACTTTTTATGTAGAAATGGCTCAAAATAACGATAACACTAACACTGCACTAAGTTCTGCGTTCAAAAGCTTTTTTGATCAAGAAAAGTTGACTGGCTCTAAGAATTTCAATGATTGGCACCACTCTTTGAGAATTGTCGTAGACTTGCGAGGTTGAAATATCTTTATGAACCTTGCTGAACAACCAAGCTGGTCCGATACTCTCAAGCTCAAATTGATGCTTGGCAACTTGAGTATAAGCGTCATAATGATGTGGCTTGTCTTTTGTTGGGAACAATGGAATCGCTTTTCAAAGCGGTTTGAACATTATTTCCATATAATATGCTCAATGAACTTCGGACCATGTTTGAGAAACCAGCTGTCGTCGAGATTTATGACTTGACCGACGTTACACGGTAGGCAAGGTGAGGGTAAACCCTAAGTGCTCATGTCGGAAATGAAAGGTTACATGGACCGACCTAAAGACACTTGGCAAAACTTATGATGATGATATGGCGTGAATCGATTAATAGATCCCTTAACAAGGATTTTAATGGTTTTGTCGAAATTTCAATATGCACTTTGCGTGGGAAGATAGTTCTTGACCTACACGCATTGCTTATTGATTATGAGAAAGGGTTGCCTCAAAAGGTTCCTACCGCCCAGGTACTTGCTATTCAGGGTGGAAGGGTTAATAAGCCAAAACAGCGTCGCGAACAACAAGAAGGGAAGGGTAAGGTAAAGGTTGAAAAGGCAACGGTGATGGCCTATCAACCTCAACCCTAGAAGAACCAACTCCTAGGAAGGAAAATCTTAAAAGGATCAAGCATGCCACCACTGTAAGAGCGTTGGGCATTGGAAGAGAAATTGTGCTCTCTATCTTGATGAATTGTGGGCAAATAAGATGAAGTCTGAAGGGTCCTTGGCGCCGGTTCTTCCGTAATTTATTTGTCATTGAATTATTTACTCTAAATCATAATAATTCATGGGTATATGATACGGGCTGTGGTATTCACATTTGAAATACACTGAGGATTTAGAGTGGAAAGGAAGCTTGCCTATGGGCAGGCGGACCTTCATAGAGAGGGGCGGCCCCAAAATTTTCATTTTGATGTAAATATTATAGATTTTAGGGGTAATTTAATTGAGGTTACAAACAAATCTCCGATTCGGCCCTCCCAAAAAAAATGTTCAAGTTCCGTCTATGCCTATGGGGAGCAATATCTGCACGTGGGAAATGGCGCATCATTGAAGCCATAGGAATGTTTAGTTTAGTATTGCCTTCGGTCTTAGTACTGTTATTGAACAATTGTCATTACACACCTTCTATAATTAGAGGTGTTGTTTCCTTTTCAGTTTTGTTGGATGATAGTTTTACTCATACTATTTCACGTAATGGAATTGATGTTTCTTTAAATGGTGTATTTTATTTTAAAGCAATTACTATGAATGGTGTGTTTGAAATTGATGTGATTGGAAATGAATCTAACAATGATAATAATTCAATGTTTAGCATTAACAAGAAGATAAGTTAGACTTGAATTCTTCTTATCTTTGGCATTGTAGACTTGCTCATATAGGTAAGGCTCGCATGCATAAGCTGCAACAAGAAGGGCTTTTGCAAAATATCAATGATGAATCATTTGATAAATGTGAGTCATGCATATCTGGGAAGATGACTAAGAAACCTTTTCAGAGCAATATGGAGAGGGGCTTCGATCTACTTGGTCTTATTCATCGCTTGTGTGTGGACCACTTAGACATGTGTCAAAGAGAGTGCTAGCTACTTCTTAACCTTTTGATGATTTCAGACCGTTATGGTTATGTTTATTTACTTAAGCATAAACATGAGGTGTTTGAAACAATTAAGGTTTTCAAAGTGATAGAACGCAATTGGGAAAGAAGATTAAAGCTCTTCGATCCGATAGAGAAGTGAGTATCTAAGCCAAGAGTTTAAAGATTACTTAGGTGAGAATGGAATTGTCCAGAATCTCACTTCTCCATATACTCCACAACAAAATGGTGTATCCGAGAGAAGAAATCGTACATTGTTGGACATGATACGATCTATGTTTAATCTTACCACTCTACCTTTATCCTTTTGGAATTATGCTTTGGAATGTTGTTGCATTCTAAATATGGTTCCCACAAAGAAGGTTGATAAGACACCATAAGAAATATGGCATGGTAAAACTCTAACCGTCTTATTTAAAGGTCGAGGTTCGAGGCGTATGTTAGGCGTGACTCGTAGATAAACTCCAACAAAGATCTGTAAAGTGTATCTTCGTAGGATACCCTAAGGAAACTACGGGTTACTACTTCTATCTAACGAAAATAAAGTAATTGTTGCTAGGTATGGAGATTTCTTTGAAGAGATCTCGTATCTCACATTAGTGGGAGAGTTTTGATCGGAAGATGATCAAGAAGATGCATTACCTTCTAAAAACACTAATGCTTCGGTAGAACACGATAGTGCGGGTCCTCCACGAAGTTGAAGTGATTCCCGTTCGTAGATCCGTAAGGAATCCGTGCACACGAACGTCTATGTCTTAACGTAGAGGTTGAGGAAACTATGTTAGGAGATCTTGGAGGGCCTACTAGTTATAAAGCTGCCATGGCAAGTCCTGATAAGGAAAAATGGCAGGTTGCAATGAATGGGGAAATGCAATCCGTGAGAGAAAATGAAGTCTGGGTAGAGGTTGACTTACCTCCAAACGCCACGGTGGTTGGAAGTAAGTGGCTCTATAAGATTAAGACTGACATGGATGGCAATGTACATGTCTATAAAGCTCGTCTAGTTGCACAAGGTTTTACTCAAACTTATGGCATTGATTATGAGAGACCTTTTCTCTGTAGCGAACATTAGAGCTATTAGAATTCTCATAGCTATAGCGACATACTATGACTATGAGATATGGCAAATGGATGTCAAAACCGCCTTCTTAAATGGTCGCTAAGATGAAGACATCTATATGAACAACTGAGGGGTTCGTTGAATCCACAATTTCCAAACCGTGTATGCAAACTTCAAAGGTCCATTTATGGATTGAAGCAAGCATCAAGGCAATGGAATAAGAGATTTGATGAAGAAATCAAAATGTATGGATTTATTCAAAATCTCGATGAGCCATGGGTATATCACAAAGTTAGTGGGAGTGATGTAATTTTCCTAATTCTTTTATGTCGATGACATATTAATTATGGGAAAAGACATTCCAAGTTTGCAAAATGTTAAGGCATATCTTGGGAAGTGTTTTCCATGAAGGATTTAGGAGAAGCTTCATACATTAAAGGGAATCAAGATCTACCGAGATAGGTCAAAGCGGTTAATTGGTTTAAGTCAAAGCACTTACATTGATAAAATATTGAAGAGATTCAATATGCAAAATTCCAAGAAAGGATATTTGCCGATGGAAGTAAAGCATGGCTTATGTAGTGATATGTGTGCTTCAACACCTGTTGAGGTGGCACGCATGAAAAAGTTCCTTATGCTTGTTTGTAGGATCTATTATGTATCTTTGTGAGATCACAAGGCCGGATGTGGCGTTCGCTCAAAACATGACCGGTCGATATCAACAAAATCGGGTGAACTTCGGATTGCTATTAAACATATTCTAAAGTATCCTAGAATACGAAAGATATGTTTTAGTGTATGGAGAAATCGGACCACGAACTTGGTGTTACTGAGTTCTGTGATGCGTCTGGCAGTGTGATAAAGATGATCGAAGTCTCAGAGCGGGTTATGTCTTTGTCATCAATGGAGGAGCAGTTATTTGGAAGAGCAATAAGCGGAGTCCGATGCGATGTGCCGCGAAGCGAATACATAGCTACTTCAAGCTGCAATGGAGGTTGTTTGGATTAGGAAATTCATTTCGAGGCTTGGTGTAATGCCTTCAATTAAATCACCTATTGATATGTATTATGACAATTACAACGCAATCATATTTGCCAATGAACACAGTCATGAAGGGCACCGGACATTTTCTGAAGTATCACTATGTTAGGGAACAAGTCCGTGAAGGTAAAATAAATCTCGAAAGTTCACACAGATGATAACTTAGCTGATCCGTTCACTAAGGCTTTAGCTAAAGACAAGCTTGTAGGACTTGCCAATGGAATTGGACTTAGTTTAGCTAAAAGTTTCATGCATAACTGTGATTAGTATTTGGATAAAGTATATTGTAAAACATTTATTATTTTTATGAAATAAAGTTTGGATTATGTTTATTTTCATTTATAATATTGTTGTCCTATATTTGCATGTTTAATCCGTGAGTAACTAAGTTATTCTAAATGTCCGTTGTCGATTAATGATATGGGAGTATCATTAAATTAAGACAAATCTGAGAGATGTGGTAGAATATACTTGAAAGTATATTGATGAGAATGCATACCAATTTCGGATGATATTCAATGAATTGAATATAGGACTTATCCCAACTACATAATTTACTTTGTGGATATTGTTATGAGTAAATTATGAATAATTATCCTCAGACTTGAGATACCAGATAAGTGTCATGAATGTAGTGCATTTACGTGAACAACTTAGCTATACGTGGCGTAGTCATAAGGGTTGTTTTTAGAAATGTTACAAAGTTTGTGGGTTATTCTTGTAGTCAAGATAGAATTTGTTCCTTCAAATTATTTGGAGTTTAATCTTGTTGGGCCTCGTAGGGTTGACAAGATGTTTGTCTTGACGCCAAAATCTCCCTAAATATGTTTAGATGATTCGGTAATCTTGGTCAATCACTTCTTGAGAAACATAATAGTTTTATAAAGAATGACTTAATTCCATATCTTTATTTAGCGTGGTATTAGAAACAAAAGGATAATAATAATGAGACATCATTAAAAGGTTTTCGGGGAGCCTTTCGAGTTGTACTAGAGGCATCGAAGTGTTGCTAGACGCTAACCGATGTGATCACTCTATTAAGATATATCCAAGTGGGAGATGTTAGTTTTGTGGATATAAATTAGTAGACGTGAGTTAGGATCGAACTGAGACTATGGGATTGCACACTTTACGTATGAGAATTTAAAGTTAATAATTAAATATAAACGTTATATTTATTTATTGATTAAATGAAATAACTAACAACGCTAAGTAATTAATGTAATGGACTAACGGGCATTAAAGGTATTTGGAAAAGGACTAGAATGCAAAGTTTGGAAGATAGGAACCCCTTGTGGAGGTTGAGAACCGATCGGCCAAAGGGGAAAAGGAAACAAACCCAACTTGTTCACCAAGTTTGCTTGGGTATATATACAAGGCAAGGGGTCTTGTTTTTGCATCGCTTGTATTCATTAGCTAAACCCTAAAATTGTTTTTGTGTGTGTTTTTGCTCTCTGAACCGTCGGCCACCTCAAGGGTGTCGATCCATCACTTTTCCACAAACCAAGTTATTTGTTTGATAAAAACTAGCATTACTTTAATTCGGTTTAGTACGTGTGTACAAGAACATTGTAATAACATACTTTGTTATTATCTTGGATTGAATTACAAAACGGTAAGGGGTAATTCATATAATCCTAATTAAATCAAATTAGGGTTCATCCGTTGCTAGTTTGTGGATTTGATTCTTATTCGGCTAGAATCAAGAAAATGTAAGCATATTCTTTTATGTTAATTAATTGTTCATTAATAAATCCTATACGCTTCCGCATGATTACTTTGATGTTTTGTGAATATTTATTTGAATGTCATGTTATATAATTCCAACATACGCAAATAGGCTTGAGACACAAAACTGATAAACAAATAATATTCACAGCAAGGCAAGACATGGATGGTGGTAACTTTAGTCGATCTTTCATGTATCTGTAGGGTTATCGTGTATGACATGCTCATGTAAACAGAGCATGATGTTGCAGCGTCAACAGAAAAGGATTCGCATCAGATTAAAAAAATAAGTAGACATGCTAATCAAATGAGGCTCGATATACATTATACAATAGCGACACCGGGCAATAACATGGTGCGGTCACACATTCGATGTGGCCTTACCTAAAATCGGGCCACGAAATGTATATGCATGGTCCGCATATTATCATCATCGCCTATAGAAAGGGAGAACGTTCAAATTCATGTATACAATAACGTCACCATGCAAAATTGTCATGAGACTATTTCAAAACTTCAGCGACAATACGTATGTTGCCGTTTTGTAACAATAATTATATATATATTAATTTGGCCTACAAGTGTCACAAAACTTCTTGAACCAAATCCACTTCAGAGCTTCGTGAGCTAAAGCCCATGAAGCAATACCGGCAGCTTAAAAGCCAAAACCAAACATCTCAAGCATCAAAAGAAGCAACGAAAGCCTTCATGGCCGTTGCAATAACGCCATGCAAGATAAGACCTTTTAAAGCTTTGAGATATCGGTCGATAAACCGTAACAGCGACAAAACAAAGTAAAAGACCTCCATGGTTGTGTTACTAGCGCCCGCCAAGATAAGTTCTTTCTCAAACTTTGACATGTCGCTGTTATTCAAAATCGCTCGGGTAATCCGAATACGATTTGTGCACTACTTGTAATATCCTATTACCTTGCAAAACAACAAAAAAAGATTCAATCAACTGCTCCCATGGCTTCCAATTAACCACCTCCACTTTCAATTTTATTAATTCAACCTCCAAATTTTATAAAACACACTAAATCTTATTAACAATAATAGCAGAATTAATAGTGATAACCCAAATCAATATAAAGTAAACTTACATAGTAACGTAGAGTATCAGGTTCGATGGGTTCAAAATAATTGAAATCACTACAACAATTAGGCAAACCCAAAACCCCAAATTGGAACCCTAAAGAACAAACCCATGTCTAAACCAAGCCACCAGTGTTACTATCCGATCTAATATGTGTCGTAAGTGCAACGAGAGTGAGAGCGAGAAAGTATCATGACACGATATCAAACGAAGACACGATAAAAAGTGCGGTAGCTGTAAGAAGAAGAGATGGACAATGATTAAAATTTGAAAGGAGCCCTAAACGACGGAAAATGTCGCCGTTTGTATCCTACTTTTAGTTTAGTATTTTTTTTTTTCTTTAAATTGTTTTTTCTTTACTAGTTTTATTAAGTGTTTATTATTATTATTATCATAGCTAACAAAGATAAAATCATAAATGATAAACAAAAATAATTCAATAATAGTAATGTCCATTTTGGTAATTTTAATATTAAGTTGCTGAATAAATAATATAATTTGCCAAACACTCAAAAGTTGATTATCGATTATTGTGATTTCAAACCATAATCAAAACCAAACACTTTATTTTAAAATCATGTGTTTGTTACAGGTGATTATCGATTATGCTTTTCAAAGAATAATCTATTTTCGATCACTTGATCCCAAACACCTTTAGATGTATTTATATTTCAGGCACTTGATTCATTTCTTGTTTTTGAGTCTCTCCACTTGTGCTTCCCGTCTTACCAAAATCTTAGGAGCTTTGTTTGGTTTTGAGATGGGTTTAGGATTAGGATTTAGATTTGCATTTAGATTTGGATTTGAATTTAATATAGGTTTTGAATTAAATGAAAAGAGAAAATAAAATAATATATTATATATATTATAAATAAATATAATTTATAAGTTTTAAAATGGTATTATTATAAAAATAAGATAAAATAAAAATGTGAATGGTTGGTATAAAAAGTGGACCCACTATAATGAAATTATAACAAAAAGTAGACATTGGGGTAAGGTTTTGCACAAAAAGTCATGCAGTCTTCTATCTCCAATTTGGGGACCCACAAAAACGAACAAAACAACAATATTTGGCACCAACCCCAATTTCTACCCCTATCCTCTTAAAACGGACCTAATATAGTCATTGTTATAAGTTATGTTTACATACTGTTAGTGATTTATCATGTAGGCGGGATTAGCTAGTACATTGCACATTTCAAACAATGTAATTGACCTTTGCACGAATAATATGACAGGAAGGCCGAAAATATGAGTAGATTAAACATATTTCCCAACCTCCTACTTACCGAACAATCAAACACTACTCTCATCCAACAAAGACATCTTTGTCCCCCTAGCGTTCATTCTAAACTATTGTAAAAGAAACCTAATAGTTATTGCATCAGTTGACATTGCCAATCACATTACTACTTTGGGGATTTCAAGGGAACCACATGGACTAGAGAGACCCAAAAGGTATCAATAGGCTGGTTCTTAAATGACAGACCTACAAACAACAAAAAATACAACTGTTGCAAATCTCATTATCAAGTATCAGCAGGAGTAGTCGGGGCACATAGTATTATAGTAAGCTAAGATTACACGCAGCAGGCAAAACAAAGGACACGGTTTTATTCATGTTTTGCATACACAACAAGGGCTTAGTCCCAGGGCAAAATGGGGCTTCTCCTTGTTACATGTCCAAACTCGTAGAACCACAAAAAAACTTTTGTGGATTTAAAGTCGAGATTCTTCCTTTTACGGGCATTCTTTCTCATAGACTTCATTAGCATACTTCCAGTTGATGACTTTCCAAATGTTCTTCAGATAATCTGGTCTTACATTCTTGTACTGCATCAGTTAACAGAAGAACGAAAGATAAATACATTATCATCAAAGTGAATTAACTGAAGGAAGAGATTAATGATGAATTAAGTTTCTAAAACTGTCTACATATATGAACAGACACTATATGACAGACCATGACAGTATATAATCACCTGTAAGTAGTATGCATGCTCCCAAACATCTATGCCAAGCAGAGGAACCAAACTTGCCCCTTTGAATTGGGTCCTACAGTAGTACAGTAGTACAGTAGAAGTACATATTCAGTTACATATTGATTCTTGTAAATGCTGAAAAATCTTGATAGTTTATTCAGTACAATGATCATAGGTTAAATAAATAGAAAAAGTAAGAATCTGTAGTTTAAAAAATAACACCAGGTCCTGAACGCAAACCAAATAAAGTATAAAAACTGTGGAAATCACTAAAAGGTTGAAGTATGGGGACAAGCGTATGTGATTACACTACACAAAACTATCAAGTCTATACCTGGTTCGCAGTTGTTTCAACCACAAGTCTTTTCAACTCTTTGTCCACTGCAAGCCACTGCCAATACATTGTGATTTTAGGTAAACAATGATCCAAAACACTAAGGATTCAAGGGTCCATGACAAAATTTGTATAGTAGAGGATTGTATATAACATACCACCCATCCAGAGCCCTGAACAGCAGCACCTTCGCACTCATTTTGCAATCACTTTCTCCATAGAACCAAAGTGCTGGTCAATGGCCCACCCCAAAGAACCATGTGGTGGCTCACCACTTACCCAAAAAGAATGTTTTTGCTTTCAGTCAAGTTGATTATCAGAAACAAACTTACACTAATAGGGGCAAGATTCTTCCAGAAAATTGAGTGATTCACATGACCTGATAAGAAAAGAATAAAGGATTACATGTTTAGCTAGAACTTGGGACACCCACAGACAGAAAAGGTGATGCACCGTCACCACAATAACTAGATGCATAAACTATGAGATGCAGCAAGAACAATACACGTGAAAGGAATGATAGCATATCACAATCATAGTCAAACATACCTCAATAATTGTTTACTACACATTCATTCACACAAAGGTGAGTTACATGTGGTACCAAATAACTGCTGTAACAGAAAACTGTTAATAATGCGAACAAAACAAAACAAGCCAAAGTATAGCCAAAAAGTGGCATGGGAGAAATCCAAAGTATAGCCAAAAAATGGCAAGGGAAAAATATGTTAGCAAGCATATTAATCAAGGAGTTCTGTGATTAAAAAAGAAAAGAAAAGAGAGCCCACCAAAGGAAGCCACAGCTACTACCAATGATTTAAAATTCAAGTATGCTCCACAAACAAAAGCTTTTATCACACCTAAGAATTCTATACTTTTGCAAGAATCAAGTCAAATTCTTCCACGGCACAAGACCATAACTATAACAACATTCAAACTACCACACACTTCCTTCAAATATATGATTGGTACTAATGTATTTATGAACTTCTCCATAACTTCAAGATCTTTTATGGTTTTTCACCGAAATGAATAACAATTAACTATCCCCCAAAGATCATTGTGTGTTAGTGAAATTGCAAAACATCCTCTGTTATCTATACACATAGATAGTTCGAGTACATAAAAATCTCAACTTTCTCATACATGATTCTAAAAGACATAATTCAGATCAAACTTAGTACTTTCCACGATCAGAGTCAATGTTTTTTTATGTCAAAACTAAGCACACTTCATCAGAGTACATAAAAATCTCAACAAAGTTTCATTTATGCCATTGCTTGTTATAAAGTGATGGTGCAGTTTAGAAGCTGTTTTGTATGCATAATGTTTCTGATTATCTATAAGCACTTGGTAAAATAGTCCCCATAACCCACTCCGCCGGGATTGCGTATCGTTGTTGTCGTCACTTGGTAAAGTTGTGTTTGGATTCGATTATTTTGTAAAAAAAAAAAGTCAATATGACCCGAAACATAAATAATTTTCTACAAATTCCCAATCTAATCCATTTAACAGCTTTCAGGTAAAAAAAAAAAAAAGGTACTTTTAGTTTCATCTCAAATAAGCAATTTGAAATAAGCATCTCCCACACTGCTTATTTTACCCCAAAACAACAAACAAACAAAAGCAATTTGAAATAAGCACATCTAACACAAACCCATATCACATATCCAACCAAACTCAAAAAGATTAAATTTTTACCTCCACCATTAAACTTAATAGCACTCTGCAGCTTAACAGCAGTTGAAGCATCACCCTTAGCAATAGCCTCATCAAGCTGCTCAAGAGCCTTATTATAATTAGTAATATAAGTTTGATGATGCTTCTGATGATGAATCTGCATAATCTCACCGCTAATAGCAGGTTCAAGTGCCCCATAATCGTAAGAAAGATCTGGAAGTGTAAATGTTTGCAACCCACGAATCTGTTGATGGAATTTGGAAAATAGGCCTAGGGTTTTGCCATTGCTTAGGGTTCTAAGAGCCATTTTTTTTGTTGGTGTAAAAAAGAGATGTGTGTTGTTGTTTTTATGTTTGGTGCTAGAAATGGTTTTTTACAAATGGAATCTGTGTGCCATGTGTACCACGACTTTGTAGAACATGATAATTGTTCCCTGTGTTTGGTGTCCTAGTTTATCATTTTCCGTGGGTATGTTTAGAGCCGAGCAAAATATACCGCGGAACCGTCGAAAATAGCTGGCGACGGATCGAACTTACTTTAGTTTGGTCTTCGCTTTACTTTTTCATCATTTCGATCGGTCCGGTTTTACCAAAAGGTAATGTTTTGTTGACCGGATGATTGATGCCCGGACTGTAACACATTTAGGTTCGGTCATCATGATAAAGATTTTAGGTTAAATGGTTTTCGATCGATCCGATCTTTTAAGCACGATCCGGTTTTTGAGCCGTACTTAGCCCTATATGTTTATAGAAAATATTGCCACGCTAATTTTTTACCCAAACTTTATATCGAGGAGTTCACAACCAACAAACTAAGAGCCTTTCGGTATAGGATGCGATAACATACAATTCGTTCGTATGAGCCAATAACATATTGTGCAATACCGTGTTATGTGCCCGTTGGTGTCAAGAGGTCCCGGCGTTTGAATGGCTCAAGCCATTGGTGATGTTGTTGTTATTATTGTGAGTGAGTGGTTATTTTATTGGGGTATTTTGTAGGGGCCGATAACATATTAGTGGTGTGTTATGAGGGATGGTGTTTTAGTTGGTGTGTTATTGATGAAATTGTGGCCGAGGTGCATCTGAATAACGTGTTATCTGCTCTTCCCTCACCTTGTGCTCTAATACAAAGCAACTAGAGTTAAATAATAATAATAATAATAATAATAATAATAATAATAATAAAAGTTAAAGTATAAAATACCGATAGCATGTGTCATCAAATGTCATGATATATATATATATATATATTCATAGAGTTGAAATCAATATAAATTCGTATTTGATATAGATTTAATAAACCAATTTTACCTATTTATTTTTCAAAAAAAACTTTTTTTTCACTTTTTCTAAACAATCTTCTGCAAACGGTAAATTTTCAACCTAAAAAAATACACCATAACGACGAGAATTAAAGTATCTTCTTAAAATGTACTTATATCTTTTGTTAACTTTCAAAATTCTAACGAGAAAAATCGTATGTGATTTAAAAAAAATACTTGTTGACCATTTACACCACCCCCTCGGCCACAATAAATACTTGTTGCATTAGCATCACCTTCTCGTTGTTTTTGTACGTGTGTCGAACTTTGTGTATAACTTAAATTTGGTCGATTGGATTTTTGTAATAGGCTGCTTTTGTCTAACATTTGGATTTATTACATTTGCTGTAATACAGTACTTGCTCAAGAAATGTATGATGTTGTAAAAGAATCAAGATTAAGTTCAACATTGATAATGTTAGTAGAATAAAATTTTGATACACATGAACGAATGAACGCACTATCTTGGTTTATATTTATCTTTTCCGTTCACTGGTGTTGGTAATGTGTCCGGACCTCTTGATTTTCCGGAAGGTCTGGCGGTCCGGACGGTGTTTTCTCCCTTCCGGAATGTTCTGCTCAGTGGATGAAAGATTCGACCATGTCAGCAGATTTCACGGGATTTGTCCACCACGTGGCCTGACACCTACCAAGTAGTGGTATAGGCTGGAGGAAGGCGGTAATGTAGGTCTGCGAACGATGGCAATTCAAGGTTGGGGTGGTAGTATAGCATTTAATGTTTTGCATTGAATTTTCACTTACTCAAACTTTTGCATTTATTATAACATTCATTACCCCACATTACCACGCGATTGGTGGACAACACCGGGCGAGGTTAACGATGCGTCGCATTGTGCGAGGAAGGAGCCTTTGCTCCGGATCGATTGATAAAGCTTCCGGACCTCAGGATCAGTCATCGGTAGAATTTCTTCAACAAATTGGCCATCCGTGGGGACCCTATTCATTCTATCGGATAATTGAATAGCGGTCAGGAAGAAACACCCCGACCTTCCTCCAGCTGGTGGGGAGGTGGGGTCTCCTTGGAGCTATTAGTGGCTTCGTTTGGAAGCTTCTTAAGAAGTATAACCCGCATGGGCCGGCCTATAAAACCCATTCGGTTGTCATTCGGGGATGAGGAGCGAAGCAAGGAAGGGAGCTAGACCCTAAGGATGATCTAAGCAAACCCACAAAGAAGTGGCTAGGTAAGCACCGAAGGATATAGTAGAGTTCACCAGGCCCAAAATACACTATGCCCACTAACTTGAAGCTATCTGATGGGTCGACCACCCAGATGATCACATTAACCATCTTGTATGAGCGTGAATCAAGGAGAATGGTGATGCAAGTATGGTGCCTGGAAGTTCCCGCAAACTATGGACGGCGGGGCAGTAGGCAGTTCAATAACCTAGAGTCGGAAGTATTGATAGTTGGGATGACACGAGGGAGCGGTTTACTACAAGGTTTGCCACGGCGAGAAAAACATGAAGGACCCTACGGAAATCACTAGGATCACGAAAAGAGCAAAAGCGAGGCACTATCGGTTTCAAAAGCTGGACCGGCGAGGCCGGCGGAGATACGAGTTCAGAACTTATGAAGATATCGGCATTTATGAATACCCACCGGTGTCTGACACGGCTAAGAAGTTTTACGATGGGTCCCAAAGACCGTCGAAATGATGGTTCGGTGGATGACTACATGAAGGCGGAAGAAGCGTGGGATACAATTGCCAAGGAGAAGCACATGAGTCATAGCGAAGGGAAATCCTCTAACAATAAGAGCGGGGAGCTCTAGAGGGGATTGGGGACGAAGAAATGATCGGACGCACGGGAGAAGTGATTTTTAGGCGAGGGAGGTTTATTCCCCATGTGGCTCAGTAGATGCGGACCACCCTGTAATGAGTTCGGTATGATGATCTCTAAGCAGATAATAACCTAGTCATGCTCTCCAGTCATCCAAGCGGCGAAGGAAAATAGCCACCGAGCACCACTTAAACACTCCGCTACTGGAAAGCCCAAAAAAGAAAGCGAGGAAGTGTTGTGAATATCACGGGGAAAAGGGTCATCTAACCAGCGGCTACCTGCGAAGAAGCGGTTAGAAATAGCCCTTGAGTGGAAAGTTGGATCACTTGGTGAAGAACGTACAATGAGAGGAAGAGAAAGACGAGGGTCATAATGGGAAGGGGAAGGTGATTATCATGGTCGATCATTACGTAGAGGCTGGAAAGGCCCGAGGTTCTGACGGATGGATGAACATCCCCATATCCTTTCCGGATATATGACGGACTTGTCCAAGAAACCACAGGAGAAAATAGAAGGTTACTTGCTCGGAGGGTATTCGGTGGATGAAGTCAGTAATACGAATGCTGCCTTGATAACTTAATGTCAGATCCATTCATCCAGCTACAAGAAACTAGCTCGTCGTTGGTAGGGTTCGCCGGAGAAGTCATCCACCCCTTAGGGAAGATCGAGTTAGAGTGCGTTTGGAGATCATGGACTATTTAGGACCGCCATGATGAAATTAGCGGTCGTGGGTCAGCCACAATGTGATATTAGGGCGGTCGAGCCTAAGGGAATTAAGAGCTACCCTCAACCATCCATGCTATGATGAAATTTCCTACTTAGGGAATAGCTACCTTGGTCACTAAAAGGCGGTAGTTATGGAATGTAGGAGGTTGGAAGAGGCGGGATACAAGGAAAGCTATTCTCGGGGAAAAGTGGTAGCAGGGAGGAGCTAATACCAGCAGAAGATATATTAGTTAATGCACCGTAAGCGGCGGCGGTGACCATAGGAACTAACTTCTCCCGGGAATGCCGAAAACAACTCATTGAACTCTTGAGGAAAAATAAAGAGGTATTCCAACGGATGCTTGGGGTACCAGTGTCTTATTCAACACTCTCTAATGTAAACATTTTGGACACACCGTCGCCGAGAAAAGAAGGGCGTTCTCGCTGAGAAAAAACCGGTGATCACAAAGAGAGGTAGAGGAATGAGGTGGAATAGTCTTGGCCCGGTAAGATATCAACATGGAAATCTAATCCGGTGTTGGTAAAGAAATGTGACGAAAGTTGGAGGATGTGTATTGATTTCAAAAATCAACTCCTCGAAAAGATTACTACCCATTGCCGGAGATTGATTGGAAGATCGAATCCGTCATGGGATATAAGTACAAATGCTTCGGACGACAAGGGTTACCACCGTTGAGATGGATAAGGCGATGAGGAGAAAACGACCTTCTATGAACAAGGGACATATTGTTATACCAAATTTGTTACAAACAACAAGCAGAACAATACGAGCAATTTTCAGCGTTCCAATCACATATAGGTAGAAATCACGGAGGCATATGTGGACGATATATGGTTATAAAGAGCGCGGAACGGAAATGATAGCGATATGGGAGACCTTTGACAACCTCAAGTGAACGTGAAGTTAAATCCTTGGAAGTGCTCGTTTGGAGTGGAGGAAGGTAAATTCCTTGGTTACATGGTAACATCGGAAGGCATAAGAGCAAACCACCGGAAGACAAAAGAAATCATGGAGATGAAGTCCCACTAAAAGAAATGCAAAGTTTAAGTGGAAAGTTGACCACGAGCGATTTTTGTCCAAGTCGTGGAAAGATCCACCCTTTTTCGACACTTTAAAGAATATGACCAAGAAAAATAAGGCCTAATCTGGACGAAGAAGCGAAATGACCTTCGAGATGAAGGGTTGATATTGAATTGCCCTCTTTGTCCACTAAGCCCAAGGAGCATTATTCATATACCTCGCTGGCATCAAAAGGAGCGATAAGCTTGGTGTTGGTAGTGGAAAGGGAAGACAAATGCTTAGGTGCACTACGTTAGTGGACCTTACATGACGCAGAGAACTACGCGATATAGAAATTGGCCCTATGTCTGCACGTCCCGACGCGATTATTTCGAGGCTCACCTTTGTCCGGTCATTACCATCAATCCGTTAAGCGAGATATTGTATAAGCGGAGGTCTCGGGAAAATTGGCCAAGTATGCCGTAGAATTAGAGCTTACAATATTACCTATGTCCCGAGAAAGCAGCTTAAAGGGCGGGTGCTAGCAGATTTCCTTACAAAAATCCCGGGTGAATCGCGTCGGAAAATGAGGAAAAAGGCAAGGGTGTAATGGAAGGGAGGTGAGAGAATGGTTGCTATACTGAGATGGGCGTCGGTATAAAAGGGTTACAGTGCGGGATTGGTCATCGTCGGTCCGTGAAAAGAAGAATGACCTACGCCACGCTTTCCCAGCCGCAACAAAGGAAGGCGAGTATGAGGCTTTCGGCGGTGATCTCAAAAAATCTCAAAAATAAAGACTTTAAATGTGAGTAGATTCTAAACTAGTGGCAAGCCAAATCAACGAGAATGCGCTAAAGAAAAGCATGCAAAAGTACCCCAGGGCAAAAAGAACATATCAGCGGTTCCAAAGCTTCAAGATTTGTATTAAACTCTCAAAATCAAAAGCATATACACCGAAAAAGTGGGTCGGTTGCTTTTGATCATCTCACTAAAAAGGTAATGGTCTTGGAAAAAGAAACCTTGGTGGAAGAAGAAAAAGTGAGCGCCATTGTGGGAGAAGAGGGAACAATTGGATGACACCAATTATCAAATGTGAGGAAGGAATTTGGCGAAAGATCCAAATGAAGCAAGAGTCTCGAATGAAAATTCCGCATTACGTTATGGAGGAGGGAATCCTTTTTAAAAAAGGCTACTTGGTACCAATGTTAAGGTGTGTAGGGCCGTTCTGGTAATTATATAATCCGTGAAGTACATGAAGGATGCTCAGAATTCACTCGGACCAAGAAATGGTGGCTAAACTCATGAGGCAAGGATACTATTGGCCTACTACAGCGGGACGCTAAGAGAGGAAATTAGGAAGTCGATTCAGCATGCGGTTACATGCTGGTGCGAAACTCCCTAAAACCTTGTTAACCTCCATCATGGCGTCGTGGCCTTTTTACCAATGTGGAATGGGCGTCTTTACGCGGCCCTTCAGGGCGCCGAAGGGTCAAATACATTATAGTGGCTATTGATTATTTCCCGAAGTGGATAGAGGCAAAACCACCGTAAAGACGATAGGGAAGGATGTCATAAAGTTCGTGTGGGAAATTGTGTGTAGATACGGTTTACCGAGTCATAGTCACGATAGCGGAACCAACTTTGTCAATGATCCATTCAAAAGGCGGTGTGAACGGTTGAAAATCAAGTAGATGAACACGGCCGTAGCACACCCGCTTAGACTAACGGACTTGTGAACGAGCTAACAAGAGTTTGATGGAAGGAATAAAAATAAGGCCGGGGCGGGAAAGAAGTGGATGGGTGGGCGAGCATGGCGTCTTATGGGCTCACCGTGACCAAAACAAACGGAGAAACCCAGTTGTTTGACATATGGAGTGAAGTTGTGATTCCGGCGGAGATAGGAATGCCTATGCCGGACTATGATGTTCCGGAAGACGAGAGAAGAAACGGCGTTTGAACTGGATCTCTTGCAAGAGAGAAGGGAAAATCGGCATTCCGGAAGCCAAATACAAAACGGGTGGAACAATATTACAACGGAGAGTCGAACCGATGAACCAAGATGGGAGATTTTGCTTATCAGAAGGAATGAGGCGGCGGGTAGAAAACCAATGAAAATTGGGACCCATTGAAATTATAGGTGGTAGGAGCATACCGAATGGCTCTTATAAGTTACAAACAATGGAAAAGGAGGTCCCTCTCGGACCGCACGACAAACCTCATAAATTGTTTCTTATAATCGTTATTGTGGCAAGAATCCTGCAACTGCTATGTAATTTGAATTAATCATGTTCTGTTTGTTTAATAATGAAAGTCTTCCTACAATAGGGAGATAATTTTACATGATAACTTGTGTGATGTGTGACGAATTACGGCCCCCGTCGAGTATCACTGATAACAGCGTGCCCGGGTATATACCGGATGCCCAAAACTTTCATTCGGATGCCCAAAAAATGAATGCCCGAGTGAAAAAACAAACACTTTGGATGCCTGGTGGAATGACCACGCAGATGCAGGGCATGTACAGGATGCCCAAACGGATTCCCCAACAATTCCTAAGGATGCGAAGGGATGCATTCGATGGCGGATGCTTAGAATAACCTAAGGAGGCCTGTCAATGCGAAATATGAATGCAGAAAGTAGAAGAAACATCCATGCAAAAAAAATATACACATGTATAATGGATATATAAACTTGCTTAGATCATGAATATCGTTCGGTCATGAGGACAACCAAAATACAAGTCAAAAGATGAATTATTACAATCATGGTTAAATCATTGTTTACAAACATACAATACTAAACCAAACTTCAAACATTTTCTCCGGAGTTTGATGGCGGAGTGACGACAGGCGGGACGGTCACAACAGAGGGTTGAGTGGAAGTACCGGTAGCGGGATCTGCTGCGGCTCCCAGAGGCGTGGGTGTGAATTAGCTAACTTATGGATGTTGGGATACTCGACTTGGAAAAGCTTGTTATACGCCTTCCACGCTTTGGAGCCTCCCATTTACCCACGCGCCCGAGTTCGTCTATCTCTTCTTCATTCCTTCCCACACTTGCCCGATTACGAACCCGGCTTGGTATGTAGATTGCACCTTAGCCATGCTTTTCTTATATTGACACTATCAAACAACGGACGGTGGTGGGAAGAGACAACATCTGACTTTTGTTTCACTACTCCGGCTTGGGTAACCTCGGCCTAGATTCCACTTCTCCGCTTCAGAGCTTCCAGGCGGTTCTCGCACTTAGCTCACTTTCCAACTTCACGATCTTTTCACTTGTGTGGATGAGGTTTCTCGCCATTCGTTCCTGTCTCGGGTTAACCTGTCCACCTCATCTTCTAAACTTTTCTCCCTGTCCAGACTAGCCTCTGATGCGACCTTGACTTTTTTAACTCCTCCGGCAACCTTTCATTCTCACCTCAAGACGATCCAACCGGGTCGAGCGTCCCTAGCGTGCGTTTTGAGCTTGAGGTGCCAATATCCCATGTTAAGATCTCGAAACCTCCTCGAAGCTCCCCGCGTCCGTCACCATTTCGGACCAAACTCCTCATATGCCCTGGCGGGTCAAGCGCACATTGTTCATTTCTTCCAAAGCCTCCCTTTCGGTGGGGTATTGTCAATCAACTCGGCGGAAAAGAATCAATCCAGGACGTGCGTCACGAAGAGACCAATTAGGAATGAAAAGCGTTTGTAGCTTACTGCACCAAAAAAAGCGGATTGGAAGGAGGAAAAGAGCAAAAAGGCCAAAAGAAAATTAGAGTATATAAAGGCTGAACATACCGTAATCCAAGTTGACCTTTTCTATCGCGTTCAACGGCGAAGAGTGATGGTAGGGTGACACGAAAAACACATAAGGCATAAGAATAAGTAAAAGATATAGAGACAAGTTAGATGATAAAGCTTAAAGCGCTTACCTTCATAATCGTGCGGTGTGAGTCTGGGTTGGAATTGACCGCCCTCAGGGGAAAGGATGGCAGCTTTGAAATTCCAGCCACCCTTCGGCCACGCATTCTCCCCGTTTCCTTCACTTGCCACTCTCTTCACCCCCGAATGCGCATTGGGGTTTTGCTCTACATTCACATTCACGTTGACCCCCTGGCCAATCACCGGAGGGACTTGGTTCAATGGCTCGCTGCTTTCTCGATGAGAGTCGGAAATGTGCTCGATAAGCTGGGGCGTTGCTTTTTCTTCTGGGTTGAACTCGGAGGTCCCCTCGCCCTCTTCGCCATGGCGCAGCGAGCAAGAGCCTCCTTCTTTTCACGAGTAGCAACCACTTCTGGGTCCGCCTCTTCGGCCCTTTTCGCCAAGGCATCCTTCGGAGGAATGCTTTCCCCAGCGGCCAAAGGGTCAGTTGTTCTTTTGGGCTTCTCCCGGTTCGGGTCAACCGCAGGACCTTTGTTCACCACGGCCCCCTCCCTATCCGTAAGTTCAAGATATCCTGATATGTTAAAAACTGAAAAAACAACGAAAATCGTTAGAAACATAAATTAGCAGGTCCGGAGAAACAAACATCAATCCTATAATGACAAACTAAACAGATAATTACCATGACCCCTGGCATCTTTTAGAATGGACTCAAGTCGATTCTTGAAACCGAGGAGGTGGCACATCCACAAAAGACTCACGGTCGGTTTACGCACGAAATCATCACCTGACTAAGTCCGATGGCATCCTCCCACGAGAAAAAGCGGTGCGCGGATCTTTGAATCTTTATGCCTCCACGCCATGGCATATGGAATGGCCCTCCGGTAAATCAAAAAGAATTTTTCCTTCCAATGCTTCAAGCTGGAGAGGATTTCTTTGAAACACTATGCGAACCCGTTCGGTTCAAAAGAAAACCGGTGTCCTTGCTTACATAACCGTAGAATGCCGAAAAAGTGAAACTCGGGTTGTATATTGACAGCTTATCTCAAAGAGCTCGGTTCAAACCTAGCGGAACTAGTTGGGAGATATGAACCCTAAAATGTTTAATCAGATTCAACAAGAAAGTGTAGAAAGGGATCTTGACCCCTCCTGTATCTAGCTGCTGAGGATAAATTCCTATTTTATCCTCCGGCAGTTGATCCATAGTCATGTCATCCGGAGGTAATACCGGACGAGTCGATGGGAATATACTGTTCGACAAAGCAGTCATCCAACTTTAATTGCCGGCTTAGAAGTGTAAATGTGCATGTTAATACAAATAAGCCGTAAAACGTTTATTTATATTCTTCTAATGTTTTTATGATAACAAAAGTAAAATCATTTTAACGAAACAAATAAATGCGTAAATAGTTTGAGTTAATAGTTTTCCTAACAGCAACTGCGCTTTACATAAAACCTAAAACAAGTATAAGTGATTTTATGATTTAGTAATACATATGTACAACAACTAGTGTTTACATGTTATTGTATATACTTAAACTAAGTATACTAAAATGGGTAAAAAAACTAAGTGTATACTAAATGGGTAAATACTATGAAATGGTTTTGACC